>CM053763.1:98561311-98700236 GCA_028658305.1 Pachyuromys duprasi
TACATACATACAGAGAATAAAGAACAAAATAATCTGAGACATAACTCACACATCATAAAATTCATCCTTTCGTAAGTTCACTGGTTAAACAACCAATCACAAGGTTGCATAGCCGCCACGCCCATCATTTTCACACACACACACACACACACACCCGAAAGCTCCCTGGTGCCCTTTGGCAGTCATTGTTAGTGGTCTTCCCTCACTGTCTTTCCCTCAGCCCTGTTGCAACCATTACTCTATGTGTCTGTAGACCTACACACTCTAGACATTTCATATAGCTGGAATTATACAAGATGTAGCTTCTGTCTCTCCCTTATAGTACAAATCAGGGCTTGACTCCTTTGTGTGGCTGAATAATGTTTCTGTGGATGGATACATCACACTGTTCTTGCCCGTTCCTCAACTAATGAACATGGGTTGTGTCTGTTTTGAGCTCTTGGGACTAAAACTTCCGTGAACAATCACGTACAGGATTTTATGAAGTGCAGTGATCAGGTGGTACATTGATTCTGGATTTAACTCTTTGAGGAGAAGTTAGACCATTTTCCTGCAATAACCACACCAGGCTGCCTTTCTGTTCTGGTGACATTTCTGTTACTGTGATAAAATACCACAACCAAAAACAATTTGAGGGAGAGAAGGGCTTATTTCATCTCATAGGTTACACAGTCCATCATCAAGGCACACTAAGGAAGGAAGCTGGAAAAGAGAACATGGAGAAATAGGGTCACAGGCTTGCTCTCCCTGCCTTACGTTCAGCCTGCTTCCTCCTCCTCCTCTTCTTCCTCTTTCTCTTCTACCAAAATTGCTTTCATATGTAGGAGTGCTATTTCTGCATGTCTGTTTGTGCACTACATGCATGCGTGGTGTCCACAGAGACAAGAAGAGGGTGTCAGATTGTCTGGGACTACAGTGACAAATAGTTGTGAGCTGTCATGTGTGGGTTCTGGGAGTTGAACTTGGGGCCTTTGGAAGGGCAACGAGTGATCTTAACCACTTAGCCATGGTCCTCCCTCATTATCCTGCTTTCCTTTACAACCCAGGACCACCTGACTAGGGCTAGTGCTGCCCACGATGGGCTGAGTCCTCCTATGTCAACCGGCAATCAATAAAATTTCCTCATAGAGCTGTCATAGGCTAATGTGACGGAGGCCATTTCCCAATTGACCTTCCTTCAACCCAGGCAACTCTAGTTTGCATCAAGTTTACAATAAATAACCGGTGTCAGACACACCATCAGCAGTGTGTGAGCCCCAGCTTTTCCACATTCACATCAGTTTCGGTTGTTGCTGTACCTGTCACTTGCGTCCATTTGGTTAGTAAGGCAGAGTACCCCTCGTCAGCTTACCTGAAGTTTCCGTGCCTTCCTTGGATAAATGTTTGCTCAGACTCTTTGCTGTGCTTCACATTGCTTATTTGTTCATTGTTGCACTGGAAGGTTCTGTATATACTTTGGATTTTTAAAAAACTGTTTATTTTTAATCTTTTATTAATGTGTGTGTGAATGTATGCTGTGTGTGTGGGGGTGACCAACAAAGGGAGAAGATGTTGACTATCATGAAGCTGAGTTATAGGTAGTTGTGGATTGCCTGGTGTGGGTGGTAGGAACCAAATTCAGGGTCTCTGTAGGAAGGGTGCAGTTCCTTAACCACTGAGCCATCTCTCTAGCCCCTGTTTCCGCTGTTCTTGTTAGATATGTGATTTGCAATAGTTCTGTTTTCTCTGCAAGCTGTCCCTTTGCTTTCCGATGGAATCCTTCAAAGCACACAAAATTTAAAACTTGCTTCAAATTCAATTTATATGTTTTTTTTTTGTCATGTGGTTTATGCCTTTTTGATGTCACAGTTCAGAAGTCACTACCTAACTTGAGGACATTAAGGTTGTATCTATTCCAGTCTAAACGTTTTTCGTTTGGCCTCCTAAGTTATCATGTCTGTGATTCACGTTGAGATAGCCTTTCCACATGGCATGAGGCAAGGGGGTCTATCTAGCCTCATGCTGTGGGTACCCAGTTGTATCAGAATAACTTATGGAAAAGTTTCTCTTTTGTGGAGTTGTGTTGACATTCAGTTGGTTCTTGTATGTTTTTAAAGAATGATTGTTTTAGGAGCCAGAGAGATGATTCTTCACTTAAAAGTACTCTAGTTTTTTGTTTGTTTGTTTGTTTTTTAAATCTGCTCCTGTAGAAGACCCAGGTATCATTCCCAGAACCCACATGAGGTGGTTCACAATAGCCTGTAATTCCAGTTCCAAAATATAGGATACCTTCCGGCCTCTAAGGGCCTCTACACACACATTTGGTATGTAAAAACTTACATAGGCACACACAAATAAATAAACAAATAAGTTATGCTTCTATATTTGATTGTGAATTAATTTGCTGGGATCAAAATCTTCCTGCGGCTTTACGTGTCTTACAGCACAGACCCCAACACAGAATGGATGTAGGATGAGCAATGACTGTAGTCTGACTAATAAGCCTATGAGACAAGTGTATTTCGAGACCCTTGTATAAGGTAGCCCTGTGAGATGGAAAGAAATAATTTTCCCCTCTGGCCACTGCTTTTCAAGTGACCCCATTGAGCATGACTTTTCTGCCAACCTCGTTTCTGGTTCATCTTGTGCCTCCTACGAACTCCACACACAGACCGGCCTTAGCGTCTCTTCAGACTGGAGGAATTCTCGATGAAGCTCTGATCCGAATCTGGGACAAAGAGACTTTGTGTTGCAGACTGGGGTGGGTGTCTTTCTGTAGTTTATTGGGGTGACCGTTTATATCTAACCATACATGTAGAGTGATGTTTTCTAGCATTTCCAGGCTTTGCCAAAACATGGACCCCAGAACAAGTATTTTCGTTTCTACATAGTCCTTTCCTGTCCTTTGCCAAATTCGAATGTTTTTTGGCCTGGCCAGTACAGTGAAAATAGGATTTTGTGGCTTGATTTTTTTTTTTAACTTTGTTGCGGTAAACATCTTCTGTTTCACATGGTCCTTCTATGTGCAATATGCCTTCTCCTTAAACATTTAGACTTTTTTTTCTCTCCCTAGCATTTAAGGACTAGTCTTTAAGAAACAAAAGTTGTTGAATGAGCTGTGTTCCACTCTCCGGAAGGACGGGGCTTGTCCAGGCATTCCCTGCAAAGCTCAAGGCATAGTAGTTGTGGGCTGGAAGGATCCCAAACGCCGCGAGGCTGGATATAATGTGATTTTAAAGGTATGCGTGAAAAGCTGCCACAACCCCTGTGACCCCAGAAAATAAGAGATGGAGCAGTATGCGTGTGGGACTTAAACTCATCCAACTTAAGCAATGTAATCAATTAATGAATCGTGGGACCCCAAGCCACATGGAAACAGAGGCCGAAGAGAGTGCAGAAGAGGCGGGAATGGCGAGCCAGGGGCGTTCCCATAGGAAGGAGAACCTTGCCAACAATTTTTCTTGGTATCTTAGACCGAGCCTTTAATGCTCTGAAGAAAGCCTGCCCTGCGTAGACGTTTCCACTGAGCATCTCCAGGCATTTTGCGTCCGGAATCTCCAGCCCACCCCACAGGCAGAACACTGTATTAGATCCTGAAGAAGAACCCCGGGCAGAAGAGCGAGCACAGGCCTCTGTTCCGGGGGCACGCTTCTGTAAGGTCAGGGGAGCCGGAACACCCATGGCGGTCTCCTCGCAGGGTCTGCAGACAGCTGGAGTAGTCAGCCAGCCAGCATTGTCCCCGCGCAATTAAACAAGAATGCCCCACGTGACGGTTCCACTGTGAAAGTTTTCAAATAGTGTTTGGAATGTTTACATAATTGTTCAAAAGAGCCTTTTTCAATGTACCTGTTTACACTCTTCCCTTTGGAAATTCAGCAATCAGGCCATGGAGGACTCTCAGCCTCCACTTGGGCCCTTGATTGCCGAGGGAGGAAAGAAAGGCCCGTCAGGGAATCGCTGGGAAAACATGCCCTAACAAACGCCCTGTAATGAGGGGCTCCGCTTTTGCAGGCGTAGCAGTGGCAGGGGAGGGGTCGGAGTTGGGGGGAGGCAGAGGAACCGGGGCGCAGAGCCGGGGGCCCGCGAGCGCACGCCTTAGTCGGTTTTGTTGTGTGGCTCCCGGTTGGAGGGAGCGGCCGACCTCGGTGCCTTTGTGTGCAAATTTCCCACCAGGGCCAAGCAACTTTCCACAATTTAATTAAGTGGCTTTAGAGTCCGGAGTTGGCCTAACAAGCTCCCGTTCATGAATGAAAGATTTGTCCCCCAGCAGCGGGGGCCCCCAGTGGAGACAAAGTGGCCAGCAGGGACGGCTGGCTCTGGCCGCCGGGAGCGAGCGGGCGGGCGGGGAAGCGGCTGCGGGGGGCTGGCGGCGGTCCTTCTGGGACGCGTCTCACCTAGCTCGCGGCAAATATGCCATCCATATGCCCAGGATCACAACCGAATCAGCTCCATCAAGCCTGGCAAAGAGGCATTTAAATTGCTAATATTGTGCCGGGGAACGATGACAGCCTTGCCAAAGGATCAGCTCTGTAGGATCCACAGAGACAAACCTGGGCCGGGGGAGGGAGGATTCAGAGAGCGCCCAGCCCGAATGAGAAATACGAAAACACGGGAGGGTTCAGCCTTGGGGGATCCTTGGTAGCGAAATGTCAGGAGAAAGGGAGGCAGAAAGGAGCCCACAGTGGGGCCTTGGAACTGGTGGGCTACTGGGACCTTTTTCCTATCCATTATTTCTGATGCATGGCCAGCTGGAGTTTCCCCGAGGTAAAGACAGAGGAGACAGAAACTAGACAGACTAACAGATGAACAGACGGACACAGGGAGGGGGAGGAAGGGGACAGAGAGAGAGAGTGTGTGTAGAGTGGTGGGAAGGGGTATTTTTCAGTATTCCTGCCCTGCTTGTCCAGGGTCTTCTGGAGCCACTCCTCAGCAGAGGGTTCACTGAGTGTTTTTCTCTGCCTGTATTTTTAGAAAAAATTATGATGACAGTTGTTAGGTCTCAGGCAGGCAGCACATTCCATTACAAAGTTAGCGTGGAATCAGTATGTAAATAAACCTTTCTAACTGGCAGCTATTTTTGAAGGCAGAATGCACCTGATGTTACAGGCTTGTTCCAGTTCTCCTTAAATACGGCTCTGCCCTCTGAGTCTGCGGCACAGGCTTCCCTCCTCTGCCTTCAGTCTCTGACTCCTCTGTATGTCCTCAGACTTCCACAGCCACTTAGAAATCAGAGAGACAAGACCAGCTCCAGGCTGGGAGTGTTAGCTTCCCCTCGGCATGGTCGTTTTTCAGTCCACTGGTTGCTGGGAGCAGGGAGAAGGACAGTGCAATCCTTGGCAATCTGTGGAGGGAAAGAAAGAAAAGAGAAAGCCCAAGAGGCTGAGATCAGGTTTGAATCAGAATTTCAGACAGACACTGCCAAAGCACATTGGACACAATGGTGAGACAGAAAAGGTCACCGGGGACCAGCCACAGAAGAGCCATTACTGCAGGGCAAGGGGGAGAAAGAGGTTTCAAGGTGCTCCTGAACCAACAAGGGTACAAGACAGAGGTCTTTGTGTGGTCCCTTGTCGATAATGATGGTTTAAAATATTTTTTTTTTGAAAATTCCATGCACAAGTACACTCAATTTTGCCAAGCCTGGTCTCCTTCCAACTCTTCCCATGTTTCTCCAAAACCCTCTTTCATAACCTCTTCTTTCAAAATTATTGTTTTACACACACACATACACACACACAACTACTGAGTCCAATTGGTGTTCCAGGAATGTTCATATATTATATAGGGCTGACCACTTAGGACTGGGGGTTCATCTCCAAAGAAAACTGTTTCTCCATCCCTGAACAGTCACCGGCTCTGCCTTCATCTAGGGATGCTTGTGAAATTTTCCTCCACCCATGTTGGCATGTCACCTGACATGTTCTTGTGCAGGTCTCGTACAAGCTGCCATACTGCTGAGAGCTCATAGAGGTACCGTCTTTGTCCAGGATCTCACAGCAGACCCTGGGGCTGAGGCTCTGAAAATCTTCCCAGCTCCTCTTCCAAATGCTCACTGAGTGTTGGGTGTATTATAAACATCCCATTTGGGGATAAGTACTTCATGGTCACTGATTCTCTGCATTGGGGCCAGTTGTGGCTTTCTCTGGCAGGCTGTTTGCTGCCAAGAGAAGATTCTTTGATGAGAAGGAGAGCTGCACATATCTTTGGACCTAAGGATTCAGAAGGCAGTTGGAAACTATATTCATTTCACAACATGGTAGAGGCAGGTTCTCTTCTCTGTGACCTGTGACCTCTCAAGCCTATGGTTATAGGTTCTTGGCTATGTTTACAGTATCAGGCGTAAGATCTCTCCAACTGAGCACAGAGCTCAGCTGGTCTAGTCACCCAGCTCTTGGTTAGTCCTAAGATACAGGTGCCCCACTGGGGATATCTTGCTGGTCCAGTGTTTGCTGTGGTTTCAGGCTGAATGAGGCTGTTGATAACCTTTTACCCTTGATGGTTTGACACTTGGAGGGCTACTCATCACAGGGGAGGTGTCCAGGCCAATACCAGCTGATTTCTCCAAGTCCTGTGACCAAAGTGCGTGCTGTCTTCAGTAGTGTGGGCTTACATTCATATAATGCAGGCAACCAAGTAATATAATGGTAATAGGCTACATTGTTCTTGGTTGGGGGGTCTCTTTGAGCATTTTTTAAAACTAGCTGTGTTTTTGTATACCTGCTTTAAAACAGATATACTTCTGGAACATTCTATGTCCGGGTATGGACAGTGTTGGAAAGCATAGTAAAGTGTGTTTGTATGTATGTATGTGTGTGTGTGTTGGTTGTGAGTGTAAGAGGTATTCAGTAGAGAGATGTTCTACTTATGTCCCAGTCCATAATTGAGGGAAGTCAGGGCAGGAAGTTGAGCAGTAGCTCAACGCAGATCTGTAGAGGAAGCAGCTTGCTGGCCACTCCTAGGCCCGGACTTGTCAGGACCCCCTGCGTAGGAGTGGCAACACCCCCAGTGGGCTGGGCCTTTCTTCATCATCAGGACAACCCCCACACTCATGCCCAGAGACCACTCTGATCTGGACAATCCTTCAATTAAGATTCCCTTCTCAGGTGTATGGCATGCCAAATTGACAGATAAAGCTAACTATTAACCTTGGGGCCTGATGGTCAATTTTCTAAGCACCCCTACTATGTCACTGGCTGTTCCAGGCATTGCTAGGCCCTGGGGCAGTTTGGGTGGGATTTTGACATCCCCTGTGCACAGAGCCCTGCCATGCACTGTATGATGGTCAGGTGACCCAAGAAGTTTGACCTGCTTTTTCTCTGGACCCAGAAGACAGGACTGGATCTGTGTGGAGCAATGATCCAAGAGAGTCCTGTGTCAGCTTGGAATAAAGAAGTCTTTCGTGAACAGGCAGAAGACACCTCAGTGATGTGCTCTGAGGTGGAGCCCTTCAACCTAGAGCGGGTCTCAGGAAAGGTGAAAAGTAGAAGGCGCCGGTCAGCTGGTTATGGGTGTCGAGTTGCAGCACTGTCCCACAGTGTGGCTTCTAAGGCGCCTCCCAAGCCTGGACTCTGGGTGTTCATCCTCTCAGGCACTTCTGGATACAGGCCGGCCACCACTCTAGCTTCATGGGACTGCACTTTATATCAATAGTGGGGAATGGAGATAATACATATTCTCAGTTGGGACAAGATCCATGTGACATGGCATCCGAGCATAACGGCACATGTGCCTGTCACCCCAGCATCAGAGAGGCTGAGGCAGAGGATTGTGAATTCAAGGGAGTCCTGGACTGTATCATGAGGTAATGCTCTTTTAAAAACTGTGCACATGGAGCTGGAGAGATGGCTCAGCAGTCAAGACACTTGCTGCTCTTACATAAGGCCTAAGTTTGGCTCCCGCGTCAAGCAGCTTACAACCACCTGTAACTCCAAGCTCTGACGAGTTGACTCTGACAGGGGCACCTACATTCACCGACATACTTACGCACAAGTAATTAAAAATAAAATTTAAACGTTGCAAATTTTATCATCTTCACAATTTTAAATGCACAGTTCAGTGAGATTCCATGTATTCACCCTGTTGGGTAATCTTCACCTCCAGGAAGGAGCTCAGACACCAGAATCTGACAGCCCCTGGTACCTCACATAAGGTAAACCACACATTCACCCTTTTATGAACACTTCATTTCACTTAGTGTGATGTCTTACAAATTCATCACACTGTGGCCTGTGTCAATTCCTTCTCTTTTAAGGCTGAGGAACATTCCCTTTTCTATATGTGCAGAGCCCATCTTGTTCATTCACTTGTCCATTGATGGACAGTTGGATGGATGCTGCTACACACACGAGAATGGGTACGTCAACCCATGGGTTTCCAACCATGTGGGGGAATTTCTGGATCAATGACCAGATACGGTAATGACATACTTAAAAGATTTTTTTATTTGTGCATGTTCGTACATATGTGGTACGTGTAGTTGTGTGTGAGTATGCATATGTACGTGTGTGTGTGTGAGTGCTGGGGGTCAGAAGACAACTTTTGTCAGTTTTCCCCTTCCACCTTGTTTTATAACAGGGTCTCTCCTTTCTGCTGCAGGCTATGCCAGCTTCTAGTTGATTCTCCTGTCTCTGCCTTGTATCTTACTATAGGAGTCCTGGCTTTGTGTGTGTGTGTGTGTGTTTTCTGGGGGGTCACACTCAGGTCACCAGGCTTCCATCCCTGTGTTTTACTAAGCCGTCTCCCTGGCCTGCTCTGAGAACATTTAAAGGAGGCAGTGCGTTGCCTTCCATAGACTCCAGTCCACTTTTACACTCCCGTCATAGGGTGGAGCTTCTCTATGTCCTTCCAACATTTATTTCCTGATTCTTTGCTTTAATGATAAGCCAAGTGCGGTGGCACATGCCTGTAATCCCAGCACTCAGGAAGACAGAGGCAGGCAGACTGCTGTGTGTTTGAGCCATCCTAGTCTACAAAGTGAGTCCAGGACAGCCAAGGCTACACAGAGAAACCTTGTCTCGAAAAACCAAAATAATAATAATAATAATAAATATCCTGATGGTTGTCTTTCATTGCCTTTTTAAAAATGTTAACACTTTAAAACATTTTTGCTCTCTCTCTCTTGTGCGTTTGGTACGTTGTGTGTGTATGTTTGTGTGTGTGCAATGACATGAAGCATGTGTGGAGAGGACAACTTTGAGTGTCACCCCTGACCTTCTTCCTTGTTTTGGGACAGAGTGTTGCTCATGGCTGGCTGGCTGGCTTCCAGCACACTGAGGTCATATGCTTGTGCCACTGTGTCCAGCTTATACTTGTGCTCTGGGGACTCTAGTTCAGGTTGTCAGGCCACACTGCAGGTATTTTACCCACTGAGCCAGCTCCTCAGGCTCTCCTTTGTTATTCTCTTAAATCTGTTTGTATTTTGCTGTTATTGTTGATATCTAATGATAGGACATGCATGCGTTCGTGTGTGTGTGTGTGTGCATATGGAAGTCAGAGGACGACTTTGTTTATCATTTCTCAGATGAAACTTATCTTGGTGTTTTTGAGACAGGGTCTCTCACTAGCTTGGGGTCACCAAATGAGCGAGGCTAGCTGTCCAGTGAACCCCAGGGATCTTCCCAGGGCTGGGATTGCAGGTGTGCACTACTATGCCCCTCATTTTCTATTTGGAGTCTGGGAGATGAAATTTGGGTCCTCATACTTGCAAAGTAAGCATTTCACCAACTGAGCTGTCTTCCACTCCAACAGCCCGACTGAAAGCGGCATTTGCATATATTTCTCCATTCTTCACTTTGTCTTTTGGTGTTACTGTGTGTCTTTTGCTTTGGTGGAAGCATTATTTTTTTTTAACTTTTATCTGCATTTATTTTATGTTGAATTTATTATTCCCATGCCATCAGCTTTTGTTTCTTCAGTTTCTTCTGAGATATTTTTTTTTCTTCTGTGCAGCCTCCTCTTCTGGCTTTGGAACAATTTGTTCCTTTTCAGTGAGGATCATCTCGATGTGTATGGGTTAATCCGGCCATGAACTCTGAAGTTCGGCAGTGCATCTTAGGTGCCTTAAGTTCAGCATTACTCTCTGCATTTTTAAGCATATGCAGCAAAAATTCAGCACTCTTTTTTTGGCCAATGGCCTTGAGTCCAGCCCCACTGTTTGGCCTGGGCGCCCCTCCCGACTCCCCCATTGTACTGCCGGAATGGCACACACTGCTTCTTTAAAGTGACATCCTTCAGATACTTGGTGGCTTTTCGGATATGCATACCCTTGATGGCCTGGGCAGTTTCCTGGGTGTTCTTAAAGTGAACACGAAGATTTGAACCTCTTGATTTGCATGATTTCATAGGGTTTTTCTGGGTCAAGAGAGTAGCGAACCATCTTCACCTCTGGCCGCTTTCAGGAAGAGGACGGAAGCATTATTCTTGATGAAGTCCTGGTTCTGTTTTTCTTTCCTCACCTGTGCCTCTGGTCTCACATCTAAGAACTCATTGCTCAATCTAGTGGTGCAAAGTTTTCCCTCTGTGTTTTCTTCTAGGTGAATTTTAGTTTCAGTTCTGACATTTGGACATTTGATCCATTTTGAGTTAACTTTCGTATGCAGGGTCAGGTAAATGCCTCACTTCCTCCTGCCACGAGTGGAGAAAACAACACCATTTGTGGGCAAGGCTCGGACAAACATTTGAGAAGGTTTGTTTCAGGGCCTTCCAGTCTATGCTAGTCTACAGGTATAAATGTCTGCTTTTGTGCCAGGAAAATAAGCCGAGTTGTCTTCATCACTATAACTTTGTAAGAAGTCTTGAAATCGGGATAAGGCCTCCAGATTTGTTCATCTTCAAGATTGTTTTGGTTCTGTTGCCCGAATTTGAGACCGAAGTAGCTAACAATTGCTGTTCCTGTGTCCTCTCACAGGCATCATTAAGACATGAGCGAGAGGTCAAGAAGAAAGAAGTAAAACTAAAGGAGACAGAGGCTGCTTTAGAATAAGAGTCACGGGGTGAGTGGCTGCTAAGAGAACTCAGGAGCTCGGTGTACGATCATGAAGCTCAGAGTTCAGCTCTCAGCATCTGCATAATGAGCCAGAGATCTTAGAAATACATAAAACCCCAGCTCAGAGAATCTGGGACCCTCTTCTTGCTTCTGTTCATGCATAGGCATGTGCACCCAAACACACACATGGGGCATGCACTCAGACACACAAACACAAATAAATAAATAAATCTTTTTTTTTTTTTTTATGTTATGGGTTGAGTCTTTGTTGCATTGATTAAGAAAGCTGGAAAAACATTTTTTTTCCTCGAAAGCGGAGCAAGGAGTGCATGGTGCCTTTATAGGCCATCCTTACTCGTTGCCTTCCCCTCTCTCTGTAGGATCCTGTCAGCTCTTGACCAACCCAGATGACATTTCATTCATAGACACTGGGATGGAATGAAGAAACAGGACCTCTGGCCTCATGAAGTTTGCACCTAGGAGGACAGAAAAATATCACACACTTTCGTGGGTGTATGTGGTCCCAGCTGGTAAACGCATGAAGATAAGTTACAGGATGCTGAGAGCACACAGCAGGGGGCTGGCTTAATTGAAGGGAGGTGTCAGCTTCCTAAGGAAGTGACATCCTTGCCAGAGCCACGAAAGGAGAGCAGGAAGAGAGCCAGTGTGGTAGTTACTTTTCTATTACGGTGACAAAACGTCATGATCGAGGCGGCCTACAAAAGAGTTGAATTTGACCTGCTGTTTCAGGAGATTCAAGGGCAGAGCAAAGGTGTGGCAGCAGAGACAATTGAGAGAGCTCATCTAGGAGGTACGGAGAGAACAATGGGAATGGGCCAAGTCGTCTGAAAACCCCCAATGACGACAGTCCTTCAACAAGGCCACACCCCCCCCCAAACAGTTCTACCCATTAAGGACCACGTACTCAAACATATGAGCCTATGGGGGCCATTTTCATTCAAACCTCCGTAGTTGGTGAAGCATCCTGGAGGAGAGTTATTCCTGGCAGAGGGGAACAGAATGAGCTCAACCCTCGTGGCCGGAGAACAAAATCTGCTCTTGATACCAAAATGAAACAGTGGCCAAAAAGAGCACTGCCTTCAAATGACTGCTCCAGCTCTAAGAGTCACCCAGGTACATTCAGGAGTTCACTAACAGAGCACACAGGTGCCGTGTGGTTTAAATGGAAACTCGCTCTTGCTGCAGTTTCCATGAATGGCTCAGAGAGGTTTAGTCCCACCTGCCCATGGCTCCACACTCTATTTGGTTTCACATGAGCGACTTGATAAGCGGCATTTAGTAACTAGGTTCCAAGTCTTTTTTAAGCCCCATGGATGCCTTATAGTTTGTATCCTTAACATGATCACTAGAGATGCTGAATGTGAAGAGTGCTTCAGATACCTACCATCAGCAGGCAGAAAGGACTTCAAAAATAGGACAATGGTTCAGCTCGCTATGGCTGTCAACTCAGGGGAACACTATACAACTATTCTAACGATTTTAAGTCGGGGGGGACTCCCATAAAACTTGGGGACACGCTGAGAGTGTAATACCAAAAGAAGAAAGAGCCATATGCAGAATAGTGCCACCAGCTTCTCGAATCAATTAATACAATCAAGACAGTTCCCCACAGACACACCCACAGGCCAGCCTGATCTTGACAGTCCCTCACTGAGACTCTCCTCCTGGGTGATTCTAGACTGTGGGAAGCTAGACAGTTAAAACCAGCTAGAGTGAGTTGTGATAGTTAAGGATCACTATGACTAGGTAGTTATTGTTATTACATTTGATTTGTCTTCTTTCTTGAAAAGCTAGAGCTTTAAAAATATTTTTTATTGGAGACAAATATATATACATACACATACATACATACACACATACATACATTTACAAGTATTTCTACGCTTAGCTAATAGTATTTCAACAACAACAATAAAAATGTGGTTGGTTAACTACATGATTAAAACAAGGTTGAGAAAAGTCATTCTAGCAGGCACATTGGTGGGATCAAACCTGCAAAGTCTCCTGCAATCAGAAATGGAAAGTCCCATTCCAGGATACTGCGCACTAGGGGATGTGGCTCAGCTGACCGAATGCTTGTTGTGCGCCTATAAAGCCCTGACTGAATTCCATCCTTCTCGAGCATCACTTAAAACCAGGAGCAGTGGGATGGACATTCATGTTCTCCTAGCATTCAGGAGGTACAGAAGAGAAGATCAGAAGTTCAAGGTCATCCAGGGCTACTCACTGAGTTCAAGATCACCCTGGGATATGTGAGGTCCCACATATGTGAGGATATGTAAGTAATCAGATAATTAAATAATTTGAAATAAAAGATAGGGGCTGGTGGGATGGCTCATCAGGAAAAGCTCCCTGCCACCAAGCCTGACATTCTGAGCTGGGTCCGCAAGACTCACATAGTAGAAGGAGAGAACTAAGTACCACAAGTTGCTCTTTGCCTTCCACGGGGTTCATGTTTGTGTTGGGACTAATGAATGAGTCTTGGTCACATTGAATTCCTTTTATTTATAATTATTCTATAGGTTGTTAATTTATTTCCTTGAGGTGCTAGAATTTGCTGGGTTTCTAATTCTGGTTAAAATGTCTACATAAAAAAAAAAGAAAAGACAATTGCCCTCAGGTGAGTGGGGTTAAATATGGCCACGTACACAGAAGCTTACCAGAAGGCAAGGCAGAAACTATGCTCTACCAATAACTTACCATTTCTCCTTCTCCCAGCCCCTGGCCATCACCCCTCTACTCCATTTCTGTGAACTTGACAATTCTGAGTGGACTCATACAGCATTTATCTTTTAATGACTGCCTCATTGCACTCAGCATCCTGTAATTTAATTCATCCACGTTGTGATGCTTTCAAATTTCCTTCCTTTGTAAGGCTGAATAATATTCCATTGCACTTCTAAATGAAATAGGGTTTATGCATTCATTTGTTGACCATGGTCCCTCCAGGCTATCGTGAACAGTGACACCTTGAAGAGGGCTTTGCGCATCTGATTCCACCTAGGTCTGTATGTTGAGGGAATCTTTCTGGGATAAACATTTCCACACCAATGAGTGGAAGAGAGAGGTCACTGGAGGGACTGAAGCCAGGACAGCTCCTGAAAGGCTTAAATATTGGCTCCAGTTTTGTGTTCCCATTTTATTTTAAAACCACAAGGTGGACCTGGCAAACAAGCAAGATTTTCCAGAAGCAGACACAGCAGTCAGCCAGTTGGTAAGGGCAATGACCCATCCATCATTTCTGCTATTTCTCCAGATCTTTCTCTTCCAGGTAGCAAATGAAGTCATACCTGGAAATGAGCACTTCAAGCTTGAAACCCTGTCTCAAACAAACAAACAAACAAAAACAAAAACAAACAAGCCTTTGGCTTTCCCAATACAGTTCCAGCTCCGGCTAATCTGTCCTCTGCTTGTCATACGTTCAGAGACGATTTATCACTTAATAACTGGGTTTCTGGTGCTTTGGGACGTGTGACAGGTAAATCAGCTGATCTAAAACTGATATTTAATTTCATATTGTTTATGAATTAAGAGACTGCTAAACAAAGTAGTCCTGTAAACAGAATTATACAGAGAGGGTGGAGAGCATGGTAACTGTCTGAGAGGACAAAGCACATTCAAGGATATTGACAGTTTCATCTGCTTGTAATTGATGTACTAATTACAGACAAATTCATCCACTAATTAGAGCAACATTGTTAGAACTTCCACTTAAATGTATTGGTTAACCAAAAAAAAATGGTGTTTGGAATTAGTAAAATTACAAGTCTTTTCTTTCACAATTTAGGCATGTAAACCATCTCACTTTATTTGTTTGTTTGTTTTTCTACTAGTTCCTATAAGTATTATTGAATGAGCTACTGTGAAGTAGATAGAATTTATCAGCAACAACAGTGTAAATCCTTCCTACAGCAAATGCTTTACTGACGTCCTACTATGTGCCAAGCATTGTGTGAGGCGCTGAATGATTTAGAACTATGGACTTCAGGAATAAGAAGGACACCCCACACAACCATGATACCAAATAGAAGCAATCGCCCCTCGCACTGGTGTGAATACAGCTGAGGACAAAGGGTACCTGCTGTTCTGAGGGGTGAAGACTAGACTGCAGACCTAGAACTTCATTAATGAGAGTTGGTGGGACCACTTCACCCACACACAGGCTGAGCTCCAGCGCTGACTCTTTAGCAGGTGGGAGACAGAGCAACAGACTGACCACAGCAAAAATAAGTAAGATCATTTCAGATGGTGAGAAGAACAAACTATGCCATTGGCCAACCAAACTCGGGCCTGTGATGGTGTGAGTGGCGAGCTTGCTACTTTAGATTTCAGACCAATGTCAGGAATAGTCTAAGTGTTTGAGAAAGTGATGTTTGATCTGATACCAGCAATATAAGGAACTTGTCCTGGAACTTGATATGTAGACAAGGCTGGCTTCAAATTCATAGTGATCCACCTGTCTCTACCTCCTGAGTGCTAGGAATAAAGATGTGGGCCTCCATGAAGGACCAATGGTGTGAACAGCTTGGAATGAGGTAGGTGCTGTGATGACTCAGGGAACAGAAGAGGAACGCTAAGGAGTAACAGGTTCAAGGTCATCAAGGCAGCTCTGACTAGAGCACAGAAAGGAAGAGGACAAGCTGGGAACAGTGGGTATGCCTGTAGCTCAGGCTAAGGCAGGAGGATCAGTGCGAGTTTGAGGCCCATTTGCCTTACATAGGAAGACCCCTGTCTCAAAACAAAACAAAAACATGAAAGAGAGAAGAAGAAGAAAAGAAGGAAGAAAGGGAGGGAGGGAGGAAGGAAGAAGAGAGAGAGGAAGGAAGAGAGGAAGGAAAGAAAGAAGGGAGGAAGGAAGAGAGGAAAGAAGGAAGGAAGGGAGAGAGGATTGTGTGTGCCTAATGATCAGGTTCTACGGTGAGCTATACTGTGTCCAGGAGCATTTTATCCACTGTGTAGAGCGATGCCATGTTCTGGTTTGGGTCATCAAAAGACATCCTCATAACTCTCCAGAGAATGAGGGGCCAAAGAGAAGAGATAAAGCGTGCCCACCCTGATGAAGGACGGGTGCAGAAACGTAAGGCATGGAAATCAAGAGCCATCCAGATACGGCTTCTTTCATCTCTGCATCTCCTTCTCCCCTTTCTAAGCCCAAAGGTCCCCAGGGCAGGGTTTTCACCTAGAGATTCCATGGGAACCCCAACCCCAAACTGTCTACAGTGCAAGGCCCACTTTCAGCACTGGAGATTCTTGCTTGTTGGGTGAGGGTGATAGTGCACTGCTGTTTCTTTGATTAATACACACACAGGTGAAAGTGTTGAGCTCTGAGCAAAATATGGTTGGTGATGGAGTCTGGTGATTTTGGGTTTTTGTTTGTTTGATGTTGTTTTTTTGTTTGTTTGGTTGGTTGGTTTTGTTTTTTGAGACAGCTTCTTGACTGTCCTGGAACTTGATATGTAGACAGGGCTGACTTCAAATTCATAGAGATCCACCTGTCTCTACCTCCTGAGTGCTGGGAATAAAGATGTAGGCCTCCATGAAGGACCAAAGATCTGGGTTTTACAAAGAAGAGAGGGAGGAGGGCGTGCCAGTCTTTGTCCTGTGTACTCTCCAGGCTGGTAGAGCTCAGGTGCCCTGCACGACTAAGCATGATACCAACTAGAGGCAATCAACCCTGTGCTGGTGTGGGTAGTACTGTGGAGAAAGGGCACCCGAAGTCCTAGAACTTCATTAATGAGAGTTGGTGGGACCCCTTCACCCTCTTACTCGGATGCCGTAACATTTGTAACATACATCAGAAAAGCAGGTGAGAGCCTCAGAGAAACCAGGCAGCAGAAGGGGGTGGACCACAGAGCGGGGAGGGGTCCTTGAGAAGGGGCATCTGGTTATTCACCTCCTCTCTGCTGACTCTGCCCCTACCCAGTTGAATCTCTGAGTGCTTCCTCTCGGGTGCCTTTTTTTTTTCTTCTTTTATGGGTTTGAAGGCAAGCTAAAATCCAAAAATCCAAAGCTCCTCATTTCTCAGATACCCGCTCGGCATTTGCGTCCCCGCCTCCATTTTGAGATGCAGAGCACAACTGGAGTGTTGAACTTAAGGTGAGAAAGGAAGTGGCCAGGTGCGGGGGGAGTATAGGGTGCGCGGCTGTTCTGCGTGCATCTGCTCTGGCTGCTTGACTTATGGACAACACACCGAACTTAACAAAAGAGACCAGTCAGGGGTGCGGATTTGCTGCACTGAGGCTGGATGACTTTGTGAATCGTTGGCGAGAGGTGCTGGATTCTCCTTCCCTAGAAGCTGTGCCGTGTTGAGGGGCTAGGTGGAAGGTGGCGATCCCGGCAATCTTGCGTTTTCCCAGATGTTTCCAAGCTCCCCGCTACCACTGTTGGCCTCTTTATTTGGCCTCTGCATTTTGAGGAAGACACCAAGGCACTTGACATTTAAAATTTATCAGCAAAGCTGAAAAAAAAAAATCTAATGTGAATTAAACGGGATTTTTTAATCCCCTCAACTGTTGCCATCAGTATAATCACTAACAGAATGAAATCAGAATCAGTGGAGGAAAATATTAATCATGCATTTGCATGTATTAACTATAATTCGGAAGGGAGCAGGTTGCATGCTCCTGGGTGGCGGTAGCATGTGTGAGGCTGGCGGCTGTGGGCTGCTGAGGGAGGAGGGTGGCGCTCCAGGGCGCCTGTCCCTTCCCACCGGTGTCCTGCTATTGTGTTTGCGTTCCAGAAAGGGAGGCCTCCTTGTCTGCCCAGAGCCACGTGACTCGCTCCTGCTAGTGCAGGAGCTTGGGGGAACTGTAAATATCCGTTTAAGGAAAGGAGTGTGTGTCAGAATGAACATCCTGTGCTGTCAGAGCATCTACAGACTATCAAACGGACCCTCTGCTGGGCTTGGGGTCAAAAGTAGCTGAAGCCCAGGCCTAGAGTTGGAGTTTTGCTTTGACAGTGATCGCAGCAGTTTTAGGTTTGTCTGAAGACAAGGTCTCACTCAGTAACCTAGGCTGTCCTGGAATTTACTGTGCAGGTCAGACTGGCCTTGAACTCATGGTGAATTTGTCGACTTCAGCCTCCTGAGTGATGGTGGCCTTACCGTCCAGGGGCACCACAACACCTTCCCAACAGTTAGCAACAAGATCATTATGTTAAACAAGGCCATCTAAACACCACTGAACAACAATGACCCCGATAGCCATGCTAATGGAGATGTGTGTGTGTGTGTGTGTGTGTGTGTGTGTGTGTTGATGGGGAGGGGAGGGAGCTCAGGAGGTCTCAATGCTACACAAAGACCTTCAGGCAACTAAGGGATTCTGAGTGGCAGAAACGGTCTTCCCCAGGGAAGAGCATACCAGTTGGTTATCCAATACTAACTGGTCAGCCCTGAAAACATATACATGCAAGTAACATTATACAGACAGCGCAGGTTGCACACACACAAATGCACACTTGCACACATAACAATAATACAATTTTTAAAAGAGGTCATGAGTTTGAAAAAGAGCAAGGCGGGGTTACACAGGAAAGATTGGAGAGAGAAAACGGAAGGGAAAGTGGACATAGTAATTATAGCCTCAAAAACTTTTTGGTTTGTTTGTTTTTTGAGACAGGGTCTTTCCATATAACAGTCCTGGCTATCCCGGAACTTACTGTCAACCAGGCTGGCCTCAAGCTCACAGAGCTCTACCTACCTCTGCCTCTGCCTCCCTGAGCCCTGAGATCAAAGGTGTGTACCACCACACCCGGCTTCAAAAAAAGATTTTTTAAATTATTTTAAAATAAAAGGCCATTAGTTTGCAACATGTCTGTATCTTCTATGAAACTCTGGGAAAGTTATTTAAACTTAGGTTCAATTTCTTCATTATTAAGGTAAAGACAACAATGGTTGCTGAAGAGGTCAGCTGACTAGTGAGCAGAAAGACTCGCACTCATGCCCTATTCACAACTATTTCATGCACATTCCCATTGGCATCTATTCCCTGCACATGGCCCTGGGTTTCATAAGGACATTTGCATATACACATTCCATGTTCCTCCATATGCATTCTCCCCTTTCTCTCCTTTGCCCTTCCCATTCATTCAGCCCCTTCAGCCCCCTAGGCCAGTTAGCTTCTGCTTTCATGCCATCTACACATACACACAATCTTATGTGTCTACATAAAATCAGGATCCACAATGAGAGAAAACATGTGATATTTGTCTTTCTGCCCTTGAGTGAATGTGCTTAACAGGATGACCTCAATGTGTATCCATTTTTCTGCAAATGTTGTCACTTTTTTCTTGATGGCTTGTTTACTGTAGAGGCCTTGGGACCTGGGTGAATAGATGGATAAATGAGGGGGACTAAAGTCTCACACAATAGCCAACTTTAGTCAGAGCATCAGGCAATTTATACTGTGAGGGTTAAGAATAATCACATGAGTAAAACCCTCATGAATTCAAGCTGTACAGAGCCACATGTGACAAAAAAAAAAACCAAAACCAAAACCAAAACCAACCCCCTCTCCATGTTTTTCTGTAGAGGCATATCAAGCATAGTTTAAACATTTAATTGAATAACACCTGCAAGCAGCAATGAGTAATCTGAAGTGAACGCCCTTCTAGCCGCTACATCTGGGAGGAGCATGAAAACATCCCAAGAATAACTCCACGTTTTGAAGAAACTGAGGTCACAAGACTCTTGTCTCATTTTTGTTTTTTGTTTGGTTTGGTTGTTGTTTTTGAGTTTTCTTGTACCCATCTGGAACTCTTCTCTCAGGACTCCATTCCTGGATGTTGTTCTGAAAATGACTGAAAGAGAAATTCTGTTGTGAGTGGATACATTTCCTTTATCCGTTTCACTGTTGATGGACACACCTACATTGGTTTTAGAGCTTAACTGTTAAGAATACTGCTGCGTTCAACATTGTGATACATGGACTTAGAATCTTCCCAGTAGATAGTCAGGAGTGTACAGCTGGGTCCTTTGAGAACTCTTACTTCATAAACATTTTTTTTTAAAGATGGGGTCTCACTTCGTAGCCCTGGCTGACCTGAAACTCATTATATAGATCAGGGTGGCCTTGAACTCACAGAGATCCACCTGAAACAGTAGCGTCCATTTGTGGTTTTCTTTTCTCTCTGAACGGCATATTGTCCAGGCCACCTTATGTACAACTGTGCCCCCAACCTCCCGTCGGATAATCTCTCTCCAGACCTCTTGTCTGTGCTCCAAAATCAACTTGTTTCTGAACAAGATGCAGGAGGTCTAAAGAGGACCCAGTATTCCCTCACAAACCCATTTGTCCTTCTTTGACCACTGACCAGTAAAGTCCTCTGCTTGTCCCCCCCCCCCAGAAGCCAATCTCCTCTCCTCTTGTGCCTCACCACTCAAGTCAAACCAAGCCCATTTCTTCCTCTTAGCAATTGCTTCCTATCCAGAGTTACAGCATCTCCAATCTTGTCCCAACCCAAGGTCTCCCGTGGGCTTTGCTGAAATCCAGGGTCTGAGCACATCTTTTTTCCCTGTAAACTTTCACACAGGTTTGCAGTGAGATCTGATTCCACTGAATGAGGCACAAGACCTGTCTTGGTTTCCGGTCGCTGTTTCCTACGAATTGCAACCTCATGGAAGGAGGCTGATAAGACACAGGCTGCTCACCAGCCAAAGATGCAAGCCTCAGAAAGACAGAGGAGTCAACTACCTTGTGAAGATTATGTATCTGTTAGATGTTGAGCAGGATCTGGGAGGCAGGGAGTCTGACTCCAGAGCCTAAGTGTACCCCATCTTCCTAATATTAGATCAAATAGGCCGTATTCATGAGTTGGGCCCTGTGGGCTGGTTGCTAGTCTTTAATTTCTGCCCTGCATTCCCATAGGTAAGCCACCTATCTTGCTGGCTAGCCATCCCCTCTCAGCTGACAATGAGGCAGTTTGCATCCACCTAGCATTGTTTCCCAGGCTCCATTTGCTGTTAGCACTTTCTGGAGGCAGCCTGTATTTTTTTCATAGCCCTTTGCTTCTCACCAGCTTTAATCCAGCCTCCTTTACTCCTGTCTCAAACTGTTCCTTCCATGTTATTCATTCTCCCGGCTTCTGTGCCTTGCTCATGTGTTGCTTAGGTCTTTTCCTGAGGCTCATATAAAGACTGCATTTAAACTTACAAACACTACCTCCCTAAGGCACACCTATTCCAGATATCTGTCAAAATTCCTATTCTCATTTCTTTCCTGTTTTGTTTTTCTCCACACTACTTATCTGTATCTAATATGCTCTATCTTATTGCGTTTATCATTTTATAATCTCCCTTCATTAAAATGTAAGCTTAAATGAAAAACAAAAAAAGGAAAAGAAACAAGAAGAAATTTTCACTCTCTCAGAGCATCCTCAGTGGTGGGAACAGTGCTGGGTAAATATTCCACTGAGATGTGGAATGAATGAATGGATGGATGGATGAATGAATGAACACTCCCTTTTACCCAACAATGGGATTTCTTCCAGATCTTGGGTTACATCTTTCATTAAGAAATCAGAGTTGGTGTGCTACTTGTGATGGCTAATATAAGCTGTCAACTTCAGAGGGTCCAGAATCACCTGGCAGGCCCACCTGTGAGCCTGGCCAAGAAGACCCATGGGCAGAAACGAGGATGACCGAGACCATCCATGAGATGGCCCTGTGCACACCGTGGCTCACTACACTGAGGTTGCCGCGCTACAACCAAGTGAAATCAAAAAGGTGAAATGAAGAGTCAGAAGACTTGTGAGTCAGGGCCATTCTGTCTAAAACAAACAAACATACAAACAAATAATTCATCAACAATGAAGTGGCTGAGTAAACGTGAACTTACTTGCTCATCAGTTAACAGAAGTAACCTTCATATGTGGAGCAGACAGATCTCAAAATGGAAGAAAGCGTGGAAGGAGGCAAGGACTATAGAGAGCTAAGTCTGAGGACCTTGCGGCCTCCTGCATCCCTTTCATTTCCCATTCTCCTGATACAGGTTTGTGCAATTGTGCCTAGCACTCTGAGCAGCCTGTGTGACTTGGGGGAGGTCTAACCTCCCAGCAGATAGGAGTGTCTCGCTGAGAACAATGCCTACCTATACGGTCCCACCTTGTGGCCATAATGTTTGGTTCATGAATGGTGGCAATAAATGTTCTTAGACCATGAGAAGTGTTTTTGTCTTTTCTCTTTTTAGAATAATTCCTGAATGGCTCCCTCTCTCCTTGAGTGTGGTCAACAAAGCATGTGGTCCTGAGGTTGTTGATAGTGATAAGGAGGGGCTGCCCTAAGCTAACGCTGGTATCATGGAAGAAGGAGGCAGGTGTTAAAAGATAACATCTTTGATGATACTGGTGAGCTGACACATCCATGAATCCTGGACTGGTCTTTACCATTGGGCTGTTCAGCTACAGAAGCTGATGGCTTTCTCAGTGGCTTAGAGTCAGGCATTGTGTGGTTTTTCTTCTTTTTTTTTTTTTTCTTTATTTTTTATGAGACAGGATTTCTCTGTATAGCCCTGGCTGTCCTGAACTCACTTTGTAGACCAGGCTGGCCTCGAACTCACAGAGAACCACCTGCCTCTGCCTCCCAGAGTGCTGGGATTAAAGGCGTGCGACAGTGGTACCTGCTGCATTCTGTAATTTCGACTCAAAGGATACTACATGATGCAAATTAAAGAGTCGGTATATTTGCCTTGGGCTATAGATGCATGGAGGCAGAAGTACGAAGTGTGTAACACATGCATGCACACTTGATTCCTGATGGGGCTGCTTCTGTGGGTGGAGGAGGAGCACTGAGAAGTCGAGCCAGGGATGGAAGACATAGCAGCTAACGTGTACCAACTGCTTCCTGTGGGCCACGGGGTGAGAGGAGGGAGGGCTCTTCTAATACTTTGGGTCCATGAACTCTTTGACTCTGAGTGACGATGTTTCACATTTTTCACAGAGGCAGAAACTGAAGCACAAGTTCAAGCGTCTTGCCTTTGATCTGGCTAAAAACCAGAAGAACTGGCAACTGAAGTCAGAGAGTGATCCCAGGGCCCTGTCAGCCTCGTGCTCGCTCAACAGCTGTGCTTAACATGATTGCAACTTGATCTTCTATGTTTTCGAAGGGGGGAGTGTTGTTACTTTATTTGTTTCTGCAGTGGTATGTAGCTCGTGTGTGTGGTGTGTGGATGCGTGCGTGCATGGATGTGTGTGTGCACTTTGTGTGTTCTGACACACGGGATAATGGTGGTCGAAGGACAGCCTTTGAGAGTTGGATCTCTCCTTCTACTGTGGGTTCCAGGGATTGAACTCAGGTCCTCTGTCTTGTGCTGCGAGCCCTTTTCTCATTGAGCTACCTGTTTGGCCTGAGTACAGCAAACAGAGCAAGGAGGTAGTGACCATTTGTTGTGGCAGAGGGTCTGCATGTGGTGGTCTCATCTCCCATCTTCTGTGTGATTGCTCCCATTTCCCAGGGAAGCCGAAGGCGGCTCCTGCCAGAAGGGGCTTTCTGCTCCCTGAGCACAGTGGCCGCCATACAGGGTGCTAAAAGAACTGCTGAAGCAGCGCAGTGAGAGCCAAAGGGAGGGGACAATCACCTCTCCCTCGCGTGAACATAAATGGCGTGGTGGCAGCCTGACATTGGAAGCTGGACCTAAAAATGGGGTCTGTGTTGCACTTGGACCTACAGCACTTAGGTGAGGAACCAGGTGGTGGGAAAGGGCAGGGCCAGAGCTGAATACATCCCATGTGAGTGACAGGAACCCTCTCTGGAAGTCACCTGGAGTCTGATGGTGGCAGGGCTTGTGGCCAGTGATGGCCCTTTGGTAGAGCGGCTGGTGCCTGCAGCGCCAGCCTCCCTTCCATTCTTGTACCTACTCTCCATCCATGAAGCCTCATGGGGTGCACATCTGGCTGGGTTTTATTTTTTTGCACCACCAGATGTTCTGTGGGCTCCTGCTTCGAATTACCCACTCGCCCCGCAATAGCCCTTCCCCACACCCTAAGGTGCTTTCAATGTAAACAGCCACACTTAAAGTGTCGACACCTGGTCTGCCTGAGGAGCTCTGTTCAGATAGATCTGTCTGAACTCTATTCTGAGGGCCCAGCTTGCTCCGGGTCACCTGCGTAGAAATGGGTGAGATGTCCTGGGGCAGGCCACAATGGCTCCTGACAGCCACAGGAGGGACACAGATGCATGCTAGCATGTAATTAGTGCCAGGAGCTCAGCCCTCTGATCACTTTCCCTCCAGAGCGTGCCTCTCTAGCTGAGAGGCAGATAATGGACAATCACAGGAGATCCTTGATTATGGCTTGATTGAGCTGATGGGAGCTCCAGACGGCTAATGCAATCGTGGCTTCCAAATGTTTCTGTGGAGGCCATTTCCATATGGCCAGGGAATTAAATAAAGCTGTCCTGAACACTTTGCTAGGCTTGTGCCTCCACCATGGGGCCCAGATACAATTTTCTGCTTGGAGTGACCTCAACAGAGACTATAGGGAGTGGTCATGACCCAGGAAGAGAAGGCCAGCTTCCTTCTAAATTACTGTCACATTTCCCCTTTAGGGCTCTTGACCTGCCTGGCATTAGCTTTTCACTCTCTTTCGTGGGGCCAGACACCTACTCCCTGCCCCCAACTCCCCCGGCGCCAGCCCAGCTCCAGGCTTTGGGTTAGTCCAGGAACAGTGGCTTCAGTAAGCACAGGTCTGGGCCGGACACACACACACTTCAGGGACATTCACTGGTTTGTGGAGGTGGCACAGAGGAAAACGGGACTGAAACAGCAGTCCCAGAAAAGGGGCATGCCAGGCTCTCCTCTGCAACCCAAGGGAGACAGGCTGGGTGAGGGTTTTTAATGTTCAGGAATTAAACCAGTATCTTCACCCATGAAAGTAATAACATGTTAAGTGAAATCACAGAGCTGACTCTCTTCCTGCCCTGAAATGTTGGCTAAAGTGCAAAGATGGAGGCAGTCTCTGTTACCCTCCGTTTGTAGAGGCTTCTGGAAAGGGAGCTGAACTGGCCTCTTGTCCTTTCCCTCTAATCAATCTTCAGGACATACAGACAAGAGGAACTAGAGAATTCACCAGAAGAGGGGATATGGAGGAAGAGGGGACTGTCGGCCTAGCGATGATGTCCCGTGCCTCTGTCCTGGATGCTACGGGCCTTTCCTCGAGCCAAAAGACAGCTTTCCCTGAAAGAGCCTCTCAGAGCTTAGGGCAGGTAAAGCAGTGCAAACGCAGCGCTGAGCCCTCCGGATAACTGCTGAGCCGGGAAACTGCCAAGCTTTCCTAGCGGGGCCCAGCATGTGGTGGAAATGGGCGTAGAAACCAGCGTCTGAAAAACCCTGGATGCAGGTGGAGGTTGGAGCCTGCAGTGATGTGATCAAAGCAGGACCAGGAATGAGCAGCCAGCTGGTCACCGTGCCTGCCACCGTGAGATGTGGTAACAGTGTGTGAGTGTTTCATGAGAGAAGCTGATTCCCCGGAGGAGAGCCGTGGTCAGGTGGGATGCGAAAGGCAAGGGACTCCACTGGTGGGGGTTATAGGGTGGGGGCCTTGCAAGGATGAGCAGGGAAGAAGAACAAGTAGTCATCCCCATGCCCTATAAAGCACATTCTTTCCCTGTGACCCTTTCACGGCAGCTTCTTCTCCATGCCCTGTAGGCCACACCCTCTTCCCCATTCCTACCCTGTTCCCTATTCACACCCTGTAGATCACACCCATTCACCACTACGTCTAGTCTAGTCTACACTCCTTCCCCATGTCTGGTAGCCCACACTTTTTTTTTTTTCCTTGCTCACACTCTTTTTACATGCGCACTTGAATCCTAAACTGGGTGAGGGAAATTGGCCTTACCACGTACCAGACTGAAGTTTCAATTTTTGGCAGTTTTGAGTTGATCGTCTTCATACTTTTTAATGTCTGAAGTACCACCTTTGAAATGTAAAATTTCTTCCTGATTACTGTGGTTTTGCCTGTGAGGGCATCAGAGGCCAGGGAGGACCAATCAGAGAAGAGCGGGCACATTCAGGGTGGTATGGCTGTAGATAAGGGAGGGGGGATCAGATTATGTGAGAAGGCAGTGGTTAGAGAAGGAAGCACAAAGCCGTTTCCTGTTTATAAGCCTTCCAATGCACACTGTTTAATGTGCAGTCTCTACCACAGATTGTCTGGCCCAACCTGTGCAGCTTGATGTGTGCTGGAATGGAAACAGTGGAGTCGCACCTTCAGCAGGGCAGATGCTGCTTTATAGGCCCACAGCACGTTTGCTGGGCCCCATCCTCCTCCTCGGCCCCCTCAGAGAGTTAGAAGCCCCTGTTATCACTCCCTGACTCCACATGAAGCTCCTCCATCCAGCAGCTTTTGTCTTCCTAGTCTGGCCTCATCTGGACACCACACTTTCTACAAGTAGAGGCGGTGTGTGTGTGTGTGTGTGTGTGTGTGTGTGTGCTTGCTTGCTCTAGATAACTGATTGACACTTGCTCTTCATGACTGTCTCAGCCTGGATTCTCACCTCTGCCCAGTCAAGAGTGAGGAGCCTCAATTTTTCTCATCCTCAGACTGATGCCTAGAATTGCGTAATCTTAAAGGTCCTATTAAGTCCAGAAGTCTTGGGCTAGCAACAGGGTCCTCTCTGTGTGTTTCCATACTGGGAATCATCTTGATAGCCAGTGCTCAATGCTGGATTTCCTAAAGGACATACTTAAGGCGGCAGTAATTTTAGCTGGCCTTGGGGCTGACTACATGTCTGTTCGGTCTTGGGGTCCAGTTCCAGGTTACTATACCAAGACTGGCAACTGAAACAGGCAAATAAAAGTTCCTTTTACACACACACACACACACACACACACACACAAGAGGAAGAGGCGGAAGAGAGGGAGGGAAGAAAGGAGGAGGGAAGGGAAAAAATCTGAAAATTCCCCAAGGCATAGGGACCAAGTTGTAAATGAGGTCAAAGTCTGGCTAATGTGAGGGTGTTGGTACCAAGTTCTAAGCATGGAATGAACTTTTGGACTTCCTACCACCTGAGCTCAGGGTCAGACCTTTGAGGGAGGTACAGAGGCAGGGAGCATGAGCAAGAGTGAACAGACCTGACAGGTGTCGTGAAAGGTGGCTAGCTCCCCGCCTCAACCACCACCACCTGCTCCTAAGTCTCCCAGTTGCCTGCTGAGAGCCTCTCTTCCGAAGGAGTGAACACAGGACAATATTCATGCCTGTTCACATGTCCACGAAAGCCTGGGACTCATATAGGGGCAGTAAGCAGCCGTTACTGCAAACTTTGGGTCTTAAATTATTTCAAAACATTGGGGGGGGGTATGTTGGGGTTCTCATTTAGGCTGCAAAGGCCTCATGCGATGATCGAAGGGCCAGAGAGAGGGATTGGAGGAAACTCTAAGCTATGGAAAAATCCACCCACCACACACTAATCTTAATAGACACACATTGGATATACATAGTGATTATGTGGAATTTTTTTTATAGAATGAATAGAATTGCAGATATGGGAGGTGATCATGTCAGAACATAGGCTCCTCTTGCACACACTCAGAATACCGGCACCGTGCAGTCCTGAAGGGCCTCAGCCCCTGTAAAGAAGATTGGGAAGTGAGAACTCCCAGCCTGGGAAGTGGAGGATGGCCGGGGAGAGGAAGTGTGTAGAACGGAGCTGTGACTCTGACCCCAGCTAACAACTCAGGACTGTTTCACTTGCTTGAAGTGTGACTTTGCAGAGAAATACAAACCCCAGCCAGCCTGGGGACAGCTGGTTCCAGTCCTTCCCACTCAGCGATGACTCAGGCGGGCCAGCCTCACTGCAGGCGGCTTTTGCAAGGCTGGCTCACAGAATGCTGTGTTCCTCCTCGGATTTCTTTGTGGCCTCACTTCAGGCCTCTTTAGCACGCACCAGCGAATCTACTTCAGGCTTCTCTGGGATGCCTTGGGCACAGTTGGCTTATCCTTGTGACAGGAAGTGACTGTTTCAGAAAACAAGAAAAGAAAAAAAAAAAGCAAGGGGGAAAAAAAAAAGCAGGGCCAACACATGAGAGAAATGTTTAGCCTTCCACAAAAGGAACTTCTGAGGCATCTTGATTCTCTTGGAGTTTTAATCATAAGACGAGGCAAATGTATGGGAGAAAAATAAACTCGGGTTTATTAATGGCTGGTTTTTTGGGTTGCAAGGAATAACACCATCACCACACCATCACAGGCATGGGCAGGGGTACGGATGTTGAGAGCTATGCAGTGGAACCTATGAGTGCAAGTGAGAGACTGTCTCAGGCACTCACTCTTGAGTACTTAGCCTCCTAGAGGTTGTGGCTGCCCGAAATGTTAGGTTCAAGAAGGTTCTATGGTATGCGAGGCAGATGTCCACAGCCCTTCGCTACACTGCTAATGGCCAAAGGAGATGGGGTGAGTTGTGTACCCACAAAAAAGGTCTCGGTACCAGTAAATGTGACTTATGTGGAAATAGGGCTTTTGGCTTTACTTTTAAGATTTGGTTTTAATGATGTGTATGTGAAGCTGTGCGCTCATGTCCCTGCAGGGGCCTGCGGATTTGAGAGGATATTGGGCTTCCCGGAGCTGGGGTTACGGGAGGTCGTGAGGCACCTCACACAGACTAAGGAATATCTTTACCGAGACTCAAACTCGGGTTGTCTGCAAGAGCAATGTGTGCGTGCCTGCTGAGCCAACTCTCCAGCCCCTGAAATGGGGTCTTGGAGGATGTGATCCATTTAAAATCATTATCCATTTAAATTGATCTGGTTGAATCCTAAACTCAATACAAAAAAAAAAAAAAGACACAAAGATATACAGAGACCACAAAGACGGAAGAGGGTTATGTGAAAATGAAGGTTGAGAACAAAGAAACGTTGTAATAGTCAAAGAGACCCAGGGACAGCCAGCAGCCACTAGGAGCTAGGAGGCAAAGGGAAGCATCTCCCCCTAGGCCTTCCAAGGAAGCATGGCCCTGCTGACACCTTCATTTTGGACTTACAACCTCTGGAACTATGAGCCAGTACATCCATGTTGCCTTAAAGAGTTGGTGTACAGCTGTTTATCACGGTAGCGCCAAGAAATAGAGGCTCAGCTGCATATCATGGTCCCCCACAGCAGCCATGCTTTTTTGTTTCAAGTGGTTGATAGCAATGAACACTCCCAGCTTACCTTTATGGCTACACTATAGATTTATGTCCTTCGTGATCTGGGGGCTGCCCTGGGCCATGCAACCAGGATGGGATGTGGTAGAGTCACCAGAGTGCAGAAGTTACCTTAAGTTCAGCCGCTAGAAGAGAACAAGTCCGCCTGTCTAGAATATGTGGCAGCTGGGGAATGGTCTGCAGAAAGGTGCTGCAGCGCTGTGAGCCAATCGATTGCTGCTCTTGTTTTATGTTCTACCCTCTTCCCTCTCAAGGCACCAACCTATTTCTGGATTTTCACTGCGAATGGGGGAGGGGGAAGGTGGGGGGTGTCTGTGTGTGCATTAATGGTTTGCCAGCAAGTTATAAGGACTTGAGTTTTAGATTTGGCTAAGTTTAAAGCTAGATTATGTTACATAACATAACCTGTTATATGACAGGCACCCCAGACTTTAGCACAACTGACGCCATGATGGAAGTACCATTCAGGTCATGGAAGCCAGTACATAGGCAGCACCATCTGCCAAAATGAGAACAAAGACCTAATCAATCAAAGCCCATTGTTCTGGACTTTGCCCTTTGGCTTCTGTAGTTCTTGGCTAACTGAGGTGTCAACACAGGATGTAGTTTTTGTGCTTAAAAGCTAGCCCTGAGAAAGGCTCAGGACTGTACCAGGGTCCCAAACACCCAGTGTGGTCCCAGCCAGCTCATAAAGACTTTCTATTGGCTTGAGCCTGTGTGTGAGTGAGTAGTTTTCTCTGGTCAATGCCTTGCAACAGTTGTGGTTGGGATCTTAAATGTCTCCTAAAGGCTCAAATGCTAAAGGTGTGGAGGCAGCCTGTGGTACTACTGAGAGGTGGGGCTTAGTGGGGAGAAGTTAGGTCACTGGATACTTGGCCTTTGAGGGAGATATTGGGACCTTGGCTTCTCCCCTTCTCTCTTTGCTTCCCGGCTCTCAGGAGATGAGTCATCGTCCAGCTCTCACTCCTACTTCTACGATGCTCTGTCAACCCACAGACCGAAAGCAGCTGGACCAACAGACTGAATTCTCTGAAACCACCAGATAACATAAAGAACCCATTGCTGATTTCCCCGGGAATTTTGTCTCTAGCACAGATAGCTAACTAGCCAGCTACAGGATGGTGGTACTCACAGACTTGCCCCTTCCCAGAGCTTCTGCCAAGCTACCACATAGTCCATGCCACTGACCTGCCATTGAAAGGGATAAGGGAAAGAGCTGGGCATGCTTCCTGGTCTGGTAAAAGCCCCAAGTCCACATGAAAAAGCAGCAGGTTGGCAGTAATGAGTGCCCAGCCCTGGGTAGGCTCCCTGCAGAAGCTGGGATGCAGAGACTGAGGGCAGACCCAAGCTGGCAGTTTTCCCTTTGTCTTCTTCCATAATGCTAATTTGGTTACTCTTAGTAACCGCTATTCCCCATTACTATTGCTCATCCCAGGCTCTGAATCACTCTGATGGATACAACTTGACGTGGACCAATTTGCCTAATTCATCACCTTTGCATTTCTTTCATGCTAAAGACAAAGCAGGAAGGTTTTCCAACAGGCCTTGTGATTTTTCTATTAAAAGGCTGCCTCCAAAGGGCTGCTGCTGGGGAAATCAGCAGGCCAAGGATTTTGTAGTTAAAACCCACTCACTGTGTGGTCTCGATCCTGTTAGGATGACATGGCTTTGTCTCATCCTTCTCTCTGCAGTCCCCAGACACAGCCCAGGGACAAATTTCATTGGGATTAAGCCCATCTCAGTCCATCTCAACCAGACTGATGAAACCTTGCTAGGTTCTACATGCCTATGTAAACTTTCTTATCCATGGCTTAGAGCTTGGTGTTCCCATCACAGGTTCAGGCCCTCTCCTCCTAGTCCAAGTGTTAGGAGGCCCTAAGTCTGCCCACACTTTGGCCTTCAAGACGCCACTTGCTCCATGGAAGAAATCTCTGGATTCTTTATAGCCTTCTCTCTTCTGACCCTTAATGCTTTTCTATTTATGCAATCCATGTGATCATTACAACAAGTCAAAAAATATAGAGGCACATGGGTAAAAAGCTCAGATTTCTTCCTCTTCCCTCTTTTGCATCTTCCTTACTCTAATGTCCCCTTGGGTAACTGATATTTTGTTTGGTGTCTGCATCTTCTCTTGATGCTCAGACTAATACATTCATTTATACAGTTATACATCTAGGGGTGTCTTTGAATTTGTAATGAGAGCGTATTACATATAAAACTCCCTTTTAAAATAACTTTGTATTATTGGAGAGACATTCTGTTATGCCAATCATACATACTTAATCCATTTCAATGGCGTCATAATAGTCCAAGCATTTATTAAATATTGTTGTTTTCCATCTTATAACACACACATACACACACCCTTTTATACTTGCAATGTTATTTCACAGGAAAAGAACCATGGATGTGTGATTTCTGGGTCAGATGGTAAGCACTTGCTCTTCTAGTTATAGACAGGTGGTTTTACCAAGGAGAGCCAGCACAGATCACCTAGGAAATGTGCATTGTGCCTGCTTCATCACACCCTCTCCTAGCTTGTTGATGATGAAGGTAAAAGATAGGTTTGTTGACAGCCATCTTCTAGGTGGCACATGGCATCCTAGTGTTTTAATTTTCATTTCCTTAAAGACCAATGACTTTGGTCATCTTTTCATAGCTATTGGCCATTCACAGCCTCCTTTTTTCAGGCTCCCTTGTCCAAACCTCTTTTTTATAGGCCCCGTAACGCTCACGGCTAGATATCCCTGGTGTTTCTGTCCTTGCCCAACAGTCATGTAGCTAACACATCCCGTGGTCCACTGCGTTTTCACTAGGACTCTGCAGGGAACAGTCATTGGAACCTAGGGACCTGTCTCAGCTGTGAGGGCTACTGAGAGAGAGCTAATCCTCCGGCCCTCTTCCCCTGCCCAGAGGGGAGGATGCATGTGCACTTTGTCTCTTCCATGGGAAGCCTCGCCCAGCCTTATGCCAGAAAACAGTGGCAGGGTAAATAGAGGGACCTAGAATGGACAGGCAAACCAGAAGCCTGGGATAATGGAGGACAGATGGAAAGACTGTTCAATTAACTCCACAATGTGCATTTCTCTCTTATAAGTTTCCTGGGTTTTTGCTTTAAACTGCTCTCCTTGTGTTCCTTGTAGATAACAGAGCCTTGCATGTGGCAGGCAAGTGCTCTATCATCTAGCAGCTAGTTTCCAGCTACTGTCCCAGCTACGACCTTTTTATTCTCGTTGCTAAGTGTGGTCTTTCAAAGGCTTTGTTATCTTCCCCGACTTCCCTGCTTGGAAAACAGCCTTTCTTCCCAGGTAGATATTATATTTAAAGAGTGGAAATGTAGAAAGCAACTCTCAAGTCGAGGTGATTCTGCATTCCTTCCCCTCTGGAACTGTCTAAAAACGTCTTTAGCATCACAGCATAGGGAGGTGGTGCCTGGCATCGGATGGGTGAGGGCCAGGAACTATTAAGCATTCTCTATATTCTGCAATGCACAGGGCAGTGCCTACTATAAAGAACTATCTAACCACAAGTGTCTGCAGAACCCCTGCTGGGAAGCCCTGACTGAACATCACACCCAGCTCATTAGAAGTAGCAGGATGAAAAGGAGAGCAAGGGGTTTGCAAACTCAAGGAACTTAGTTTGGAGGACCTAAGGCCTATATACCAGCTGGTCCCATCTTGGATGGGTCTTTTATCCTCTCTAACCCTCCATTCTCAAATACAAAATATGGACCTTCTTATCTTCCTTGAAAGTTACAGGGAAAATGTGGCAGAATGCTGTACGTGGGAAGGGGAAGGCTCCAGGCCACGGTGGGAGATGCCGATCCTGGCTGGGTTAAGCATGAGGGGTGAGGGTGGGGGAGTCTTTCATCCGAGTCTGTATCTCCACATTTCTGGGACACACACACACACACACACACACACACACACACGTGTACATAGGCTCTATAGATGTGAAAAGACAGGTGTGGTGGTTTGGAGTCCAGCGGCCTCGCTGAATGCTAATCGGCCCGTGTCCTTGTTTCTGGGCTGACTGTGTGTAAGATCTCTGGATGTGAAAACGCAGGTGTCTATAGTTTGGAGTCCGGCGGACTCGCTGAATGCTAATCTCCCCGTGTCCTTGTTTGTTCCTCTGCAAACTTTGCGGGCGGACAGCTAATCAATGGGGGGAAATGATGACTCCAGCACTGTGCACATACTAACTGGCAAGCCTAGAGCAGAGACCTGGGGCTTGGAGCATGGCTTTTCTCTTCAAGGAAGGCTGAGCAGGAAGCCATAATGAAGCCTCCAATCTTTGATCCGGGAGCAAGATCTGAGTTGTTCAGGGCAACCAAGAAGGTCCAAGGGGAAAGAAGAGGAATGAGGGGCTAGGAGATGAGGCAGAGGACAGCAGGGGAAAGCGTCTTGAGGAACACTGGGGCCTGGGAACAGATGGTCCCCAGCGGTGTGATACCATAACAGACCAGGCAAAGCTGTTTTGTAAAATGCTCTGGCTTTCAGTGCTGGGAACAATCAGTGACGTGTTTTCTTTGTCAACATGGGGACAACCTGGATTCTATCCTCAGGAACCACATTAAAACAAAAACAACAACAACAACAAAAATGTCCAGGCATTGTGGCACACGTTTGTAATACTAGTGCTTGGGAGGGAGAGACAGACCGATCTCTGGGGCTCACTGACCAGCCATTCTACTTGGTGACTCATGAGCAATCCTAACTCCAAAATAGAGGTGGATAACACCCAAGAAATGACACCTGGTTCCTCTCCTTGCTTCCACATGCGTGCATGGTTCTGTGCATGCACACACACTCCAATTATAGTGTTTCATCTTTCACTCTGCCTCAAGAATCAGAAACATAGTTCTCTCCCTAATGCTCTGAATGTTAAACCAATCTCTGCTCAGACTCGTGTTCCCTGTTCCAAGTAGCCAGGAATGCTTTACAGGGGCCTGGAGCAATGTGTGGAATCTGTAGCGTAGAAGTGACTGTGCCTGGGGTCCAGGCCCTCGGGCAGGTTCTGTGTCTCCTCAGCCAGGGAAGCACTGACCTCCTTGTCTTTCTGGAACTCTTGGGCCAGAGTTGTCTCCTTAGGAAGCTCGAGGCAAGAGCAGATAAAGCCGAAGATGTCAGGAGAGCTTGTACAGCGATCCAGACCCTAGTTCCAGGAAGGAGGAGCCCAGGGGGAAATTCCTTTATCTGTGTTTCTGGCTCAGCAGTGGCAGCAGGCAGGGATCGGGGGACACGGATTGCTTGTCTTCCCATGTAGGGACAGGTTCTTCAGGGAGCTCAGGCTGCCTCCAGCTTGGCCATACTGGGTGGGGCCCAAGGGGGGCCGGTGTGGCAGCTGTGGGCTGCACCGAGGCCTGTCAGGGAGGAATGATTAATGAACAGCCACACAGCTGAGGCTAACCTTTGGAGAGCTGAGCAGGGCATCTGCAGGACTGTCAGGTTCTGACAAGGACAGAGCTGAACAACCAATTATGCCGCCATCACTAAGGTGGGCTGTCACTTTAATCCCAGCCATTCACTTAGGCAAGGACAGGGAGATTTCTCCTCTGCGGAGGCGAACGCCTTGGGCACCTTAACCATTTCAGGACAGGGCAAGGACTCACACTGGGAGCTAACAAGGTCGCCTAGTTCTAGGCGTCCCCTGGCTCCCAGTCTCTCTTTCTTACTGGCCAGGGGAGTAGAGTTCCAGACAGTTGCCTTCCGTCTCTTTCTGCTGCTCAGCTTACTTACCCAGCACTCAGCGCTTTTCATCCCAGATGTTCATTCAACCATTCACTCTAGCAATTACCTAGCAAGCCTTTGGTGTGGAGTGGGCATTCTGCTACCTACAGGTCAGAGTAATTAAGAATAAGAGAGTCCCTACCCTTTAGAAGCTTGCCATCTCAAAGCTGTGGCAGAGAAGTAAGTCTCTGCGTGGAATACAGGATTGCTGATCAAAAACAGGGACACAGGAACCCAGAGGCAGAAGGGAAGCAGTTCAGTTGGGGGCGGGTAAATCCTAGGTTTCTAAATGCTCGTTTTCAGGGATGTCCAGTGTTTTCACAGGACAGTACACCATCTGCAAAGTCCACTTATGTCTGAAGGCTGGAGAGATGCCCCAGTAAGTAAAGTGCTTGTCACAGAAGTGCGAGACGCTGAGTTTTCATCTTCAGAACCTGTGTGAAGCCAGATGGGGTAACATGTCTGTAACTGCAGCTGTCCTGCAGCAAGGTGGGAGGTAGAATCATGAGATTCTACCCCTGGAAGCTAGAGGCCAGTTATCCGAGCATGCAAGGGTCCCTGTCTTAAACAGGGCAGAAGACAAGATGGCTGCCCGGGGGCCTCTGACCACCACACACATGCTGTGGTACACACACACACACACACTCACACCATGTGCACACCAGTCTGATCCCCGTAATTCTTCAGCCGAGGTTCTCTCCTCCCAGGGGACTCACGGTTGTGCTAAGTCAACAATAAAAATTAACCGGAGCAACACTTCACAAGCAAATCCTAGAGAAAATCCTTTAAACGCCTCAGTTATAGAAGCACGTTGCATATTAACAGACCCCTTTAAGGGATTTGTAATCTTCAGTTCTGAAGCTAACAGAAGGGAGTCGGGCTATGGTCAAACCCATCAACCCACTTCAACAATTTTGCCTTCTGTATCTAATGAAAACAGTTTTCAAACATAAAGGTTAAATATAGATTTTCCTAAACAAAGAAAGAATTTGTTGCCTTCATAAATACTAAAGATAGCTGTTTTGGCCATGAAACAATGAGACCAGGTAAGAATATGAGTGTACACAAAAGAATGAAGATTGCTAGAAAGAGTGAATATAAAATTATTTCTCTGTTACTCTTTAATTCTTTTAAAGGTAGATGTCTGTTTATAGAAAAAAATAAATTTTGTATTGGGGAGTCAACATACGTATAGCAATAACATATAGTAATAGTATTATGAAGAATAGGACCAATAAATGAGCACATTTTATCATTAGCTTTTTATATTGCACATGAAATGATGTCATATTGACCCATGAACTGCACATCCTGGAAATTTTGGAGAAACATTACAAAATAGTGGTATCTATGAAGCCCATAGTATTATTGGAATAATAGAAAAATACAAAATAAATCAGAAATAGAGGATAAAAGGCACATGAAAAATAGGCAAGCCAAATTAAAAACAAACAGCAAGATGCTAAACTGCAGTAGCATCATATCAATGGCTACGTAGGAGTATAAGTAATGTAAACAACCAACTAAAGGCAAAGGTTACCAGTTAAAAGAGCAAGGAAATATACTTTAAATGTAAATGAAATGTATTAAATATGAAAGTATGAAAAAAAGGCACAGCATGTAACATTAACTAAAATGTTTGTTTTGATTCCACCTTAGGTGCATGGGTACTTTGTGTGCGTGTCTCTGTACCACATGCATGCCTGGTACCATAGGGGTCAGGAGAGAGAGTAACAAACAACTCTGAAAGTGAAGTTACAAATGGTTGTGAGCTGCCATGTGGGTGCTGGAAATCTAGCCTGGGGTCCGCTGGAAAATCAGCTAGTGTTCTTAAACACTGAGCCATCTATCCAACGCCAGTGTCTCACTTGGGTTTCTGTTACTGAGAAGAGACACCTTGACCGTGGCAACTCCTATAAAGGAATACATGAAATTGGGCCTTACAGTGTCAGAGGGTCATCATCATCATGAAGGGACGCGTGGTGCCATGCAGCCAGACATGGAGCTGGAGAGGAACCTGAGAATGCCACAGCCCAGCAAGCAGCAGGAAGACACAGCCACACCGGGCCTGGCTTGAGCTTCTGAAACCTCAGAGGCCACACCTGGGAACACACTTCCTCCAACAAGGCCACATCTCCTATTGCCACTCCCTAAGCATATGAATATATAGGGGCCAATCTCATTCAAACCACCAGACTCAGAAAACACTAATTAAATGATAGGCGGACTATAAAAAGTTATATGAACACTGGATGGAGCAAACTGTGCAAGAAGGAAATGACAGTATTACCCATAGCAATGAGAATATCCACTGTTTAGCAAGACACAGCAAGCCCAAAGGCACCGTATCCCAAATCTTAAACACACAGAGCAGACGGTGGTACAGGGCCTGCTCTACGGGGACCTGTCTTTCGCGCGGGAACTGGACTCCAGTCCTCAAGCCGGATTCAGTGATTGGTAATGCCAGTGATGGAGGATGGAGGTGGATTGGGAAGGTTTTTCAGGCTGGCCAGTCTGGCAGAAATAGCCAGCTCTGGGCTCTCCACCTTATTTATTGAGCCAGGGTCTCTCAAAGAGCCCAGAGCTGGCTCAACCTCTGGCCTCCAGTGTGAATACTAAAAATACACTAAACAATAAAATTTTAGTAATACGCTAAAGAGTAAAAGAAGTAAAAACTGGCAGAACTGAAAGAAGAAGTAGAGGGTCCCCAAGATTCTTCCCCGCTCGTAGATAACAGCAAGCAACAGGAAACTATGTGAGAGTAAAGGAGAACCAAAGAGCAGGCCAGCTAATTTGATCTTTCTGATGTTTATAGAAAAATTGTACTCAAGAACAACAAAAATGAATGGGAACAAGATTGATCATGTTTAGGGATATAGAAAAACTCCCCATTTAAAAAGGTCGAAACATGTAAATAAAACACAATTTAATTAGAAAACAATAACAAAACAAAATGTCTAGAAACTCCCCCAAATATCTGGTAATTAGACAACGTACAGGTCAAAGAAAAAGTCATGAGAAAAATATGAAAATATTTTGAACTGGAAATGAAAGTTATTACATACCACAATTCGTACTGTGCGGCCAAAGCAGCTTTCAGGTATTTGTGGCTTTAAATGTTTGTGTTAAAGAGAGGAGACTAGCAGCTGATCATCAGCTTCAGCCCAAGAATACAGGGAAGCAATAAGGTAAACAGGCCAGGCACGGTAGCACACACCTTTAATCTCAGTACTCCAGAGGCAGAGGCGGGGGGGGGGGGGGCGTCTCTATCTGTGATTCAAGGCCAACCTGATCTACATAGTGAGTTCCAACATAACAAAGGATACATAGAGACAAAGTCAAACAACAACAAAGAGATAAAAAGAAGTAGAAAAACAGTAAAAAGCCAATAAGAAAACAATTATGAGAGAAAATTTAATGAAGCTCAAATCTGGTTCTTTGAAAAGATCGACAAAGTTGAACAACAACAACAACAAAAAAAACCCAACAATCAAACAGGCTTCTGACTAGCTGAGTCAAAAAGAAAGGAGCAGAAACACACATTGTCAATATCAGGAAAGGAAGGAGACGCCATGAAAGTTAAGATGAAAGGAGGGAATTCAAGAATGGCTTAGTTAGCAAAACCATATTGCAAGCCAAGGAACTGACTTTGGTCCTCAGAAACGGAGCAAAAGGGTAAAGCTCTGGGGCTGTAGACGTGCCCGGCAGTTAGGCACACTGGCTGTTCTTGCAGACTACCCAAGTTCAGTGCCCAGAACCCATATGGGGTGGCTCACCAGCTCCTGTAACTCCACCTCCAAGGAATGTGATGCCCTCTTCTGGCCTCTGCAGGCACCAGCACACATGAGGAGCATATAACACATACAAGCACACACAACACACTAAGTAAATAAGTAAATGAATCTTTTAAGAAGAAACAAGAATAATTTCTCCTCCGAATTTACACATCAAAAGCAATTGAAATCGAAACTCAGGAATCACTGGTTAAAAATACAGCCATGGGAAGAGATTTTGTGGTTTCCTCTTTTATTTCCTTTATCTTTTCAGTTTATGTGTTCAGCTTTGGTTTCTGCTCTGAGAGGTTTTCTTTTTGGTGTGTGTGTGTGTGTGTGTGTGTGTGTGTGTGTGTGTGTGTGTGTGTGTGTGTGTGTGTGTGTGTGATGTTTGGCATGTGTGGTATGTGCATGCAGTGCCTGCAGGGGCCAGAAGAGGGCATTAGATTCCTTAGAACTAGAGTTGCAAGTGATTGTGAGGGGCCCAACATCCGTGCTCGGAGTCAAACCCATGCCTTCTCCAAGAGCAGTGCACTCTCTTAACTGCTGAGCCATCTCTCCACCCTGACCTTTTTCTTTTAAAAAAAAAAATTAGAACTTTGATCATTGTTTTCTTACATATGTCTTATATTCTTCTTTGAGAATACTTTGATTTTTTTTTAAACTGGATTTCCTTTGTTGTCCTCCATGTCTTTATTTTCACTGCTTTATTTAATATTTATCACATTATCCTTGTTGTTGTTTCGTTATTATTTTTTGAGAAGCCTCACTGTTAACTCACAGTGGCCTGGAGCCCACTGTCCTTCTGCCTTAGCCTCCTGAAGTCTGGGATTACAAGTGTGTGCTGTTTCATGTTCAGTTTTATCATCAGGTCCTCTGCTTCAGTTTTCAAAAGGATGTCTTAGCACACACCCTCCATCTCTATTCCCACAGCCTCTTCCTTTGCTTAGACCCTTGGCCTTTCTCTTAGGGTTTGTGACAAGGACTTTGCACCTGCTCCCAGAGCCTTAGGACAACAGCCTGATGCCTAGCTGACCAATCAGACTCCTATGCTTTCATGCTGTTTTCCTCTTCAGAGGTTATGGTATTTTTTGTTTTTGTTTTTTCTCTTTCTCCTCTGCAATACCCAAGTGACTAGCTTTTCCAAAAAGGCCAGCTGTCCCCCAGTCTTTGTTATCTTCCTTAGCTGTTTAGATGCTCCTAGCATGTGTTGTACTTACCCCTTGAAGTTCAGCTCAAACACTGGACACAATGGGATGCCCTCTCTCACCTGTCCTTCCTTCTTTGATGTGTCAGGCGGGGTCCCCGGAATCCCATCTTTCTCTGTCACAGCACTTATGAGGTAACAGCAATCCTCTGTTCACATCTGCCCCCTGTCAGCTCCAGATTTAAGTACCTTACGACAGCTATTGGGAGTTGCCTCGCCGCAGGGAGCGTCTTACTCATCTTTGCTTCTCTAGGCTTTGGTTGAACAGGCCCTCCAGCATGATGATCTTGAGCTAGTTCCTGGTGATCTTGAGCCAGTTCCCGGTGGTGATGCTCATTCTATGCCTGTCCTGTGCTTCCTGGTGTTTACACCCAGGAAAGTCAGAGGACCAGCAGCTCAGGGTGCTGTCCATGGTAGAGGAGCCCAGGTTGGGGCAATGACATGAGCAGAAGCCTCCAGGAAGGGCTTGAACAAGGAAGGAACAGGCAAGGTCCTTGGAGAATGTGCCCTCCACAGCCCTGAACACCTGACTGACTGGTAGGTCTTCCTTCCTTCCTTTTCCCACTGTTCTGGGACTATGACCAGGAGGCTGCATGAGGCAATGTTCCTAGAGGGCGCAGGGAGCCGCCTGCTGCCATCTCTGTTCTCTTCAGTCTATACACCTATCTCCTGGGTGGAGAGTTGGAATTTCCCTTGAAATCCCCCGAGCAGGGGCTTAACTTCCCCCCTTTAACTTGTGACTGAAGGATTTTATTTTCTTTCTTTTTTGTTCTATTAATCACAGGTTATTTACTTTGTATCCCAACCGTAGCCCCCTCCCTCATCCCTTCCCAATCCCACCATCCCGACTGAAGGATTTTCCATGCATGTAGAGTAAGGATGGATTTAAAGACTATTTTTTGTAGGCTTTGGGAGAACGCATAGGCAGAGGAAGAGACCTGTGGTTATTGCCCCTCAGCTTCATTCAGTGATGGAGAGTCAGCCCCTCCCTGAGACAACAGGTGCCACCTCAGGGCAGGTCCATTCAGTCTTTTTGATGACAAAATCCCTTGATGTGCCCCCCCCCCCCCAATCTTGGTTATATTTCTGGCCTAGGGATCCGCACAGTTTGTGCCACAATGTCACCCTGCAATGGAAGACGCACTCTGCAGGTCTTCTGGAGTTGCGTGCATGGAAATGGGTCCCAGCTCAGCTCCAGGGAAGGAAGGAATTTGCTGGGTGAGGGTGGATCCTGCTGTACTGATGAAGATGGGTGTGAGTGCCAGCTACAGAGTTCCAGACTTGGAACCTCAGTCTCGAAAGGGCTGGGAGGATGAGGGAGTCTAAACCAGTTCATCCATGTAAGTGGCTCAGTGGAGGTGGCGTGAACCAGCAGACATGAGGGCATGTGCTATGAAACAGAGGTGCTCTTGAGGTCTGTCCCCTGCCCAGGGCAGGAACTGGCAGATGAGTTGACCAGCATCCTTTGTTGTTCCATCCTCTCTCCTCCCTGAATCCTCATTCTTTCCTCTCTTCAAACACTTTCCTCTGTCCTTCTATTTCTGCTGCCCCTATCATTGAGTTTCTCTCTTTCTCTCCCCCTCCTTCCCTTCTACCCTCTCCTTTTTTTCCTTCTTTTCTTCTCTTCCTGTTTCCCTTTCCCTCCCTTCCCTCTTTCTCTTTCAGTCCCTTCTAGCTTTCAGCCTATCTTGTCTTTGTTCTCTCTTCCCTCAGCCTGTTTCTATGGTTCTCTCCTCCTGCAGTCTTTCCCGGCCTCACCGCAGTTTCTGTGCCCCTCAGCACATATGATAATTCAAAGGAAATATACTGTACACGCAACGACTCACACCTCAAGCTGATTGAGAGTTGGCTTCACTATCTGTTATCTTGGATGCTTCCTATGGGTCAGTGACCCCCTGCTAGGAGTCTCTGCCTTTAGGGAGAGCCAAGAGCATGTGATTTCTGCAGTTGGCAAATAGCATTCATAGATGAAAATTCATATCCACAAATACAAAAGAATTTGCTTTAGGAATTATTTTAAAAGGCGGCGCTCTGGAAAATACGATGCAATTCACAAAATTAGTTTTTTCGCACAGTTTCTCTGCAGAATCCCTCGTGAGTACGGTGAGTTCATATCCAACACTTCAATTTTTGTGAGCTAGGGAGATGGTTCGTTAGAGAAAGCACTTACTGTGCCAGCATGAGGACCTGGGTTGGGAGTCCCAGAACCATGGAAAGCTGGGTATGGACACATGTATCTGCAACCCCTGTACTCCTCTGGTGAGATAAGACGTGAAGACAAGATTCCCTGGACACTCATGTCTAGCCAACTTAGTATACACCGACCTCAACAAAAGTCCTTGTTTCAAACAAGGTATAAGGTAAGGACTGACTCCCAGGGTCGCTCTCTGACCTCCATAGGATGCCATAGGATGTGCACGCCTGCCTGCACACAAACACACACACACACATGCATGCATGCACACATGCACATGCGCAACAAAAAATATCTGAAAGTTTAGATCGTTGTTACTTTGGGTACCTATGGAGAGGCTAAACTTTTCTTTGAAGGCAGATTGACAAACTAGAAAAGCAAAAATGTCAAATCCTAGCCTTTCAATCCTTTGGGTTTAACCTCTCAACCTCTGCCTTTTCACCTGGAAAATGGGGACAATAAAGCCACCTGGCAGATCTGCCATGAGGAAAAACTGTGTTGGAAATGGTAAGGCACACATTTTGAAGTTAATTAGGATTGAAAGCCAAAAAAAAAGGAGCCTTGGGATTGTGCTTAGCAAAACCATTAAGCTTTAGACACTGGATGTTAACCCCAAAGGTTCTCTGCAATAAGTTCTGCAGGAGTGTCCATCATCAGTTCCTGAAACTAGATAACAGGGGAATTTGTTTGTGGTTGCCGTGCAAGGAAACTATCGCAACTCCTGCTATGGTTTTAATCACTTAGTTGTTATTGGGGGGTTAGGAGTGAGTGTTATGGTACGCAGAGGAAGTCAGAGGACATCTGTGTGGTAGGTCTCTTATGTTCATTCCAGGTCATCAGGCTTTTGAAGTGAAATGCCTCTACCTGCCGAGTCATCTCACTAGCCTGACTCTGATACCATTAATTCTTTTAGTTAAGAGGTGTATTCGAAATGATATTAGGAAGAACAGCCATGTTCCTTAGAGATAAAAGCTTGCTGTGAACTTGAAATTTGAGAAGATAAAAAAAAATTTTTTTTGCAATATGGAGAAAATTGAAGACATGAAGAAAACGAACAGATACAATAGCATCTGCTGTGTCACAAGTGTCTGTCCGTATCTCAACAAACTGTAACCTTGAAGCAATTTGTATCCACCCAGAGGAGATGGGAAACAGTAAAGAGTTGCTTACAGCCCTTTTAGAAGTAGAGGGATCCCATTGTGAAGGATGGGGCCTCGGTCTAGATCAGCGGTTCTCACCCCATGGATAGTGACCCCTTTGGGGTCAAAGGACACAGGAGCACAATTACAGTTAGGAAGTAGCACTGGAAACAATTTTGGGGTTGGGGGTCACCATAACACAAGGAACTGTATTAAAGGGTCACAGTAGCAGGAAGTTTGAGAGCCACTGTTCCAGCTGCCTTGGTGGCTACACATGATTGTCTGCTTCTTCCCCCGTGGATGAGGGGAGAAGGTCACGCTGGAAGAAAGGGTGGTGATTTGCTCCCCCGAAGTTTTGCTGGTGATGTGAGAGTCAGAGGCTTCCAGGGACTTCCCCACAATGAGGCCTCAGCCAGCAGGGGAATCACTCTTCAGCTTTTGACAACAGAGTCAATGGAGTGAGCAAAATATCTGGGATCAATGAAGGAAAAAAAATGTGGTTCTGGGAATATATCCAAGTTAGTTGGGCTTAAATAGTCACAGATACTAGTAAATAATTAGAGCAAAAGATTGGAACCGTAGCCAACTTTTAATTTCATTCAATCCTACCCTAACGATACTTTTTTTTTATAAGTCGCCATCTCTATTGCTTGTATTAACATTATTTTTTTAAATCTCTGCTAGTAAAACTCAATCTCCAAGGCTGCTGGTTAAGGCCACAAGCGACTGCCAGCGGCCAATACTCAAGTCGTCATGTGGCCTATCAGAAACACTCAACACAGCGCCCCCAACTCCCGTGCTTCCGTTTTCCATACTTTCAACGCTTTATTTTGAAAATGTCCAAGAAAAATCACAAAACATACTCCCATGCTCTTTATCTGGATCTGCTTGTTTATTTAGCAGCTGGGTTTAGTCAGTTTCTCCCCGTTGTGGCAAGAAGCCCTGGCCCAAATGACTCAAGAAAGGAAGGGTTGCTTTTGGGTCACAGTTCATGATGATGGGAAGTCACATGGCAGGGGCAGGAAGCAGCTGGTCATTGTATCTGCAGTCAGGAAGCAGGGAGGGGAGGTGGACACTAGTGTGCGGCTGGACTTCTCCTTTTCACTCAGTCCAGGACCTCAGCCCACGGAACGGTGCTGCCCACAGCTGACATGGGTCTTCCTACCCTGGTTCACCTAATCTAGACCATCTCTCGCAGGAAAAGCCAGGGACTTTTTAAGTGATTCTAGGCCCTGGCAAGGTGAGAGTTAAATGTTAACCATCCCAGCATCTTACCATGTTGGAATCAGCGCTTTCTCTCTAGAAATGTAGGCTTGCTATTGTTTGTTTTTTACTGAATTATGTAAGGATAAGTTATAGACATCATGGTCCTTCACCACTTACGCTTCTGTTCTCTAAAAACCAGAGAAGATACCACAGACATTATGTGTCTTAGTTAGGGTTTCTATTGCTGTGATGAAACACCAGGACCAGAGCAAGTTGGGGAGGAAAGGGTTTATTCTGCTTACACTTCCACAGCACTGTTCATCATAGAAGGAAGTCAGGACAGGAACTCCAACAGGGCAGAAACCTGAAGCCAGGATTGATTAAGAGTCTATGGAAGGGTGCTGCTTACTGGTTTGCTCTCATGGCTTGCTCAGCCCACTTTCTCATAGAATCTAGGACCACCAGCCCAGGGGCAGTCACTATCCACAATGACAGTGTCCTCCCCCATCAATCACTAACAAAAACAAAACAGAAAAAACAAAAGATAATGTCCTACATGCTTGCCTATGGCCTGATCTGATGGAAACATTTTCTTAACTGAGGTTCCATCCGCTCAGATGACTCCATCTTGTGTCAAGTTGACATAAAACTATCCAGCACGCTGTGCTAGCTGAAATGCTATCTGTATTCTAATTTCCCCAAGCATCTCAAATGACCTCAGCCAACTACCGCATTTCCCATCCAGCCACCAGCTGGGATTATACATTTCTGGTAGTTATCATAGCAGCTCGATTCCCTTTCATCCGGAGCTAGCCCTAGTGGGTCTTTGTTTTGCATGGTACTGGCATTTTGTAGAGTGTCTGGTGCATCCTGGAAATGAGATTCAGAAGACTCCTTTCTGGCGTGAACACAGCAGAACTTCCACCATGTTCTTCTGAGGGTGCCAGCCATTATGGCCTGATGTCACCTTGCTTCATCTCCGGTCCTGTTCTCCCTGATACCTAACAAATGTGGTAGCAGCTAGGTTTCCCCAACTGTAAGCAGGTTTGCTCCACTTTTCTTTACTGTCCTGTGGGAAATACTTTGAGCTGGAGCCAATCAAGTTCTAACTCCAACATTTTTAAAGCCATTGATAAGATTTATGGGTCAATTGCTGTAAAATATTCTATCTTTAAAATTATTTTAAATTTCATCTGTCTGTGTTTGCATATGAGTATGTGCACAAGAAAACAGGCAAGAAGAGGGGAGAGGAGGGTGACAGATCCCAGGGAGCTGGAGTTACAGGTGGTTGTGAGCTGGCTGGTGTGGGAGCCAGGAATTGAACCCAAGTCCTCTGCAAGAACAGCAAGTGCTCTTAGCCAATGGGCTCTCTGACCAGCCCCACCCTAAATCTGCTATTCTGCCATGCTTGCTATATGCTTTAGTGTCATACTGAAGGGGAAAATGCAGAGCAAACTCCCCTCTCTCACTTTCTTTATTTTTTATTAAAAATAAACTCACAAATCAATTTCTATCTGACTGAGTTATAAGCCTCTACTGTTTTCACTCATTGAAATGTTTAAATTATCCCAAATAAAGCTTGCCTCTTGTGTCCCCTTTGATGTACTGAGAAACTGAATATACAAATGAGCACTGGGTAGACAGCACACAAAGCTAGAACCACTGTCTGCAGCCACCCGCGCCCTGTCTGTAAGTTGCACAACCATCTCAGCCCGCATTTTTCACGGGTCAGAGAACAATCTCCAGCAACCCAAACAAGAAGGTAGGCAAGCTGGGCTTGGTGGCACAAGACTTTAATCCCAGCACTCAGGAGGCAGAAGCACATGGATCTGAGTTCGAGGCCAGCCTGGATGACAGAGCAAGTTCCGGGACAGCAAGGGCTACCCACAGAAGCCCTGTCTCATAAAGAAGAGGAAGCAATGATTCCCCCCAATTTCTAATCAGCCCCAAATGACTCTAATTTTGATCCTTGCTTCTAATTTATGTCAAACCTGAGAAATCTGATTAAACCCTCCTCCTTTCACAGGGGTGCCCTGTTTCTACAGCTTCTCCACCAGCACCTTCCAACCGGGACATACGCAGAGCCTTCCGTCTGCTTCCTCCATGTGGCCTCCCACCCTTCTGCTTGTCTCAGAGTGCTGGCCTGAACACAGGTGACGGTGGCTGACTTCCTGCTTCAGTAAGCTCCATAGCCCTGGCCTGCCGGTGGTTATGTTCACGCCTGTAGGACCCCCATCCTTACCCCATCAATACTCTCACTGGTACCCCTTCAGTACCCCCCCTGAGGTGCCCCCTTGCTCTTCAACCCTAGGAGCTCCAGGCTCATTATGTCCTCTTCTTGCCTCTCCCTGGGCTTTTTTTCTGTTAAGGAGCCGCACTCCCTGTAGTGAGAATGGGTGCTGAGAATTTGAGGTCTCAGCGGTAGGTGCACCATTGTCATTGTAATCCTCATGGTCTCCTCTTAAGAACACTTTCTTCAGAGGCAGAGACAGGCGGATCTCTGGGAATCTGAGGTCAACCCAGTCTACACAGCAAGTCCAGGCCAGCTAGAGCGCCATAGTAAGACTCTCTCAAAATAGACACCTTCTATTCTCTTCTGTTCTAGAAGATAGTGACCTTACCGGCTCCAGGTTTTAATTCAACTTCCTCCAACCGGCTTCCACACTTCATTCTACTCTCCCCCTTTCTTTATAATGTTTAAACATCCTAATCTCAGCCTTAAGCTGTCTTCTTTTCTCTAAACAGGATGCCGAGTTCAGTGCTTTACTTATTTAATATTTATTTTTGGGACAGGACCTCAAGCTCACTATACACAGCTGAGGATGACCCTGAGCTGCCGATCTTCCTGCCTCCCAACAGCAGGGATTACAGATGCGTCCAGAGCCTGGTTTGTGCAGCGCTGGAGCTGGAAGAGCTTAGTGCATTCTGGGCGAGCACTCTACCAACTAAGCTATTTTAAAGTGTGTTTATTGGACACAGGCAATACAGTGGAAAGAACTGGTATGGCTGAAGTCCTGGATTCAAGCCCAGATATGTCACTGACCAATTGTATGGCCCAGGGGAATTTCTTGAATAAAACCTCACTTCTCCACATTAAAAAAAAAAAAAAGAAAGAAAGAAATGTAATGAACTAACATATGCAAAAGCACTGACAACCATTTAACCTCCACAAATAACAGTCATGAGAGTCAAGTGTGCTGAAATGTGCCGGCAAAATACATGTGTTAGCAGGATGGATGCAAGAGCTAATGTACACCAAGTGTCTGGGGTCAGCATCACCTGCATTTAGTGCTATTCTTCTTAGTATTGTTATAGTGGGCTACTTTGCTCATATCCAGCTTTCTCTCTACAAGGCTGAAAGCTGTTGCCTTCCTTTCTCTCACCATGTTGGAAAGGCAAGGCTGTTACCATGCGGCCACCTCACCTCCCAAGGCCAGGTGGGACCAGAGCTCCGTTAAGAGCCTGCCTGACTATCACTTATATGTGGGGAAGCCGGCTTGTCCTCCTCCTCCTCTTCTTCCTTGAGACTTGTGCTGGTTAGTCTTTAGCATCTTGACACAAACTGGGGTTATCTGTGAGCTGAGAAAATGCCTGCAGGCAAGCCTGTGGGGACATTGTCTTGATGTCTGACTGATGTGGGAGGGCCCAGCCGACTGTGGGCAGTACCACATTCGGGCTGGCGGTCCTGGGTTGTATAAGAAAGGAAGCCACAGGGAGCAAGCCAGGAAGCAGCACTCCTTCATGGCCTCTGCATCAGATCCTCTCTCCACAGTCCTCCCCTGCTTGAGTTTCCGCCTCGATTTTACTCAACGATGGACTGTGGTTCGGATGTCTAAACCAGACAAACGTTCTCCTCCCCGGGTTACTTTTTCAGCCATGGTCTTCATCACAGCGATAGAAACTAAGCTAGGACAAGGCTCCGCCCCTCCCCTTCGCACGGAGAATCTGACTTTTCCTCGGGCGCCTGTGGTTGCAGCGGCACACCCACCCAACGGAAGATTTAACCCAAACAGACAGGAGGGTTCAGCCTCCTCTCAGGGACCAGCGTCTAAGCTCCAGACACATCCCCTCCTACTCTCCATCTTCCCATCTGATCCATCTATTTTGGGGAAGGAAAATACACTTACATCATCATGTATCCCTCCCTACCGCATGGCTTCCGGGATGAAAAATCTGTGTCTTATGGGCCAGTGAGGTGACTCAGTTTACAAAAGCACCTGATGCCAAGTCCGATGACCCAAGTTCAATTCCCAGGACTCAGGTACAAGGAAAAACCAAACCTGACCCTCTCTGGTCTCCACGCGCATGTTGTGACATGAACACACACGTGAAAATAACAAGATGTGAAAACAAAACTAATCCAGGTCGTATGATGGTCAAAGTCAAACTTGTCTGGTAAAACAAAATAAGGTGAGTGAGATGGCGCAGCAGAGAAAGGTACCTGCCACCGAGCCTGAGGACTTCAGCTGGATCTTAGGACCCAGGAGGTAGGAGGAGAAAGCAAGCTCCTGCAGCTTGCCCTCGGACCCGTGCAAACACACTGTGGCACGCATGTGTACCCATGCCCACACACTCACACACACACACACACACACACAAAGTAAATAAAAGTGTAAAGTGTAAAATAACAAAGCCATAATCACCTTTCTTTATTATTATTATTTTTTTAATTTACAAAAACAACCTTTAGTCTTCAGTCCTAAATTATTTCCTCAGGATGCAGTTCTGAGGTGTGCCCGGACTCTTCCACACATAGGCCTCTGGAGAACACTGAAGATTTACACTACGGCAGCAAAGGAAGCCTTCGCTAGCCAGATGCTTTGGGCTGGGTGCAGAATCTCTTTTGCTTCTTCCCTAGGCTCCTTCGCTGGCCAGTTTGGTCTATACGTTTCCTCTTATATGTTACATCCTATATGCTACAGTTTGAATATAAAATGTCCCCCACAGGCTCATTCATTGAATTTCTGGTCCCTAACCAGTGGCACTACTAAAACTTTCTAGAAGCTTTAGAACGTAGGGCTTAGCAAGATGAAGGTATGTCCTTGGGAACTGTCCCTTGTCCTGGACCCCTCTCCTCCCTCAGCACAAGCACGCATGTGTGTGGGAGAGAGCAGAAGTGAGGAAGAGGGTAGGAGAAGGGAGGAAAGAAAGGAGCTTGTCAAGGGGACATGGAAACCCATGTATAAAAATATTCCATTATAACATGCCCAAAATAAAATAAATTTATCTTAGCCCACACTGATATAAATAAATATGGGGGAAAATAGCAAAGACATACATTTTACACACAGAAGAATCCTAAATAACTCATGTAGCTCTTTCTATATCAATGATAGGGACCACAGCAGCTCAGTCCTTTTTATAGACCGTGCCCAGTGACTTCATTCAGAGAGAACTCTGTAGAAGGAGGAGTGGGTGGGTGGAGGGTAACGTTAGTTGAAGACACCTGACCAACACCACCTCACCCAGGCGGCAAAGTCAACGGTGGTGAGTCATGTTACCTGCTGAAATGATGCAGTGGAATGGCACCTTACCCCTGTGGTCTTCTGCTCTGAAATCCTTATGTCTAGGGATAAGCAGGATGTCAGTAGCCCTGAAGAAGAGGAGTCTACAGAACTCCTGACCGCTCGTACTATTTCCTTTTCTTGCGACTATAACCAAATATCCAACAGAAAGGGATTTCAGAAAAGAAAGGTCTGTTTCAGCTTAGCCTGGGAGGGATTCAGTCTATGGTGTCGAGGAGCATGGCAGCAGGAGGGTGAGGCGTGACGTGAGCAGGAGGGTGACTGGCTGGACATACCCTATCCATAGTCAGGAAGCAGGGAGAGAAGAATGCCGTTGCTCAGCATCTCCCTTTCAGCCATCCCAGTAATCCAGCCTAGGGAACGGTGCCACCCACTTTTTAGGGTGCTACTTCCAGCTTCAATTAACCTAATCTAGAGAACTCTCTCACATACATGCCCAGAGGTTTCAGTGATTCAAGGGCCTGTGAAGGAGATGGTCAGTGTGAACCAGTACTCAGAACTGTCAAGATCATCCCCAAACAAGGAAGCCTAAGGAACTGTCCCAGAAAAAAAGGAACCTAGAGAAGAGATGATGACCGAAGGGAGCACAGTGTCCTAGTGGATACTGGAACAGAAGGAGGACATTAGGTAAAAATTATGCAATAGTACACCAGCAATTGCTCACGAAGGGTGTGTCCTGCTAACTTAAGTCCTGGGGAGACTGGCTACTGGGTCTGTGGGAAATCTCTAGGCCATCTTTTCAAGTGTTCTGTAAATCCAAAACTATTCTAAAATAAAAAGGATTATTTCTTTTAAAAACTCACTTAGCAGTATTTTAAAATGTGTGCATTTTATTGGATAAAAATAATACCTCAATTTTTAAAAATGAAAAGGGAAAAAAAAAGAGCCCGATGGAACTTGAGAGATTTTCTCAACGTAGTTAGCAAGTGGTAAAGATAGAATGGACTAAATCGTGCCCGTGCTCTATGCCACCCCGATTCATGTGCTGAAGCCGTAATCCTTGATGTGACTGTATTTGGAAGAAGAGCTTTAGGACATAATTAAGGTTACATGAGGTCAGAGGATGATGTATCCTCTCTCTCTCCCTCCCCCTCCCCCCACAAGCAAGTAAGGGAAGGCCACGTGAGGATAAAACATTCGTCTACAAGCCAGAGATGCAGTCGCCTTGCACACCCTGCTCTGCTGGACCTTGACTTTCAAGTGTTCAGAACTGTGAGAAAATTAATTCTTACTACTTAAGCCGCCCAGCATGCGGTGTGCATTTCATTATGGAAAACCCGAGCAGATTATCACTGCGGCTTTAAAAAGAACAATGCTATAATTCACTGTGCCCTGTGTCTCGAGACCTGTTTGCCAGGCTTTGGAGACAGTTAATCCTCACGGCCACCGCCACAGGCACTCGGGGATCCGTTACCTCCAAGCTGCAGGTGAGACTCTTGAGAAAGGAGATCCACCTGCCTGTGTCCCGCAGCTGACAGAGCCTGGGTGGGCGTTCCACTCTTTATCACTTGGAGAGAAAGCCTCAATGCTTTCAGATGGTCCTATCTGTGGGGGACAGGAACTTAAGCTCAACAGGGACAGATCATCTGTGCAGATTTCCAGAAGTCTCCTGGGTGGCTATTTCTCTCTTTTATTCCCCCTATGTCAATTTATTCACTTACTTCTTCTTATCACTGTGAACCATGGGTATTTATTTTTACAGTCAGAAACTTTTTTTTTTTTTTAATTCCAGTTGCATCTGTTTTGGCTATCCTGGGTGGCTCCTGTACACTTTGATATCTTACCACCACTGCAGTGTTTTGGGCATTCATTGTGTGTGTGTGCACGCAGGGAGGGGGGCAGTGTTTTGTTTTGTTAGCATTCTTTATATTCTTTTACCAGACCCCAGGGCCTCACTATATATTTTCTTTGCAAGCATACGTGTGCATGTATATGGGAGGGGGGGGGTGGACCTATGGTGTAAGTATGGAGACCAGAGGAGAATGGCTGGTATCCTGCTCTGCCACTCTCTACCTGATTTCCTTGAGACACAGTCTCTCATTGAACCTGGAGCTTGATGATTTTAATCAACTGTAGTGGCCAACAGGTCCCCAGAAATCTTCCCATCTCTCCTCCCCCTCCCAACGCTGGCATATATACAGTACATAGTATATAGCAAGTATACAGGCTGTACTTGGCTTTTTATGTAGATGTTGGGTGTCCAAACTCATGTCTTCATGCTCGCATAGCAAGCGCTCCTATCCCCTGACTGCCTCCCACACGCTACCTCCACATTATATATTTTCTGTCCTGGTCTTAGAATCAGCCATTTCTCCTAAGGTCATGGCTCTTTCTCATGGATTAGACCTCACAACCTGGCACCAAGTGTGATCACTGCTATGTATGTGTCCCAGCTTCTAGGTCTTCCAAGATGACAGAGACAAAAAATAAAAAATAAAAAACAAACAAAAAAGTGCATGTGTGTCTCTGCTAATCTATGACTATATCATACTTGTAAGTATTTTAACACATTAGCCACACGCTGTCTTCAGCTCTGATGTGTTGCCGCAAGGATCTCCAGGCCCTCCCTGATCACTTGTAACCTCTGGCCCCACTCGCTCTCAGTGCCACCATCCATTCGCCTAGCTGCCCCAGCCCAGCGCACACGCTTAGCCTGGGAGGTCACTGGCCCAGACTCCATGCGAAACAACTTTACCAGCTGCAGTACCACGCTTATTTACAGCTTTTAAACCTTCCCTTCTACAGATTCTCCTCATTTCTAAAATTGTTGAGAACAGGTTCTTTCTCCACCTCCTGTTTCCATGGGGTTCTTTCATGCACTTGTAATATATTTAGATTACTCTGTGACATCCCATCGTCACCTCCCCATATATATATTAACGTTGGGTACTCTGTGCTGTTAGTTCTTGAGTCTTGATAAACACATTGCATTGTCTCTACCTCCACATCACTGAAGATATTTCTGCTCTTCTCCCTCTGCTTCCGCCTGTCAAACCCTTCCCCCAGATAGCTGCTGCCGCTTGTCCCTTCACCCTTGCCCTAGCTTTGTTCTTTCCAGATTGTCATGGAATCAGAATCATGTAGCCTCTGTCTTTTCATAGCTTCTATCGTTAGCAATACACAGCTAAAATTCATTCAGCCAGGCATGATTGCACATGCCTATAATCCCAGCACTGAGGTGGTAGAGTAAGTTTGGGGCCAAACCTGGCTCCATACAGAGACCTTGTTTGAAAAAAAATGGCTGGAACAGCAGGAGCAGGAGACAGCTGATGAGGTGGCTCTGAGTGTCACCAAATGTGACAACCTGAGTTCTAGTCCTGAGATCCATGGGGTAGGAGAGAATCAGCTGTCACAAACACGAGATGTGGTATACACAATCCCACAAATATACTCAATAAACAAACGACATTTTAAAGTAGGACTGGTAAGAGGGCTCAGAGGGTAAAGGTGTTTGTTGCCAAGGTTGATGGCATGGGTTAAGTCCAGGAACCCAGGTGGTGGAAGGAGAGATGGAGACTCCTACAGACTGTCCTTTGACCTCCACACAGGTGCTCACACACATACACACTCACACAGTACCACATGCACACAGTCATACAGGGCCAGAGGTTACAAATGATCAGGGAGGGCCTGGAGATCCTTGCGGCAACACATCAGAGCTGAAGACAGTGTGTGGCTAATGTGTTAAAACACACAAACGTGTAAAAAAATATTTTGGATTAAAGATTCTTAAATCACTAATTTATTTTTTTAAAAAGATCCACTAATATCTTTTCATGCCTTGGTACCTCAAGCCTTTCCACTGCTAAATAATATTGCATTATAGGACTGAGCCACCGTGCACGCGTGAGTTCATCTGCTGAAGGACTCTTGGCTTTTCCAGTTCTGCTGCTTATAAATAAAGCTGCCCTGGGTGTTTGTGGGAAGATTTTTATTGTGGGGAACAGAGTCGGGGGTGTGGTTACAGACCCGTGGCAAGGCCACGGTCAGCTCTGTGAGTCCTCAAAGGGGCATCTACAGCCAGTTCCTGTTGCCTGGATCCTTGCCAGCAGTGGGTACCGCCCTTGTATTTATTTCTTGTTTAACTTGCCCATTATCATAGGTATGCATATGCCTGTAGTTATGTCACCGTTCTAACTTGCAGGCCTTCAGTGACAGAGGCTGGCCAATAAACATCTTTTTATTTGCTTTTCTGGGGTTCCCTTCATAGAGGAGACATCTGTGTTAAAGTGCATCGTTTGTTGTGTATGATTGGCTTAAGAGGTCCTTGTAGGGCCAGCAAAGCAACTCAGCAGGTGAAGGTGCCTAATGACAAGACCAATGACCAGGGTTCTGTTCCTGGGACCCACGCGATAGAAAGAGAGAATCATCTCCAGCAAGTTGTCCTCTAAAATATAAATAATATATTAATGAAAAAGGTAAATGTAAAAAAAAATTAAAGACTTTATTATTTTAGATTCTAGTCTTTTATTAGATAAACATTTTTAAAAAAATATTTTCCCCCGTGGCAGTGCCTCTTACAGGGCCAAAGTTATTAATTTTAATAAAATTCAACTTATCAGTTTTTTATTTCACGGATCATGTTTTCTGGGTGTTATATCTAAAAACTCATCACCAGGCCGAGGTTGCAGAGTCCCCCTCTCATAAGTTTGGTTTCCATAGATAAATGCTTGTGTGTTATGGTTTAGTTGTCCGCCCCCAAAAGATAAGCCCTACTTCCCTATGAATGTGAATTTACCTTTAAGCGAGGTCTTTGCAGGGCTGATCAAGTTAAGATCAGCTCCTAGGTGTAGGGCAGCCTGTGTGGTGTCCCTGGAAAAGAGGAAGGGACCGGCGAGTAGAAGGAGGCGTTTGCAAGCCAAGGGCCACCGAGAGCTGAAAGCTTTAGCCAGAGGCGTGTCCTCCCTGAGTAGGAGTCTTGAGGTAGAGTCATCCCTCTGTAGTCAAATACCTGTCAAACAGCAACTTAAGGAAGGGCTTGTTTTGGGCCACAGTTTGAGAGGACTGTCCATCACGGAGCACAAGGTGGGAGGCGGAAGCACAAAGCAGTGAGGTCACTCTGCATCCATAGTCAGGGAGCCGAGGGTGGTGAATGCTGGTCTCAGCTCTCTTCCTCTCTTTTATTCAGCCTGGGATCCCAACCCATGAGGTGGGCTGCTACCACACTTAAGTGGATTTTTCTCTTACCGTCAAACCTTTCCGGAAGTGCTTTCATAGGCACCCCCAGAGGCATTTCTGTGGTGGTTGCAGGTCCCATCAGGTCAGCAAGGAAGGCTGACCATTGCGCCTGCTAATGTTTGGGACTGGAAGAACACATGTCTGATGTGTTAAGGTTCCTGGTGACAGGAACTTGTTACTGAGTCCTCGTGGAATTTGTTCATGCACGACCACCACCCCAGCACGAGGAGGAAATATTCCTGGCGCTTTGGGGAGTTCCTTTGCCCTGCATGTGGTGGTTAGCTTTGGGTAATCACAGTGACTGGATTGAAAACCGGTAAAGCATACCTCTGCGTGTGTCTGTGAGGGTGTCTGCGGAGGTGAGCATGTGAGTCAGAATGCTGTGTAGGGGGTGATCGGCAGGCAATAAGCTGCCGGACAACAACAGAAAGCGGAAGGGGCTGCAGACATGGCTCCTGCACCTATGAGCTCTTACGGAGGACTTGAATTTGGTTCCCAACACCCGCGTCAGGAAGTTCACAACTGTGATCAACACCCTCTTTTGGACTCCATGGGTACCTGAGTGTTCTCTCCTCTCTCTCCTCTCTCTCATACTTGCATATAATTTAAACAATTTTAAATAAATCTAAAATCAAAAAGGAAGAAGAACAAAGCTAGCCTCCAGGCACATGATCCCATTTTAGGTTTTGCAGCCGATATCACAGTCGGGCAATAGGCTCCAGGTTCTTCAGCCTTTGAACGTGACTGACTTCACCACTGGTTTACCAGGAAGCTTCCGGTCTGTCTGCTTCACACCATTTTCTGCGTCATGGGCCTCTGTCATTTCTAGCCTCTTGCAATGGCAGCTACCAGGTACCCTGGCTCAGCTGGTACCTGGCCATTGTGAGACGTCAGCCCTTAGCTGTGTATTCACTATGCTTGAGTCAATATGACCACTCCATTGGTTTTCTTTCTCTGAAGAACCCTAAGTGACAATACTCTGTTAACAGAAGTACCCACCATTCTGGTTTCTATCCCCATGGCTTAGCCTATCCTAGAATATCTTATAAGTGTGATCATGGAGCACATGTTGTCTTTTTTATAAGCTCTGTCCACCCCTGCTTGGCATTTTCACTTACCCACATTGTCAAGACATGACAGTAGTTTCTTCTATCCACGGCTGGGTAGTCCATTTTATTAACATATTACAATCTGTTTATCCACTCCCCTATCCATGGACCACAGGGTTGCTTCCAGTTTGGGGCTATTATGAATAAAGCCACTCTGAATATTCTCCCACAAATGAGGCATGTGTTTAAATGGAGACACAATTGTGAACATATGGTCAAATGCACAGTAGAATTGCCAGATCATAGAGAATGTATGTGCTTAACTTCACACAAAATCCTCAAACTCTTTTCCCAAAGTGGCAAAACATTGACAGCCTCACACCCCCCACCGTCCTTAGCTGTGAGCCCACTGCTCTGATGGGAGCCCACCAGGCTGCGGTAGATAGCTCTCAAACCATGGTCACACACATGGCCCCCGTTTACTCTCAGAGTCACGAGACAAAATGTGTGAGAGAGATTTGTGGGGAGGAGATAGGGTGGACGTGGATAGTGGGAGGTGGGGATGAGAGTTGACAGCATGCACCACGAACATCTGTGCAATCATCTAAGAAGAAATTTAATCAATAAACAGTTGAACCTGCTCACTTCGGGTTTCCATTTCTTCCCTTTCAATTTATGTATGTCCTTAAACGTAAATTGAGTCTCTGGTAGACAACAGTTTGGATATGGAAGGTCCCCCATAGGTCTACATGTTAATAGCTCAGGAAGTTATGTCACTGGGAAATGTTCTCGAAGGAGATAGTAGGCGCTGGTCCTTTCTTGCTCTTAGCTTCTCAGTCATCATAAAGCAAACAGGTTTCAACTATAATTCTTCCATCACGGGATTCTGCTTCATCACAGATGCAAAGGCAATGGAGCCGAGTGATTATGGACTAAAACCTCCCAAACCATGAGCAACATGGATCTTTCCTCCTAATTAGCCGTTTGCCATAGCAGTGAAAAGCTGGCTGACACAACCATATAGTGAGCCTTTGCTTTTAAAAAAAACATTTATTCAGTTTCTATGCACATTTTGATTGGCGGATTTAATCCATTTGTGTTTAAAAGTGATATTAGTTAGAAAGGACTCACTGCAGTTGTTTTTCTGGTTCTTTCGTAGGTATCTGTTCTTTTCTTTCCTCTACTTTTGTGTTTAAAATCTTTTCTGAGCTGCTGGCCTTCCATTTGTTTTCCGTCTCTCGTGCACCTTCTGTAGGTTTCTGTCCGGTGGTGACCCTGAGGCTTTCATAAACTTCTTGTCGCTTTAGGGGCTCCTGTGACGTGTAGAGCTGGGATTGCACAAGGCTCTATGGTTTCGGTCTTCAACCTGTTCTCTGTCACTGTTTATACATTTTCATGTTGTGTAGTCTCTAACAACTTATCAGAGATTTTTTAAAAAATGATTTAACTATTTTAATGATTTTGTCTTTTATTGATTCTCTGAAAGGTATATGTGATACGAGCACTAGCGTTTTCTGGGCTTGAGCGCCTGCTTCCACTTGCCAGTGAGTATATACTTTTCTACGTTTTCAAGACAGGAATTGGCTCCTTTCAGTTCAGCGTGAAGAACTCCCTTTGGCATTTCTTACGAGGCAGGCTTGGCAGGGATGGGCTCTCCTAGCTTATGTTTACCTGGTAGAGTCCTCCTCTCCCCTTCCTTTCTGATCCATTGCTTTGCTGGGCATAGCACCTATCACTGGTGATCTTTTTTGTTTGTTTGTTTGTTCTTCCAGGACTTTGAATATGTCAACCTCTGCTTTCCTGGCCTAAAAATATAGTACATTTTGTGAACTTGGGTGTCAGCCTTGAGTAGGGCCTGCACATACCTTCCGTGCAATGCTCAGGCTTTCGTCTGTGGGCTGCTGTGGGCTCTAGAGTATCTTACCTTCAGACATATTATCTTGCCTTTTGTTTATATGAAAATATCTTGTTGCCTCCCGATTTCCCTATGGTGTCTTTATTTCATATAGGATTTTAGGTGGGTGGTTTTGGTTTTGTTTGGAATATTTTTTATGTGTGTAATGGTGCCTAAGCACAAGTCTGTGCCCCACATTCATGCAGTGCCTGTGGAGCACTGAAGCAGCATGAGATCCCTGGAAACTAGAGTCATAGGCAATTGTGAGCCTCCAGGTGTGGGTGTTGGGAGCTAAACCTGAGTTTCGGTTTGACAAATGTTCTTAACCTCTGAGCCATCTTTTCAGTCTCTTCTTTTAATATTTTAATAACGGAGTCATCTGGCTCAACTGTTTATGACGAGAAACATCTCTGGCTGCTTTTTATACATTCTGTCCACACATGTTTTCCAGGAGTTTAACTGTGATGACCCTTTATATGCTTTTCTTTAGATTTATCCTGTTGGATATATGCTGCACTTTGTGATGAAAATACACAAACTTGGCTTGTGGTTTTGCCATTGTGGTTTATTTGTTTTGTTGGTTATTTGTTTGTTTAATCAGATTTTAGCACTGGGAGCTAGCTCAGCTCATAAACTGTCTCCCAGGCAAGCATTAGGACCCCATTGCAGAATCCCACATAAAAGCAGCAGGTGTGCATCCTTAGAGCAGGAAGGCAGAGGTGGGGTAGGGGGCCAAGACAGGAAGATTCCTGGAGCTCATGGGCCAGCCAGTGCAACTGACGAGAGCCAAGTTCAGTGAGAAACTTTATCACACATACACACACACACACAAACTGACAAGACACCAACACTGACCTCTGACTTTCACATACCCACACAGACAAGTGCACACATTCACACAGACACACACAAATGTACATACAAATGTATTTGAACATGTGTCCCCAACCAGCTCTCTTGTCTTCTCTCTTGGGAACTCTGCTGTTCTTTGTACAGGCACCTGAGGTCATCCTATGGATGACTCCAGCCGCCTGAGCTGTTTCCGGCCTTCCCCTCCAAGCTCCACTGGAAGCTCCATTTCTGTAGCTCTGTCTTCCAGCTCATTGATCTTATCTCTTCCTTGTCCCAGTCTGTCATGACATTTTCTAATGATTCTTTTCTTTTACCTTTCAGATATTTTTAGTTCTAGATTTTTAAAAAAATGTTATTAATAATTCTCTTCTCAAAATCCCTATCTCTTTACACATTAAACACATCTGTTCCTATAGATTTGTTATACTTAGTCCAGTTAGCTTAGTGTTCCTTGTCTTAGCACATTCAGAATGCCATATAACAAATGTCTTGAATTGGACAGATTTTGGGAACTTCAAATGCTGAGAAAGGCTTAGATTCCTCAAAGACAGAGCCTCCTGGCTGTGCAAGAGGCTATTTACTTTCCTTAGGCCTTTTTTGTAAATGGACTAATAGGATTCATGAGGTCTCTGCCCTTGAGACCTAATCTCCTCTGAGGCCCTTACCTGGAGATTAGATTTCAGTGATATTCACAGTGATACAACTATTTGGATCATAGCAGTTCTCTTGGGCTAATCTCGATACGTAGAACATTTGTCAGTTAAAATTTGATTTTATTTGTGTGTGTTTATGTGTGCACATGTGTGCCAGGACAATAGTGTGCAGGAGTCACAGAACAACTTTCAGGACTAAGTCCTCTGTCTCTCTTTGCTTTTGAGGCAGAGTCTCTCTCGTTGCCTCACTGCACAGCTAACTCCAGATTAGCTGGTGCGTTCTCTTGTCTCTTGCATCTCACCACAGGAATGCTGAGATTACAGACACAAGCCATCTGGTGCCCCCTTTGTGACATTGATTCCAGGGGTCGGACTCAAGTTGTCAGGCTTGTACATCAAATGTTTTTATCCACTAACCCATCTCACCAGCCTTCCACTTTATTTTTATCAATTAACATCTCCTTTCACAGGGTTACATTTTTCTACCTCTTCACATGTCCAGCAATTTTAAAAGCTGTATCCTGCATATCCTACTATCTTTATCTGGCCAATGTTGAGTTCTGTTCTAAGCCTTAAAGAAGATTGACATTAGGCACTGTGAAAGCAACAGGGCTTATTTTGTTGTCGGTGGTGGTGGTGATGGTTTGTTTGTTTGTTCTTGGCTTTGATTTTTGGAATCAGGGTTTCTCTGTATAACCTTGGCTGTCTTGGACTCACTTTGTAGTATAGGCTGGCCTCAAACTCACAGAGATTCACCTGCCTCTGCCTACAATAAGCTTATTATAAGTTTTACTTTTATCCTTAAATTTTTTTTACAGTTTTTTTAAAATTGATGTGGGTGAGTGTTTTGCCTGCATATATGTACATGTACCAAATGCTTGCCTGGCACATGTAGAGTGCAGAAGAGGGCGTCTGATCCTCTACATAGCATCCTATGTAGATGCTAGAAACTGATACTAGATCCTCTGCAAGAGTAGCGAGTAGTCTTAGCCTTGAGCCACCTCTCCAGCCCCTTTCTTTTATTCCTAGATTAACCCCACTCTTGCAATGTGCTTTTTAATTCTAGGACACGGCCTTCTAGGTTCCGGTGAGGCCCTTCCTAAGGCCTTCTTGTCTAATGGGATTTAAACTTTGCTCTCTGACGCGATGGAAAACACAGTTTGTTCACTTCAGAACCCCATCTATTATTTTCCCGTAGATTTCTTGGAGCCTCATCCCATACATTGGTGGGTCAGGTGTCAGACAAGGGTTTCAGCGGAATCAGAGCACAGACATGGAGGCGCTCTCGTTTCTAGGATTCTGCCCTTTGGTTTTCCACTCTTCGTAGAGGTCACCATCATCATCAGACTCATCAAACACAGGTGCGCATCTGCTCCAGCTCCTGTGAGTATCCACCACAGCACAGAGACGGGCTGTGCCAGCTGAGCAGGCAGGGAAAGTGGCTGTCAGCCACTGTGGCTCCCTTCTAGCAAGGACCAGATATTTAGTTTATGCCTGGTCTTGAGAATTTTTCAGTAGCTTCAAACCATTATTTTCTCCTACTTTCTCCAGAATTCACAATTAGTATCAGTAGGTGAGTCTGTAAAACAGTGTAGCCTATCTTCACTCTAAGATGAAAATCTTCTAGTGTCTTGTTTTAGGATGAAGATGAAATCTGTTTCAGGATGCTTTTTCTTCTATGTGAGAACTAAGTAGAATGTATCACGGCCAATGTATTGCTGTTAAAACAAGATGCCCAAGGCTGAACAAGTTATAAAGAAAATTGGCTTATTTGGGTGAATCCAAGCAGCAGGGTGACATTCTGACAAAGTCCGCTTTGAACATGGACAAAAAACAAACAGACAAAAAAAATTCAGGAGAAATAATGTAGCAGCTGTGTATACGGCCGAAAAGTAAGGAGTATCTTTCCCAAGTGAAAACTTGCTGCTGAGATGCTAAGCTAGTCCCAAGAGATCTGGAGCTTCCAGAGTCATGGGTATGCCATTCAAAAGGGTGTCCTCTAGCCTAATGCCCTCTGTGAAGTCTCACCAAGACTCACCTCATCCAGGCTCCACCACATCCAAACACACCACACAAAAATCACACGGTGTACCCCAACCTGTACCCATCATGATGGCTTTGACCCTTTTCTTGGGCAAATAACACCAAATTTATGCGACAGGTTTACTTTCCCTTCTGTCTCCATTTAAAATACTAAGATCAAATGATATGTCCCCTCAATGATTCTCTTTTACCCAAAATGCCATTGTTGGAGAGAGAAATAACAATGATATGTTTACCCTCTGAACAGGCCTTCTAGGTTTATCAAGTCCATACTCATTCTCCAAACAGTATAGTGTGTGGCCTGGAAGAACTCATTTTTCGTAACTGTGTAAGGACATTTTCAGGGCATTCAGGGCGTGTATGGCATCGCGGGATTGGGTGTCAAAAAATGTGACTTCTTACAAAAATGGCTTCCTACCTGATAGTTAAGGGTGGGAGACATTAGACAATCAAATCACTGGGTACAGCAAACACCTTTGTTGTTGTTGTTGTTGTAGTTCTCTGGGGAAATTTTTTTTTCCTGGGAACTTTCTGGCCTGGGGACACATCCCACTGGTTCTGGGAGCTTCAGTGAGAGTGCCTAAATCAGGGACAAGGACCAATAAACTCACTTTGCCTGAAGCAGCCTCAGGGTGGGGGCAGGTTTGAGCTCAGATTACCTTCCCAGGGGTCAAGGGCTCACTGCCCCTCATTGAGCTGTGTCTTGCCTAGCTAATTTCTGTTTACTCATACAGGCTTTGCAAAAGGTCACTGCCTTCCCCCAGAGGTGCTGGTTTGCATGTAATGGAGCTTCAAAGTGACCCTCCTCTCCTCCAGTTCAGCATGGGCCAAGACTAAGGAGAGTCAAGCAATATGTTTGTTACACTCATGCTGTTCCTTTCTGAGCACGTGCTTTTCCCATCTTTCACTCTTCCATGCAGTGAACACCGTGTCCAGGTGCCTGCCTTCTTTCTACCCAATAGGATCTGATTAGTTCTTCAAGGCCCAGCTTAAGCATCCTGCGCCCTGGACAAGTCTTTCCCGACACCCCTCAATTCTAGTGATCAGCTTCAGGCGTCAGAATCAGTTAGGTTTGGGTTCCGCTTTTTAATATTTTCGAAAACATGTCAGTGGCACAGCCGACACACTGCTGGTCTTCCTGTAGAAGCCGCGAGGCCGTGGTTGGAGGCTGGTTTGGTGGCTCCTTTGTTCTGTGAATGATTTCGTCTCCCACCTTTCTGCTTTGCAACTCCTCAGACCTTGCCTTCCATCTCAAGATGACCTGTTTGGTTTAAGACAGCTTCTGGGTCTGTAGCTGTCTGTCTGTCCATAAGACAGCTGAAGAGGGAACAGCAGGAAGGCTAAAGGGTTTTCTGGCCTATCAGGTCCGTGTGAGTACCAAGAGAAGATCATTCCTTATGCTAAGCCAACTGTCAGTTACTGAGACTCCGTCAGGCATGCTTTCTTATTTATACACATTGCTGGATACTTTCATGGGTTTACTTTGATTTGTTGATTTCGTGTGTGTGTGTGTGTGTGTACATGCCAGGACACATGTGTGGAGGTCAGATGACAGTTCACTGAAGTCAGTTCTCTGCCTCTGCCATGCTGGCCCCTGGGATCAAGCGCAGATAATAGGGCTTTTCGGCCAGTGCCTTTCTCTGCCGAGCCATCTGGCCAGCCTGTACTTTAACAGCCTGCAGCTGTGGTTCCTGAGCGAATTCTCACAATGTTTCGATGGGTTTCGGCATCACAGTTATGCTAACTTCAAAAGTAGGAAGAAACCTTTCTGTTTTTAACCTTTTAGAATATGCACCTGAGCTCAGAATTATTAGTTCTCTTAAATGTTTAGTGGAAATCATTAATAAAAGCATTCATACTTGGAGTTTTCTTTATAAGAGGACGGTTGTTCTTTTTGTTGTTTTTTTTTTTAACGATTACAAAATTATTTGAGCTTCCCGTTTCTTCTTAATAAATTATATTCTTAGGAATATGTTGATTTCACCTTTGTGTTCTTTAATATATATTAAAGAAATATATATGTATATAGTATGGGTGTTGGGTCTACATGTATGTCTGTGCACCACTTGCGTGCATAATATCTAAAGAGGGCAGAAAAGGGTGTCAGAGCCCCTGGAACTGGAGTTCCAGGCAGCTAGCAGCTGCCATGTTAATGCTAGATGTCAAACTTAGGTCCTCCGAAAGAATCGCCAGGGTTTAAACGCTTGAACCATCTCTCCAACCCCAACATTTCTGCTCAGTTCTGTATTTCCCATTTTGTTGCATTCCAGAGAACTTCTTGAGTTCTCGCTTTCAGTTCACTAGTTCTATTTTTTTTTTAAATCTCTATCTAGTTAGCTGCTATTGCCTATCTTTTGAGTATTCCATTTTAATCCTTATATCTTATTTTTACAATTCTCTTTGATTCTTCAAATATTGTTTTTCTTTTATAATGCTTCTGAGCATATAAAAACATATTGAGTTACTAGACACTTCATAGCATATAATTTAATCTTCTTGATTTTAGAGTAATATTGAGACCACTATCCAAAATGGTCTCCCTCACCACCACTTTCTCTCCCCAAACAACCATTGATCTGCCATTGCCATCACCATATTGAACATTTCAAGTAAATGAAATAATATCATGACTACTTTTTGTTGTTTAGATTCCTTCAATCAGTGAAATTATTGTGAAATTCTCTTATATTCTAGCATCCCTTTAACAGCTGGGTAGAATTCTACTTTATGACCATAGAATAGCTTGTCTAGTCTTTTGACTTGATGGTGAACATTTGTTTCTCACCTGGGGACGTTACAAAGATACTGTATTTGTGCATGCACACATCTTTGGGAACACACATTTTCAGTTCTCCTGAGCAGAGTGGGCAAGCTGAATGGTGTGTGGATTTCCTTTCAGGAAACTGACAACTTTGCAATCTCATGCATGAGAGTTCTGGTTGTTCCTCACTTTTGCAATTCTTCTTTATAATATTAGGCACTCAGGCAGGGTTTCTCATTATAGTAATCTCTCTCTCTTTTTCTTTCTCTCTCTCTCCCAATAGTCTCAAAGAACTAGTTCTTTATTTCACTATTTTTTCATTTTCTATTTTTTTATTTTGCTGATTTCTACCCTTTTTACTTCTTTTCTGCTTACTTTGGCCTTCAGTCACCTTTGTTTTCTAGTGGGAGGTAGTGACATTGATTTGAATTTATCCTTTCTAATATAGGCGGTTAATGGTATAAATTCTAAGTACTACTCTATTCACATCCCATACCTTTGATTTAATGTACTTTTGTTTAGAGTCAGATCAAGCTGTTTTCGTTTTCTTTTTTGTTTCTTTGAACTACACATTATTTGAAATTTTTGTGGCAATGGCTGTCTTAGTTACCCTTCCTTTGCTGTGAAGATACACTATGACTATTTAATTAAGGGTTTTCTTACAGTTTCAGAGCTGAGTCCATTTCAAAATATTTGGAGATTTCTCCATATATCTTTCTGTTACTGATTTCTAATTTAATTAATTGTCTGAAATACATTTCAATGGAGTCTCATTTACATGCACTAAGATTTTTGCCCCCAAGGTCTTGAATTTGGTCTATTGGAGTGAATGTTCTTCCCAGCTGAAAAATTGCTATTTCCCTTTTCGTGTTCTTATAAAGTTTCCCATACTTACTAGTTTTGAAATCCAGATCTGATTCAAATTAAACATTTCACCAGCCAACTTCAAAAAAAGTGTGGCTCTCCAGTACGTGGAGGGTTGAGATGACAAAACCAGAAAGTCTTTAATGGTTTTTGTGGTGGATTGAATGAGAATGCCCCTCCCCATAGGTTTGAACAATGGTTCTCCTTTCTGTGGAACTGTCTGGAAAGAATTAGGAGGCGTGGCCTTGTTGGAGGAGGTGTGTCATTAGGGGATTGGCTTGTGAATAGATGTAAGCTCTCAGAAACTGCTCTGGTGCCTGCCTGTCTGCTGCCTTGCTGCCATCCACGAGGAAACGGTAACTTCCTGAAATTGTAAGCATGCCCCTAGTTAAATGCTTTTTGTTTGTTTGTTTGTTTTTGATAAGCTGCCTTGGTCATGGTGTCTCTTCCCAGCAAGAGAACAGTAACTAAGACAGTCATTACCGCCAAAATATATAACTAGTGCATATGAGTAATTCCCTCATCCACAGGCTCTTCAGAGAAATCTCCAACCTTAAAAAAAAAAGTCCTATATTCCTAGTGTTCTTGTAATCCACATTCCCCAAAATGTGTCTGCCCCCATCTAATTTCATCCTTTTGCATATGCATATCCAGTTTCTCTAGCACCATTTGTTGAATAGGCTCTTTTTTTCCTACTGCATGTTTTGCTTCTTTTGTCAAAATTCAGGTGTCCTTAACTAACTTGTCAGCTTATTTCTAGGTTCTCAATTCTGTTGCATTGGTCGAACAGTCTGTTTCCATCCCAGTATCTGGCTGTCTTTGTTACTATGGTTCTGGAGTATAATTTGAGGTGGAGTACTGTGATCCCGCGAGTTGTGTTCTTTTAATCAAACTTTTATTAACAAGAGAGAAAATATTCCTCATGCCAACGTTGCCACCTTTGGAGGAACTAACAGGAGAAAGCCCAATGCACCTACAGAGGGGGACTTCCTTGGCCTGGGCTAAGAATATGTTAGCAACCTCACCTAAGATCTGGGCATCTCCCCAGAGATGCTGCCAAAGCTCTGTGCCTGTCAAAAAAGTGCAAGGGTAGCCACTGACTACTGGGAGCAGGAACAGGGGACTGTGGAGTGACTGTCCAGCCACATGAAGGTGGCAGCTATGTGGGATGCCCAGCACATAAACACCCCCCCCACAAACACACACACACACGCATAAAAACCCAGATGTACAATTTCTGTGAACTATTAAATAGTTACCTTCATCAAGGCATAGGTACTGCAGCACCCAAAGCCCTTCCACAGGTCATTCTGGTCACCACTGCCTCTGACCTCTCAACTTGCTTTGTAATTGCATTTGTTTTATTGACCGTTTTTCTACTTAAGTGGTACATTGTTAGGCAATATAGTTTAGTGTTACCAAATCAGATGTCAGAGACTCACCTTTTTTTATGTTTTAATTTATTTTGTATATTGATTACAGTTTATTCACTTTGTATCCCAGCTGTAGCCCCCTCCCTCCCTCCTAATTTTACCCTCCCTCTCCTGTTGGTATAATGTTCTTTTGAAATGTATACACCTTACCCTGGTTCACTCAAATGCTGATTTCTACCCCCCCCCCCAGACACACTCTCAGGTTTCAATCCAGATATTGCATTGTGATACTTATTCTAAGCATCACCTGTCTCAACTTTGTGTAAACATCCAAAATAAAACAACCAGCCACAATGTTGAGCAATAGAGTGGAAGGAGTAGGTGGGAGAGGGGAGGAGCCAGAGGACGGGAAAAGAGTGGAAGACAAAAGGGCGGGGGCAGAGCTAAGAGAGCAGAGCTGGAGGACAGACAGGGAGAATGAACCAGACCTAAGATTTCACAAAAAGCAAGCATAATGGGTAAAATCTAAATGTTAGGAAACTATGAGGGCTTGGAGGTTTAAGAGGGAGTAATTATTGCCCAGCATTGTGTTCTAGGTTAATTAAATAAACCCAGTCTCTGTGTGGTGATTTGGATATACAGCTGCTTAGGATTAACAGCAAGCTTTACCAGAAGATATATCAATAGAAAATATTAATCGCCACTTACAGCACTCCCCCATCTCCTCCCATGCCCCTCTCCAAGTCTACTGATAGGGGTGGTCCTCCTCCCCTTCCAGTTCCCTAGCTTATCAGGAGACTCACCTTTCTAAAAAAAAAAGATTTATTTATTTCCTATCCTCTAGACCAATGGGTTTCAACCTGTGGGTCACAACCCCCTGGGGGACGAATGACCTTTTCACAGGGTCCCTGGTCAGACATCCTACATCATCATATATTTACATTATGATTCAGAATAGTAACAGAGTTGCATTTAGAAGGTAATAATGAGAATAACTTTATGGTCAGGGTCACCACAACATGAGGAACTCTAGCAAGTGGTTGCAGCATTAAGAAGGGTCAGAACCAGCGCTCAGATTTTGATGGAAGCAGAGGAAACAGGATTATTTTGTTGTTCTATATTGCTTATTTATTGGTATTTGCGGATAACTGACATATACTGTCCCAGTGAGTCCCAGGAATCTAGCTGTCTCTGCCTCCTCACTGCTGTGATCAGAAGCACTTAGCACCTTATCCCATCCCACCCCTATTTTTACATATGGTTTCTGGGGGTCCCCATGCTTGCAAAGCAAGCACTCTACCCACCGAGCTGTCTTCTCGTATACTTTTTGTATATGTGGATGTTTTCCAAATACGTCTGCTCCATCAAGTACTATACATGGTAGACACTGGTGATGCACTTGCTGCCTGGGTCTCTCTGGGAGGAGGGGTACCACTCCCAGGTTTTCTTTACAGTGCAGGAGCAGGTATTTGTCTTCAGCTGTAAGGGGGGGGGGGCTGCTGATGTTGACCAACAACGGAACAAGGAGCAGCTTAGCCGGAGCCTTGTATCTGTGGAGGTTCACATCCACCTGTAACAACAGAACAAGGAGCAGCTTAGCCGGAGCCTTGTATCTGTGGACTCTCACATCCACCCAAGATAATTCCTCAGCAGTTCATACACTTTCTATTTTGTAAGCTGCAAAAGCACTAATGTGCACACCCTTGAGAAAAGCCACTGTGTGGTTCTGGGAAGTAAACTCAGACATCGACTGTGCGCTAGTCTAGAGTGCTTGGGGTCTGCAGCTGCCTTCCCTCTCTTACGCTGAGAAATATTATGAAATTGAGAAGTGCTATCTTTGATAGTGTCTCCTGGGAGCCAAGCACGTGATGAACAGACTTCCACCGTGGAAGAGATGGGTGAGGAGGTTAAGTAAATTTTCTTTGTGTAGTTCCCATTAAACTTCAATCAGAGTTACAGAAAGAAATTTCCTCCAGGCGGCTGCGAATACAGGTATTGGTTTGACTTTAATAAAAGTCATAACTGATCTCTCTGAGGTCTCGGGTGGGATGAGCTCAGCAGAATTCAGATAGGTCCTTGAGAGGAAAAGCGCCCACTTAAACATTGCATTATCCTAATCATCCCATTCCAGGGGCACCGTCCCATTATTTTAAAGGTCTTCATTTGCAAATTGTGGTATTTGAAAGTTTTCCTTTTACATTATTGCAGGAAACCCAGGGACCTTTTTGAGGGCACCACACCTATTTACAGACTAGTTTTCCTTCTGGGCCACTGGGGGGAAAAAAGAAGAAGAAGGTACGTGGGTAATCCTGGCAGCCCTGGGCCCACACATCATGGCTTGGGTTGAATCTCGTTTAAGGTGACACCTGCTTAGGGGGCTGGACTGATGTAAACAAGATTTGCTAAGAGACAAAACTCCCATAGCTTCTAGCAACACCGGTGGGAGGCACAGAGGACAGGATAAAGGCATCCTGAGCCCTGAAGTCTCATCCATTCACATCTAAAAGATAGAGCTGTATCCCACACCACATCTGCCTGGTTCCGTCTGCTCATTCAGTGCTGTCCTCAGCACATGAATAAAACAGTCATCACAGCAGACAAGGGACCCACAGCCTAGTAGGAGAGGCATAAGGTGAACGGCAGAAGTCTGTGGGATGATACCACACTGCTTGGCTGATAGTCTGGGTGATGGTTGGGGCTTGGGGGTACCCATGCAGTCAGGGTGGCCAAAGGTGTCTTATGAGTTACCAACTAGTTGAAGAGAAGGCCATGTCTGCTCATGTATTTAGAGGCTGGAGGTCAGTGCCTCTATGGCTTTCTACCTTACTTTTTGAAATGGGATCTCCAGAGCTCAATAATGAGGCAAGAGAAAGGGGATAACAGGTGACAATTGCTTTAAGAAATTTGGTGGCCCAGAGTGTCTTGAATGGGGAAAAAGGGCAACATGAGATATCTTCAGAAAGATGGGCAAAGGCCAGTGCCCTGAAGGCTTGTGGGCCATGACATGACTTCAAGTGTTAATGTGTGAGCCAAGTCTCTTTGCTTTTTAGTACTTAGATAACTGTTTCTTAGGATCATGCCTGGCTTTCTTTCTGAAATGCCTAAACACTCTTGTGGGTATGAGGGGAAGATGCAAACTGGATCCTTGGGTCTTCGGGGAAGGAAGACTCTCAACCTCCACTTGTAAAGTGGGGAGGCCACGCTTGGTCACCGAGTCACCAAGCGCACTGATGACATGCCCTGCCTGCCTTCGCTGGCATTCACTAGGCACTTGATCATTTTCAGCAGAGTCTTAAAATGAGTGACCCCTGCGCCTGCTGCTCTTGGGGGCAGACTTCTTCCCAGTGAAAGCTCATTGCTGAAAATGGGGTCAGGCCAGCAGTAATGCATAAAAAAAAAATCTAAAGCCATTAACAGATCCTGGGCAGGTGGCCTTGGTTAAACAGGGCAGGCACTCAGTTCTTACTATGGCCTTGCCCATCACTCACAGGATGGTCCTGAGAAACTAAGCCTTGGTTTCCAAATCTAACAGGACCTCGAATCACCATGGCCCAGCCCAACCTCCTCCTCCGAAAGTGTTACAACAATTCTATGATGCTCGATAACGATGTCAGCCATGATGGCTATATGCCCTGGGGACCATTCATCTTGGGTATTCCTCTCATTTTGCTCCTCAACTGGGAAGATTAAAGACTGACTTCCTGGAAGCTAAGGAGGAATCAGCCCTTCTCCCCTAAAATCCCTTCCCGTACTGAAAGAATTCATCTGTGAACTTCCTTGGCATGTTTTATAATTTACACCCTTGTCAGATTCATATAGCCCTAAGGTCCTTGGCTAAATTTACCATCCCAAAAGGAAACACCCAGGACCCTTCCTTTGCACTCTGGCCACCCACGATTTTCATCAGGATGATGATAATGACACAACCAGCGACTGTAGCCAGTGTCCCTGGGTACAAGACAGCAAAGAAGTGCTGCCCTTTCTTCATATCTATGCTTGGCACGTGGCTAAGAGTGGACAGGACAGACCCCCACAGGCTGAGGCACTGTGAGAAGAGGAACAGGGAGAGGTCCTGGCCACAGGCTGGAAACTGGGGAAAGCTGGAGCAGCTCCAACACAAGGCCCACAGGTAGATGTATTTGTACCAAAACAGAGCCCTGGCCCTAAGGAAGACAAATGCACCCAGGCTGGGAACACTTGGTGACACCAAAGGAGGAGGAGGCAAAGATGGAGACACAGCACCGATTGGCTTTGGTTTTGGTTCTGGCTCCATCTGTAGGGGGCAGGGAGCAACAAATACCGTGCGAATGTGTGTGTGCAAAGGTGTGCACGGACAGGCTGAGGCCTGAGGATTCTGCCAGTTATCTTCCCGTATTACTTTCCACCTTACTTTTTGAGGTGGGGTCTCTCACTGGACCTAGAGCTTGCCCGTTCTCTCAATGAGCTCCAGGGAGCTCAATCCCCGCCTCTTCAGAGTTGGGATCATAGGCATGTGACACCACACCAGGCTCTTCATATGGACTGTGGGGATCCAAAGGCGGGCCCTCATGCTTATGTGCCAACTGCTTTACGTGCTGTATTATCTCTCCCAGCCTTGGGTTTTTTTATATCTTGCTGGCTTGGATGTGGGGCTGTTTCCAGAAGTTCTGACAGTGAAGACAGTGTTGGGAGAGGTGGGGGGATAATGAAAGGAGTTGGGGGTCTCTCCATCAGGGAGGCTGACCTCACACATTCTTTATTCAGCCAGTCAGGGCAGTCCTTTGAAGTAATAAAAGCTATAGTAAAAGCCCATTAAGGAAAAACTAGCTCCTTTTGATCAAGAGAATGAAATCTCAGAGTCTGGGTGAAGTCCTCAGATTCCAAGCTACTCAAACATAAACAAATGAATCCAAACACCTGGCCAAGCAAGGAAGCCTCGCACCTCAGGAAAATGGGCTCACCTTAAGCCATGCTAAAGAAATAGGTGGAATAATTACCCCTTTCATGAGACAATGTATTTTTCTTTCTCAGAATTCCCACCCTCTGTCACATTCCTTAGGAGCCATGAGGTTAGGCTGGGTTTGTCCAGAAAGATGAACCTACTTCTTTTATCTTCTCATTCGTCTCTTTCTTTCTGATGCAGACCCAGAGCCTAAGTCTGCTTTCTCTGGTAACTTGTGCTCCTCTAAATCTCCCTCCCACCACATAGCTGATGCCTGCCATGTAGCAGACCTCCATGCCAGCTTAACTCAAAGGGCCTGGCTTTCCCCTTCTCTCTTCCATTCTCCTCCTCCAGGAGGCTGCTAAGATTTAAAGTTTGTCCACCTTTGGGTATTTCTCTTTTAAACACTAATAAATTGTCCTCTCTGAATGTTGGCTTTGTGTGGCTTTCAATCATTTTCTGCCTTTTAAGTCTTTAACCAGTAAAGGAAAATGGCCCCATTCCTGTTCCCCTGGACGGTATATAAGATAGGATTGTCCACATCTCATTTAGAGGTGAGAAGATGAGTGATTAATGCTGCCGGTTATAGACCTGAATCCTCCAGCCAAGACTCTAGCAAGAGGCCCTTGCTAGATACCCAATGCCAACTCCACCTCCTCCTTCTTACTGTCATGTCTGAACCCCCAGGAATGATGCTGACTACTCTTTAATTGGAAGGAGGAAGAGCTCGCCTATAGCTGAGTCCTGTTTAAAGGTACAATTTATACTGATTAGGAAAAGCATTGGTTCATATTCCCAAACCCTTTTAGGGACTTAGAACCCAGGCTGTGCTGAAAAGTTGTGTGCAGTTTCCAGCTGCTGGTAGTCACCAGCCAGTCCATTCTTCTTTTCTGAAGTCTTTAGGCCCAGCACAGAGCTTGAGGGGGCGGTACCTGTAAGCTCAGCTCTGCCCTGCCCTGCTCCTGTCTTTCTTTCCTTCCATACTGACCCAAAGCCAAGCTTCTGGCTCTAGGAGAAGCTGGGACAGGGCCCAGTCTGGCCTTCAGTTCACAGCTTTTGCCAGATAAACCGTAGGTTTGCTGGACAGAGCACCCATAAGATTTATATGTTGCTTATCTGAAATCACAATTAAGACTGAACTTGACCTGAGTATCTAGTGTCTGCCTTTGCCAGGTCAGCCTGGCAAACATTCCACCCACCCCTTTCCCATGATTTTCTGCCCCCTGGCATCTTCAGTCATACACAGTCACTTGGGTAAGAATGCTTTTTTTTCTCTCTCTCCTGTGCATCTATGGTTTGAGTTGCCCAGAATTTGTAGGAATGGAGTGGGTACAAATAGAGACTGATGGCTTCTCTAGCCTGAAATCCTAGGGTGCATCGCAAGATCCAAGCATTTTATCCCACTCTAATCCTCAGAAACAGATATCGTTAACCTGATTCATCAGAGAACTGTCCTCTAGGTCAAATTTACTCTTGCCTCAAGTGGTATTATGCAGATTTGAACTCTTGTCTGTGAATCCCAGGAAATGTGGATCTCTGGAAAGTTCCCTCTCAAAGCCTGTTTCAAGAGAGCATTACGGTTCTACCAGGCTCTCAGCGTCACCAACTTGGGGCCTGGCACTTGTTCAGAACTTGAAATACATGGATGTTTCCATGTCTAATAAGTTCAAGGCTATCTAGAGCCTTCAGCAAGGCAGTGTGGCCTTGAAGCCTCAGTTTGGCTGAAGCAACGGCCAAGACCCAGAAATCCTTGCTGCTCGGTAGTGGCTCCAGGGGTCCCCAGACACAACATCTCTAAGCACCAGCTTTGGTGTCTATAAAATGAAGGATAATGGTGCCTCTGTGTGTAGATTGATGAACCGATGAACCGATGGTTCAAAAGGGTTCCAAGGTTGGACGAGCTTGTTCATGGCTCTGCCTGCACACATCCAAGCTGTGTGAGCCTCATCTGAGGTTCTGAGCTATCAGACCTTGATCTCAAGAGGAGCTCAGTGTCCCTCATGCAGGTGGTAATGGATGTTCCCTATCCCCAACTGTGACTCTGACTGAGTACCCGATTCCTCTTCTTTTCAAAGCCTGACCACAGCTCCTCCCAAACCACGTGCTGGCTCTTCTCCAGAGGACAGGCCAAGTTCTAAGTCCTAACTCCTCATTAGCCCACTCAGTTGTGCCATGCTGTCTGGAGTCCCAAGACAGCACCACTTAATAGTTGGAGTCTTCACTGTCTTTTCAAGCTCCCTAGACAAAACATTGTGTGGTTTGTAAACAAGGCTGAAAAAAAATTCTATCCTAAGATACATCTTTGACGCATCTTCTAACACTTCCAGTAACTAAGCATCTGGTTGTTAAATAAATGACTGGGGACAAAATGCATGAATTTCAAGGGCCCCGTGAATCCCAGGTCTCCCCTACATGATGTATTATATTACAAAACAACAACAAAAACATTCAAATAGCAGGGAACCTCAGAGGTGAGGTAGGTGGTAAGCCGGGGTGGGGGTGGGGGGTGGGAGAGAGTAGTGCCTTCTTGACACAAGTGTGTAGAGGAAGCTGAAGTTCTGAGACAGCAGGGTCCAGGGATGTCCTGTCACTTATGAACCTCTCATGTCTAGACCAGCATCTTCACATGGCAGGTCCTCAGTAAACATTTAATTAGAAGTGAATGAAAGGGTTCCTGGAGAGATGTGCTGATGGGTAGCTGGGTGGGTGGAGAGATGGACCAGTGGGTGGAGAGATGTACTGATGGGTAGCTGGGTGGGTGGAGAGATGGACCAGTGGGTGGAGAGATGGATGGTATCTCACACTCAGGCTTACCACAGCACTTCAGCAGAAAAAGTGAAGGAAACACTGGGTGAGAAAATCAAGAGCAAGAGAGATGAGTCAGAAGGGAACAGTCCATTTGAGCCCTGTGCATGTCTTGTGGGGAAGGAGGTAGATGAAGGGATTTGGATCTAGAATCAAAATCACATAGAAGAGATGGAGTATGCCTGTGCCATCAGACTCTCGGGTGACATCTAGACAGATGTACCTCTAGTCCACTCCATTTTGCAAGGCAAAAAGGCCTTGATGTATCTTGACTCTTTTCTCATAACATACATGCAGTATGTCATTCAATCCCGCCTGTAGAACCTTCAACCCACCTGTGTGTCTCAGTGCACATATTCTCACCATTGGGAATGGCTTCCATCTGTATTCATGCCGTCAACAGCTCTCATCTGGAAGGAGTTTCAGGAGTCACTGTTCCCTTCTCATGCAGGATGCCCTTCCCCACACAGCGAGCCAGAGTCCTCAGATTATCCTACTTCCCACCACTCACCGCTCAGAGTAGCAAAGGTCTTCACAGTTGCCCACATGGCCCTATTCTCTTATAGACCCATGACTCCCTACCCTATAGTTTTCCTGATCCTCTGACTTTCTCTGACCCACCGACTCTTCCTCAGACATGTTACCACATCTTCTGTTTCTCCCAGGATTCTGTTTCTCCTCTCCAGGCTTCTTTTCTGTGTCTGCCCAGCTTTCTGTCTGACCTTTCTAGCATAGGGTCTAGCTGGCCCTGAAGCCAATGAGAGAAGAATTGGCTCTGACTCACCATGATGACAATTCTGTTTCTAGCTAACAGTATCCTGACCCCTAAGCTGGCTCTTGTACTGGACAGGTCTACCTAGAATATTTTGGATTATTGCCAAAAGAGAAAAGAAAAGAGAGAGGGAAAAGGAAGTCAGGAGGAAGGAAAGGAAGGTGGAAGGGAAGAGAGGAGAAAGAAGGAAGAAAGGAAGGAAGAAGGAAGGAAAAAGGAAAGGAGGGAGAGAGGGAAGAAGGAGAGGACGGATGAAGAAAAGAAGGAAAAGGTGGAGGTAAAGAGGTAGGAAGAGAGAAAGGGAGGGAAGGAGAAAGGAAGGGAAGAAGAGAGGTATGGAGGGAAGGAGGAAGAAATGAAGGGAAAGACAGAAGGAAGAAGGGAAGAAGAAAGAGACAGAAGAAGGAAGGGAGGGAGGAGGAAGGAAGAGGAAAAAGGAAGGAAGGAAGGAGAAGGAGGAGGGAAGAGCAAGGAAGGAAGGAAGAAGGGGAGTGAAAATGAGAAACTCATCTGCTGGACCAAAGGACTTGGTAAGACTTGTATGACTGTTAGGTTGTACTCTGTACAAGGACACAAAAAAGGCCCATAAAGGCTGGCATTCAGCCTAACCCTTGCTTGCCAAGCATCCTTCCAGGGAAGTGTACTATCTTCTCATCCATATACTTCTGTGGGACAAGAGTAGTAACTGGGGAAGGTAAGGACTAGGTGAATGGCAAGCAGTTGATATTCAAGTCAGGAGTCCATAAGGCAAGTCCTATCACATTAGTCTGGGTGGACCTAGCAGCAGGTGGGTACCACAAATCTACCTGGGAGTGGAGAAGGCTCCTCCCTCTTCCTGACACCCAATAATGTAAGTTGGCTTCCAATTCAGCTGAGGCAGCCTAAAACTTGCTCAGAATTTAATAAAAGCTCCAGGCCATACATGCACATAGATAGATTTATCCCACAACTTAAATTTTGCACACTGTCTCATAAGTATACCCTGAACCTATGCCATCCCTCTATTTATTTATTTATTTATTTATTTATTTATTTATTTATTTATTTATTTATTTATTTATTTATTTACAATGTGTTCACTTTGTATCCCAACTGTAGACCCCTCCCTCATCTCCTCCCAATCCTGCCCTCCTTCCTCTTCTCCTTTCATGCCTCTCCCCCAGTCCACTGATAGGACAGGTCCTCCTCCCCTTCCATCTGACCCTAGCCTATCAGGTCTCATCAGGAGTGGCTGCATTGTCTTCCTCTGTGGCCTGGTAAGGCTGCCTTCCCCTCAGGGGTGGGTGATCAAAGATCCAGCCACTGAGTTCATGTCAGAGACACCCCCTGTTCCCATTACTATGGAACCCCCTTGGAGACTGATCTGCCATGGGCTACATTTATCCAGGGGTTCTAGGTTATCTCCATGAATGATCCTTGGTTGGAGTATCAGTCTCAGAAAAGAACCCTGGACCCAGATTTTTGGGTTCTGTTGCTCTCCTTGTGGAGCTCCTGTCCTCTCCAGGTCTTTCTATCCCCTTCTTTCATAAGATTCCCTGCGTTCTACCCAAAATTTGGCTATGAGTCTCAGCATCTGCTTTAATATCCTGCTGGGCAGAACCTTTCAGAGGCCCTCTGTGGTGCCAACTCTGTTTATTAAATCAAATGGTCCTGGTGATTCAAAGGTGTCATTTGTTTGTTTGCTCGCTTGTTTTGGCTTATTGAGATAGGGTCTCTTGTAGCCCAGGCTGGATCAAATTCACTACGAAGCTAAGGATGACCTTGAACTCCAGCCCCTCCTGCCTCCACCTCCTGAGTACTGAGACCACCAGCAGGCCTCTCTCCAGGCTCAGATGAATCTGAAGCATCACAGAGGCACTGTGAGAGTGCACCTGCTGGGCAGCAGCTGTGCCGTGCTGAGGCTGAGAGCCACAGTGAAAACTCCAGAAAGCCAGACAGGATAAAGCTGAGGGACTCCGCTTGACCCCAGACACCAGGAATCTTGACAACTTCCACCTCCCCTTCCTGCCTCTTCACCACCCAAATCCTGTGCCCAGCCCTTTTCTCATTAGGGGAAACAGGAGATGCCCAAGCCACTGGCTTCTCATCAGTCAGCCCCCGTCACCAAAACACCCAGACAATTCGCTCCCCACCATCATGGCGCCATTTAGCCTTCAATTTTCCTGACTACCTCAGGATTAACTCAGTCTGTGAGACTTCCCTGGGCCATTTAAGGGAGCACCACACTTCTTTCTATTCTCCAGAAATTGTAACCCGGACTCGGTTTTGTGATGCTAATTGCCTTATCTTCATAAATTCTACAGTCTTACATAATTTACCCCGCATTGTAGCAGGATTTCCCAAGAATAAAAAAGCAGGTGCCGTCAATGGTAATTTGAATAAGAAAAGACATGTTAAGTGGGTCCTCTCTCACTAGTAATAGAAATTAATTAGCTTTGAGCAGCTTTGGAGGTTTTTGCTTTTTTTTTTTTTTTTAAATGCTGTAACCTGTTATGTTTTCTAATTGTATGGAAAGAAGGTTTGATTTGATCACATTATTTGGTGACGGAGAGGCCTCTGTTTGGAGTCAAAGGTGCAGGAGCGGTGGCAGCCAGAGGGTGGGAAGGCACCGGAGGCAGAGACTCTCAAGCTGAGAGCACACAGGGCGTTATAGTCAGACAAACTGAGTTCTGAGTCGGTGTGAGTCGATTGCCAGATCTGCAACCCCGGACAAGTGCCGTCCCCTCATTACACTTTGGCTTTCTCATGTGTGTGACAGAGGTCTGAACCGGAGAGGAGGGAGCCTGGGGAGGAGCACTGGCCTCTGGAGTTGAAGCTGGACGAAGCCTGAGGTCCATCGGTACATTGTCTTGTGACCTTTTCCAATTAGGATGCCTTTAATTTTGAAAAGCATAACATGTTGCTTAAATGTAAGCAATGGGTTGTGGTGGCTCATCTAATTCCAGCCCTAGACTGGGAAAGCTGAGACAGGAGAATTGTGGTGAGTTAGAGGAGAGCCTGGGCTGTAGAGCAAAACCCTCAAAAATGCATACATGGAACACAAGAGTCTTCCTCTTGCCAAGGATTCCAGCTTCCTGGAGAGTCACCCCTTGTTGTGGGGCAAACTCCTCCCCATCAGCCTGACTGAGCTGGCTGTTTGTCAGTCCACTCCAGGGCAGAATTAACTCCTGAAGATCACAGGGACTGACAGACTGATCATGAGCCATGGTCTCAGAGCTAGGAGGGGGTCTGCTTGCCTCTGACTCTATCAGGACAGAGGAAGTAGGTGTTAGGAGGCAGTTTTCTGGGTCCAGCCATCTCAGGAACAAGTTCCATCTTGCTGGAACTTCGTGTTCCCGAACCCCTATCCTGCTTCTTCAGGTGCTTTCCTGTCTGTCTGTTAACCAGTAAAGGATGTAAAGAGGGAAGTTGCCATTACCCGCTATCTACGCTAAGACATGGAAGTCATAATTATGTTGCCTGTCTTGATTTAATTAACTAAGTGCAGCTAGCCTACTCCTTTGTTCCCTTGTCACTCTAAATTCCAGGACAAAGTCCAAGTGAGGACATGAGTACAAAAAGCTGAGTCTAGGGTCCTGAAGCCAGGTGACCTGGAAAGACCCAGTCACCTCTATATGATTGGTCAATACAGCAGCCCACCCCATTCCTGCTCCCAACCTTTAAAAATGTACAATCTTCCTTTGGGGATGGATTTCAGATCCTGAACTGGCCACCTCCCTGCATGCAGAAAATAAAGCTTACATTTTAAGCTTCTGTTTCTGAGGTGTGTTTTCTTGGCTTCCACCCCACCCCAACATGGGGGAAGGTGAAGGCAGATAAGCAACCATGTGACACACTGCACCGCAGGGGAGACCTTGGAGAAGGTGCTCTGTTTTCTGGACTGTAAATCTGGTACAACAGAAACACCTCATAGGTTCTTGTGAGCAGGGGGGATGGGGAAATAGCATGGATGACAAAAAACATCACTACCGCAGGTCCTTAATGAGGCTCATCAGAAGCATGGTGGAACCTCCTCTGTGTGTTCTAGACTATTCCTTGTGCTTTTTCTCTGTCTTTCCTTGAAAGATACCTTACAGAAAGTCATTGGAACTCTCTGGGTTTGGGAACACGAAAAAGCAGAGTCCTTGCCACACGATAGGAAGAATGGCTCCCTCCAAAGCAGCAGGTTTTCTGACACAGAGAACTACAATTGAGGGGATACATTGGCAATGTAAGTAGCAGACCACAACTAGGACTTATTTTTAAAAAACACTATCGCAAGTTGGCATGTGCTCTACCCTCTTACCAACCTCCACCAGCCGAGTTTGGCTCATAACTACCTCCCGACCGGAGCCAGGCAAGGAATAAGCAGATCCCATCACAAAGGCAAGACGTCCCAGAGACTTGAGGGTCTCTTTCCAAATGGATCAGAGTCCCAGAAGCAGAACTAGAAAGGCTAGTCTCCAAGCAGCTAGCTGAGGCTCATCACTGTGCAACCTTAAAAGCTCAAAGCCATTTTATCAGTCTAGGTAAAAATAAAGATTCAGCTGTTTTTCTGTCCACTAAAAATATACATTTTAAATGTAGAGAGGCAGATAGGGAGAAGGGAGAAGACATCCTAGGATCTTTCTTGTGCGAAATCGCTGAGTATCTGCACACTACAGCAGCTCTGTGAACACTGGGTAATCCTGGAGTCAGAATAAGTGGTATTATCAGATATCAGGGAGGCTATTTCACGATGACAAGAGCATTAATTCTGAAAGACATGACTGTATTTGTTACTTTTCTATTGCATGACCAAGGCACTCTATAGAAGAGAGGGTTTATTTGGGTCTACTGTTCTAGAAGGAGAGTCCACGACAGCAGAGCAAAGGCAGGCAGAAGGAGCAAGAAGGGGAGAGCTGACATCTTGAACCTCAAGCAAGAAACAGAGAGAGCAAACTCAAAATGGTACCATTCTTCAAACTCTCAAAGCTCACCTCCAGTGACATATTCCTTCAACAGGGCAACATCTCCTCAGCCTTGACAAATTGTGTCATGAACTGGGGACCAAGAGTCTCTCCTTTAAACTGCCATACTCTCCTAACGACGTATATGGATTTTAGCAGATCCTCAAAGAAATGGAACATACGCTGATTCTGAGAGCTGGGGATTTCAACATGACTTTCTCACCCAGGAGTTGGGAAGGATGTAGAAAAACCCAAGCAACTCTATCAGCCAGCCTCACCTAATTCATAGATACGGGGCATTATCTCGACTTCCACAGTGTGCACATTCTTCTCACAAGATTGTTATATGCAAGACCTTAACATAAGCTCCAGTGAACTGCGAAACATTGAACTTTTATGGAGTACATCATCTAACAATGGTACAAGTAGAGCCTTGAAAGTAATAAGTTGAAATATCCATTAAAACAAAACAAAACAAAAAATCTTGAGCAAGGCATGTGGTGGCACATGCCTTTAATCCTAGCGCAGGGGAGGCAAAGGCAGGTGGATCTCTGTGAGTTTAATTCCAGCCTAGTCTACAGAGTGAGATCTAAGACAGCCAAGGCTACACAGAGAAACCCTGTCAATATCCAATACAACCAAGAAATACTCTCAAAGGAAAATGTGAAGTATTCTGAGCTGAACGATAGTGAATATGCCTTATGGCAGTGTGGGGGATGTGGTAGAAGCAGTGCTCAGAGAGAAATGGATTTTGTGTGTGATTTAAATACTCCTATCAGGAGGCTGGAGAGTTGGGTCAATGGTTAGGAGCACTGGCTACTATAGCAAAGGAGTTGGGTTCCATCCTCAGCACCCACACAGCAGCTCACAACGTCTGGGTATCTGCAGTTCTAGGGATCTGACGCCCTCTTCTGAACTCTCTAGCACCAGGCATGCATGTGGGACACAGAGACAGATGCAGGAGAAACACTCAGAAACATAAAATAGAAAGAAACAAATCTCTAAATACCCATGTTGAAAATAAAGGTTTTAAAATGAAGGGTCTAATTCTGCCTTGATGCACTAGAAAAAGAAGAAATTAGAAACGTGATAAACTAGGGTCAGATGGAAGAGGAGGAGGACCTCCCCTATCAGTGGACTTGGAGAGGGGAATGGGAGGAGAAGAGGGAGGGAGGGTGGGATTGGGAGGGAGTGAGGGAGGGGACTACAGCTGGAATAAAAAGAGAATAAACGGTAACCAAATAAAGTTTTTTTAAGTTACAAAAGGGGAGTTGGATAGTTTAACAATATGTGTATACATGATCTTCTTTAAAAAATCCTCTCTGTATTCTCTGAGGTTTAGTAATAATTATGGGTTCATATTGAGCAGCTTATCACATATCGGGTAGGAAAAATTAGAGTGTGGAAGATCTGAACCCAGAAATAAATTCAGAATTAATCATTTTTAAATATTTTAAAATATATCTTAATAAAAATGGAATTATAAAAAAGAAGAAATTAAATCATAACACAAAGGAAGGAGATGATAAAGATGAGAAAGAAATGAAAGAGAAAGGAAGGAGAGCAGTAACTAAGTCAAATCCCTGTATTTGGAAATATTAATAAAAAATTTTAAATTGGTAGCAGAACTTATGAGAGAGGTGGAGAGAAAGAGGGAGGAGAGGGAGACAGAGAGAGAAAGGAAAAAGAAGAGAGAGAGAAAGAAAGAAGAGACAGAGAGAGAGACAAGGACCATGTTACCAACACTTCAAGTATTAAATGAAACACTGCACTACTAACAGATTTGACAACTTTGATGACGCAGAGAAAGTTCCTTAAAAATCACACAATTTGTAAAAACTGATACAAGAAGAAATAGAAAAATTAAAGTAGATAATACTCATTTCAGAAGTTGAATTTGTAATCAAAGCTTTCCCATAAGGAAAACTGTAGACTCGGCAATGACATTGATAAGTTTCTCCTTTAGATAGTATCTGACAATAGATTATATCACTGATAAATAGTATCAGCTGAATATGAATCCCTGGAACAAGTCCCAACGTGTCTTATAAAGCCAGCATAAATCTGGGACCAGAAGCCAAACAATAACAAGGAGGTGGGTGTGATACGCCAATATTTTTTTATAAATATAAATATAAAATCTCTCAATGAAATGTTAACAAATTGAATTCAAAAATATATGAAAAGGTGGCTGCATTTTAACCAAGCAGGACTTATTCCCAGAATCCAAGGTTGGTTTGATTTTTGAAAAATCAGTGTCATCCAAAAACCTTACAAAAGAAGAGGAAAAAGTCATCCCCACACACGTAGAGAAGTCATTTGAGAAACTCGGTGCCCTTTCAAGCCCACTGAACACCCCTAGCTTGGTGAGGGGTGTCATGAAAACAGAAACTCTTTAGACAACAGTGGCAGCAACTGCAGCAAGACTCCACGAGATGCATAATGCTTTCCAAAGAGCTCTAACGAGAAGGAGAAGGCATCTGCCTTTGAGGGAAATGGTTTGTGGGGGCAGGGAGGATCCCTCTAATGCTGGAAAAGAAGGAAAAGCCTATTTAGCAATGGCAGGCAGGGCCATTTGTGTAGAGGCTGTTGAAAACTTAAAATTTTTAGCTTACTCAAGGAGGCTGGAGAGAAGGCTCAGCAGCTAAAAGCGCTTGCTGCTCTTCTAGAGGACCTGAGTTCAGTTCCCAGCACCCATGTCCAGAGGCTCACAACTGCCTGTCACTATAATTTCAGAGGATCCAACCCCCTCTTCTGCCACCAAGAACACTGCATACGTGCACATATGCCCCCACACAAGCATAAAATACAAAATAAAAATGCATTTAAAATTTGTTCAAATTAATAATATTAATTTATCAAGACGACTGATTTTTAGAAGGTTAATACACACAAAAAATGTTTATTTCTATGTGTTAGCTACAATTAATTAGAATTTTTAAGTTATAACATAAAGCACAAAATATTCAGGAATAAATTTAGCAAGGGATGTATAAAACTCATACATTGGAAATCACAGACTGCTGAATCAAGTAAATGAACACACACCACTAAATAAGTGAAGAAACATAATGTATTTATGGTTGGAAATCTTAATATGTTTTCTATATTTTCTACGTATGTACAATAATAAATTTTAAACATTTTTCTAAAGATTTCTATTTTTAAGTGTTTAACTATGTTTATGTCCCTGTGTGGAAGTACAGGCATATGTCTGCAGCTGCACATGCTAGCCAAAAGAGGGCGTCAGAACCCTTGAAGCTGGAGTTTAGGGTCCTGTGAGCCTCCTGATGTGGGTGTTGGAAACTGAACTCCGGTCCTCTGCACCATCAGCACATGCACTTGGCTGTGGAACTCTCTCTCCAAGCCTCCATTCATAAGCTAAATCAATGGGTTTCTAAATAAACATGACAACTTATTTCAAATATATACAATACCGCCTGGGATGTGGAATAGCCAAAATAATCTTTAAATTAAACAATCACACGCTCACACACACACACACGGAGGGAATTTGCTGATTATTTCAATAATTACAAAAAGCTTATAGTGAAGAGAGGAGAGAGAGTAGACAGTTAAAAATCAGTGAAAAGAAGAGTCCAAAACAGACCCACACAGACAGTTCTGTGGATCTTAACAAAACATCAAGGCAATTTGATGTGGATGTAAAAGTCTCCGTAAACAGAGCTGGGGTAAAAAACAAACAAACAAAAAAATCCAATTCTTAAAATTCAAAATAAAACAACATGAGTGCAAAAAGATACAACAACAACAGAAAGAACTGCAACTCCTGCCTCACACAAAGATTGACTTAGAGGTCTGAATGTTCTAACTCAGGCTCACGAATCTAGAGGAGACATTAGGCACGAGCTTTGTAACCTAGGATGGGACAATATTTTTAGCATCCAGGATGCACTGAGCCCCTCGTCTAGGAGCCCTGATCAAAGTGGGAGGGAGCCAGTTATAAGACAACGCAACTGACAGACTGGACTCTGTCGAAATTTCAGGCCTTTGCTCATCCTAAGATGAAGCTCCCCAGACTAGGAGAAAACACTCACTCACATGATTGTAAAGTCAACACTAAAAAGACAAACCACCCAGGCAAATGAGCAAGGGGCTTAGATAATATACATCACAAAAGAATGTACTTGAATGCACAGACCTAGGAAAAGTTGTTGGATATCGGGAATCAGGAGAAGACTACAGTATGATACCACTTGACTCCCATTAAATAACAAACACTAAACAGCCAGAAAATATCCATCTTACTAAGGCTGTGGAGACACTGGAATTCTCTTCAAGGCTGGGGACAGAACACTGTGAACCAGGTGACAAGAAAGCCAACACTTGCCACATGGTTCAGAGGGTCCTTTCCTCAGAAATTTCCCAAGATGAATAAAAACGTATGTGTCCTAAAAGACTCATACAAAGGTATTCTTGGCAGTAGCGTTCATAACAGCCCCAAACTAGAAACACCCAAACATTCAGCAACATGGGTGATCAGTAATACACTGTGACTTGCTCACTCTATGGAGTGCTAGAGACAAGATTTAGCTGCAGTGAATCTCAGAAGCACGCTGAGCAGAGATTCTCAGCCTTCCTGATGCTGTGACCCTTTGGCCTCGTCAGTGAGTGATAGTGTTCACCTCCTCTAGCAGCTTGGAGGGTTCAGGGGAAATGGCTGTCCCTAACACACAGGACGCCTTCCATCGGAGTTGTACTTTGTGGGAGACAATTCCTAGATTTAGCTTGTCTGACATAGGACCCTATAGGTCCATGGTGCTTCTAGGATTAATGACATCACCCCTGGGTGAAGGGGCCCTTCTCATCTCTGCAGACTTTGTCCCTGCCTGGCTTATAGAAGTGATGTCTCCTGGGGCCAGTATTCACACTGGCCCCTCCCCAGCCTGGGCTACCATCCCTTCACAGACAGGGTCCTGCCTGGCCCTCACAGGGCTTCCTCAGCTTCTCCTGGAACCTGCTTCCTCTTGCACTGAAGCCCCAGGACAAGCGCAGCTCCTCTGCCACAAGACTGAAAGCCCACTTCTCTGAGGGCAGGAGGGGACCACCACCACCCACCTTTTCCATGGCTGCCTCTGAGTACTTTGAATTTCATTAAAGCAATTATTTCAAATGGAATTAAAAGGGTTTAAAATTAGACCCTAAACTCTTAACAATTAGTGACGCAGCGACCTGCCATCGGCTGAGCCACAATAGACCTGTGTGGATTGGTACGTGAACACAATGCACTCTCCAGATTTGCATGTGTTATTACAATAAGCGGCTTTTAATAAAATGAATATTCTTAATTACCACTGCATTAATAAGCTGCAAATTAGTCATCATTAAAGGTCCCACGGTGCCTCCCTACCTCCCTGAGAGCCACCACAGGGACCTCACAAGTCCCCTGCTTCTGCACTCTCCAGGCCTCCTGAGACCTCCTGTGTGTGGGTGAGCTCGCCTAAGGGAGCCCCACATTAGCCTCTAGCCAGGGATTTGAATACTGGGTCTGCTCTGGATTCCTTTCTGATGGTCCAGCCTGGACCAAAGCCATGCCAGCTCAGATCATTCAAACACCTTGATCATATCATCTATTCAACCTATTATCCATTCATTTGTTCCTCAGGCACCATGTTGAACACTGAGGACATGCACTGAAGTCACAAGCCCCACCTCTCAGAGGTGGGAAACAGGTTCTGATCCCATGCCCTTCCTTCTAGGAAGCGGAGTGCTGCCTAAGATTGGCTTTCTGAAGACTGGATTCCACTCAGCTGTGCAGGTGGGCCAAGCCATGTTGGCAGAGAGCAAGGAGCCCTCTTAGAAATTAGCATGGGAATGCCATTGCCTGACCTCTTGGCCTGAGTTTCCCCAGATGTACAAAGAGACATTGCTCTAGACCAGACCATAGAACTTCATTCTAAAGGGTCACATAGTGAATATTTTATGCTGTGTGGGTCACAGGCTCCCTGCCACAGCTACTCAACTTGGCAAAACAGGAAGAAATATGACCCCTGGGACTATACCCTGTGTCGTCTGGATCTTGGCAGCTCATAAAATCCCTGGGAAAGCTGGGGGGATGGCCCAGAGGGTAAAAGCTTTTGCTGTAAAAGAACCTGAGTTCAAATCCCCAAGCCCTCACAGACTCCACTCCTAGTTAGGAGCAACTAACAGTGTCAGTTGCTAGAGGAAGAAAAGGCCAGCTTGCTTTATGGGTGTGGTCTCTGGTATGGAGCACTGAGCTCTGTAATCCAGCCCTCTGTGAAGGGATGGAGACAGAAGGATTGCCAGGGCTTGGTGGCTGCCAGCCTTGCTTCAGGTTCAGCGGGAGACCCTGTCTCAGCAGAATAAGATGAAGACCGCTAGAGCAGGACTCACAACATCCTCTTCTGGTATCCAATCATAACACACACACATACACACACACACCATGCAAACACAGGCCATTTAGATGAAATTGTAGACTGTTTCATCTTGGCATGAGTTTGTACAAATAAGACAGAAAGGACATGCCTTCCTTTCTTATCCTATCCCATACCCACAAGCACATGAATGCATGCTCACACACACACCAACACATGTGCACGTTCATATACACCATAGAGGACTAAATGACCACCAAAGATGGAAGATCTTTTGTTCCTGGGTGCTATGATAACTGTCTATGTGACAAAGGTTTTGCAGATGGGAGTAAGTGACCAATCTTGAGATGAGGCGATACTGGATCCCCTGGATGGGCTGTAAATCCCACCACGAGTGTCTTTTTTGAAGGAGGCAGAGGTCTGCCCTATAGAAGGAAAGTCACGCCTAGTACTGTAAATACAACCAAGAACTTTTGACTTGGTAGCTTATATGGCCCGGGATTGAACGTACTACTCTACTTTGCTAAATGAACATAGTATCAAACTGCCTTCTAAATATGTATCTCAATAGCTGTAGGTTTGGAGAACTCTCAGTCCTCATTGAAGGCTGTGGGTGAGAAGCACCAATGACTCCAACAGGAAGAAAGGTGTGTGTATTTGTTTGGCAGCTGTAACAGAGCTACCCAACTTGGTGGCAGCAGTTAACACAGAGACTCACAACTGATTAAAAGGCAGAGAATAAGTGTGTGTGGCATACACACTCATCAGTGGTCATCTATAGCACCCCTCTCTCCAGGGTTTGGGGAGAACTGGACAAGATAGGGCCACTGCTTTCACTGCTGTGTTTGCCTGCATAAGACTTGCACGAGATCAAGCCAGGCCACATTCCAGCATGGATGGGGGAAGACGGCACAGTCCCCACGCCAAGTTAGGAGCTGCCAATAGCTGCTAGAGAAAGGAAGCCAGCTTGCTTTAGGGGTGTGGCATCTGGTTGGTCGACTACAGTCCAGCGGACGACTCCACACACATGCGTTATCAGAACTAATTGGGCTCAGTGTTTGTTTGTTTGTTTTTCTAATTTTCTGTTTTGTTGTTGTTGTTGTTTTTGTTTTTAAGAATGTGAAGACGGAGGGGGAACTGGGACCTGAGGAGCTAGAGGGAGGTATGGAGGGCAAACAAGACCAAAATACATCAAATGCATGTGTGAAATTCTCGAAGAAGAACTTTTTAACAAGAAGCAAGGAAAATTTACCAAAAAAAAAAAAAAAAAGCAGAGAGAGCAGAAATGGGAACTCAAGCAAACTCCCCAAATGCTGTTAGCTACTGGAAGCAGGAAGAGGCAAACCCCAAGCCGTAGAAGGGTGTGTGGTCCTACTGCCACAGGGATGTGAACGCACTGTAAGATGACACACTGCTCTTGCTTTAAGTTTGTGCCTTTGTCACAGCTGCGAAACAAAACTCGCACACACTCCCTTCCTATTGGAGTCATTGACGCTTCTCACTCATTACCAGCTGAAAACGAGAACTCATTGAACTAAGAATCCTGTGCGCGCATTCCTGCATCATGATGTATTTTGATATGGATAAACAGATGCATCCAGAGCCTATGGGGAGCTGGTAGAGCAGACAAGTAGAATTTCAGAAATGAAGAATGTGTTGCCTTGTTTTGTATCCGTTTGTACAAATGGGACAGGATCAGAACTGGCATCTTATTGTTTCAGATCTACACTGCAGTCCAACCTGAAGGCTAGATCACACACACTTTAGGGAAATGTGAAGTCTGAGAGGGCTGGGTCAAATTCGATCCTGGGAAAACAGGTCCTGTAAAATTAAATGACACTGCTCAGGCATGGTTTGAGCCCAGCTGGTGCGGGTTTATATGTTGTGTCCTCTGTCTGGGTGGCTGACAAAACACCATCTGAAGGAGGCTTTTGACTGAAGACCAGTAGATCTCTTGAGAGTTGAACCCAGACTGTAACCAGGGTCTCTACGAACACTTCGAGTAACTGGTTCAAGGCATGTGCAAAAAAAGCCCAGGCAGGCACTCTGATTGGCTAGTTCAAAATTTCTTCCACCATACCACAGCTGGAGAGCCCAGGAAGCTGGTGTCCCAATAGCCTCATGGAGCATGAGTAAGAAAGAGCAGTCCTAGATGGGAATTCACGCAGTTCCAAAGCTCTTTCTTATAATCAGAACCACGACTGTGCCCGTGAGGAATCCACCAATGTAGACCATCATTTATTGCAAACCCCAAATGAGTTCTTTAACCCAGGGTCCTCTGAGGACCACACATGTATTGACTGAGAGTGATGAACAACCCACGCCAAGAAAGAATGATATAAACAATTTATTAGACCTTTAATCTAAGCACATTTATATCCAGCAATCCCCAGTGGCATGTGGTATTCTGAAGTTGGAGGGCTTGACTGGTTATTTTCAAAGCGCGGTATAAAGCAGATTATAACCAAGACAATGAGGTGCTTGCATAGGATACACAGAGAACTCAACGGAGCCGAAGAGAGTCAAGAAAATAGATCTCTACAAATGTCCTCAGTAGAGACTGAAGAGACAGCTTAGTGGTTAACAGAGCTTGATGATCTTTCAGAGAATCTGGAGTTGAGTCTCAGCACCAATGTGGGGTGACTTAAAACTTCCTGTAACTCTAGCTCCAGGGGATCCTATGCCTTCTTCCGGCCTCACAAGCACTGTAGTACTCACTTCCACATACCCACATACAGACTTTTTTCAATTAAATTAAAGTATAAAGATATCTGCAGTTGATTTTTTACAAAAGCACTAAAATGATTAAGTGGAAGAAAGAAAGAATGGTCTCTTCCTTCAAATGGTGATGGGATGGCCAGTTCACCTCTGTCTCTGCTCCACCCCATAGAGAATACAGCTGAGGGCTCAGAGGGGGGAAAAAAAGATTTAAAACTGTAAGCCATAAAAGAAATGTAACTGTCTAAATGTTACTGACTTCTATCCAGAATGTAAAAAGAGCACCTGCAACTACACAAGAAGACTAACAAAGAGGTGAAAGATTTGAACACGCGCTCCACATGTATGTTATATATGTGTACATGTATATAACCACAAAATGCATCAAAAGGCACTCAGCATCATCAGTCACCAAGGAAATGCAAACTTAACCAAAGGCACAGTGCTATACATCAGCAGTCCTAGTGTTTGGGAAACTGAGGCAGGAGGCTCTCAAGTTTAAAGACAGTCAAGTTCAAGGTGAGACCTGAACTCAATGACAAAAGATGATGGGAACAACCCAAGCATCCATCAGTAGGTAAGTGGACAAATTGACATACAATAGATACTTAGAGGGAAAAATTGAAATGAGCAACATGAAACAATAGATGAATCAGACACACAAAAATATTATCACATAATATTATAAATGCATGTGTGCTAGAATTGATGGTTTTCACCTGTAATGAAGGAATCACATCAGCAAACTGGCTGAGAAAATTATTGGGAAATGAAGTTTATCTGGGTAAAAGCATGAAAGTACTTTTTGAAGAGATGGAAATATAGTATATATTGATAGGGTCGGTGTGTGCTTGCCAAAATTCAGATTGGTTCTTATCATCATACGTAATCCATTACCTTAATACAGTAATAAAGTTTATTTTGATATATGAATACTGTGGGGTTCTAATAATTTCCAAATCTTCCCCCAAAGAAATAATGTAGGGGGAAAAAACCCACACTTCAGACAAACGAAGACAAATTCATCCCCAGATGTTGATTTTTCTCCTGTTGGGTTCTCAGTCCTGCTCACCCAGTGGCCTGTGCTGGAACACCACAGCCATGACAATTCTGAAGCCCCTCAGGATCTATGCAGGATAGATACTGAGTTTGTTGTGGCGTGTGAGACCCACCTTCGGCTTTGAGTGCAGAACCAGCTGGGCAGGGGGTTCTAGCTCAGGCCTGGATCCTCTAAGGCTGACTGAAGTCAGGCTTCCTGCTCTAGTCTTGGGTCATTTTTCCAGCGTGGGCCTCCCGCTGGGGAAGCAGGCTGTCCCCTGAGATTACTGACATGTAGGAGAGGATGTTGGCACGCTGAGGACCACTGCTCTCAAGGAATCAGAAGCTTCAGAGGGCTGGGCCACCACCCGCTCCTTCCCAGCTCCCCTCAGCGAAGTTCTGGGAAGAGGAGCTGCATGTCTGGAATGGGGAGTCCCTGATCCCAGTGAGCCATGAGGAGGCGGAAGGGCAGGAGGCTCTCTTTAAGGAGTTCACATCTTCAGTGTCAGCATGCTCATTCACTGAGAGCCTAGTCCTGCCTCCTATACCTCTAGTCCTTCTCAAACTCCTCCCAGCTACTGTGTCCTCTCCCTTTCCTCTTCCATCGCATCCTAGATGCCCTTGTCCAGCAGCTCTCAGCGGACGGTGATAGCCTCTTGCCAGTGCTGAGGAGAGAGTCACGGATCCATGCTGTCACCCTCAGCATCTTAAGGCGGTGCCTTAGTCTTCTAAGGACCTTAACTTAGAAGTTAGGTCAGACAGACTTGGGATTCTTGACTTTTATGGGGAAAAGAATTTCAGAACCAACCAGCCCGAAGCAGAGTTGAGGTTTCATTGAAAGGTATTTTAATATAGTCCCTAAGTGGGGAGGGTGAGAGAAAAGAGAGACGACAGACTGTCATGTGGGCATGGGTGTGGGCTTCTCAAACATTCACCCAACTCTTCGCTGTCATCACAATAGGCACGTATGTACCATATTAGTGAGTTTTAAAGTTACTGTCTCAGAGAGCTGTGAGGAATCTAAAGGAGATTGCAGGATGACTCCCGAGAGGCACCTGCCAGGGCCGTAATCAGTGGCATCACAGGAATGCAAGAAGGAAGGATGTCTTTATTGCAAACTAGGCTACCTTCTTGTTTGAGATCCCCAGAAGGCCTCTGGGAAAAGGAACAGGGCGCCACCCAAGGTCATGGGCTCTCGGCCCTGTAAGCCGAATTTGTTGTTTAGTTTAACAGTTAAAGAAAAAAGTCTGTGTATTAAAAAAAATATCATTTTGATGTCAGCAATCTTCTCGGCAAGTGTTGGCTGTGCTGGGACCCCTTCCCCAGCTGGCCAGAGGCCTCTCCCATGCTCTGGGGTGGGGGCTCCTCTCCCTCCCCATGTCCCTGTCACTTCCATCGGCTTCCTGGATCTTCCTGTCCTGCCTCTCACTTTGTCTGTTGTGCTGTGTCACTCTCCCTGACACCGTATCTGATGCTGCAGGGCTGCAACCAGGTCCTCCAGTTCTTCTTTCTCAGGGCTGGGCTGGGAGCCATTAGGATTTGCTGCAACCATCTTGCAGAACTGTGCCCACTGTTCATCAGCACGCAGCTGCCAACTTATCCTGTGCCGTGGTGATGCCCAGGGCCCAGAGAGGGTCTTCAGAAACCAAGCAGACCTTCCCTAGTTCCATCCTTTGGGTAGAAGGGCAGGGGAAAGGCTGAAGAGCATTAGGTTGCTGCTTAATCCCAACTCCCCTAAAGCAGAGCCAAATCTAAAGTGAATATTGATGACTTTACAAAGCCCAGTGTTTGGTATGCACTGAAAAGCCATCGTGTATTCCCTAAATAGTTCGTTTTGTTTTCGAAAGTTCTAAAAAACTCGCTGTATTGAAATGCATGTTGTTGCATCGATTTTTCTAAAATACACCTTGTTATCTTTTCTTTGGTAATTGGTGACTGGTAATGACTTTGGCAATTTAACATGTTCTTGCAGACACTTTTCCCATTCCCCTTGATAACTGAAGTCAGGAGCGAGGGCCTGTCTGTCAATCTCTGACGCCTGTCAGCCTGCGTGATTGACGGCTTTTGGTCCCACAATAGAGACCATTTTTGCAGCCCCCATTCTGTTATTTTCCCCTCCTTTAATACTTGTGGGGGATGGTGTTTGCTTTATAATCTGCGTTTAAAATCCAACTTGGAATGAGGCCAGCTCCGGAGAAATTATCACAATGTCTTGTTAGCTTTACATCAGGAAAATTCCCGGGAGAGTTCCCTAAGCTATGATTCCACCTTCTGAAATTACCTCTGCTCAAAAACCTAAGCTTCAGCCTTCATCCTGATCCCTTCAAATTCCAGGAGAAAGGCTGAGGGGTCTGCCCAGCCGTGCTCTAATAGCGGGCAGGACCAGGGGGACAGTATGCACCTGTAGTGAAGCCCAGGCCTCCCCCCCTCACTGGGTCTTCACCATGTAAGCCTCCACATAATGAATGTGGTCTGTAAGCTGGCCATCGGCAGAAGGGCCAACGCGGTGGCTTTGCTGGGCAATTATATTCCTCAGAATCACGACAGGCAGGAACCTCTCCCAACTAAGACAAGCATCAGCCGGCTCCCCTGGGCTCCACTCGGTCACATGACAGGAAATAAAAAGTTCTTGATAAACAAGGAGACAAGAAGATTCGCAAGGGGCAGGGATTTAAGTGGTAATGTGTTTCCCTGCGTCTGGGAACAGTTTGGGGTTCACTGTTCTTCTTTAGAATCAGACCAAATTTGACCACTCTTCCCTAGAACAGTGGTTCTCACCCTTCCTAACACTGCGACCCTTTAATATGGTTTCTCATGTTGTGGTGACCCCCCAACCATAAAATTATTCTTGTTGCTACTTCATATCTGTAATTTTGCTACTGTGGTGAGTTGTAATATAAATATCTAATAGGCAGAATATCTGATATGTGACCCTCCGAAAGGGCCATTCTACCCAAAGGGATCAAGGCCCACAGGTTGAGAACCACCTCAAGGGAAGAGAGTCCTTTCATACACAAATCCTTCCTGAGATTTTACGGGATGCCCTGGTCTGTGCCTAGAAGGTTCATGCTTCTGTGGTGTTGGGTGCCTACTCAAAGATGACCATGGGTGCAGTGTTCAAGGCCTGCTCTGGGACAAGAGCCGGGCACCCTTGATGGCAGCTATATGCAGGAAATGTGGCAGAGGGGGAAGCTTGCAGTCAGGTCTAAGCCTAGGACTGTTCTCAGCCAGGTTCCTAGGCAGTAGAGCCTCTAAGCAGGTGACCGAATGCTTATCAGACCTGAGGCCACAGAGAATGAAGACTGGAAATTCCATGCAGCTGAAAAGCAAACCAATATCCAGGGACTTGAGGATTGAGCTTGGTGGGTCCATGTTAGCCAGTTTCTGGGTCAATTCTAGAAAGACAACTCCATGCCCTTTGTCTATGCTCCTGGCACATTTGGGGAATAAAAGTTATTTTTAAGGGGACACAGCGTCATTGTAAAAAAAAAATTAAAAGAAAATAGAAAAATTTAAAACTTAGTCTTATTCCATCTCTGCTTACTACCCCGAAGTTCTGTCCCCACACCGCTGTCCTCAGTTTTAAAACCTAGAAAGCTTTTAACAGAAGTAATTTTCACCTCTACTGATCTAGTTATAGTCACAATTCACGGGGCAGGTGTCACACTGTAAATTTACATACGTCATCACAGGTTTATGGAGATGGGTGTGACAGAATCATCTGTTCCTATAGGCACCCACAGCCTAATCCTCAGCACTTGGGGCTGTGTTGCCTTGCACTACAATACACACTTTGCACTGTGACTAACTTGAGAAGCCTAAGAGCGATGGTGGTCCAGATTGCGCGGCTGCCTCTGTGCTCAAGGGGTTTGTAAGAGAAAGGAAGGAGACCAGGGCCCGAGAAGGAATAAAGCATTGAGACAAAGGCTGAACCGAGCCATAAGCTCGGTTCATAAGCTCTTTGCAGCTCGGGGCTGCAAAGAAAGTACAAAGATGGCCTTTCCACAGAAAGACACCTTGGTCTCAGGCTCTGCACACATCCTTGGGACTTCTGAGCTGCTCAGTCCTAAATGCTGCTGTGTTCAGTCACCACTTGGGTGGCATTTGCGTCCAGCTAGCTATCTTAAGGAGTGAATACCACACTGCTTTCCAGCCTTTTCTCCTCAATTTTAGATGTAGGATCTCACTGAATTTTTTGTGACTGCTCAGAGTTTTAACACTTGCAAGTCTGCTTTCAACAAAGGTCTGTCTGGTTCTAAGAGGCCAGAGCCTTAACCATCCAACCATGGGCCTCAGTGGCCCCAGCCATTCCAGCCGATGCACATCCTTCTTCTCTCCCTGCTAGCACCCCGGAGTATCCCATTGCCTCCTCTGCCCAGAACACTCTGACCTTCCTCTCCTTATGCCATGGACATCCAGGGATGGGCACCCTACCTGCCCAGAAGAGCATTCACTTTTCCTCAGACAGAAACCGACAGACCTCCAGAAATCAAGCTATTACAGAAGGAAACAAAGTAAGTCTTCCCAGTGAGACTACCCTGCTCTTACAGTCTGTGGAGAGGGCTCAGGTAGAAAACTGCCTGAGGTGCAAATATGAAGACCTGAGTTCAGATCCCCAGCATCCACGTGAAGGCCAGGTATAGAGGTGTGCGTCCTCAGGCTCAGCACTGGGGAGCCTGAACCGGTGGATCCCTGGAGTTCATCAACCAGATAGGCTAGCCAGTGGGTAAATTCTAGGTTCAATGAGGAGATCCTACATTAAAAATAAGATAGAGCCAGGCAGTGGTGGCACATGCCTTTAATCCCAGCAGAGGCAGGTAGATCTCTGTTAGGCCAGATGATCTCAAAGAGAGAGTTCCAGGACAGCCAGGCCTACACAAACAACCCTGTTATAAAAATAGACAGGCAGGCAGACAGACGACAGACAGACAGACAAAAAAACCAAAACAACCAAACAAAACAAGATGGGAAGCAATTGGCTGGAGAGAGGAGTCAGAGGTTAAGAGCACTGGCTGTTCTTCCAAAGAACCTGAGTTCAATCCCCAGAAACCACATGGTGGCTCACAACCATATACAGAGAGATCTGGTGCACAGGCAGAATGTTGTATAAATAATAAATCTTTAAAAAAAAAAAGATGGGGAGCAACTAAAGAAAACACCCAAAATCAACCTCTGGCCTCCTCCCATGTACACACATGCATGCATTGTATACATAGACATTACACACAGACATGCACACACACACACACACACACATGCACACTCACACACATGCACACACACACATGCACACACAGGGGCAGGGGAGAGAAGCACACACTCCTGTCTACACTTCCTATAACTCAGAATCCTTCTGCCTCCAACCCAGCCACTCTGGGCATAGCTCTGAAGGCTGGTTTGGCTTTTTCCCTAGCCGGTACATTTAAGAACCATTAAGGTAGTAGGTTTGTTTGTTTTATATTTCCCTCCCACTTAGAATGTGAATTTTACAAGTGTGGTCTCTCTTTCAGTTCTCTGTATCGACCCACTGTGGTGATTACTTTTATGAGACAAATCAGTCAGCCTCAGAGTCCAGATATTTTGTTTTTACGTTTTATGTTTCTATGAGGGTATTTTTGGGTGGGATTAACCTTTAAGTTGTTAAATTTAACTTTAAATTGTTCATCTAAACCAGAGTATTCCCATAAGAAATACTTCCCTCCAGGCAGCGGAAGGCCTATGAGAACAGAAACTGTCTCCCTGAGCAAGTAGGCTTTCTTCAAAAAACCTTTCCCTTAGATTTGAATAATAAGTCCTTCCTGAATCTCCAGCCTGCTGCTGTCCCCGGAAGATTCTGAGTTTGCAGTCCCCCATCATTGGTGTGCACTCCCTCAAACCCTTGACCTGGGGAGATGGCTAGGCCACTAGAGTGTGGCCACGCAAGTGTGGGGATCTGAGTCTGCATCCTCGGCACCCATGGAAAAGCTTGGCATGGTCATGTCAGGCCCAACTGTCACTCCACTTCTGGGGGCAGGGACAGAGACCAGAGCTCACTGGACAGGCCATGGACCAATCGGTGAACTCTGGATCCTGTGAGAGACCCTATCTCAATGGAAAAGGTGAAGGGCTGAAGTCAATTTGACATGGGGAGAGAGGTATCAGCATGATGGAAGGTGTGAAGCCTGATTTACAACCGAACTGAACCATTTTAAAGAACAATAAAACATGTTCTATAAGATATGAACATATGTAGGCATATATGTATATATCATATATATCATTTTCATCTATACATAGACACATACATATATATGTATATATGAGAATGATAGTAGAAGAGACCAGAAGTCAACCTCTGACCTCTATCCCCATGAATACACCTCTGCATTCCTGCACATACCTCTCTCTCTCTTTCTCTCTCCACACAACTAAGAATAACAAAGTCTGCACCCTTTGCATGTGCACACATCCACACATCTTCTCGGTCCTGTTTCTCTGAAACACTCTGACTAAAGCACTCATTTGTTAGCAATTGTCTGTTGGATGCGGTCAGGGTGAAAGTCAAATAGCCCTTTACACAAAAAGTTTAGTAAAATTTTCTTTTAAGTGCCAGGACCTCGCAAGACTTGCTCTGTAGAAAAGATAGGAGCCCAGAATAGACGGCACATTCCCCCAAGTCAGATATCCTGAGAAAATTATATGTTTGACACTGCTTGAAGTTTTTGGAAACCAAGGTGACCTGGAAGTAAGTGCTTGGGGATGTTTGTCTCCCTGGGGAGCCTCGGATGTGAACAGGAATTCCTGGTGTGGATGTGTGTGTGTGTGTGTGTGTTTGTGCGCACACGCATGCGCGCATCTTCGCCCTGGAGGAGCATGGAGCCTTCGGTCTGCAACACTCAGATTAATAAACCTGAGGACCCCAACATAATCAACCCCGAAAATACCCTTCGGAGTTTCCAGGGCAGCCTTTATGTAACTACAGAAGACACTGAGCTTTAAGGAACCCGAGGTGGAACAGAGAGGAGGCCTAGAGTCCCAGAGAGCAACACCAGGAAGCTCACACAGGAGCGTGAACGGATGTGGCAAGGGTGTGATTAAATGAGAGTGAGAAAAGCTCAGCTAGAAGGAAGGCGGCAAATCATGAGGAGCCTTTTAGCCCTGGGATTCAGATGTCCCGGGCTGCCTGGAATAGCTGTCTGAGTTAGATGGTTATCTCTGTTGTTACTGATTTTGTTTGGTTTTGTTAATGTGACAAAGTAGGAAAACACTGTGAAGAAAAGAATGAGTCGGTTTAGCCCACATCACCACCCCCTTGATCTGTTGCTTTAGACCTGAAGCAAGGTGAATGTCATGGTCGCAGTAGCATGGGCAGAGGGCACTGATCACCTCACGGAGTCCAAGAAGCAGAAAGAATGGAGAAGAAAAGGGCTGAGGACAAGGCACGCCCGCAGTGACATACATACATACCCCGGCTAGTCTCCACCTTCTACTCACCACCGCCTTCCAAGGAAGCCACCAAAGCACTCATCTGTGGAAGGCAGAGCCCCTACGACCCAATTACTTCTCTCTGCCTGAACCACCAGCTGGGGACCAGCCGTCAATGCATGAGAGGAACACGTGATGTACAAAGCTTATTGTTCCAGCATAATGGAAGAGCTCCTCAACCTAGAGCTACAGTGAGGAGCTCAGACACCTCATGTTCTGCTTTCTGTCCAGCCGCCCCAGCCTCTAAGCTGACCCCTGTGTTCCTCCCTCTCCCCTTCCACCCTCCACCCTGAGCTGAAGAGACACCTCCTTGCTTTGAGTGTGCCCCTATGCCCACATTATTGTCCATTCCCTTTCATTCGTAGCCACTTTGGAGACAGCCAGGCCTATTCCTTCCATGGTTCCAGACACATCATCATTCCTTCAGCTTTAATGGATTATATATGAGCAACTGCCTGGAGTTCTGGGATCACGTTCTAAACACATCAAGAGTGGCCTATGAGCTTTGAGGCAGCTTGCTTTCCTTTCTTATGTCTAAAAAAATTTTTTTTAGGCAGAGAGTTAACACATGTATTTCACAGCATGTCACAAAAAAGAACAGATGACTATACCAACTAAGAGTTTGTTTCAGGGACTGGAAACATAGCTAAGTGGTTAATAGCGCTTGCTGTTCTTGCGAAGGACCAGAGTTCTGTTCCCAGCAGCCATGTCAGGTGGCTCACAAAATCCTGTGAGCCTCCAGGAGAATCTGATGCCTTCTTCTGGACTCCTCAGGCACCTGTACACACACACACACACACACACACACACACACACACATGTGCTTTTTAAAAATAAATCTTTTTTTTAAGAGTTTGCTTCAAGATCAGAGAAGCATAAAGGAGGAGAAGGGTCTTAAATTAAAAAAAAAAGATGGTTGGACACAAATGCCTGGTGTTGGGGCAGATGAAAGTACTGGAGGTTCACTTGGGAGGGGCTTACCATCAGAACAGTAGGTCGTCCCAGGACCAGTTAGGTTGAAACCCCAGGCAGAGAGGCAGAGGTCTAGAGTGGATGATCTCAAATCACTTCTATTCATTCATTTTTATTAATGAACAAAATAATGGATCTCATTATGATATTTTCAAACATGTATTATTTTATTTTATTCATATTGCCCCTTTTCTCCTCCTTCTACTGATCTCCTTAGACCTCACAAACACACATACATATATGTGTGTCTGTCTATCTGAATATGTGTATGTGTGTATAGCTTAATATACATTAGTATACTTCTGTATATTAATGAATCTACATGTTCACTCAAACAGGCCTGGGTTCAGGTTCTCTCACTTTCTGGGAAAAGTATTGCCTTGGTTTCCTCATCTGCAGAATGCGAGACATAATAGTATCTGTTCTTGGAGAGTTTGTTGGGAAATTAAAACAAGAATATGCAAACATAAACTCCTGTTCCTTCCCTATGTATACTCTAAAATATTGTTATCTTATTCCTGTTTATAATGTAGCAGGCACTGACTCTGACAGAGAATATAGATAGGAGTGTGTAGCCACCATCGTGGTGAGCAAGAGGTAAGTACTGTGCATAAGCGTGTAGCTGAACTGAAATACTTCCTCGTGGAAGGAACAGAGAGGTTTATGAGACTTGGGAAGTAGAGGAAGCTTATAAAGCATCGGAAGTAAAGAAAGCTCAGAAGGCTCAGGCAGCAAAGGAAACTCACAAGTCTCAGGAAGTTCTTGAAACTTTTAAGAACCAAAAAGCCATTCCCTGGTGCTGTTTAAACAGTTATTGATTGCTGGGGATGGGGGAAGCAGACTCTGGTCACAAGTTGGGCAAGGTGATCCAAGGGTAGAGCTTTTGTGAGTTGTCACTCATGCTGGATGGTTTTTTACAGTGATGCAGCTGCCTGTGAGACACCTATGCTCCTATAAATAACCCTTCACCTACACCCATGTAAGTAACTTCAATACACTAACTCACTAAGCTATGCTTGGGTGTTATAGTTCCTTTGGCCTTAATACCCTCTTTGGGGTGAGTAAACCTTCGTTCACATCTCTGCAAGAAAAGAACCATAACAACCAAATGCCATCACTCAGATTTATATCAATGAAAGGGTACAGACAGGAAGGTGGGTAACCATGAAGATACAGAGGGAGTTACTATCAACCCTGGCGACATCTCTAACCCTAGTTTCCATTTTGCATGAGATGTGGCTGAGTCAGTTTCTATGGGACCTCCAAGCCATTACCATAGCCAATGCTGACCTGAGCTGGCTCCTTCATAACTAGTGTTCCAAGAAGTGCAAAAACAACAGAAAGTAGCTGGGTGCATCGAGTCTCCAGAAAGACAAAATGCAGTCTTCCCTGTAAGGGCTGAGGGTTGGAGAGTAGCTGCTTGAAATTTGCATAAAACTTGGGCCTATAGATTTGGCAGCCAATTCTCTGTGGAATGGAGAGCGGTATCAGGGAGTGGATGCTGGATGAGGAAGAGGTGAGACTCCATCAGAAATCTGGTACATAAGAGATGTGGGGAGTCTAGGGGCTGGAGAGTAAGGAGCAGCCAGGCTCTTCCACTCCAGATGGCCGACTGAAGAGAAAGGGCCTTGGGCAGGGAAGCATCACGCAGACCCCGTCACACAGGAATGACAAGGGCAGGAAAGGTGAGCAGCTGGCTGATGAAGAAGATGGCTGCATCTCCCTGGAAGCAGGGACTGCAGACAAAAGATGATGAAGAAGATGGCTGCATCTCCCTGGAAGCAGGGACTGCAGACAAAAGAAGATGAGCCTGGGGCTAGAGGAGAGCCCTCGCAGATGGACGGCAGAAACTGATTGGATTATCTTGGGCCAACCATAGGCATGCTGTGGTTGGCCAGCTGGGTTAGGTGCAGATCTGGAGACATTATGGTGCCCCTCTAGGACAGCGTGGAGCAGGAAGAGAGAGTTCAAAGAACTCAGAAGAAAGCGGTGTCAAGACATGAAGCTAGAGCAGCACAGTGTAGGTCAAGTTCAGAGGTCAGTGAAAAAGCAGGGAAGTTCAAAGTCAGGGATAATCACTGTGGCCTTGTTCTCAGTAGTAACAGGGGGATGCATCTAAAATGTTCTACAACAAGGAACTAAAGACAGGACATACTCCATGAGCGGAACCCTAGATCTTAAGAGAGGCCATAGCTTTATCTCTTTTTTTTTTTTTTCTTTTGACAAGCTCTCACTCTGTGGCCCAGGCTCTGCTCCGGAACTCAGTATGTAGAGCAGGCTGTCCTCAAACTCCCAGCCATCCTCCTGCCTCTGATTCCCAAGTGCTGAGTTCAACTCAGACAGGCATGAGGCCACCATGCCCAAGTTGCCGTGCTGTCGTTGAATGGCCAGCCCTGTGACTACCCACCTGTGAGTTTGCAGGCTGAGGGGGCCGAGGGAGGTGGTTAACTGAACAATCGTGTAACACCATCCTGTTTCTGTGGAGAGGGGAGGTAAATCCTTTCTTTAGAACTACAGCAAGCCTGCCTTTTGTAAGACAGCACTCAGGGGGAGCTGCACTTTCTGCCAGACGTTCTTAGGAGGGAGGGCTCCTGTCGATAGAGTTCAGGAGGGCACAGCCCAAAGAAAACAGAGCTGAGTGGGAGGGTGCCTTCTAGCAGCTGCTGGGAGGGAGACATGGGGGAGAACAGACTGTCTCTCCAGAAGAAGAGCCCTGTACCACCTATTTAAGGAAACCAACAATAAAGATTTACATTTTTCTTTAGGCTCCCAGAGTCCCACTCGGGTTATTTCTGTGGAGCAGACACCCCGCCTTGGAGGCTTCTCTGATATGTTGGGGTCTCACATCCATATTATGTGAGTTTTTAAAACAGAAGCGAAAGGGTATATATCCATCTGCCAACAGCGGTTATCTGCAAAGGGTGAAATGTCAAGGGGCAAGGGGCACCAACTTTCTCTACATTATTATTTTACTTAATTGTACATTATTAGAATAAACAATACAGAGATAAAGAAAGGGAGAGGAAAATCTACTAAAATCAGACAGAATACACAGTAAGTAAATACATGTTGGCTGCCAGCAGAGTCAGTAAACAGTAATTAAGTGACAAATTAAATAAAACTAGTAACAAAGACCAAAATAATGAAACTCCAACACAATGGGAGACCTCCCACCTCTGTCTTGCCCCTGCAGAGCCGCAAAGTCCTGCTTGAGAGCAAAAAGGAGCCTTAAGTTGGAAAGCTTTGGATCCTAGGCTGTGTTTCTTCTAAAAAGCACCACTGGGGGAGGACCAGATTGGGGGAGGAGGGCAGCAGAGAGGGGGTGAAGTCCAGAACCAGATATGTGGACTCCATGGGCCCTGGCTACTGCATCCTCTTTCTCTCTCTCTCTCTCTCTCTCTCTCTCTCTCTCTCTCTCTCTCTCTCTCTCTCTCACACACACACACACACACACACACACACACACACCAAGCCCCTCCTCCTCTGCCCCTCCCTCCCTTCTCTCTTCCTTGCTTATCCTCTCCTCACTTAGTACTCAGTTCCCTCTGTTTGTTCAGCACACACAGATATCACTTCTGCTTAAGGGTGGACATTAGCATCAGTGATGGGAGTGGAAACCAGGAGAAATCTGTCTAACCTTAGCTCCCAATCCAGAGAGAGAGAGGGAGTCCCACAAAGACCCTGGATCCGTGGAACAAAGAAGGTGCCACCCCCAGAGTGACCCCTGAGCAAAGTGGAAGCTAATACCCTTCACTGGTCAAGAGTGACTTTCGAAAAGGAGAATTCATGTGTGAGGGGACAAGTGTGCCACTGCACAGGCAGAGGGCAGGGGGCAACTTCCCTTCCATCTTCTTTTTGAGGCGAAGTCTCCTGTCCCCCCATTTCACCGTGGCAGTGCTGTGGTTAACACTGCAGAACCCTGTCTGGAGGACAAAAGAAAGCTTTCCCTCCCATCTCAACAGAACCAGCCTCACCCCCACCTCCTAACCCCTCCAGCTCCCCTCCCCCCCTTGCTCCCAGTAACCTTTCCTCCTTTGAGTTCACTGCTTTCCCCCTAGCTGTAACAAAATGCCTACTGGAAACAGCTAACAGATTTAGGTATTTGGGATCTCGGATTCAGAGGTCCCATTGTGGGAGGTTGGTCTAATGCTAATTACTGGCCCTCAAGATTTGGTTACTGCCCACCAGACACATGCACTTTTGTTTGTGTAAACCTGCCTAAAACGTTATACCTGATTGGTTCATTAAATGGCCTATACCTGGGCAGGGCAGAATGGGGTAGGTGTGACTAGGGTTCTCGGGCTATGGAGTTCAAGAGAGAATCGTGGGAATCAGACAGGTAGGAAGAGAGGAAGAAGGAAGACACTGTGATGGGTTAGTCTGGAGACAAAACCATGTAGTGCCGGGAGGAAGGACTCCAATAATGGTGTGAAAAGGCCCAGATGAAGACTAAAAGCAAGTATTTATAAGATTATGGATGGAAGATAGGATGGTTAAGGAGGATGGCATTGGATGGAGGCTGGGAGATGGGTGGTGAGGTGATTCAGACAACGCAGATAGGAATATCTGCCTGGCCCAAGGTAAATAAGGGAATTACCAAATCTAACAGGTGTCTGTGTGTTATTTGTGATTGTGGGTTAGATAATACCACCATGATAATCTTAGGGCGAATAATAACATTATATCACCCAATACTCTATTTTGTATTTACTACTACATCCCATCCATGATTGTTTGGCTCCATGTACTTGACCAAAACATCATAGCAGAAAGGGCACATAGTAAAGTGCCATTTATGGCCAATATGGGGAAGTGAATGACAGGCAGAGACCAGGGACATGAGCCTGTGAGAGCTGCTTATATAACATTTACGTAACTTCCCAAACTTCTTCAGCTTTCAGCTGTCTATTGACATCCCATTTCTGAAGTGTGCCTGCCAGCCCGCCCAGATCCAAATCCCCCAACCCCAGGCCTTTCTATAGTTTTCCATTGCACAGGTCTATCCCAGTTTTTCTAGACCAACCTCCCCACCCTCATCCCCCAGCACAGTCAACAAGAACCCTTCACGGGCCTCACTCTTCTTAGATGTTAACCAGAGATATTAAAAAATATTTCCCCCGGCACAATTTATATCTGTCATAATGATTTAAAGTAAAGATCCAGCGTGGTCATGACTCCAACCCCAGCACTTAGGAGGGAAGAGGAGCAAGAGTTTGGACTACACAGTAATTGTCTGTCTCAACAAAACAATCCTAAGATGTTAAGCAGTGTACTTCAAAGGCAGAAAGAGACAAATATTCCCAAGGAGGAGACGCATTAAGATTGGAAATGACGTCACGAGTCCTTGAAGAATGAATAGTCTTTGCAAAGGCAGTAGACACCAGGGCCTGCCAGTTGCAGACGGCACTTGTGGGAGAGAAGACTCTAAGCAGCTGAGGCCAGAGGTTAAAAGATGGGTTGGGGGAAGAGGGATCAGTAGGTAAAGGGTCTGCCATGAAAGCATGAGGATCTGAGTTTGCACAGTACCCACAGAAAAGTGAGGCTCCGTGGCATTTATGTAGAACCCCAGGATTGGGGGGTAGAGATGGGAAGATCCCTAGAGGTCCAGATGCATGCACACCCACGCACACACACACACACATGAGCATCTGTGTAAACCTGTAAGTACAGAGAGAGAGAGAGAGATGGATTGTGGGTGCAATCTCAAAGGACCTGGGGAGATAACGGAATTTGGAGACTGGAGTACCCATTGGAGCCATGGTAAAATGCAGCCTGTTTTTGAGTGCCGGGCACATCTTTAAATTCACACATGAAATATCAAAGCACAAGGGCTTGTAACCAAAGGAAACACCCACTAATCATAGTTTTCGCCATGAACACCCTAACTGACATTTTAATTAACAAGCTGTTCTCCCCCCCTACTCCATTTTTAATATAAGGACTTCTTGTTGCTTTAAATCTAAAATTAATTAAGTGAGAGTTCTCCTCTGGAGGGGAGTATACGGCCCACACTTAATGGACTAGAGTGATAAGGTGGGATATACAGCGGGGAGTGAGAGGGGCGGGTACTGAAAAATCCCGCACCTCTACAGTAGAAAACCAAACCAGGCACAGCCCAGCCCTTCACAGGGGACCTGGGGATGCTGAGCCGGTTTCAAGAAATCCTCCCTTGGAACTGACAGCCCAGCTGTCAGCCATTCTGGCTAAGGCAAATAGAAGGATAATTTTCCAAGATGGCCTCAGACATAGCTATGCTCTTCCCTTGATGTGTGAAGGTGTCTGAGGCCAGCAGGGTGCTATAGCAGGACCTCGCATGCATCTCAAAGGTCCACGTGTTAAAGGCTTTTGTCCCCCAGGACCTGTAAGAGGTGGGGCCTGTGGAAGATGATACATCAGCCCCATTGCTTTAGGCCTGGGGTGAGATTCCAAAGGGAGTTTAGGAGACCCCACTCCTTTCTCCTCCCTCCTTTTGCTTTTTTGGTGATGAGATAAGCGACTTCACCCTAACACATAGTCCCACCATGATGTGCCGCCTGGCCATAGCCCTAAAGCAATGGGGCTGATGTAGCAAGTCCCAGAGCCCTCAAGACTGTGAGCTGACATGAACCACCTCTCTGCACCGGTTGGTAAGCTCAGGTGTTTGCTATGGTAACGTATAGGGGAGTGGCCTTGCGGTCTGGGTTCGGTCTGCCATCCAGGAGTTCCTGGCAGGGACATCAGAAAGCAGTTCAGCGCTGGTCCCTCCTGCTGTTGAAATCCTCCCTCCAGGCAGTGAGTCAGCTACATGGGATTCATTCTTTTGAATATAACATATTTTATTCATCTATTCTTCTCTTGATGGACATCTTAGGCTGTTTCTCTTTTTCTGCTGTGACAAATAATTCAGTAATTATCCCTTCAATTTCCCTGCATCATCAGATCTTTTCCTTTCTACCAGATTGTTCTCACCAGCCAACAAATGCACAGCAACTTCTCTCATCTCGGAAAAATAGTGAAGAAGAAAAGAAAAGAATTCCAAGACTCTTTGTCCTTCTACACCATGTTCCAACGACCAGCCGGCTTCTCCACTCTTCCTTGTGCTACGTTCATCCTTTTGGGGGTAGACACACAGGACCACGGCATATACGTGGAGGTCAGAGGACAACTTCCAGGAACCTGTACCCTGTGTGGGTCCCGTGGAGTCCCAGGCAGATCAGTCAGCCTTCATGACAGCCACTTCCAGCTGCTGAGTCCTCTGTTCCTCCTGAAAGTGAACCTGTCCAGAGCTGCTTTGGGTCACAACCGCAGCACCTCATTCTCATCTCTCCTGCTTCCATAGGTCCTTGCCCACCAGCCCACCAAGACAACAGTTACTGGGGTGGCTAGTGACTGCAGTGGGACCCAACCTAAAAGTCAGCTCTCAGACCTCCTCGATCACTCCCACCCACCACTTTGATTGTCTTGATTGATGATTGATGTGGGAGGGGCCCGGTCCACAGAGAGTAGCATCTTCCCTGGGCCGGTGAGTTCTTAAGAAAGCTAGCTGAGAATAAACCAGGCAGCAAGCAAGCAAAAAGACAGCATTCCTCCAAGTCGGGTTCTGCCCTGACTTTCCTCGATGATGGGATGTGACCTGAAAAATAGAAATTGAGATAAGCCTTTCCCACCTCTTAAGTTGCTTGTTGCTGCGGTGTTTACCACAACAATAAAATGCAAGGCAGACACAAACACATGCCTAATCCTGTGTTTGTGCAGCCTCCTCTTCTCCTTCAGAAAGGGCAATCCCAGACTCCCAGGTTCTCAGGCCAAAAGCCCCAGTGCCAATCCGGACTTCTCTTCCCACTCTGTTCTGCCCTTCAGCAAACTCATCAGCTGGGCCTTCCAGACCTGGACACATCTCCACTTTGCCCTTAGCCAAAGCCTGGCATCTCTCACCTGAAGATCTGCATTAACCCCTCATCTCCCAGCTGTATCCCACCCCAGATTACTTTCTACACAGCCATGGCTGCTGCTGTGAGCTTTCGTAAACAACTGAGATGGCACGCGACTTCAGTCAGTACTCTTCAAGGCTTTCCCTCTCCTTCTGGGTAAAAGGAAGATCCTTGCAGTAGCAGGCTGGGCTTTACAGAGCCCTTCTGTAGAATCCTGGCCTCCCCTCCAGTGTCCCCTCCCCCACTGGAACTCTCTCAGCTCTGGGTGGCCTTACCTGCTTGCTGTTCCTCAAATTCTCCTCAGGACCTTTGCTTTGACTAAGCCACAGTGTCCCAAAATCATCCTCTCTCCTTCCATACGCACATTCTTCCCTGGAAGGGCTATGGTAGTCAACCTAGGCTACCATAATAGCATGTATTCCTCACAGTTCTGGAAGCTCAAAGTCCAAGAGCAGAGTGCCAGTGTGGTTGGGTTCTTTGGGAAGGTCCTCATCCAGCTTCCTTCCTACAGCAGAGCAATAAGGAGCACAGGTTTCCTCAGCCCTTGGCATCTCTCCCGTCATGGGAGCTCAATCACATGAACTCCTCCAAACTTAATTACCTCCCAAAGTCCCACTTCTGCCTCCATCACTCTGGGGACCAAGGCTCCAACATAAATGAGGGGATTCAGTCCACGGCATTGCCATGCAGAGCACGGGCACTCTTTTCCGGTGTGCCCTTCTTAGCTGGTCTCACTGCACTTTCTTCTGTAGCATTTCTCATTGCGGGACATGATCTGCATTTGCTGATCGAATGGATGTTGCCTGTGTCTCCCCAACCAGAAGGTAAGTGGTGAAAGAAAGGGCTGAGGACATTGATGGCCATATCACGCAGAACATGCACTAGCATGTCTGATCCCAGAGTAAGTAGGGTCCCGCCTGGTTGGAGGGGACAAAGGGGTACGGAGCATTGCTGCTTCCTGTCAAGACGCGTAGTCAGTGAACCATGAACTCTTGTCGACGCGTGCACCTCTGTGTGCTCAGCAGTGTGCACTGCAGACCTCTCCAGGTCAGACACAGGAAGAGAGCTAACTGCTCTTCGGCAGAGTGTGTGACTTCTGAGAGTTTCGCACAGTCACACAGCTGTAAGGAAGCAGCTGGAGCAAGAGCTTCTCCTTTGCCCAGATCCTCGTCAACATGTTCAAGTTCGGCCCAACTGACAGGTGAAGGAGGTAGCGGGCTGTTTAGGGATGTATCCCTGGTTGTGGGTAAGCCGCGCGGTTCATCGCTGCTTCTTTCAGGTCCCCTTCCTCTGCTGCAGCCATTCCCATTTAAATGGATTATTCTAGGCCTCAGTGTCTTCTCACGCTCGATCAGTGATCTTTAAAGCCTTTTGTGGGACAGTTTTGTTTATATCTGATGTTTGTTTGTTTGTTTTTGAGCAGTCCCAGAGCTCAATTCTAGGCACCAAAGGTTTGCTGGTGATGGGGAGGGCCAAAGACTTGTTCTCTCAAGGAGTTTGCCTGCTGGGAAGGCAAATTAAACACACACACACACACACACACACACACACACGCGCGCGCGCGCACAAACAAGGAAATGATATAAATTCAGACCACGCTGGTGCCTTGAGGAAGGGAGACAGGGTGGGAGGGTGGTTGCAAAAAGCCTTTCTGAGAAGGTGGAATTTGAGCTGGCAGCTGAATGATGAGCCAGAGCCAGCAGTGGGATGATCTATGGAAACACACTCAAACACAAGCACCAGAAAATTAGGGGCCCCGAAACCGTCTTAGCAGTTTTGAGGAGAAAGGAAAGCCAGGCCAGCTAGAATGTAAATAGGGAGAACATTCCAGTGTCAAGAAAGTGTGGGTACCCAGGCTCTCAGGAGGTGAGACGAACAGGCCAGCTGAGGGATTCAAGAGGGATCCCGACGCTGAAGAAAGAGAAGGGAAGGGGGAGGTGTGCCAGGAGGACGGGAGGGCTGAGCTGAGAGCTGGGGCAGCACAAGAAGTGTGTGTCCTGGGAGGGTATGGGGGTCTCCTCCATGAGAGAACAATGCTCACATCCACTTCCTGAGGAGAGGCTATGTTGTACCTGGACCAGGTCAGGACAAAAGCTGCTGTAGGAAATGAGCAAGGAGGCTGCAGAGGGCACTGGGCATGCCTAAGCTCTGAAAAGGATTTAGGGAGCCACCATCTTGGGAGGAGGGGTGGCCTCAGAAGCAGCAAGGCATGCTGTGTGTGCAAGAAGGTAAAAGGCAAGGAGTTGCTTGCTTTCACCTCCCCAGACAGACAGAGGAAGGGATGAGGACAGTGCCTGAGATTAGGCCCAGAGATGGTGACACAGAACAGCCAGGTCTGTCAGAAGTCATGGTGGAGGTGATAGCATGTGGTCCCATTTGGCGGCTATTCGTTGTGGCTCAAGGGGGTCAATGTCTGCCCAGCCCTTCCCTGTAGGGCCAGGCTAGCCACAGAGCACACTATGGCCAGAGCTTCAGGTTGCCCAAAAGCAGCTGGAAAAGCACTTTTTTAAAAAATGTGAAATCTCCATGATTTTTATGCAGATCATAAATTCAAATTGAGGCAGAGGTCAGGGGGAATTCGCGAACCACCAGTTTATAACCTTGCTTCTCATGTCATATCCTTTTGAGATAAGGAAGTTCTTTCTTCCATCTAACAAGGTCAGAGGGGAAGCAGTTTGGCAGAAGGTTGGGAAACCGCCCCCTGGAGATGGGAGTTTCGTGGCTGATTTGAAACAGCTGAATGCCACGGCTGCCCAAGCACGGGTAGCCAAGGCTAGGCTCGCTGAATGCAGGGGGCAGGGAGCCGTGACTTCTCTACATTACTATGGCTATAGCTGGGGTGGAAAAGGCCACAGCCAAGGACGCTTAACAAATACACAGTGAAGCTGCCCTTAACTGTAGGTGACTCCCTCACATACCCACAAAACACCTCGGCTTCATGGGGAAGAGAAAGAGTAGCTGCCTATGAGACCCGGACTCTGCCACAAATTCCTAAACGACCCTGGACCTGGAGCCAGCCTGCCCTGGCTCCCTGTGCCCACGTGCACTGTGAAGGGATGGCACTAAATGAGCTTTCTCTGCAGAGCCGCTCTGCAGTTCCCTACGGCTGGCGCAGCACAGGAGAGGCGGCCTCCTTGGAGATGGCCCATGGGGGCCTGCTGAAGAAGCACACTGAGACACTTGCCTCCCACCCCCCCACCACCACACACACACACACACTAAGCAATCATTTCTGGAATAACTTTAGATTCAAGCAGCTTTTGTAAACTGCCCCGTTTAAATTAAAACAAATCAATATGCTTTCTAAAATTTAGTCTCAGCTAAACAGCTGTGACAGTTCATAGCAACCTGAACTTACAGTGAACCCACCCTACGTATAAATAAAGCCTTTGATGTCTTCATTAGTTTCTCACATGCCATTTTTTCACAGTCTATCAGGCTAAGTGCTTTGCAACTTATATATATTTTTGCAGGAGGAGTATTTAACCTTCTGATTAGTCACCGCAAGCAGCACAATGACAGAAACCCTGATTTTGCACACAATGAATTTATTGATAGATTTAGCCCATTAGCTGTATTTACCTGTCAGTTCTATGGACACTAATGAGTTGTTTTTCAAGGACTAATGAGAACTGTAATGGCTAATGGATGTTTACAGCCTTACCGCGCCGCACCATGTGATGCCGTGAACACCCGCTCCTGTCCCTCCGAGTCTTTAATTGGCACCATCAGAGGACTCTTTAATTACATTTGAGCAGACAATAAAGATCCTGGCCAAATCCGTGGAAGGAAGCAGCGGGATTCCACAGGGGACTGGACACTCAGATGGTCACCAGCCTGACCCGCCAGCCAGCTCAACTTCCCCGGGACACGCTTGAGTGGGAAGAAATGCTGAAGAATGTCCAAGCAAGACATGTATCTACCAATCTGCCTGCCAGCTCACCCTCTGGGCTTTGTAGAACAGGATGGGTGGATCATTGTCCAGACAGGGGAATACAGACTACAAGTGAGGACCGCTCCAAGCGTTGGAATATGGATCACCTTTGGGCCCTTGGGTTTTGTTAAACTTTTGGATCCTCAAGGTCATGTCTTCCTATGTGTTAGGTACAAAAATAGAGCTGTAGTTAATGTCAGCGTCAGGCAGAACTTGGCAAGAGAGTTGGCTCATGATGAAACTTAAAAAAAGGCCCTGAGCTATGCAGTACACTCTCCGTGGTTCACAGATCTGTCCACTCACTCAGCATTTATCAAGGATCCGCTGAAAACAAAAACATACCACAATTGGTAGAAGCCCAACAGTAAGGAAAGACGACTAAATTTATAGTTTTAAGTTAAATTATACCATATTGTTTTAAAGAAGTGAAAGTCCATGCTTTTCAGCTGCATCAAAACTCACTGAAGAAATCCTGTTTTGATCCCAAGGCTTCACCCTTGCTGGCCCATTAGACGGTTCTGATGAGAATCCATATGACAGAGCACCTCGCTCTCTTCAACAGGTGAAGCTACCATTCATCGATTCTTCCCAGGAGGGCAGAAATCAGTTCCACTGCTCAGCCTTCTCCGGGAGGGGCTGGCGAAAGGGAGGAGGAGCCTACCGACAGTTTGGTCATGGAAGCGGCTATGCGGATGGCGACTCTGAAGAAAAGCAGACCGGTGGGGTGGCAATGAGGAAGAGGGGTGTTACCGAGAGCGGGCATCTGCTTGTCATCCCAAGGGACTCATACGGAGATCACTGGGCACAGGACACAGAGGTCAACTAGTTGAAAACCAATGTCCCTGTGAGTGAATCTTCCTTCTAGGGGATTCACGTTGCTGGCAACATCGACCTTCCCCGGTGCCTTAGTCATTGCCAGGAGGGAAGCCTGCCCTCTCTTGGTGCTTCCTCTGAGCTGTGAACATATTCAATCCAGTGAGAATGCTGCTAGAGAAATTAGAAGAGCAGTTTCCATAGAGAAGTGGGGGCGGGAGCCAGATTGCGCAAGGATTAAGGAAGGAGTGGGTGGTGAGGAAGTTGCAGCGGTGACAAGTGAGTGATGGGGACGGATAGAGCAGTCATTCAAGGGGGTCAGGAGGACTTGAACACATTTATAAGTTTCTAGAAAGATGTCAGCCAAAAAGGAAAGGTGGGAAATGAAAGAAAGAGAGGTGACTGACGGAGTAAGGTCTCGGTGGGACCAGGAGTGGGTGAGAACAGAATAGCGGAGAGGAAGGGATGGGCCTTAGAATAAGAGAGAGATTCTGCCCCGCGTCTGTGACTCGGAACGGAAGGGGACTAAGACTTCGGCACTCCTTATTTTGTTCTCCAAAAAGACCAAGAGATAGCACTTGTCTCCAGTGCCTGAAGGAGAGCAGAGGTCAAAGCAGTCACACTTGGGCTGTCAAAGATGTCACTCAGAACAAAAGGATTTGTGATATTTTGGGCCGGGGCCTCATGGTAGACACTCAGTAAACAACAGTCAGCAGAACTGTCTGCTCCGCCCAAGAAGAAGCAACCAAGTGGTTTTCCCAGAATCCAAGGCAAGCAAGAGGCTGCAGCTCTAGGGCAGAGGATACATAGAGGTTATAAGGCATGGACCATGGGAGTTGAAGCTGTCAATCTAGAGGAGGAAGACGGATGAAGGAAAACAAGGAAGGAGGGCGGCGATAAGAGACTTGATGAACACCAGGCTCTTGGGAGATAATGGAGCAGAAGGATATGAGAAGGGCTGCTGGGATTTCCAGATCAAGTCAGCTCAAGGTCAGAGGGCTAATAGCACTGCACTGGCCCAGAGGTGGGTTGTCCTGGGTCCCCATTCCTAAAGGCCATCTTCACCTAAGGGAGCCGGTTTTCTCTTCTCAGTGGCAGACGAGGGTCAGCCTTAACTGCTACCTCCCAAGCCTCATATTTTCTGCTCTTCACTTCATCTTAGCCAAAGACCAAAACTCCCACAGCTGATGCTCATTTTCCAAGCCTCGGAAGACTTTGGATAGCAATATCCTTGGTACCTCAAGTCTTTGAAGCACACTGCAACACCCTGGCTCCCATCAACCAGGGGGGACACAGCCAAGCTCCCTGAGCAGTGGCAAAGAAATGGATGGACAGTTTGGCCCAGAAACAAAAGAAACCACCTTTAGAGGGAAGCATTCTTACACACATCAGTGTGCTCAGACTAGCTGACAGTCAAAAATCATCGGTAAGAAAAGAGGGCAGGAGTGTGGAAGGGAGGAAGGAGTTGGGGCCTTTTTATTTTTTTCAAGCTGTGTACAGCTCTGTTCTGGGTACTTTGAGAAGGAATGTTTACTCATTTAAATTTCAAACCAACGGTGAGTGCTGGTGTTCTCCCTGCCACAGAGAGAGGAACCCAAGGCCGTGGGCGGCTGCTCAAGCATCTGCAGAGGTAGCAGCAGAGCCAGGCTTTAAATCGTGCCTTTCTTCCCTGGCAGGCAGGTATCCCTCCCACAGCATCACGCACTGCTTCACGGAGATGCTGCCCTCCCCCGACATCTCTCAACAAACGGGGATGTCACTACAGCCAAGCCAAAGCCAGGCTTCCTGCAACCTAGTCGCTGGGTTGAAGACTCCCTGCCCGCTGGGGCCTGAAGAGAAATAGCAAGGCAGTCACACCTCAAAGGGTAAAAATTTAAATTTGAAAAGTAAAAAAAAATAAAAATAAAAAAGAAAAGAAAATGTAAAAAGGACCAAATTTGGAATCCTAAGACACAGTGAAATTCCTTTCTGGCTTTCAGTCCTGCCAGCGATGTGAGTTGAAGACACCTCTTCCTCCTGTGAGGCTGTTTCCTCCTCTGCAAACAAGAATTCCCCTCCCGGTGGAAATGCATGCAATTAAGAGCAAGCCGCAAAAGAATTTAACAACCAGCTCGCAAAAAATAAGAAAATAGGACTAGTGAGATGGCTCGGTTGGCAAAGGCTTTTGCTGGGCCAGCCTGATTATTTGAGATCTAGCCCAGAAACCAACAACAAAGGTGGAAAGGAAGACCTGAGTTCCCAGGGTCATTGCCTGACTCCCACACTGTGACACAGACATCCATGCATACTCACAAGAATACTAATAAAAGTTTGAAGGAAATAAAACAAAAAATAATGCTTAGATCTATACTGTTTACTGATTTCTTCGATGTGAATACGTCCATCTTGGCTGGTGTCAAGTCAAGAGCACAAAGTTCCATCTCTGTGCCACTGGCTCCCGGGGCATGTGCACAGCACACCACTGTATAGCATTCTCTCCATTCAGACAAGACAGAAGCAGGTGCACAGATCTGGCTCTGGAGCAGAGGGTTCTCAACCTGTGGGTCTCAGCCCCTTTGGAGTTGAACAATCTTTTCACAGGTATTGCCTATCAGATATTCTCGTTACAATTCATAACAGTAGCAAAACTAGTTATGAAGTAGCAATGAAAATAATTTTACAGTTGAGGGGGTCACTGCACCACGAGGAACTGTAGTAAAGGGTCCGGCATTAGGAATATTGAGAACCACTGTTCTAGAACATTGGTGGTAACATGATTAGAAAGCCATGTGCTGCTTTAATGTTGACTAAAAACACAGTTTATCACTCAGGCAAGCAGAGGCAGGCAGATCTCTGTGAGTTCAAGGCCAGCCTGGTCTACAAATCGAGCCCAGGACTGCCAAGTCTACAAAGAGAACCCTGTCTCAGAAAAAAAAAGAAAGAAAGAAAGAAAGAAAGAAAGAAAGAAAGAAAGAAAGAAAGAAAGAAAGAAAGAAAGAAAGAAAGAAAGAAAGAGAGAGAGAAAGGAAGCATGGTTTATATAATTATAATCTTATATAGGTTAATCGTCAGTAACGGCCATATTTAATAGCTGGTTTACCAAATTCATAAAATGTAATTAGAGTTCTCATAAGCCACCTCTAACACGCCACCTATCAGAGTGGTTTTTCTGGGCTGAATTAGGGGTAGAGTCGGGATTTGAACCCAGACCTCACTGACTCCAGAGTACAAGGCATTATCAGCTTTCTGCCTGTACTGCAAGATAGAGATGTGGCTAGTTAGAACTGCAGGTTACCCCTGGGCTCTGTTGTGGGGAACAGGAGGAGCTGCTGGTCAGTAAGCACCCTAATAAAGGAAGCTGCTGAGGCTGCCCACCTGTCTCCACACAGGATTTGGGCTCTGTCTACACAGAAGCCACCTGCCCTGCCTCTGCCCCAACTTTTTAATACCGTCACAAAAGCTATTTCTGAGTTCAAATTGTTTTCCCAAGAGCTGGACCACTGATCAAATTCCTCCATCCACTCCTCTCCGCCTCCCAGGGCTTCTCCTTCCTGCTTGAGTAGAATGGGTAAGGTAGACCAGCTAACCCTGAACCCTCCCCCACCCAGATCTGAAGCACTCAAGTATGAGTCACTGCATAGACAGTGCCAGAGGTTCTGACAGCCCGGAAAGCAGGTGACAGAATCCTGGTTGCAGGAGTTGGAGGAGCTGCTGGAGGGGGCTGGATGGGAAGCAGAGACCTCATGGGAAGCAACTGAGACATCTCAAAGTGAAACTGAAAAGGTGACAAGATCATTTTTATGCGCTGCTGAGATGCCTGCCTGAGAGAAAGAAAACCAATTCTGGCTCCCAATCCACACTGTGGTGTACAGTGATGGGCCCTTTCCCCTCCCCTCTTCACACACCCCTCTTCTTCCTCTCAAAGGAGAGGAAACGGAACTCTGTGGTCTCTGACTCCCCATTTGATCTTTTATATCCTCTGTCACATGACTGAATGCAAGGACAGAAGAGGAAAACAATATCAGGCAGGTGACTGCCAAGCCAGATGGGGCGAAGAGGAGTAGGCAGTACCGATGGTACAGAACTTCAGCTTCAAGCAGGGAGGGGGTGTGCAAAGATAGAGGAATTAACATGGATAGGTAGGTGCACCTGTTCGCGTGCATGGCGGAGGCGAGTGTCTGAGAAAGAGCGTGTGCATGGTGTGAGGAATGACCTCCCACCTGCGAGCAATACTCCCAAGCCTGGGATGGTCCTGAGGCCTGAACTATGTGCCACCTGGTGATGCCAGCAGAGTGCTGGGCTGATGCTTCTGGTGTTGCCATGGGAGCCCAGGAATAGTGCAGGCTGGAAGTGACTGTTGGGTGCAGCTCCCTCTCGAAGGAGCCTGTGTCACGCCTTTGGCAGAACATCGGGTGGGAGTCTCAGAGCACAATGAGCTATTGTTCTTTGAGGCTTTACGCTAAACCCGTTTCCAAGGTTTTATGAATCATTTTGCTGCTGATCTTAAAAAAAATAATAATATACAAGGCACAGTAGAAGAAGTCTTCAGCTTATTTTCTCTGAGAGAGGAACATGAACTTACAGAGAACTCCTTCCCACCTCATGCCTTGATCTTCCTCACAACCCTCAGGAAGTCTCCTTGAAAGGTGGCACTGGTCAACCTGACCCTGTGAAAGGAAAGCGAAAAGCCTAGGGGGGAACATATACGTACGCAGGTTTGGGGACTGCCAACCCAAATGAATGACAAGGAGCTCAAACTCAGGGCACATAGTCGCTGTGTGACCCACGTAGTCCTCAGACAAGTCTGTGTCCTGAGGAGACTCCTGCCATGGGAACAGCCTGCATGAAGATGAGTCTTTGCCTTCAGGCATGAAATTGGCCTTATTTCCAAGGAGCCACATGCCACTCACGGCCAGCACCCTCCTGCTCTGTTCCTTGCCCATCTACCTTCCCGTACACTTGGCCCTCCGTGTATCTTCTGCCTCACAGTCTGAAGTTTCCCTCTGAAAACCAGGCCACAGAAGAGCCTTGGCATCCAGTTACTAAAGGTACAATGGCCGTGCTGCTTAGGTGTGCTCCCACTCTGAAGCCAAAACTAAAGCAGCGCATCCCTGTCGGGGCACCTACACAGCCTGCCCTAGAGCAAGTCTCAGAAACTTGCTGAACCAGCCACTGTTCGGACGGAGAACCTGCTGCAGGCAGCAGTCCTGGGCGGTGCTCACTCACAGCCTGGCCTCTCTGCGTGCTGTTGTGCCACTCGAAAGGGAGTGGTTTCTCCGGAGCCCACCTGGCACTTCCATCACGATGGCTGCAGTCTTGAAATCTCCTAGCTACAGGTGCCGTCTTTTAGATCTGATTCCTAAATCTGATGTGTCCCGGCTCCTGTTTGGACTTCCCCAACTACAGTTGATCCCTGAATCAGGTTTTTTTTTCTCGTGTCCCCTGGAACCCTAACTTTGCAGTGCTTCCCGGCTCCTTTGCCTCCCAGGCCTCAGTTCCCCACCTCCGCCTACTGGCTGGCTTGGATTTACAGATGGTTCCAACCCCGGTTATTATTTAAACGAGCTGCTTCTGGCTCACATGTTAATTAAAACCCGCTGTCCAAAATCTCCTGGTACAATTTGCAGTGTAATCTGTAGCCTCTAGTGCATCATTGTATCTCTATTAAAAGGGATTCTCTGTAATGATGCGGGGATTTAATTAGTTTCTTTGCCAATGTTGTAAAACACAGTGATAAACGAGCCAACGGGTCCGTGGATCATTATTCTCCTCAAGATGAGCTTATTAGCTGATTATGAATCATTAACAAAGTCTACATGGGATTTTCTTATCTAACTCAACACAATTTTTAACATTCGATGCTGAACATCCATTCCTTTCAACCAGCAACACTGTGTGGTGATTACAATCTGTATGTGGGGCTTAGGTCTTCCCCCTTGTCGGATTTAATTTTGGATATATGGGGGAGGACGCAAGACTGGGGTTTGGAGGACTACATTGTGATGAGTTGAGAGTTTTAGTTTATGAAGGGAAGCAGCTACTGTGAACGAGGGCTGGAAGCGCATTCATTTGTGTTTGTATGCTCGTACGTGTGTGTTTGTCTGTTTTCACATTTGGGGTGTGTGTGCATGCACTTTGTACATATGTGTGTATAAGTAGTGGAGGACACGTGAGCTCCTACGTACATGGAAGCGTGTACACTGTATTCACATGTGTGTATGGCCATAGAATTTAATGCAGTTTGTATATCCTTTTGTATAAGCATGTATGCATAAACACACAGGCACATGAATGCAGGAGGATATTCGATAGGAGACAGTTTCTTCCAAACAGGCGTTTAGATGAATGTTATTCAACCATTCCCTGAGATGTCTGAATCTCCAAGAGTGTCCCACAGGACCCTCCTTACCTCCCCGTGCTGGGGTCTTTGGCCTTTGAAACAGCTCACATACCAAGTCTGTGATGTGGTCCAGGCCCAGAGCTCAGCACCACTGTTCCACACGCTCTCTCTTTTACAAAGAAGTAGAGTACAGAGAGGCTAGATGACTTTCTTGAAGTTGTCATTGGCAACCAGTGAGGCCGCGGTCCAGCCACATTCCCCTGCCTCATTTCAAAGCTGTTTCTGAAGTGCAAGCTGTTCTTGGGGCTGGGCTTCCCTCTCCCAAATCCTGTAGATCCTTGGGCCGACAGGGTACAACTCTCCCACCATAGTGCCACCTCCAAGCACACACCACTCAGGCTCCAGATTACTACAATTTGAACATATGAAGGGCACTTTCCGCATCCAGAACATAGTCTCCTCCATGGGTGGCCCTGAGGTCGGTCCCAGGGGCTCACATTCTCTCGTGCCTTTTCATTTTAACAAGAAAATAGTATCACTTGGTGATAAAAAATTATCACTGCCAGCAAGTATGATGACCACTAGGAACAAATGAGAAGAGAAGAAACTGAACATTATCACCTCAAAATTTCAATTGCCTATAAGCTTACTTCTCACAGCTGTGGGGGCCCAAAGGTCCAGCAGGTTCAGGTCTCAGACATACACAGGTCAGAGACGAACCAAGCTAGATTTGAGGAGTAACCCCAAATCTCCTGAAATGTGACTGAATCTTGAGGTAGGACCTTTCTAGAGATAATCAGGTTAGAATGAGGTCAGTAGGATGGGCCTGAGTTCAACATGGCTGCTGCCCTCATATGAAGAGGAAATTGGGATTCACACATAGAAGAGAAGATGACATGAAGGCCTGGGGAGATGGTGGCCCATCTACAAGCTAAATGGACCTTAGAAGAAATCTGCCCCCTAACACCTTGACTTTGATCTCTTGACCTCCAGAACTCTGAGGATGTAAGCCGTTTAAGTCACACCATGTACATAGAACATTCCTTCATCTATTGTCAGTGTGATGTCTGAGGGAAAGCCATGAGCATTTGAGTACTTCAGGTGAGTGTCCGTGTCTATACCGATCCCATATGGCTAACAGTGAACCCGGGATGATAAGAAAATCTCTAGCTGAGGTCCAGTGGTTCTAAGTGGTTCATCTAGTTGTAGAAGAAGCCAGCAAGCGAAAGGCCAAGAAGAAATTACTGGGTCAGGAGCACAGTGAAACCAATGGTGTGTGAAGAAAACTGTAGTTCCAGCTGTTAGGTTATGGACAATGACAGAGAGGTAAAATCTTGCTCACACCAATAGGGTGGAAGCAAGAAGGAAATCTTTCCATACAGCTCTCTACATCGCATAGTATTAAAGTAGGCGACCTACAGAACCCTGGTGTATACTTGGGCATCAAGTAGTTACAAGCTCCGTTTCAAGTAACTAGCTCCTGCTGTATAATAAAACACCCTAAAACTTAGTAGCTTAAAAACATAAATACCTTTCTTACTGCTCCTACGTCTATAGATCAGCTGGGCTTTCTGTGGACTTTTGATTGGTGCTCTGCCATTCTGGGCCAGGCTGACTGATATAAACTAGGTTTACTCATATATCTCCTATGAAGTGGAGGGCCATCAGGAACATTGAGGGAGAGAGAAAAGACATAATTTCTGAGGTACACAGAAGTGGACAGACCTCGAGGGGGTGATTCTAAAAGACTCTACACAATATGTTCTGAGAGACACCCCTGTGTCACCAGTGTGGAGAAGTTCAGAGCTATCTAAACATGTGATTACTAAGCCAATATCTCCAGATTATTGCCCTGAGCCCCGCTCATAATCCCACTCACTCTCTTTTTTTTGAAAGATTTATTTTATTTTTAATTAAGTATACATGTATGTGTCTGTGTGTGGGTATGTGCACATCGAGTTCAGGTGCCTGCAGAGGCCAGTAGGAAGCACTCGATCCCCTGGGTCTGGAGCTACAAGTGGTTGTGAGCTGCCTACCTGGATGCTGAGGACCAAACTGAGACCCTCTGCAAGAGCTTCTACCATTCTTAACTGCTGAGCCATCTCTCCATGCCCCACAACTCCAACTCTTTCTCTATTGCTCCACTTGGCTGTTTCATGGGCCTCCACCATTAAAAGTTCACACTCAAACAGAGCATAGTGGGACATGCCTTTAATGCCAGCACTTGGGAGGCAGAGACAGGCAGATCTCTGTGAGTCCAGCACTTGGGAGGCAGAGGTAGGTGGATCTCTGTGAGTTCAAGGCCAGTCTGGTCTACATAGTGAGTTTCAGGATAACCAGGGGCTACAAAGAGATCCTGTCCAAAAAAAAAAAATCATGCTCATTCTCACTAAATACAACCCTCTCCTTATGTTCCCAATTTCCCACTTACCCACCCCACTTCCAAGCCTGGAATCTGGAAGTCTCCTTGGCCCTTGCTTCTGCCTCACTAACCCAGCCCCATCCACAGCTCCATAGCTAGCACATTTTGTCATTTCAACCACCTGCAGCAGACCGAGGGACAGGTCAAAAATAAATCTAGTTACTCCACCCCCCTGCCCTTTACCTCTTCAGCAGCTCCCAGTACCTGGAGGTTTTCAGATTGCTTACCACCCTCCTTAGGAGCCAGCCCCAGCACAACCCTCCAGCTGCAACCCCCACCTCCCCTTCTGTGAATGTTAACTTCTTCATCTTGTTCGGTTCTTTAAATGGCATCTCAAGTTCCCTCTCAGGCTTCTGCACATGCTGGTTCTTCTGGAAGCACACCCACACACTATCCCACTGCTTGATTGCTCCTTGAGTTTCAGAGGGTAGACCAGATGCCTCTTTCACAGCAAAGACATCTTTTACCTCAGTAGCTTGGTTCATGTCTTAGCCCACAGTACCCTTTCCACAGCACTTGTCAAATTATCCTTTGCCTCTGTACTTATCTGTTCTCCCACACACATTAATCTCTAAGATCCTTCAAAGTAGAACCCATGTCTTGATCCCAGTATAGCCCCAGTACTTGGAAGAATATCAGCACAGGGAACACACAATGAAGTATTGTTTAATAAACAAATGAAACCCATATGAGTCACATGGGGTTAATTTACATACCCCAGGGGGGTTTCCATCAGCTCATATTAAATCCCTTTGTCAGATGCTAGGAGGTAGTCACCATTCATATAGGGATCCAGAAGTTAAAGTTTTTGTGTTTGTGGTTTTATTTAAACAAGGTACAGTTGATAAACAGGGAGGCAATTAACTGGGAAACTCATTCCTTGCCCTCTGCCCACAGAAGACTCTTACTTCATGCTCAACACCGAACAGGCAAACATCTGGAGAGGTATTGATTAAAAGTTAAATATTGATTGGCTTTTCCAACTCCCCATCACAGGATTGCAAGAGGTCCTTCCACGATGAATCAGAGCCCCCTTTGTGACCTACTTCCATTTAGTTGTGGTGTTTAATCTAAAGAAAAAGACAAGCTGTCATCTCTGGCTTCAAGGAATTTTTGGAAGCAGATTTGAATCAGTGTCCTCAGAGGACACACCAGGACTGGAGGAAGATTTTGGCTCAGCGGGCGGGGGCGGGGGGGAGTGAGGGACACACCTTCCTTATTAGTAAAAATAGCATAATGCCATGAATTCTGGGATGGAGACAGGCACCGAGAGAGCAGGTGAAAGTTGATGAATAACTGCCCAAGAACAAAACAAATAGATCTGAACCTATAAAAGAGAAACATGGGGTCATGGAGGATAGGCTGAGGAGAGGATATTTCAGAGAATGGAAGCGATAGAAATACAACATCAAAAGCATTGGAACCAGGTAAAGTGCTTGCCCCTCCAACACAAGGGGACTGAGTTCAGATCCACACTGGCCACATAAAACCAAGCGCCGAAGCTGAGACTATCATCTCAGTACTGGTGGGGCAGGACAGGAGGATGCCAGCCAGCAAAGCTGAACTGATCAGTGAGATATCCTGTCTCAAAACACAAAGTGGGGAGCAGTTGAGAAAATACCCGCTGTCAAACTCTGTCCTCCACACGCACCTGCATGCATGGGACAGAGAAACACACAGACACAGGCACTCTAGAGAAGCTCTCAGAACTGAGACTTTTTCACAATTAAAGGAACTATGACTCACTGTATCAAAAATAAATCAAAGTGAAGAAAATGCTATGCTTAGTGTCATATCTTATAAAACCTATAAAGTGAAAAGGGAAAAACATCTTTAAAATTTCCAGAAGAAAAGACATAATTTACAAAGGAGTGATAACAGAGTGAGAATGAAGTTGTCAGCAGCAATGATAGACGCCAAGAACACAGTAAAGGGATCGTTTCAAAACATTCACCGAGGGGCTGGAGCGGTGGCTCAGAGGTTAAGAACACTGGCTGCTCTTCCAAATGGTCCTGAGTTCAATTCCCAGCAACCACATGGTGGCTCACAACCATCTATAATGAGATATGGTACCTCCATCTGGCTTGCAAGCATATATGCAGGCATAACATTGTATATATAAAAGATAAATAAATCAGGAAACAAAAAGAAAAAAGTTCAATAAAAATAGTTGACAATCTGAAATTTTATACCCAGATAAACTAGTATTCCATGGGCAGGGACACTGTTCAAGCATACATAGGCTATGAATTTATAAACCTATTGAATTTAAACCTATTTAAAAGCTATTAGAGATTTGCATTCTTATATTTGACATGAATAGTATCATGCCCATCCTCACAACAATAAAAATGCTAAGTAGGGATAGGGTATAGCTTCAGTAACAGAACACTTTCTGAGCATGTACAAGAAAGATTTGAGTTTGAACAAACCGAAATTCTGAGATCCACTAGAGAAATGAGGCAAGAGGGTAAACCCCCATGGAATCTGGAGGATAGAGGAATACAGAATCACCACCAATATCAGTTCACCCAGACCAACTTGGGGCTTCAGTGGATTGAAGGAGGTAGAGTGCATACCAGAGAGTGACCACAAAAATGCCTCAGAGCTGCAGGCTCAGGTGCCTTGTTTCCTGGCACCCCATCGAGTTGTTAGGGTGAGGCATCAAGCAGGAAAGAAATCTCTTGTCTCCTGTAGAGGTAAAGGAAAGCAGGCTGTGCTGAAATATATCCAGATCGTTCTCCTTTCTGTGGGAAAGAGGAAATGGAAGCTCAATCTGATTGGGGGGGGGGGGCAACTACCACCCTAACTAGACTTCCTGCATCACCTAAAAGGGGAAAACTGGAGAAACATTCATGACAGTAGCATTTCAGGGACAGAAGCCCACTAAAAGACAAAGGCGTAGAATATTATGGAGCCTGCACTTCCATTACCCTCACTCCGTATCCCCCCACTCTATCAACAGGGCTCCAGTATACTAACAGTAGGGTACAAATGGAGTACTTCCAACTCTCAGACCACGAGAAAAGGAAAAGCCTAAGATAACAGGAGAGACAAAAACTGGAACACTGAGAGGCACTGACTTGGACTTCCACAGTTACAGCAAACATTAGGTACAGCCCAGCTCCACACAGGTTAGCACAGAGACTCACACTGGAGTCCTGCTGCCTCAGAGCCTCTTGTCTGATGTGCCACATCCTAAACAGTCAAGGTATGATAATATCGAAGAAGAACATTATCAGGAGAGATAGTAATTAACGGAGTGCAACAGTCAAACCCACAGAAGGCAGAAAGTTTGCACGTGTCACACTGAGAATGGAAAAAGAAAGCCACACTAGAGAACAGATGAGTGATACAAGCCGTGTTTACTACTTTTCTATTGCTGTGATAGAGCCCCGTGATCAAGGCAACTTAGAGAAGAAGCGGTTTGGGTGTACAGTTCCAAAGAATTACTTCACAATGGCAGAGCAGAGGCCACAGGTGGCTGGTGCAGAAAGCTGGGGACTCATATCTTGAACCACAAGCAGGAAGCAGAGAAAGTGAGCTTTACAGCGGGCCGCCAGTGACATACTTCCTCCAACAAGGCTGCACCTCCTAAGCCACCAAATGGGGACCAAGTATTCAAATGTCCTAGACTATGAGGGACATATCTTATTCAAGTTATCACATGGGCAGAGAAAAAGGACATGCTGGGAATAAAACTATACATACATTGCAATAGCAGTCAGGTTTATCTGTCATGATCACGTTTGTAAACCGGACAGGGCCAGAAAAACAATCACTGGCACTGAAGATATATTGATGGACATTTTTCAAGTTAAATGGAAAAACAGAAAAAAGGATGAAAGAGGAAATGCAGTATCCAGGAACAGTGACTATTTTAAGTTAGACAAATGATTGTTCTAGAAATTGTATTTTAATTACATTTCTCTTTTTTCTTACCAACCTCCAAGGCCTCCCATATACCTTCATTCCTCTCCTTCACATTCATTAATTGTTCTGCATGCATAATACATATATATTCCCAAGTATAATCTGTTGAGTCTATACAGTGTTACTTGTATTATATGCATGATTTTAGTGCCAGAAGGAGAGAAAAAAAAGAATAGAACTGAAGAAATAATGGAAGCAGTAATGGCCAAGGATTTTTTTAAATTAATGACAGGCACAAAAACCTAGATCCAGGAGGCCCAGAGAATACTAAGCCCAAAGAATACTAAAAACTCAATCCATACACCACATTCAAATTCCACAAAACCAAAGACAAATCTTCAAAGCAGCAAAGAAAAATTAAATCACTACTTAGAAAGATAGGAAAAATATTGGACATGTCATCAGAAACTATGCATGGCAAAAGACAATAGAGACAAGATTTTAACACAGAAAGAAAAAAAAGACTATCAATCTAGAATTACATATTTAATGGGAATATCTTTAAAAGTAAGGAAAAAATAAAGACTTCTCAATCAAAAAGAAAGGAAAATTGCTGGGGATGTAGCTCATTGGTAGAATGCTTGCCTTGCATGCACAAGGCACTGGGAAAAATTCCAAGTAAAATGGGAGGAAGGAAGGAAGGAAGGAAAGAAGGAAGGAAGGAAGGAAGGAAAGAAAAAAAAGAAGAAAGGGAAGACAGACAGGTGAGAAACCTGAATATGCAGGAAAAGAAAAAACATCAAAGAAAGACTGTATAATAGTAATTGTGCATTAGGTGACTTTAGTGCATGGATAAGTGACATGAATGACAGCAGCATAATAAGAGACATAGGCGTTGGGAATGCTCTCATGCAAGTTACCTTTACTAATTACAACACAACATGGTACTTTTGAGTATGGGCTCAGGCTAGACAGAAATGCATATTGAAAACTCTAGGGAAAACACTAAAACATTTTAAAAGAAGTGAAATTGATATGTTGAGAGGAAAGAAAATTGAATCATATAAAATACTCAAAACCAACGAAGACATAACAGCTCGTTCTATAGATGTACCTTACAATACTGCATCAAAATATGTCATCCAAAATCCAATAGAACTGCCAGGAAAACCAGAAAAACCCACCATTATCATCTGAGCCTTCAACTCTCCTTCTCTAGTAATTGATAGATCAAGTAGGCAGAAAATCAGTAACAAAATAGTTGAACCCAAGAGCACCATCAATCAAGTAGATGTCATCAGGATCCATCAGCTGTTTCAACAACAGCACGTTCTTCTTAAGCTCACATGGTCATCAAGACAGAGTACATTCTGAGCCATAAAACATGAAGTTAAAGAATAGAAAAAATAGGTGGACGCTCTCACACCACCAAATGACTGAACAAGAAATCAGTAAGATAGATTATTCTGAAGCACCTGAAAATTAAGCAACACAGTTCTGAATAACACTTGGGTCAGAGAATAAAACCGCAATGTAAATGTTATATATATATTAACAAATTAAAATGAAATACAACTTATCAAAACTTGTGGGAGGCAGCAAAAGTGGTGCCTAGAGGGAAATTTATGGCATTGGATGACATTCGTAAAGAAAAACAAAAAGACCCAAAATATCAAAAATCTAAGTTTAGAAATTTAGAAATCAGATAAAGGTACATTCAAATCTAAACACAAGTATAAGAAAAAATTTAGTGTAAGAATAAACAAATCTGAAGGTGAGAAATAGAAGAATCTACAAACCTAAGTACTGCTCTTTAGAGAAGATCAATAAAGTTCCACGAAGAAAAAAAAAAAAAAAGAAAGACACAAACTATCAACATCAGAAACAAAGGAGTCATCACTACCAATCCTATGGACATTGAAAAAATAATCAAAGATAATTATATTTTAAAAATTCTGTGAGCAGATGACTACTTGGAGATGAACTAGACAAGTACTTCTAGAGATGTAAGGACAGACAATCTAAACAGATTTATATCTACTAAAGAAATTAAATTGAAAATTAACATCTTTTTAAAGTAAAAGAAAGCACCAGCTCGGGGCATGGCTCTATTGGTACAGTGCTTGCCCAGAGCAAATATAGCCTTGGGTTTCAAAAGGCATTTGACAAAATTGAACATTCACTGTCCATTTATTTTAAAGAAACTAAGAAACAAAAGAGAACTTCGACTTTGTTTTTAAAAAAAAAACAAAACAACAAACAAACAAAAACACTAAGCCTTGGCATGGTGGCGCACACTTTAATTCTAGCACTCATCACTGTGAGTTCAAGACCAGCCTGGTCTACACAGCAAGTCCAGGACAGCCAAGGCTACACAGAGAAACTCTGTCTCAAAAAACAAACAAACAGAAAAACTATATAGCTAACATCACACTTAATAATGAAAAATAATGTTTCCCCCCAAATACTGAGGAAAAGGCAAGGGTCCCTTCTCACCATTCCTACCCAGCTTTGGGGGGAAGGGGTTCTAGATAGTATACCCAAGCTCACAAAAAAGAAAAGGGAAGAAATGTACATAAACTGTAAAGGAATAAAGTTATCTTGATACACAGATGGCATGACTGTTTATGCAGAAACCCTCAAAAAAATAAAAAACACAGGAGAGACAGAGAAAGAGAGCAAGAGACACAAAGGGGGAGAACATTAACAAATTATGATGGCAAAGTTGTAGAATACAGAATTTGTGTGCAGAAGTAAATAATTTAAATAGGTTACTAATGACATCTTGGTATTTGATTTTTGAAACCGTATAATGTACAATAGCATAGACACGTTCAGCTGTAGACCTAACAGGAACCTCTGTAAGGAAAACTACAAAAGACTGAATGAAATGATCTAAATAAATAGAGAATAAATATATAACCCATGTTCAAGGACAGCAAGACTTAAAGTTGCTAAGATGCTGACCTTTCCAATGTGGTTTGTGGATTCAAATACACAATCCAATCAAGATCCAATCAAGACACTGTGGGGGTTTGAATGGAGATGGCCCCCACAGGCTCATAGGGCACTACTGCGGAGTGTGGCCTTGTTACTGTAGCTGTGGCCTTGTTGGGTGAAGTGCGTCACTGGGGATGGGTTTGGAGGTTTCATGTTCAAGCCAGGCTCGGTGCTTCTCGCTCTTCCTGCTGATCTGGATGTAGAACTCACAGCTGCCTCTCCAGCACCATGTCTGTCTGCATGTTGCCATGCTTCCCGCCATGATGACAACTGAACCTCTGAACTGAAAGCCAGCCCCAATTAAATGCTGTTCTTTATAGGAGTTGCCATAGTCATGGCATCTCTTCACAGCAATAGAACATCAGCTAAGACAGACTATCAGAAAACTGTTCTGAAAAGAGCTCCACAATGACTAAACTGAGCAGGGCACAGGGGTCTTGTATGAGACGGTTTCTACAACCAAGGACCACGTGTGGATGTGTCCTGGAACCCCTGTGCAGATGGGACCCAGGATAGCTCGGTGTAGGACTGGAGGGCCTAGTGAGGGAAGCAGGGACTGTTTCAGCCTTGAACTTGATGGCTGACTCTTTGACCCTCCCCCATACAAGCCGGGGAGTGACAGACTGGCTGGATCCCAGGGGAGGACATTGCAGCCAGCCCTGAGGAGACAGGATGAGCTGGGGTTGGATGGAAGGGGAGGAGGTCCTCCCCCGTTGGTGGACTTGGAGGGGGCGGGGAGGAGATGAGGGAGGGTTGGGGAGGGTGGGAGGGAGTGAGGGGGGGGGCTGCGCATGGGATGCAAAGTACCTAACCTGTGATTGATAACAAAAAAATAAAAAATAAAAAAAAATATTTAAAAAAAAAAAAAGAAAGAAAACTGTTCTGAAAGTCTCCGCCAAAACTCAGAACCCAAAACAAAACACATGAAAAGCAAACCCTGGGGGATAGTCTTTTCAATATATACTGCTGGAAAAACTGGGTTTCCAAATTAGGATTGGCAGGAGGGTTTAAATTCAAGCATCAGACCTTTCAGAAAAATTAACTCAAGATGGATCACACACCTAACAGTAAATACAATAATATAACTTATAGAAAGGGACAGAAGACAAAAACCTATGTAATGCTAGGTTTAGGAATGAAAACATTAAATTATTATATTTTTACTGAGAGAGCGTGTATATACTCATGCACACATACGCACACCACAGTACCCACATAGAGGTCAGAGGACAGTTTTCAGGAGTCAGTTCTCTCCTACCATCATGGGATCTGGGGATTGAACTCAGGTTAGTAGTACAGCAAGCTCCTTTATCTCCTGTGGTGTTTGGGATGAAACGGGCCCCCATGGGCTCATAAGGAGTGGCACTATTGGGAACTGTGGCCTTGTTGGATAAAGTGTGTCACTGAGCCTCCTTGCTGGCCCCGCTTTTTTCTTTCCCTTAAGGTCTCGCTGTATTGCTCAGGCTGTCCTTGAACCCCTGCCTAATTCATCTTCTGCCGCTCTCTCCTGAGCAGCGGAGACCACAGATGCAAGCCAACATGCCTGCCCTGAAATTTTGGATACCCACTACAAACACAATCCCATGAGGGAAAGGGGTCTATCTGAGGCTGTATTTGCAAGAATGCTTTTTTTCTCTATGAAAAATTCTGTTAGAACCAGAAGTCAAGTCATTGACAAAGAGAAAAGATTTGCAAAAGCACATAGCTGAACCCCCAGGATGTATAACAAAGGCACCCAAAGCCTAGCCACCAAAACAAGATATAGATAGATAGATAGATAGATAGATAGATAGATAGATAGATAGATAGATAGATAGATAGATAGATAGATAGATAGATTCCCTCCCTAAAAATGAAAAAGCAGCCTGTAAAAATATCATGGCATCATTAGTCCCCCAAAGGGATCCACCTTCCACTCATTACAGTGACTGGCATTATAGTAACAGCAAGCCCTATTCATTGATCGGGTAGAATGAAAGAGGATATCCTTCCCTTGGAAGACACTTTAGCAGTGCCCCGCAATGCTAACCATTGCCTTAGCACACAAGCCAACAATTAGCTGATGTGAAAATTATGTTCATGTAAAAAAAAATTACACACAAATGTTTACAGAGGTTTTTAGCCATAGTCTCCAAAAACTGGAATCAGAATGCCACACAGGGAAGAATTATGTCACAATTAAAATAAATGAGCTATTAAACCACAGAGAGTCAGATTCACAGTGCTAACTTGTTTTTTTTTTAAGACAATAAGGGAAGCTACAGAGTATGTGTGTGTGTATGACTATGATGACTTGGATATGAGATGTCTTGAAGGCCCAGTCCCAGTTGCAATGTTTTGGGGAGGAGATTTACAGAGATAATTAATCTTGGAGGCTGTTTCATAATCAGTGGGTGAATTTATTGCTACAGTCATAACATGAAGGCAAATTTGAGAGGTGGTAGCAACCTCTCAAAGTTGGAAGTGAAGTTGGAACAAATAGGTCACAGATTACCTTTGAAAGTAAGCAGGTCCGTGGTCTCTTCCCCTCTGCCTGCTTCCTACCTGCCCAGGATGAGGAGGTTTCCCATGCTACAGCCTTTACCTCCATGTTCTATCTTACCAGAGATCCAAAATGATGGAGCCAAAGTGACCACGGACTGCAACTGTGACTCAAAACAAGCTCTTGCTCCCTTAAGTCATTTCTCTTCGGTATTTTGTCACAGCTATAAAACCCCGAGTGACTTGATGAGGTTCTAGAAAAGACAGTAAAGCGATCACATGCTAAGAGCATGGAGTTGCAGTCCTAGCTGGAGGTGAAGCCAAGGGAATATGTTAAAACCGTGAGGCTTTCTTGTAAGGTACCGCCATGAGAAGTTAAAATGTGCCTTTATCAAACACGGAGTTTCACAATATGAAGAGTGAAGCTTTATGCAGGATTTTCAAAAATCCTCCCACCTAGGAGGTCATGTATTATTCCAGGAGGGGATGGAGACGGAGATGCGAGAACCGAACAGTGTGACAGATGCAGGGAACAGTCTCACATGAGATGGTGGAGGAACAAGACGTTGAACTAAATACTTTTGGGAATCAGTGAGTCTCTAAGACTAAAGACGACAGAGGCTGCATTTAATTGCTCTGGTTGATTAAGCTATTGCTTCTCACAGGGTCTGGGTCAACAATCCCTACTCCACCCGGCATGTACTTTGGAACTTGACAGCCAAGCACATTGGTCATCGAAGCTGGGAGCAAGTTTTCTCACTGTTGAGGTGGAAATTTACAGACACAGGAAGGAGGGCAGAGTAACCCCAAAAGGGGGGGTGTGGTGGGGGTGAAGACAGCAGTACGAAGCCTAGAAATTGTAGTGGTAAATTATAATGGATAGTTTTGTGTGTCAACCTGACTGAGCCATGGATATCCTAGATGGATTAGCTAGACGCATGCTTCTGGATGAGACTAACATTAGAACCAGGAAACTGGCTGAAGCAACAGACTGACCTCCTCAGCATGGGTGAGCCTTAGCTATTCGCTTGAAAACCTGAACAATACAAAGTGAAATAAGAAAAGAAGTTCTTTCTCTCTGCCTATCTTTGAACAAAGATATCAATTTTCTCCTACATTTGAATTTAGACTCAACCATCAGCTCTCTTGATTTTCCAGCTGGTCAAGGCAGAGCTTGGTCCTTTTGTCTTCGACGATCACATGAGCCAGTTCCTTACAGTAAATATGCACAGTAATAAACCATATTATAGGATCTAATATAACACTACAGAGAGCGAGAAGGGGAAAGAGAAAGAGAGGAGGGGACAGAGGGAAAGGGAGAGGGGGCCACTGGTTTCTGTCTTTCTAGAACACCAGACTAGCACATGGATTTAAACACAGATCATTTTGAACCATCAGCTGGAAAAGCACTGGCTCCTAGTATCAACGGGCACACAGAACATCCAGGTCTCATCATCTAATTCCATTCTCCAATAAGAAGCATCACACGTCACTAGAGAAGTGTCTGCTCCTAAAACTGAGGCAGGAAACATACAAGATCCTGAAACTTTCTGGAGGGCCACAAAGCAAGACAGTGATCCAGACAATGTACCGACAGGGATGTATGAAAGGTGTGCCAGGGCCAGTGACCTCGGCGGGAAGCACTGAAAAACAAACCCAATAAGGCAGTGCTGGATTATAATCCAGACTATAAAAACGAATATTAATAATCTGGTTTTATGTAAATAAAAACGAACTAATATATTGCTGACGAGGCTCAAACCTCACTGGCAGATTCCAAACTTGTATGTGGGTTCTCCACCCTCCGTCACTGGAGGGGAGAATCACCTCCCACTCAGCTGGTGTGGGTCGCAGGCAGATCTTCCTTCCAAATGCACTCGGTGGCAGGGTGGAGAGGGTAACTGCAATGGAGAAGCCTGACAAACACTTCCTCAGCCAGGTGACCAGGGCCAACATCAACACTCACAGTCATGCTGGCATGATGCAAGGAGGATGGCATTGTGTTGTGTGCTGGGTGTGGCGGCACACACCTGTGACCTCAGCACTCAGGAAGTAGAGGCCCGGGAACAATGCAAGTCTGAGGCCAGCCTGGTCTACATAGGGAGTTCTGGGCAAGCCTGGACTGCAGAGTGAGACCTTGTATCAGAGAGAGAGAGAGACAGAGACAGAGAGAGACAGAAAGAGAGAGAGAAAGAAAGAGAGAGAGAGAGAAAGTAACAGAAAGAGAAAGAAAGAGAAAGCAAAAGAAAGAGAGAAAGAAAGAGGGGGAGAGAGAAGAAGAAAGAGGAAGGAAGGAAAGAAGAAAGGAAGGATATGGAATGGGATGGAAGGGGAAGGAAGGTGGGAGAAGAACAGAGATAGGGAGGAAAAAAAGAAAAGAAAAGAAGACAGAAGAAGCAATCCAGTCTTACCATTAAAAATATATCTATATCCCCATAGTAAGACCTTTCACAAAATACTAAAATTTTTTTAAAAACTGTCAAGGCCATAAAAAATAAGGAAAGGCTCAGGGGTTAAGAGCACTCATTTTTACAGAGGACCCTGGTTTAGTTCCCAGCACCCACACGGTGGCTCACAACCATCTGTAACTCCAGTTGTGGGGGATCTAATGCTTTCTTCTCTACAGGCACCAGGCACAGACACACATGCAGGCAAAACACTTGTACACATAAAATCAAATCAAAATGCTTTTAAAAACAAACAAACAAACAAACAAAAAAGTTAGGGAATGTCATAGCCAAAGAATTCCTAAAGCGAGATGATGTCTCTGTGTGATGTGGGGTCCTGGGTGAGGTCCTGGAACAGAAGGACATCGGGTTAAAAACTAAGGCCGCCTGAACAAAGTGGAGTTTTATTACAGTTGGCACTGATATAACATCAGCTCTTCAAGTGTGTCTGTCATACTGTGTGACACATGTGACGTGTTAACAGCAGGTGTGACTGTAACACATATGGGAAAACCTAATGCCACCTTCTCAACTTTCTCTGTGTGTCTGAAAAGAATAGCGTGCATCTTAGAAAAGCAAATGAGAAAAAGATTTATTGACTAGTGTGCTTCAAAAGAGGTAGATTCAGCCTGGCAGCAGTCCAAAGACAGAAACAGATATATCTCTGTGAGTTCAAGGCTGGCCTGGTCTACACAGAGAACTCATGTTCTAAAAAAGCAAAAGAAAAAAAGAAAGGAAGGAAGGAAGGAAGAAAGGATTCAGAGGGAAGTTGATAAGCTCAGAGATAAAATGGATTATGGGTAGATTTAGTTACTTAAAGAGGGGTAGACAATTGTTTTAAACAGATAAAGCTGCAATTAGAAATGAAAATAAACTATGTGTGAGTGGCATTGAACGAGTTTAAGACTTAAAATCTGGGCCAGGTTCAAGAAGAGAGGGAAGCACTGACCCACTTAAATCTATGATGGAAATGTGTCCCTGAGCACATGTATATCTTAAAGCATAGACAACCCCCCCCCCAAAAAACCCCACAACTCTAAAAAATACAGTTTATTTTCCAAATTGCCTAGGGGAGAAATAGCAGGAAGGATGTGGGATAGATGTGGGAAACTTCTCGGTTCACCGGAGGTAAGAAAAGGAAAACAATGGAGTCAAAGGCGGAGAAATACAAAATAAGGCAACCAACACTTAAAGGCAAGTGTATAATTATCATAACGTGGAACAAGATGCACCTTATACTCATCCTCAAATCTCTTGGTCTCTCCCTGTCTCCCGGAGGCCCCACCTCTTGATCCTCACACCCACTGCCAAGCGAGCGCGCCTCCTCCCACTCAATTGGCGTTTTATGCTGCAGAGTGTGGACCAGGTAACTCAAAGCGAAGTTCAGAGGAGTTAAACCCCAAGGGGCAAACTTTGATAGTTAAACAGAAGATTGGAAGCAGCTGCGGATAAATTTCCTTCGCTTTAATTTGCTCTTTCAAGACAGGAGTATGTCTACCCAGTGTCTGTGGACATGGGCCAAGAAGCTAAGAGAGTCTCTCCATCAAGGATTGACTTTGCCTCTCAGATTCCAGGCTCCCCTGCCTCAACCTGGAATAGCTTCAGGCTCTGCTTTTAAGACAAATGTGAAAAGGAAAAAAAAAAAAAGATGTCTTCTTACTAAGATACAGAGACTATGAGATTATGTTTATTTATTTTTATAGTTGTATATTCTTATTTATGTGAGTGTATGTACAATATTAATATTAGACAGAATAATATTTGACAAAATAAACTATAATGGTATACGTGTACATGTAATTCGTATGTAATATAATATATTATATATAATATGTGTTACATACACTTGCGCGAAGAAAGCAGTCCACCAAGGAATATAATAAAATTGCTTCAAGGAACAGAAATAAACAGAATTAGGAAGGAAAAAAATTGCTAATATAGAAGCCTACCAGAAGGACTTCTGGGTAAGGAGGGCAGACTAGAGGCTGCCTGTGTTTCAATGAAGGAGAGTCAGAATAAGAAAACCTGACTTATTCCCAAGACAGAAATAAAGGAAAGGCTTTGGAAATCCACAGGCAAGTAAAAAGGCACAGGCCAGGGATAGAGGCAAAATCAGGCACTGCAAGGGAAATAGGTAGAACGTGGCTTCTTCCATGTAGCTCCGCAGCTAGAGAAAACACAAAAGCAGTTTGTATCCTCCTTGCCAAGTGGTGTGGGGACTGAGCCTTCAAGAGGAGACTGCAATAAAAAGAACCTTCCCAAACTCCAGAGGAGATTCCCACACAGCACACACCTGAATCACCACATGGAACAGCAAGAATCACAAAGGAGCATGGAGCTGGCTCCTCCAAAAGACCGTAACGTCTTAGCCGCAGAGCGCCAGCATAATGAAATAGGGAAACTTCTGGATGAAGATCTTTGAAATTGTCTGGTTAAAATGATGAATGGCCTGAAAGAAGACACAAATAAGCAGATGAATTCAATCCAGGCTCCAGGGACTAAAATCAGCAATACAAAGGGGGGAGAGGGGGAATGGCAAAACATATAACAAAGTCAACAGGATGAATGGGAAAGTCAAAACCATGGAAGAGATTCAGAAACAAATTGGGAGTGGGATTAGATACGCTGGAAACAAAAGCCTCAAGAATCAAAAAAAAAAAACATAATGGAAAATATCACCAATTGACTTGACCAAGCTGAAGAAAGAATATCAGGGACGGAGGAGAAGGCTAAAGAAATACTCCATTCAAACTTTAACAAGGAAAAAAAAATAACATGGCTATGACATACAAGAACTCTAGGATATAATCGAGACACCAAAACTAACAACCCACAGGACAGAAGAGGAAGCTGAAACACTAAAGGCAGAGAGAGTCTAACCAATGAAATTATAGTAAACCATTTCCCAAATCTACAAAAGAAATAGACACCCAGGTAGACATGAACAGAGAACTTTTCTTTGACATAGTATAGAAAAGATGTCACATACAAAACAAAGAAATGATTAAAAGCTGTGAGGGGGAAAAATGCCAACTCGCCTACAAAGGCAAAAACATCAAAATAATATCAGATCTCTCTCCACAACCCTAAGATCCAGAACAGCATCAAATGACACTCAAGACCTAACAACAAATAACTACTAGATAAGATTGTTAGCAGATCCTGCGAAGCTGTCTTTTAAAATTGATGGAAAAATAAAGACATTTCAGAACAGTCACGTGGGTAGTTCAGAACCACCAAAACACCACTGCAAACTGCAGCAGATGCTTAATTGACAACTATAGACAGAAGAAGGAGAGTTTCAATCATGAGAACACAGGGAAGGAGAAAGTTCATGAGAGGAACGGTTGAACAAAGCAGAGGTAGGAAGGAGTCTATCATGTCCAGCACAGTGAACCATCAGACTCTAATATTAATAAAGCAAAAAGAATATAGCAATTAACCAAGTAGCCGGGAAAACAAACAACAAAATCACAGGAATCCATATACGTCTTTCAGTAATAACCTTGAATGTAAGTAGCCTCGACTTACCAATAGAGAGACACAGACTGGCTGGCTGGATTTAAGAAAAAAAAAAAAAAAGCCTAGTCTAAGCACTGGAGACGGCTCAAAGGATAAGGGCAGATGCAGTGCTGAGCTGGGAGGTGGTGGTGAATACTTTTACTCCAGCCCTTGGGAGGCAAAGGCAAGTGGATCTCTGATCTGGGGGCCAGCCTGGTCTACAGAGTATGAGTTTCATGACAGCCAGAGCCACCCAGAAAAACCCTGTCTCAAAAATACAAAAACACCGAAAGGACAAAACGAACAATTTTAAAAAGAGGGTACATATGGTTCATGCAAAGGACCTACATTCGCTTCCCAGCACCTACATTGGGAGACTCACAATAACATGTGACTATAGTTCCAGGAGACCTGACACCTTCTCTTTCTCTGTGCACATCTGCGCTCACATACACATATCTATGCACAGACACACAAGTACATATAACATCATAACTTTAAAAAGCAGATGCTTTAAAAAAACTTTAGCAGATGCTTAGACTCATAACCAAACTTTGGGCAGTGTGCAGGGAATCTTAGGAAAGAAGGGGGAGATAGAAAGACCTGGAGGAGACTGAAGCTCCACAAGGAGAGCAACAGAACCAAAAATCTGGGCCCAGGGGTCTTTTCTGAGACTGATACTCCAATCAAGGACCATTTACAGAGATAACCTAGAACCCCTGCACAGATGTAGCCCATGGCAGCTCAGTCTCCAAGTGGGTGTCCTAGTAAGGGGACCGTCTCTGACATGAACTCAGTGGCTGGCTCTTTGATCACTTCCCCCTGAGGGAGGAGCAGCCTTGCCAGGTCACAGAAGAGGACAATGCAGCCAGTCCTGATGAGACCTGATAGGCTAGGTTCAGATGGAAGGGGAGGAGGTCCTCCCCTATCTGTGGACTTGGAGAGGGGCATGGGAGGAGGGAGGGAGGGAGGATGGGATGGGGAGAGAATGAGAGAGGAGGCTACAGCCAGGATAAAAAGTGAATAATTAATACAAAAATAAAAATTAAAATAAATAAATAAACAAATCTTTAAAATAAAAACTAGATCTGACTTTCTGTTTTATCAAAGAAGACACACCTTACTGATAAAGACACTCGCAGAGTGACAGTCAAAGGACTGAAAGAATATTCTTTATAAGACAATGTCTTACTAGGCCAAGCTGGCCTTGAACTCACAGAGATCCAACTACTTTTGCCCCCCAAGTACTGGGATTGAAGTCATGTGCTCCCGCACTCAGCAGGCTGAAACCTCTCAAACAAACTGAAGCCAAAGCCAAGCTAGTATAGCAATTCTGCCTTCTGATAAAGTAAACTCCAAACCAAAGTCGGTCCAAAGAGATAACAAGGTCATTATTTTTAATAAAGGCGATAACTCATTCAAAAGGTATAACCAGTATAGATGCATAGGCTTCACAGATTGACAGATTGGGGTCGTGCACACTCTCACACAAACACACACACACACACACATGGGCATGCTCACTCTATGCACACACACATGTATCTATACTTACATGCATATACATACAGGTAGATGGATAGATGGGTGAAGAGATAGATAGACAGATAGATAGATATCCTTTCTTACGTAGAAGTTTGGCGTGTGACAGACACCAAAACTCGACAGGAAAGGAATGGCCTCTTCCATGAGCAGCACTGTGACCTTCACTGAAGACAATTGAAAAAGCAATGCTTACGTTTTTCACTATGAGCAAAAATGTGTTACAAGTAGACTAAAACTCTAAATAGGAAAAAAAAAAAAAAATTTTCAAACATTGAGAAAACTATCTTCAGGGTAGAAAATGATTTCTCACCTAAGACTCAGTAAGGTAACAACAAAAAAAAAATTTTTGTTTGACTTTTGGGTAACTAGTTTGACAATAGCTACGGTAAGCACAGAAGGAGACAAGCCACAACAACAGCCACTGTGGAACAGAGTTTGGCGCAGGCTCTCCAAGCTGAAACTATGCATTCCTCATGATTAGGAAACTCCCCCCCCCCCCCGCAGGTAGCTTCTCCCGAGAAACTCACCCACGTGTGTACCAGGGAACACACACAGGAATGTTCAGTGTGGAGCTGATTGAATATTTTAAAACTTGAGGGGGATAAAAATCAGATCAACAGTAGGATGCATTCGTTAGCAATGCAGTATTCATTTGGTTACAAAAACAAAAACAAACAAAAATTACAGCAGCGAAAGCGAGGGCCCGGAGCCCAAGTCACAAGGGTTCTTCCTACAGACAGGCCTCGAGTCCCAGCTGCGGAACAAAGAGAAGACTGAGTCTGTGGCTATGAAGCTCAAAGGGAGGAAATCCACCCCTAGTTCTTTGCGTGCCTAGGCAGTGGCTAAGCCACTGAAAGGCAAAGCTGAGGCTAGAGTGGTGGCTCAGCAGTCAGGGTTCACGCTGCTCCTGCAGAGGACCTAGGTTCCGTTTTCAGCAGCAGCAGCAGCTCACAGACACCCTTAACTCTAGTCCCAGGAGATCTGATGTCCTGTCACTACACTGGGACAAAGCCATTCTACCCACTTCATGACCAGGAAATGAAGAGAAGAGAAATGTGACGTCTCACAATCCCCTCACATCCTCCATGAGCTGAAGACTCCACACTAGGCCCCACCTCTTAAAAGTTCTACCAAGCTGGAGACCATGCCTTTACCACATGGACCTTGTAACAGTTAAGGTGCAAGTGTCTTGTCATATGCTTTTTGTTGAAAGATGACTTGAGGGCAAAGACCGGAAATAAGCAAAGGTCCTCTTCTGGCCTCCCTGGGCACGCGGCATACACAAACTCAGGAAGGCACACATGCATTACTAAACACACACACACATAAAATGTGACCAATTGTACTTAGGAGAAGAAAAGTCAGATGATCCAAAATGGACCCACAAGAAGGTCCCGGGACATGACACTTCCTACTTCCCCAGCTGATCGGGGTGGGGGTGGGGGTTTCCATGAGTGTTCACTTTGTAATCATATTAACATTTATCTCTTAAGCCATTTGCTCAAGGGGAATTTCCTTTCTTGGTTTTGAAAGGCTGAAAGAAGAAAAATCCATAAACTAGAACTCTATCATAATAACGCATGTAACTAGTAAGTCATTGATATTTAGGGTACATGTATTGTTTAAGGTCTTCAAATCAACAAGAAAAAGAGGGCAAAGCACACAAATAACTATGCATGGAGATGAAGGCTTGTAAACTCAGCTACTTTAAAGGCTGAGGTGGGAATACAAGTCCATCCTGGGCAGAGGCAGGTGGATGTCTATGAGTTTGAGGCCAACCTACCCAGCGAGTCCAAGGGAAGCCAGAACTACAGAGAAATAAACGGATTGAAGACAGGAGCTGTATCTCAGTGGTAGAGCATTTGTCTAGCAGGTTGAGGCCTTAGGTTTAACCCCCAGCGTCAGACACACATGGCTGTGCACACATACACAGAGAGAAATAGAGAACCCATGCAAAATGTGAGCCAAGATGAGGTTCTCTACCTCATTACTAAGTCGGGGAACTAATTCAACTTAAAACAATGATGGAGTGTCATTTTATACCTATCACACAAAGTATTGGTGAAAACAAACAAACAAAAAATAGATCCCTAATTCTGCTTCTGGAAGTGTGCCTTCGAGACAAGTTGGCCATATTTAACACCATGG
>CM053763.1:98700336-98793370 GCA_028658305.1 Pachyuromys duprasi
TTTGCAGCAGCTAAACATTCCTTAAAGTTTCCTGTTTCCAAACAAAAGAATGAATAAATAAATTGCAACAGAGTAACAACCCAATGTCACTGTGAACTAGAGCGGTAATATCAGAACGGAAAAGCAAATTGTGGAATGTGCGTGGTGAGGCTCCATCTATATAAACTTGGGAGCAGCGCCATGCATTGTTTACGATGCATGCATATGTAGCCACGGCGTGAAAATATGCGTGAGAATCATAAGCCCTGAATTTAGGGTGGCGTCTACGGCAGCAGAGAAGGAGGAGGCAGGTCGGTGGGAGCATGCAGTGCTTTGGGTACAGCTGAGGCATGCTAGGCGTCTTTAAAAGAAAACCAGTGCAGCAGGAAAAGAAGATCCACCTTTTAATTCAGCAGATGAGCAAGGGGAAGCCGGGAAACCATGTCAGTGTCTCAGCAGGTTGAGGGAAAGCATTTGGTTTAAAAACCGTCGACATTAATGTGTGATTGTAGAAAAGCCTCTTACCCTGGGAGGAGGGCTCTAACCTGGTAAGAGATGCTAGGCCTTGCATAGTCTGAAATATCAGAGGTACTGCTTTATTTGTGTGTGTCTGTGGGTAGTGTATGTATGAATGCATGTTCCTAGGTCCATGTGCAGACGTGTGTGTGTGCGCGCATCAGATTGTCTTCCTCCATGTCTCTCCATCTTATTTAAGATAAGACTTCTCACTGAAGTCCAAACTTCACCAGTTGGGTAGCTTCCTTGGCCGGAGAGCTCTGGGGATCCGCCTTTCCCCGGGATCTGAACCCAGGTCCTCCCGTGCTTGCTCCAAAGGCAGCTTCCCAACCGAGGCGTTGCTGCAGTCCAGGAAATTCTCCTTTTAAAGTCAAGAACAGGCAAAAATGTATGGAGGTCCTAAACAGCGCGGTAAGAAAGACAGCGCGAGATGAGGTCAGGGAGACAAGAGCCCAGGGGAGGGAGAGAGAGAAAAGGACAGAGATGAAGGGACGGAAGGAGAGAAAGAGGGGAGAGAAGAGAAGGAAGAAGAAAAATAAACATAAGTAACACTGAGGTGACTTATCGGATTGGCAAAAGTGACGGTACGGATAACATGACGTACTCAGGAGACAGGACGACCTGGAGTGCCTTCATGTTAGTGGGCTACACGGACACACCTCTTGGAAGAGTGAACTGCTAGTACAGGTAAGGTAATGTGACCCAGAAACCTCACTCTCCGGTACCGCAACAGAGAAAAGTTGGGAAGCAACTTTTAAAACAAGAGCGAAGAAATCACGTGTGTGATTCACTCGGACAATGAGCAACTACGAATGAACTAAATTTTCGTACCAACAGGGTTAAGCTTCAAAGCAAAATGCAAAATGTGAGCCAAGATGAGGTTCTCTACCTCATTACTAAGTCGGGGAACTAATTCAACTTAAAACAATGATGGAGTGTCATTTTATACCTATCACACAAAGTATTGGTGAAAACAAACAAACAAAAAATAGATCCCTAATTCTGCTTCTGGAAGTGTGCCTTCGAGACAAGTTGGCCATATTTAACACCATGGGGGGGGGGGGACACTGGGCGTGGTACACCAAGGCAGTTCTACACTGAACACACTCACAGAAAAATGTCTTTTACAAAAGTATATGTCTGTGCTGTTGTTTGCAGCAGCTAAACATTCGTAAATTTTTGTACCGACAGGGCTAAGCTTCAAAGCATCGTGTTCAACGCAGGGCATCAGCTGCAAAGGGTGCAGGCAGCACCTTGAGGGCCATTTTCAGAGCGCACAAGGCAATGCGCTGTTTGTGGGTTTACATGTGCACATCAGGTGTGTGAGAGCTGGTACATGGTGATTTAAAAAACCGTAGAGCTGGTGGTTTTATATATATATGTATGTATGTATGTATGTATATATATGTATATATAATATAAAAATATATAATATATTTTTAAAGGAAGAAAGCAAGCAAGGGGGGACTTAGCTTTTATCTGTGGTGGAGGAAGTGTGGAGAAGATGAGAGGAGGTTGCAAAGCACAGGCAACGTTAACCTCTTGAATTAGGGAGTAAGTCTCTACCATGTCACTTTATTTTTGCATACATAGTTAGAAAGACAGATGTTTCAGGGGCCAGTGAGATGGCTGAGGGTGTGAAAGAGCCTGCCTCTAAACCAGACAAGCTGAGCTCCATCCCTAGGACCCACACAATGGAAGGAGAGAACCAACTCCTATAGTTTGTCTTTGACCTCCACACAGACACCATGGCACACGAGTGCACAAGCATGCGCGTGCGCGCGCGCGCACACACACACACATCAGAAAAATAAAATGGAGGCGGGTAGAGGGGATATTTCCAGGTACCTTGTCATTTGCCTTTTAAGGGAGCCTGAGGAGGAAAGTCCTTTTGCTTGCTCCTCCCTCTTAGTGAAACCCTTTACAGAAGGGGTTCTCAACATGTGGGTCTTGATCCCTTTGGTAATCAAATATCCTGCATGTCAGATATTTACATTACAGTTCATAACAGTCGCAAAATTACAGTTACGAAGTAGCGATGAGTATAATTTTATGGGTGTGGGTCATCCCATGAGGAACTGTAGGAAAGGGTCATGACACCAGGAAGGTCAAGAAGTGCTGCTTTACATCATTCAAGACCCAAACACTTCCGCCCAAACAGCAGCAAATGCTGCCATCTCTTGCAGGAGAAGTCCTCTCCTGGACACTGGCTTGACAAAGGTACTCATCTTACTTGCTGAACTCTCCACGCTCACTTCTTCGATAGACATGCTGACGAATGCCCATTCTACAGCAGGGGACACTGAGGCTCACTGAGGTCAAGCCACTTTGCCAGAGTTTACACAGCAAGATTTTAGCAGAGCCAGGTTTGGATTCATACAGCCTAAATCCAGACCAAGTTTCTTCTTCCCTGGGCTCTAAGTCACACACATCTTACCGTCTCCCCTAACTTACCTGTTTCTCAACCCGAGTTTCCCTCACTTGACAATTATCATGTACATCTTTCCACGCCATTAAGTATGATATTCCACAACATTATTTTATAATGACTGCCCTGGTAATCCACTGTGATGTATACGAAGCCAGGGTGTCAGACATCCAAGTGGCTTTGGCTTTTTCACTTCCATCAACAATGTTTTGGTAAATACACTTATAATTAAATCACTGCCTACATCCTTGACTGTTTCTTTAGGATCTGTTCCAGAAGGAACTGCTGGATCAAAGCAAACTTTTAAGACGTCTGGTACTTATTGCCAAATAACCCCCTGGAAAGATTTCCCGGCAGTGAATGGGAGAACCTGTTCGCCGGGGTCCTGGCCAACCCAGCCACAGTCACACGAGGAAAGTGGGACAGAAAAAAAGCATATGGTTACCCTCGGTTATGTTGGTTTGGTTATTAATGAGGCACTTTTAAAATTTTCTTATTGATACTTTTGTGGCTGTCTTCTGCTTACTACTCAAATCAATATGCTTTCTCTCCCCCCCCCCCTCCATTTTGGATTTGAAAGAAGAAAAAGAGAGAGGGAAAGAGAAAAAAAAGCCACTCAGAAGATGAGGCCTGCTGTCTGTCTGTCCTCTGTGGACAGAAGTAAGAGCTGATATGTAATGTACGTTTCTAGATTTTTACCAAAAGCCTCAGCAAAACTGTGTGACATGTGGCATGGAGTCCTGGCTTCCACCTCTAGCACCATGTAACCCCCACAGGGAGGTGTATGCCTGAAATCCCAGTGCACGTAACCCTGACCACGAGAGGAGAAGCAGGAGGATCAGAGGTTCAGGGTTATTCTACCACATAGTAAGCTTAAGGCCACCCTGGACTAGAGGCCTTGTTTTTACTATTTTTTAAAAAATAAATTTCATGGGCTGGAGAGATGGCTCAGTGGTTAAGAGCACTGTCTACTCTTCCAAAGGACCCGGGTGCAAGTCCCAGCACCCACATGGCAGCTCACAACTGTCTGTAACCCGAATTCCAAGGGATCTGACACCTTCACACTAATGCATATAAAGCTTAAAAAAATTTTTTTAAACCACTGGAAAAAATAAATTTCAACCATTTTCTGGCCTTCCCGAGCTCCCCCCATGCCCAGATACAGGGGTCAGACCATTACGTGGGCCAAATAAATCCCTGCTCACCTACTCTCAGCCATGAGCATGCCTCCTATCTCCTCCATTTGGGGAATGAGAATAATGCTTTATTCGGCTGTTTGGGGACCAGGTGAGTTCGTTATAGAGACCACTCCTACACCACTTCACACCCAGCACAGCCCCACACAGCAACCCACACAGCTCTTAGCTTGTACTGTCTTGTTCAGGACTTGCTCTAGGTAGAACTACCCAGCTACATATTGAAATAAGGATTTCTCTCTCTCTGTCTCCCTTTCCCCTATGGAGAAAAATAGCCCCCTCAACTTTTCATCCATTCAGCGCAATTAAGCTCTGCTGTGCAAGAGGACCTGTGCTGGGTATTGGGGAAACTGTAACTCCTGCCTTCGTTAAGGGGTCCTCTTAATGAGGAAAACAAAAATCAGGAGTGCACAGACTCAGAGAGCGGCCGTGAATGGGGAAAGCACCCTGGCATCGCTGCCACTCCAGACACTGCCAGGTGACTAACCCTGCTCAGGCTTTGATCAGCTCCCTGCAGGTGAACCCATCAAAGCCGCGCCTGAACCTTGACACATGCCTCTCACTTCCTGCCCTGGGCCTGTCTGAAGTCTGAAGGACACACCCAGCCCACCCTCAAGGCACACAGGCAACCCAGAAAGGAGAGTAATTAACACCTACAGGGTCACCTTGTCCTCCTCCAGGCAGGCAATCTAAAGCCTTCAAGTGATGACCAAGATCGCCCCTGACCATCTTTGCATCATCTGTCCCTCCCTCACGGCTTTACCTCCCAGGTCCTTACTCTTGGGTCCTTATTCTTCCTCCCTGGCTTCACTTCCCACATGCACTGTGGACCACCTTTTCATGGTGAGTTCAGACTCTGTAGTACAAGGATGTGACTCACCGGCTGAGCAATTGAAGGATGCTTTGTTTCTAAGAGGGAGTGACTACAAGGTCAGCTCTCCCAGTCCCTGGATGTCACCCTTTCTGCCCATCCTAAGGCTGTTCTAGTGAACTGTGGGTGAGGAAAGGGGAAATCATGTCTTAGCTATTTTTCTGAGCTTGGGATGGAATAGCTGCCCAGAGTAGCTTAAGCGGGGAGAGATTGCTTGGGCTCTAGTATCCCCCAAGCCTGGGAAGGTATGATGGTAAGGCCAGCTCCAACTGTGTTGGCAGCTGGTCACAGTGCATCCACAGTCGGGAAATAGAGAGAAAGAGACGGGGGGGGGGGTGTGGGGGTGTGGAGGGGGAAGGGGGAGGGAGAGACACAGAGAGAGAGACTCATCTTGTTTTGTTGGGGATGTTTTCTTTTGGTGTTTTGTTTGTATGAAATCCAGGACCCCAATTGGTGGGACAGTCCCAATGACATTTAGGATGGACCACCCCACCGCAGGTAACCCAGTCTATAAACTCCTTCACACATATGCCTCTCTAATGTCATTTTAGATCCTGTCAAGTTAACAGTATTAACCATCATGGGTTTGGTCCAAGTCAATGCCAAGAACTGTCTTTTGGGGGATTCATAGACTACAGGTGGCTTCTCTGGAATTTCACAGCACCAGGGCTGAGGGACAGAGGAACACCTACTCTGTTTAACCTGCTGTGTCAAAGAGCATCATTTGTCTATTTGAGTTAAGATGTCCTGTCCACAAGCAAAGAGTCATTCAGTTTCCTAGTACACAAGCCTCAGTCCAGCTAATCTACTGAAATAATACTTTGTTTTTTCCTTTCTTTTCTGTTTTCTTCAAGACAGGGTCTCACTGTGTAGCTCTGGCTGTCCTGGAACTCACTTTATAGACCAGGTTGGCTTTAAGTGCTGGGATTAAAGGCATATGCCACTAAGCCTGGCTTTGAACTGATACTTTTAATGATGATGTGAACTGACTCCCAGACTGTTGACCATGGGCTTCTGGGACACACAAGGCCTGAGTGGCTTCACAGGCAAGAATGGTGTGAAACCTGTGTGGCCAGAAAATTCCTGTTGACAAACATATGTTGAGATAGCACAGTTGACTGGGCCATTGATGCTAGCTGCTATAACAAGCAGCCCCAAATAATCAGTGTCTTAAAACAGAGTAAAGATTCACTCTACACATAAAACCCAAGGCTCATGGTCCCTGTGGGCTCTGCCCAAGGGTGCTCAGCTCCAGGGATTGTGAAAAGGGAACTCAGTATGCTTCTGCCCTTTAGAATCTTTCACTGGGTCTTTCGTGCCTGGTTAGAGAATGGAGAGGCGGGAGAGTGGATTCCCTGGTTTCAGTTTGGTCCGGTGGGGCTCATGGCACTGCCACTCATGTTCTAAAGCCATCACAGCAACACAACGCCAGGCTGGAAAATGCAGGCACGAACGAGGAGACGGTGGCTGTGAAAAGAAAGTGGGGGGAGAGAGCTATGAGGGTGAGGAGACCTCAGGAAAGGCCTTCCAAAAGCAGAGGGGACTAAAGAGAGTTTATCAGGAGGAGGTGAAAGACGAGGAGGAAACAAAAGTGCGTGGGAGTCTAGAACCCAAAATGCTGGAGTCTAGAACCCAAAGACATTCTGTCAAACTGACGAGAAGGGGACGCAAGAACTGGAGCTGGAGACATCGGCAAAGCCAGAGAACAATTTGCTGCCTTCGTTCACCCCGTGGACAAGTGTTCACTGAATGTCGTGTGTGTGCCGGGCACTGTTCTCCGCAGCTAGCGAGCTACCCAGACAAGACAGACCAAGTCCCAAGAAGGGTGAGAGGGCCTTCTGGGCCAGGAGACACCCTCACGGTGTTCTGAGGCCGAAGCTGGTGGGGAGGAAAGGACGGTCCCGCGCCAGCCCTCCCTGGCCAACCTCAGAACACCACGGAGCCAGCCGGCAGGGCCTCGGTCTGGAATTGGCAGCTGTGTGTGGCTACAATTTCCGGCTTTCGGGAAGATGCCCTTTGCTACAGATGGATTGTTTACTCTGCCATTTGTTGTAATCATTTCTGATCTTTTGCTTATTGTGTCAAAGATAAACACCGCTTGGCTATTCCCCCGGGAGGAGGACGCCCGTTCCTCCAGGCTCTGCGAGCCGGCGCTCCGCACTCGAAACAACCTGTTATTTCCTCTCTTCAAGGAGGCCCATAAAATGATAGATGAATCTCCAGTAACTATAATACCTTCCTAATGGTGAGAGAAACTGGAGCCATACAGCAGGAGTGCAGTCTAGAAGAAAAATAGGAGAGTTAGAAAGACAAGCTTTAAAATATAATGGTGTTGTAATGGGCAAAATGAGACAGGAGATGCTATTAGAATTCTGCCCTGTGCATCTTAAGCACAGCATGTGCTGGAGAGTGGGCCTTTCTTTCAAGGGCCCCTTCTTTCTCCGGGGTGGATGAGCGACAACGGTGACAACATGTGCTGAATGACAAAAACCAACAACTACTGTTTACGGTGCCATGCCCACTGATGGGCACACTCCTAAAGGTAGCTGTGGGCCTCCTGAAGGCACTAGAGAAATGTATGCTGACTAAATAAAAAAAGGTGACCCCAAATGCCCAACTCTCAGGGCACCCGATGACTACGGACGTTTACCACGCCTCTCCCTTGTGTTGATGGCCCCAGAAGAACACTGATCTTGGAAGACAAATAGCTGTTGGGTGAGAGGTATGGTCTTTGTGGCAGATAACACAAAGATGGATGCCCCTGAGCCCTACCTGAGGATGAGGCTCTGTTGTCAGGGAGCTCTCCTGGCACTCACGAAGTTCTCAGTCTGAACCTCAGCACCTCATAAGCTAGTGCTAGAACGGGGGATGATCCTTGCACTGGAGACAATCAGAAATTCAAAGGCATCCTTAGCTTCCTGGTGATTTTAAGGCCAGAGTGGATTTTAAGGTCAGTGCTGTCTAAAAGGAAGGCGAAGAAGAAGAAGAAGAAGAAGAAGAAGAAGAAGAAGAAGAAGAAGAAGAAGAAGAAGAAGAAGAATCTATGCAAAATCAAGAAAATCCAGATATTTCCCCATCTGCAATAGACCTTGTGTGCCTGAAATGATGGCTGTGAAGTGTCCCTTTGAGTTCTGCTCATTTCAGGTTATGGCAGGTTGCATTTTCCAAGACAAGATGGCCATAGCCACACCTCGCACTCTTCCTCAGAGCGACCTGATTCCCCTACACTGGCTCCAGGTCTGGCTGGGCCTAGACTCTAACCAGAAGACAGTATCAAGGTCCCGCCCTCTGTTTCACTGACCAGAACATTTGCTCTTAGACACCCTCAGATGTAAAGTGAGAAGCTCAGACTTGTTCTGACGGCATCATGAAGTAATCTCAGCTACAAAGAGGCTGAGGCAGGGGCATTGGAAGTTCAAGGGCAGCTCGAAATGAAAAAGAAAGGGGCTGAGGCTACAGCTCAGTGACAGAGTGCTTGCTTAGCGTGTGCCAAGCCCTAGGGTCAACCCTCAGTACTAGGGGACTTGAGAGACATCCCAAACTACTTGTGAGGAGGTCAAGCCACAGGAGACGGAGTTTCAGTCCTCACCTGAGATTTGTGTCATCTCAAGCCAGAAGTCACAAGTCCTCAGAGGACTCAGCCCCAGCCTGTGATCAGAACTCATGGCATAGTAACATCTCTTAGGTAGCAGAAGGAATGTTTCATTACAGTGTTATGGTCATAGTTGAGTCTGTCCCAAAATCTGAGTGTGAAGTTCTAAAGCCATTGTCTCAGAAAATGACTAGAGATGGGCCTTTAAAAATGTGGTTATGGTAGAGGAGGTCAGGTGGGTGGATCCTAATCCAGCCCAACTAGTGTCTTTTAAAAAAAAATTACACATGTGTGCAAATGCATGCACACATGACACAGGGCAAGTGTGGAGATCAGAGGACAACTTGCCTGAGTCCGTTTTCCTTTCCACCGTGTGAGTCTCAGGGATCAAACTTGTGTCGTCAAGCTTGGCAGCAAGCCCCCTTAGCCACTGAGCCATCTTGACAGTTGGTCTCTTCCCAAGAAGAGATTCGGACTGATAGAAGCAGAGGGAAGCCACGTGGAGGCGAAACTTAGAGGAAGTCAAGGCTGCTGACAGATTGATCTCTGACCTCAGAGCTGAAGACAGCCAGCTGTGGTCCTCTGCCATGACAGCCCTGCACACACAAATAGCAATTGGGACATCAGTCCACAGTTATCTTCTGGTCCCTGCAGGATACCAGGGCCTGGGTAGGGACTTGGGAAGCTCCCTGGACTCAGAAACTGTCAGTGGGGAAAGGAAAAGAGACTTACAAACAAAAGTGAAGTGACAGGGTATCCTTCGGTATCTGGAGGGGAGAAAAAAGTGCTTTGGGGAAGGGTTCCCTCTGAGCAGGGCTTGATAGATGGATAGGGGGGGGGGGGGTTCACTAAGCAGTCCAGATGGAGGACTAGGCGGAGCAAATGCACAGGAGCAGAAAAAGTCTGGAAGATGAAAGAAAACAAGCTCCAGATGCAAGCTCTCCCCCGAGCTGGGGCGGGGTGTGCTCACAGAGGGCCTGGAACTCAGTGTCTAGCATCTGCTGGATCCCCAAAGAATAGAGCGCTGGGAACAGAGGAAGACTTGGGTTGGAAATCAACGAAGGCGGGACATACGCTGCACCCAGCCTACCTCTGGAGGAGCTTGTAGTGGGAGATCCGAAGCCTGCAGATCAAATGTAGCACCGGGCCAGTCAGCAGGCTGGTGGGGTGCCTGGGGGCTGGAGAGAGTGGGCAGACATGGAGCCCCATGAATATACATGATCCCGCCCTGGAAGTTGGCTTCCTGCGGTGCATTTTTGCCAAGCTCTATCTTGACAAGGTGATGTCCTTCAGCAGAGGACGTGGCACGGCTGTTAGTTCAGCAGTTCTGTCAAGTCCGAACAGGCTTTGATTTCGCTTCATACATATGCTTAGGTGCTGAGAAAAGCCCGTGCCGAGAGGAGCAGGGAGGCCAGGGAGGAAGGTCAGCCCCAAGGAGGAAGACACTGGTCCTCCTCGGGCTGCTCCCCCCTCTGACTTACAGTTGACTTTGGCCACGCAGCCCGTGGGCTGCATTTTAACACTCTGCACAGCCATTCAGAGCCTTGGGCCAGCCAGGAAGTCTCCTTCCCTTTTGCAACTCTGTCACTCATGCTGGGTGACCCTGGAGAAGTCTCTTTTCCTCTCTGGGTCACAGGTGTCCCCTCTGACAAATGAGGGAATGCCATCAGCGGTCAGCCAGTTTGTTGTTGGTTTTTTCTCCCCCCCCCACCCCCACTAAAGTAACTGATTCCATACACAACTTAAACAGATCACAGCACAATAGTTCCAACTGAAACAAGGGGCCTAGAAACCCCTGTCCCTGACTTCTCCACAGTGTCCGAGGCACCCCTGACCTAAACCCTTTTTGTTAGGGGACCTGCAAACCCCTTGCTCATTTCATAATGCCTCCCTGACCCCGCCCCAGGAAAGTAGCTTCACTTTTAATCCTCCATGATAGAGAACATTAATATTAATGTTCAACTGGACCCGGCAATACTTCAAGTACGTTTGTATTTTGATTGTCACTTCTATCGCAGTTCTGGAAGAACAGCTCCTGGAAATCACGGGTACATCTCTTCCACCTACAGCGGCACCTGATAAGGTGTGTTTCTAGAAGAAGAGTGGTTCTAAAATCCGAGCCGGCACTAGGTCTGTGCAGCAGTGTGCCTGACCAATCTGGTTCCCTTCCGGGCCATCAGGGAACGTGCAGGGCATAATCTGGTGGTTGGGTGAAAGTCCCGGGCCCAGATGTTTTAACATTTTTAAAACCTTCATTTCAAACTAACATTTTAAAACTTTCATTGTGTGGGCATGAGAGGGTGGGTGGGTTAGAAGTCCAAAAATAACTTTCAGGGTTTTTTTTCTCTCTCTCTCTCCTTCCACCTTGTTTTTCAGGCAGGGTCTCTCTTGCTGCTGCCCTCCGTCCTCCAGGCTAGCTGGCCTGCAAGCTTCCAACCGACTCTCTTGGTCTCCACCTCCCATCTTGTCCCAGGAGTTCTGGGGCTACAGGCGCCCGCCACTGCATTTTTCGTGTGCGGTTTCCAGTGAGCAGACTCACACAGCAAACAGTTTTACCCGCTGAACCATCACCCGAATTTTAAAGAAGACAGTTGAGTGGTTCTCGTGCAAGGGTTTGGGGGCAAAAATGGTTGACAAATGCTAAGCTGGCAACTGGTGGAGGAAAGTGGCATAAGATTAGGAAGTTGCTGTCTTTACTACACAGCTCTTAGCTGCCAGCTCTAGAATATTCCTTGAGAAGTGTTGGCTTCTCTGTAAGGATTGATGACTTATGAACTCGTATGGGACCCTCTCCAAGAATTTCTTGGCTTATTCAATGGTTAATTCTCTCTTCCTCTGTTAGCTTTTGATGGTTCCAAACCACAGGGCAGCTCAAGCAGCAGGGACAAGCCCACTTGCCTGACTTCTTCTGCCAACAAGAAATCCTTGCTGAGGACCAGGACCCTCCCATGGACACCCATGGTATCCACAAATCCTATAGCCTTATTCAACGTAGGATCCATGAGAGGGGCACATGATGATCTGCGCTTCGTGTCACACCATAGAAGCTGAGTGTCTTGCACTCTAACAAGCTGACATTTAAATCTCACTTAATACCACAGTGAGATAGACCTGTTTCCTGTCCATCCTATTGTGCAAGAAACAGAACCAGCAAACACAAGCAAAGCAGCCAGCATGTGCCCAGAACACTGAAGCCCAGCACCTGGACAATACCTGGGGTCTGTGAGCACATGAAGACAGACTCTAGCAAAGGTGAACCAAACCAAAAGCAGCGGGAGCAGCATCTCTGCTCTATGGCCATGCCTCCTGATGCTTTCTGCTTCTAGCCCATTTATTCTCAAACCTCAGCTGGTAGAATCAGCTGTCTCCCAGACCAACTAAATCAGAACCTCTGAGGTGGAGCCCAGACTTTGGGGATTTTTAAATTCCATCCTGAGCTACTGAGTACAAAGCCTGTACATCTCCTTGTCTGTTTTATGTCCTTTCTTGCATCTATCTGGTCCTCCTTCAGTGTCCTGCTCCTGGTCAGTGGTACCATCCAGCCTATTCACACAACAGCGGTTGGCTTCCTCCACCTTCCCTCCCAGTCCCCAACACCTGCTGAAGACCAAGTGTTTCTACCTTGTTCTGTCCTCACCTTATCTGTCATCCAGTCCAAACTATCAGCATCCTCACCTGTGCCACGGAAACCACCTCCTGACTCATTTACATGTGTCCTTTCAGATCCTTGGCAAAAATTCAATTGTGCATTCAAATACACACACACACACAGAGAGAGAGAGAGAGAGAGAGAGAGAGAGAGAGAGAGAGAGAGAGAGAGAATTCCACTTTCCTTTCTTTTTCTAAAGATTTATTTATTTATATTTATAAGTGTTGTGTCAGTTTGTATGTCTTTCCACCACACGTATGCCTAGTGCCCAGAGAGGCCAGAAGAAGGCATCAAATCCCCTGGTACTGAAGTTAGAGATGGTTGTGAGCCACCATGTAGGTGTTGGGAACCAAACCTTGGGTCTTCTGCAAGAGCAGCCAGTGTTTTAAACCTCTGAGCCATCTCTCCATCCCCGCTTCCTGTTGCTGTAGGGAAAGGGCCAATCATCTCTGCTGGCCACACCCCTTCTGCAGGCCCATAGCTTTAGCAGATGCTGTTCCCTTGGAGCACCTTGCCTTCCCCCTTTCCTACAAAGTTCTATTCAATTTAGAATCCATTTCAAGCAACCATTCTCACCGCTAAGACCAGGCCAGGTCCCCTCAGTCCTCCTCCCTGCTCTTCTCTGCACCCATCAGGGTCCCAATCTGCATGGCTATTTGATTAATCCCCACACCACCATCACCAGACTCTAAGTTCCTTGAAGGCAAGGCCTATTTTTGCTTGGTTTGCTATCCTCTAAGAACACAGTAGGCACTGATTAAACGTGTGAGTGCTGTCCAGGCCACTCCACCACAAACTGCCTTCCAGGGAACTTTACTGTCTGCATTTTTACTGGTGGGCTTTAATGAGGATTCCCAAAGCACGTGGAGTCATAGGTATGAGTTTAATTAACTCCAATAGGCGTTTAATGTAGATTTAATAAGACAGTTATTGTATGTTAATTAAATGTCAACTGATTGCTAAAAGGTTTTTGCAATTATTGAAGTTTACTAATTATCTAATAGATAAATCAGTTTCCCATGTAAATAACTAGCATCTACATAAGCAATAAATATGTCATTAGTTTCCACACATTAACATATTGAAATGAGAGGTTAGCCCCTCAGGGAATTCTTGAAACTGGTGTCCAATTGAGGGAAGGGAGGTACCACACACCCTGCCTTTCTCATGTCCCATCCTAGCAGAGGTGGTGAGAAATGAATTGGAAGATGAGTCTGCTACGTTTTTTTTCCTATTTTCCCAAACTAGCCAGCTGGCCCCAGAGGGGTCCAATAGGAAAATGCTGTGTGTCTCAGAAGCTCTGACTCCTCACTTTGTAAAGCGGAGGTGTAGGAGCCTCCCTACCCTCAAGGTGTGGTGTCTGCAACCCCTGCACTGCCCATATCCAAGCACAGCTCCTAAGGGAGCAGACGGAAGATAGAAGCCAGTCCTCTGTCCCCTCATGCATAACATGTGGCCTCAGCTCTTTCATGGGAAAGCCTCCACACCTTCACGAGCCTCAGTTCCCCGCTCTAGAAAAACTGTCTCACACAGGTGTGTCGATAAATCTGAGTGAGGGAGAGCGACAAAAGAAACAGGATGTTTCCACAGACAGACCAGAAAGCATGCTGGATGATGCGGTATGGTAGGCATGGTCAGGCACCTGTTTGCTTAATCCTCAATTTCCAGGCTTGCCTCTACTTGGAGATCTGGAGAGGGACACGGGGAGAGGCTGAGGGATTTGCAGAAGCTGCACGGTAAGAGGGGTAAACTGATCCCAATTGCACTGCACCCTCTAAGGTGAGCTCTAAATATAACCCTTTTGCCGGGCATGGTAGTAGCAGGTCTTTAATCCTGGCACTCAGGAGGCAGAGGCAGATGGATCTATGTAAGGCCAAGCACGGTCTACAAAAGAGTCCAGGACAGCAGGGGCTTGTTACCCAGAGAAACCCTGTCCAAAACCCCCCATTTCCTCTCTCCCAAAATACAACCTTTTTAAAGTAGGAATGAGGACTCAATCCGGTCCTTTCTAGACACCCTGGCTGTACTACGCTACCTAGACTTGCAACACCCCTGAAGTGATGTTATTTTACAGATAAAAGAACAGGGAACACAGAGAGGTTTAAGAATGTCCTGTGGGTTACACAGCTCTAAGAGGGCCCAGAATCTCAATGCAGGCGGACTGACTCTGTGTCTGAGTCAGGTTACCCCATGAATTTTCACAGCCCCAGGAGAGACACAAGCAGAGGGCTGTTTGCCGTAAACCCAAACCCCTGAAAATTTTAAATATACATGAAACATCCGGACAAATGTGATGTTCACCGTGGCCCGCAAATTCAGGGCACATTTCCACCCTTGACCTCTGCAGACTTCCATGCAGGCTCCAAAACCTCCAGGTACCCCAACACTCACAAGCAGCTGCCTTCTCAGTGGGGGATGGCGACAAGAAGAAGAATCCCTGAAACCTGGAATATGATCATCACCTACAAGAATAGCAGGGTTTCAGGCAGGTCCCCAGAAGCAAGAAGTCCTTCCCTCAGAGAAGGGTGTGGCCAGAGGGAGAGACACAGAGAAACTCAAAGGAGACCTCCTTAGCTCACAGCAGAGGGCAGCAACTCACGAGTGCAAGTGCATCTTTGAAAAATCTTTTTAGTGACCAAGAGGCCAGAGGGACCTTTCCAACCAATGAAATTCATCTGACTCGGTGTTCATTCCCTAGAAAGCCCTGGAAGACGGCTCAGCCTGTGTCTAGACAGGCATCCTTTCTCTTCTGAAGGATGAGGCAGCAATGAAGGTAACTGTTAATCCCACAGGTAAGAGGAGAAAGACCACCAGCCCAAATCATCATTGCCAATTTAACTTAATAAGCAGCTTTTTTATTCATGTAAATGGGCTGCCTCTCCCTAAGGTGGGGTTCAGGAGGTCAGCATTGGAAGACAAGGCTTTTATAGCTCAGGGGGTAGAGGGTTTCCAAATGGGGGATTTAACAGGCAAAATAGGCAGGGTTGCAGAACCACAAGTTAGGCCCTCCTGAAACAAAGACAGGGTTGCAAGGTGAGCATAATAAGATAGTCATGATAACAGGCAGACGTGGGTGGTCATAGGTAGGGTGGCGAGACGGTTAGAAACAACTCTTGAAATAAAGACGTGATTGCCATTCCTGGAACAGGCAGCGCAGAACAATGTAGTTAAGATTACAGGTGGGGCATAGCCCAGTCCTTGAGAAACAAAGATTTAACCATAAACAGGAATGAACCTATTTGTCTTTATTACACGATGGTTTTTAAGCTTAAGATGGAGACAGCCTGCATCCTCAAGGCCCCCCGTACTCATCCTGCCCAGTCTTAGGCTATTGAAGCAACTCCCTTCAGCTACCTGGCTCCAGCACCTTCCTTATTCATGAGATGGGGCGGGGGTGGGGGTCAGCTCAAAGAGATAACAAGGCAAGACAGAGAATGATGTTGGTAAAGCAAAGTGTGTTGCTGGGCGCACAGTAGGCTCTCGGGAAATGTTACATCTGTGTCCACCTTTGGTAAGACCACCAAGGGCCTACTCACGCAGCAGCAAGTTCTCTGGTCCTGAGCTATGTGGGTTTGTGCCGCCGTCAAGCCTCCCAAGCCAGCTCCAAGACCTCCCAGCCACAACACAGCCAGGCGGGCCAGCCTCCTGGACACCTCGTCAGCCTCCAGGGGGCCTGGTGTCCCCGTTTGCAGAAATTCCCTTCCATCCAGTGAAAGCCCCGACTTTGAGAAATCTTCTTTTCGGTGATCAAGAGGCCAGAGGGGGCCTTCCAACCAATGAAAACTCATGGAGCAAATAAAGAGACACAAGACCCCCAAAGAGCTCCCAGGACCCCTGGGGTCAGAAGCCAGGAACTGCATTTATGTGCAAATAGGGCCGGATTAGGGATTAGGGATTATCAGAGTCCCCGAATTACGTGCAGCTGTCAGGTCTCTTTGTCCAGAGGGATCAGGGAGATTTCTCGCTCCCCCTCCCACCTCTCCTCCACGGAGCTGTCAGAGGCAAAAGGTAAGAGGGTCTCACACTGCCCGCTGGGGGAGCGCTGGGGGAGGGCTGGGGAGAGGCAGGCCTTTAATCGATAGGCAACCCACACGGCCCCTCCCAATGGCGATCAATGCCTCTCCCCGCTGATTCCTGATTCCAGAGAACCCAGTGTGTGTGTGTGCGCGGATGTGTGTGTGTGTACGGATGTGTGTGTGTGTGTGTGTGTGTGCAGATGTGTGTGTGAGACGGGGTTGGGGGTGGGGCGGGGCCTTAGGACCACAACTCCTAGACCCAGTTTTTGCCCAAGGCACCTGGCCCAAGAAGAAACGCATTGAAACAGATGTGTCTTTAAGAATAGCAGTCACTGCCAGCCCATTCCCCTTACTGACAAACTCTTCTTTCATCCGAAGAGCGCTAGTGCGTCCTGCCCAAGGGAACATAGTCTAAAAAAGCAGGTGACCCAACTGAAGTCTTTCATCTCTCAGGACGGTGCTGTGTTCGGCATTGTGAAGTGAGGCAGAAACTCTGGTACAAGCGACAACATCCTCAGGAGCAATCTCTCTCCATCTCTCCCTCCCCCTCTCTGGGACTCTGTGTCTCTCTCGGACTCTGTTTTTTTTTTCTTTGCTAAACACACAAATGATGTTACATTAAGCATTTGAAACAGCGCTCATGGCTAACTGCACTCAGCCCATTTTAAAGCCAGGTGAGCTGGGATGTAGAAGGGTTTGATAGCAGCCCCCGAGGTCACTCAACAAAGATGACAGCCTGGGAAAGATAGGTTAGGACTAACCGCCCATCCCCAAGGGCCTTGAGAGCAGCCAGTGGGGCTCGAAGCCCAGGCCAACAAAACTGAAGTGCAGCGTTACAGTAACAGCCAGGTCAGGAGCTGTGTGAGCCATGGGTGCAGTGCCCAGACGTACACACAGCAGCTGGACCATGAGCCAGGGTCACTGCTCCCTAGAACAGTTCCCTGACTACCATCCGGTCAAGGCATAGTTTGTGTCCCTATTCAACGAGCAAAAAGGATGGAGGGTGGAACACGGGCTAAAGAAATCTTGGGCTCTGCCTAGAGGAGGGGCCTGCTTTCTGACCCCAGGAGGCAGAGATTATGGATCCTGTTGATGGCTGGTGGTGAGGCCCCACTCCCGGTGCTTAAATGGCAGGCAACACACCACTACAGACGAGACTGAAAAACAGGCTGCATCAGGCATTTGGTAGGCAAGAGTCTAATAGGAAATATTTTATGTACTTCAGACTGTGTCTCATGTCTCGGTCCCAGACTCCTCATTGTTTTTCTTGCAAATGTAAAAGAATACTTAGCACCGTAGGGAAGGGGCAAGAGGAGGGGTGGTGAGCTGGAACTGACCCACAGTCCCCACGGTTTGCTACCCACTGGGCTGACTAGTCCCCTGGGGCTAAAGGAAAAGGTGTTTGGCATCTCTAAAGGAAAGGGTGGGTCCGAAGGGAATGTTTTGAACTGGGCCCTTGGCTTCTCCAAGCCAAAGGGTAGGGTGGCTGTGCATAGAGACTGGGACCAAGCTGGAGCCAGAATCCAGAATAAGGACAGAGGTGTCAATAGCAGCAGAAGCTGGGATTGCAGCAGACAGAAAAGCTGCTGTGGGGATGAGGCTGAGCAGGGCCTAGGTGCAGCTGTGAGGGAGCCAGGCCAGATCCCCACATTCCCCCTTCAACGAGAATCAATAACGATTTGAATTTCTTTCATCTGAGAAGGGATAGCAACACATGCAAACACAGAGAGGGAAAAGGCATTGATTCCTCCCAGCTGCTGCCAAGCCCCCCTCCCCATTCTCGACACCCCCCTGCCATCTGGCCTCCCCTCCCCCAGACCCCTCACTCAGCATCCGCTCCCAGTCGGCATCACTCCCGAATCCATTCTGCAAGGCCCCGGGGACACCCGAGGCAGGGAGTCATGCCAGGGCACTGCAATCCCGCCTCACCATGTACCATCAAGACCCCGCTGAGTTAACCCTCCCCCCAGAGCGGGACAAGCCTGAGCTCCCCTTGGGGGACCTACACCTCCTGAGGATCCCTGAGCCTTATCCCTGGTGCCCCCCACACACACCGGCCACCCTGCTGGGTTCAGGAATCCGTTTTCGTATTCATGCATCTGAGAGACAAAGCAGGTATGTCGGGATTGGCTTCTCCGGAGCGTGATTTTGGATTCCGCCAACATCGGAGTGGTTCCCTGAGGTGTTAGATAATGGATTTCGTGGGGAGAAACAGGAGGCAGGTGTGCGCTTAGAAGAATGAGGATTGAAGGGTGGTGCGAGCCTAAAATGGGGGTAAGAAAGAGAAGGTAAAGAGGGGAAAGGAAAACGTCCTCTGCCTCCCCACCGTAAATGTCATGACCAGCACCCCAGAGCAAAACACCAAATAATAGAAAGAAGCAAGCATCACAAACTTATTTGCTCACAGGCTGATTGACAAAGAGCCTTCCCGAGTGAAGATGCAAAAAGCCTTATTTATGCCTAGCACCAAAGAAGAGGGATGCACCTCCATGAAAGCTGTGGGCCAGGGCTCCAGGGATGCTCAGCAGGTCTAAGGAGGTTCTTCTGGCCTCTTCGGTTGGAGCATTTCTTCTTCCAAGGTATGGGGCAGAGCTGTTTGAAAATGAGGGAATTAATTTCTGTCCAGCCAGCTCTTATTGTATAAAGGTGGCCAGGAGGTTAGAAAAGCACTTTTTATGCTTGGCTTTGGGGGCACACACACAACCTTGTAGAAGAGAAACTATAAGGGCGTGTAAGTGAGTGTGTGTGTACCAGAAGTTGATAGCAAGTACCTTTCTTTATCGCTCTCCTTTTCCGTCTATGAGGGCCTCACACTTGTCCTGGAACTCATCAATTTGGCTTAGACTGGCTGCAACTTCAGCACCTGCTTCCTCAGAGCTGCGGTTACAGGTACACACCACCAGACCCAGCCTTCTTTCCATGGGTGCTGGAGGCCTAGTGTGTTCATGCTCACACAGCAAGCCCTCAGTTGCCTGAGCCCTGTTCAGTTTTAGTGCCTTGAAAGAGGGCCAAAGGACCGTGAGACACAGGCAGCAGAATTTTGGCTAAAAATTTTCTTTTGAAGCAGCTTTTGAGATTTTATTTTGGGTTATTTTCCCCTGATCCCCAACAGGGGATGCATGGAAACATTTGTGGTGTAAAATTAATAGGAGTTGGGATGGAAGAGGGAATGGGCAAACTCTAGGACCAGGCCCAGAGTTCTGGCTTGGGTCAGTGGATGGCAGGTCACTCAATAAGAGAAGAGAGCAGTGGAAAAGGGGGGTCTTCAGAAGGGAACAGTGAACTGGTCTCATGCCAGGGGGTTTATAGAAGGAGGGTTTAGCACATCTCATGAGCTAAGTCTCAAAGACCACCATGAACTATAGATATGAACTCGGTCATCTTTGTCGCTCTTCCTTCTGAAACCTCAGGCTCCTGGAGGTCCCTTGCAATTGGACCTCACTTCTCTGGCTTGTTTCTGGGCCCTTAGGGGCCACTGGAGTTCTTGCAACCCCAGTGTTTCCAACTGCGTGTCTTGAGATCCGCATGGAGAATCACCCCATCCCTAGCTTTTCCCTTTTCAGCTTCCCTAATGATAAACCTTATTGCAGGGGCAATATGAGCTAAAAGCAAGCCAAGTAAGTTAAAGCAGGTTTATTTGGATCCTCTCTAGGTCACCATGCAGGGAGGGCAGAAAGAGAAGGGAAAGAAAGGCTGGAGCAGAGAGAGAGAGAGAGAGAGAGGAGAGCAGAGGAGAAGAAGAGGAGATGCAGAAAGAGAGAGGGGAGCCAAATGTCTGGATTATATGGTGAAGGGGAGAGGAAGCCCCTGCCCCAGGCTGGAAGGTTTAGGGTAGAGGGCGGGGACTGAAGGATGCTGGGAGAAGGCCAGCATCTAACCTTCAGTTTCCTGTCTCCAACACCTGAAGCTTCATAACGACCAGGAGTCGACCACCTCCAAAATCTGCCCCATTACAAAATGCTCTCTCTCCAGTCAAAACTTTTTTTTCTTTCATTTTTTTCAAGACAAGGTTTCTCTGTGTAGCCTTGGCTCTCCTGGACTCACTTTGTAGACCAGGCTGGCCTCGAACTCACAGTGATCCATCTGCTGGGATTAAAAGCGTGCACCACGCCTTGCTCAGTGAAAACTTTTTAGCATTCTAGTTTCTGCCCATGGTCTTACTTCTTTGACCTCACTGAGACTCCAAGTCCTAATTCCTCCTGTTCCTTCCCATCCTTAACCTCTTTGCGAAACCTAGAAACTCTCTTTAGTCTGCATGCCAAGGAACTCTAGAAACTCTCCTTGGTGGCATGCTGTGGAACTCTAAGCACAGTGGCTTTCCCACAAGCACCCTGGCTTTCTGGCCATGTTTGGAGGCGCTCTCCCAGCCATCACAGAAAACTGAACTATTAAGTTTTGGATCTGCAGTGTCACTGAAAGGTCATGAGGGAAAGGCTTGGACCCCAACTGCTAGCTGTGCTGGAAGGGGCAGAAGTATTAGGAGGTAGGTCCTTGTCAAAGGATTAAATCGCTGGGGGAATGCTCTTCAAGAGGGGTATATTGAGTCTCCATCTGTCTGTCTACCTATCTCTCTCTCTGTCTCTATATTTGCCTCTCTGCCTCTCCCTCTGTCCTGCTTTTCTAAGCATGACATAAACAGCCCTGAGCTAACAGGTACTTCCAAAGGACCATGCACTGAAACCTCTAAACCTGTGAGTCAAAATAAACCCTTTCTCCTTTAAATTGATTTTCTCAGGAGTTTGGTCATTGCAACTGAAAGGTGACAAACGCTCACCTCCTCAGAGCCCGTCTTCTCTAGAATGGGTCTCTGCAGTTTTCCCCGCTGGAGGAGGGAATGTGTCTCTCCCTCTTCAGTTTGGTTTTAGCAGCCTGAGGCCAACAGTGTCCGTGTGCTCGTCTAAGCCCCAGCCAGCGGCCAAGAGAAGAGTGTGCCCGCCTGGCCAGTAGAAGAGTATGCCCTGAGGGAGGATGAGACGTGAGCAGTGAGGCCCCAGCTGCCATAGCACAAAGCAGAGCTAAACAGCCTGGCCCAGGCAATATCGCTGAATTGCAGCCAACTGGGAAATTCCTGGTGCACAGCGTTTGGGGCGGTTTGTTTTGCAGCGTTTCTGTGGCAAGAGTCAATGGACGCCCATAATCTCAAGAAAGCAGCCATCTCATTCCAGACACAAAGAAGGACAAAGAGCAGAAGGCACGTCCCAGATGGCTTTTCTCTTTAATTAGTCTTCATAGATGCCTCACCCAGCAATTTCCATTTTTATCTCCTTAGCCAGAGTCATCGAGCACGCGCGCCATGTCCACTCTGAGTATGTAGTAAAGGAAGTATTTTTAACAGAGCTGCTCCAAGCCAAATCTAGGTTTTTATTTGGCTAGGCGTTAATCTAGAGCATAACACAGACAGAAATAAAAATAATCGCATAAGTAAAGAGATCATTTTAGGCACCAATAAGTGCTACGAGAGAGAGAAAATAGAAAGAAAGGTTTAGGATAATGAATGCAGAGGACTGTATTAGCTCAGAGGACCAGAGAGGGCCTCCTTAAAGAAGAGGCACTGAAAGTAAAACCAGAACTCACAAGAGAACTGAGTGCTTAAAGGAAAATCAAGGGTGAAAGTCCCAAACTCGGGGTGTGTTCTGCATATTTAAGAACCACCCAGTAGTGGTTCTTAAATGATCCAGTAGTTGAGGTGTGACAAGTGAGGGGAACGAGACAGAGAGGAGAGCAGAGCAACCTACTGTAGAGTTGGGCTGTGATTAGAACCTGAGTTCTGTGATAATTGATCTACAGAGGTTACTTCATATGGTCTGTGCAGGGAGTATCATAAGGGCAAGAGCAGAAACGTCAGTTAGCAGATGAGTGCAAGCAAGAGAAGCATCAAGAGCAGCTTGCATTATTCGGCGCTGAATTAGAAATGCTAGCCAGTGTGATAAGGCAAGAAAAAAAATCAGTAGAAAGCATGCAGAATAAAAAGGAAAAAACAAACTTGTCTCTATAGGCAGATGTCACAATTGTCTACACAGAAAAACATCACACAATTTGCAAAGAAACTGTGTAAAAGGTACTAGAACAAATGGCAAGATCATAATATACGAAATCATATGCAAAAAAAAGTGTTGGCCTATATGTCAGCAATGAACAATTAAAAATTAAAAATTTGAAGGTACCATATACAACACTACCCCCAAAACTGGAAATATATTGTTTTAATAATGTATAATGTTATAAATCAAAACAAATGGAATGCCTATATTTTAAAAAATATAAAAACTTATAAAAATAATTTGAGTAGAAGCCACCTAAATAGAAAGAGATGGTATAACAGAGACCAATGTTCCACAAACTGATCTGCAGATTCAAATCACTATCGAAATCACAGCAGGATTTAAAAATATTAGAACTCAACAGACTGATTCTAAACTTCATATGTAGAAACAAAGTAGCAATTTTGAAAAAGCAACAAACTTGGAGACTTCACACTGACTAAGATTTTCTGCAACGCTAACCTAATCCTAAGGGGTGGTGTTAGTAAAGAATAGGCAGAATATACAGTGTTCAACAAAAAAGAACAATGTCCAGCAACAGGATCCAAAATATGCAATCAACTGATTTGCAGCTAAGGTACAAAGGCAACAGAGCGATGAAACAACAGTCTTTTCAACAAGTAGCATGGAACAACTATATATCTATAATCCAAAAAAGAAGGAAGAAGATGTGGAGGGAAAGCAAGAGGGAGGGAGGGAGGAGGAAGAAAAGAAGAGAGAGGAAGGGAAGGATGGAGGAAGAGAAAGGGAGAGGAAAGAAATGAAAGGAAATTGACTTGTACCAAGAATACTAAAAACATGATTCATAAAAAAATTAAAAAATTAGACATCAACAAAGTTAAAAACCTTTCACTGTCGAAGGGACACTGTTGGGGGGGTTATACGGTAAGCCACAGACTGAGAGAAATATTTGCAAATGATGTGTTTGTTAAAGAATATGTAAAGAACTTAAAACTCAATAATAAGAAAACACAACCCAAATTAAAAGCAAGCAAAATTCTGAACAGAAACTTCATCAAAGATAATATGTGGGTGGAAAAATATTACTTAATTAAAAGAGTCCAACATTATTAATCATTAGGGAAATATAAATTAAACTATAACATACTCACTGAGATGGCTAAAAAAAGAAAAATTGAAGCATGTAGTACCAAGCGCTGACAAAAACACAACTGAGACTCTCATACATTGCCATGGAAACGAGGTTGGGACAGCGACTTTGGAAAATAAATTGGCGCTTTCTTATAGGTTAAATACAACTTGCCTATGTGGGACTGGCTCAGTGGTGAAGAGTTCCTTCAGCTCCTGTTGAGGACCTTGATTCAGTTCCTAGCACCCATGTCAGATGCTCACAACCCCCTCCAACTCCAGCTCCTGGGGACCTGATGCCCTCTTCTGGCCACTGTAGGCCCCTGCACGCATATGCAGAAACACACACATGATTTTAAAACTAATAAAAAATAAAATAGCAAGAAAACACAACCTGCCAGGTGAGGTAGTACACGCCTTTAATCCCAGCACTTGGGATGCAGAAGCAGGAGGATCTCTTTGAGTTCAAAGCCAGCCTGATCTACAAATTGATTTCAGAACACTGAGGGCTCTGTTACACAGAGAAACCTAGTCTCAAAAAGAAAGAAAGAAACAAAGAAAGAAAAACAGAAACAAAGAAAGAAAAAGAAAACATAACTTGCCTTATGAACCAGCAGTCTCATTGTTAGTTATTTACTCAGAAAAAAAAAAAAGAATATACATTCATACAAAAACCTGCAGACATCAGACATCTATAGACACTTTACTCATTCAAAAATTAAGGCGCTTAAAGATGGAGACCACCCAATGTCCCTCAGTGGGTAAATAGTACATCCAAACAATGGAATATTACTCAGCAAAGAAAACCCTCTTGGAGTGTCCCAAGACACTCCAAGGATGAATTGGGAATGCACAACCCCAGTGAAAGGAGCCAGACCCCAGAAGTTAGGTTCAGTTCACACTGTTAGGTTCAGTTCCTCTTCATTTGTGAAAAGGTAAAACTGTAAGGCAGAAGGCAGTAGGCATCAGGAAGCTGAGATAAGGAATATGGTTAACTACAAAATGCCAAGAGAGTCTGGGTAATGGTATCCATCTTCTAGTTCATTCCAGTGGACGAGCATGTACCTACATGAGAGTATCACCATTCATCCAACTGTGTCTGTGAAAAGGTGAATGAAGGCCAAGTGTGGTGGTGCACACCTTTCGTCCCAGCACTCAGGAGGCAGAACAGATGGATCTCTGTAAGCTTGTAGCTAGCCAGGGCTACATAGTGAGACCCCAACTTTAAAAATAAAAAATGAACCAAATCAGTACACCTTATTTCAGAAAGATGAGTTCCAGTTCATCTTAACCTAATCCCAGCATTGCTCAGAAGTTGGGTTTATGACAAAGACAGGGAAGGGGAAGAGGGAAGCCAAAAGATAAGTAATTAGGAGAACTGATGGGGCAGAAGTGCCAGGCTGAGCAGCTGACCAATTGGCTGTACAGACAAACGGACTTCCATCAGGGTGGAGGACTAAGCTGGGCCAGACAGGACAGGGACCTACTGAGGACTAGCAGCAGTTCTCAGTCACTCTGCTGAGCTTCCATCCTGGTGAGGGTGAGAGGTGGGCAGTCTGCAGGACTCTAGGGAAACACTGGTCACATTTCTCCACCCAATCAGGCTCATCCACGTCATAAGGTTTGCATAGCAATTGCCAGGTGTAGTGGTCTACAAAGTGAGTCCAGGACAGCCAAGGCAACACAGGGAAACCCTATCACACACACACACACACACAGATTTACACAGCGCCACCCTGGAACCTGGAATTTTTCTCTCGCCTGAGGTGGTTCATGTAATCCGTACCATGTTTTCATAGCCCTAATTTTCACTGAAGGAGAGATGGATGCACAGACAGGAACAGGCCAAGGTCCCTCAGAGTGCAAGTGGTGGGACTAGGTTTGGATCCAAACTGCATGACTCCCAAGATTTCTCTCGTCCATACCACAGTGCCCCAACAAAAGATCATGACAATCAGATGTAACATTTAACTGGAGAAAATGGCCAGTTCTGACTTACAAACTTCATGTTTTTGTCAAGTTGGACCTAATAATACTATAAGCTAACCACTATGTATGGAGTGATTCCTTTCAGCCGACACTGTCCTTAGCACTATTCATGCTCTAATTTTTCATTCTCAAAAGGGAATCCTCTTTCCCACTTCCTCCAGGGTCCTCCCAAGTTCAGGCCCCTCTGCCGTCTTGATTACAAAAGACATAAACAGCTAGCATCTTTGTTTTTAGCAGCTGGGTCCCCAAAGCCTGGCCCGGCCGGATCCCCAGTCCTCAGCTCCAGAAGAGGACACAGGAAGGCAGCCCTGATGACTGTCAACTTCTGTTCCTTTCTGGGGTCTCAGTGACTCACCCCCCCCCTCCCAACAAGGCTGACCTCTGCTGCTGGCTTCTCAGGGCCTGAACCCAGACCCAGCTGAGCTGCTGTCCTGGATGAGTGCAGGAAGTGGCAGTGGCTGCTATGGCAACGAGGCTTTGCACTGTCTGCCCAGAACAAAGGGGGCTTTCTTGGCCCTCATACCCTGTGGCCAGCGGGCTGTGAACATCAGCATCTAAGCAAAGCCTGCATCCTCCCAGCCCTTAGCCTCTCACTCTCCTCTGGTAGACATCTAGGTGGCATTTTCCATCTGAATCTGGAGCCTGGGGATGCTCCATGTCTCTAAGGGAGATGGATGAAAAAAAAAGGGGGGGGGGATAAAGATGAAATAAAAAGCAGCCCAGAGAATCAAAGATGTGTACCCCATAGAGCCTATATTAGTTACCTTTGTAGTCACTGTGGCAAAATACCTTATAGAACAACTTATAAAAGGATTTCTTTTGGCTCCAGGCTTCAGGGGATTCAGCTCCACATTTAGGGGAAGGCATGTTGGGCATGGCATTGGAGGGAGGCAGGGAGAGGAGGTATGGCATAGTATGGGGAGAAGGCCTGGCATGTTATGAGGGGAAGGCATGACATGGGGTAGCATGGTATGGGAGAGAGGGCACGGTTCACAGGGAGGCATGGTATGGGGTAGGGGGGGGCACATGGTACAGTGGGAACTTTCAACACATTATTTGTTTGTGGTTGGTCTTTTGGTCTTTTGCTTGTTTAATTTTTGAGACAGGGTTTCTCTGTGTAGCCTTGGCTGTCCTGAACTCACTTTGTAAACCAGGCTGGCCTCGAACTCACAGAGATCCACCTGCCTCTGCCTCCCTGAGTGCTCAGCACAAATTGTTAATGACACTAAACAGGAGCACAGGGTTCAGACTGGGACCAGTCTACGCTATAAATCTGAAGCCATGGCCTTACAGCCCTCTCTCTGCCAGCTAGTAATGTCCAAAAGGTTCCATATCCCATCAATTGAAGACCAGGAGTTGCAAACACACTTCACACTCAAACTGTAATAGCTCCCTGGCCCATCACACTTTACATTCAGACAGACAGGGGGCGATTGTCCTCAGGTCACCAGCTCAGGTTCAGCTGGTGGGAACAGCAGCCTTTCTCCCATTCTCAGTCTGGGCCTCAGCCAAGCTTTCCACTCTTTCTCCAAGCACAGAAGGCTGTGTAGCCAGTGGTGGCCTTCAACCATCCTAGCCCAGACCAGGCTTTGGAAACTCCCCCAAGACTACCTAGACAGCTGGTAAGCTTTTGGGTACAAAAGGAGGCTCACTGAGTCAGGAGGGTCAAGGATATGGTTCAAACTTAGAATCGAGCAAAGCGATAAGATGCGGGAACAGGGGGGAAGATGGACAGTTCTGGCAGAATCCAGAACCAGCCATGGACTGAGGCAGGCTCTGCGCTCTCCAGGTTTCCCATGCCCTGCCTCTAGCTACTGCTGAACACTGCCGCTCCCCGTTGGCATCAATTGAGAGGGGATCTGCAGGAAGCCCCTGTAAGTCTTAGGTGGAACCCACTGACAGGAATTGATCCTCCCCTGCGATGGCGCTCTGTTGTTTTTAAGCAAACTGCACACGCACACAGCCCCGCCGTGAGGCAGGAGGCCCCGGCTCCTGCTCCTGCCGGGTCTTGGCAGTCCCAACTGCTCTAGCAGCTCTGCTCACCTGCTCAGAGATGTCACACAGTTCTCTCCTCCGTTAAGCACGGGGACCAACCAGGAGCTAGCTCTCTTAGCTTCCTTCCAGTCCTGACATTCTGTGGGGAAGATTACTCCAATTAATTTTAAAATTACTTGGGAAGACTGGACTCAGTTCGTAAGGTGCCTGCCATTCAAGCACGAGGACCTGAGTTTCGGTCCCGAACTGCCACATAAAAGCTGGGTACTGTGGCCTACACCTTATGCCCAAGTAGGAGGCAGAGAGCAGAGATGGCCCAGGTTCAGTGATAGACCCTGCCTCAAGGCAGCTTTGACTTGACAACCACCGATCCAGCCTCCACATGAACCCACGCTTATGTAGGTCCACACATACACATGCATACGTTCACACAGCGATCTGAGCTGGAGAACCAGTGTATTAGTATCAGCAAGGCTTTGGGGGAAGGGAACATACACTCGAGTTCATATTCTTCAAGAGCCAGCAGCCCAGTGCCTGCTAAGTGCGAACTCACCTCCTGACTCCGCTCTCCAGTCACATGACCTCAGCTGAGGAAGCACATTCCGGACATCTCCAAGCCTTGGTTTCCTCCTCTAAAAGCAGTATGAAGCTAAAAGCAGTATCTGTGTCACTTCCTGGCTGTGCTTTAAACTCAAAGCCTGCGTAATGTTCTCAGCCATTGTCGGGCAGATAGTCAATGACAGAAGAGCAAAGGATGACAATTGGGATGTGTTAAATATATGAGTGAATGAATGAATGATAAACAGGTCAATAGAGAAAGACATATTGTATGTTTTCTTTCATATGTGAAACTAGTGTGGTGTGGGGTGTATGTGTGTGTTCGAAGAAGGGAATGACTATCTGGGAGAGAGGGAATCAGTGAGGGGGTGGGCATGGGGGACAATGTGGGGTGAAATAATAACAAAGTTCAATGATACATATATATAATTTTTATGTATTTTTTACGTTAACTTTAACTGAGACACGGCAGCGTACACCTGCAATCCCAGGATTCAGGAGGCTGACGCAGAATACTGCTGCACATTTGAGACCAACCTGACCTATTTATCTAGTTCAAGGCCAGCCTGGTGGTCTACAGCGTGAGTTCTAGGACAGCCAGGGCTACACAGAGAAACTCTGTCTCAAAATCTGGAAATACCAAAAAAAAAGGGGGGGGGATTGATTTTTTTATTTTTAGTTTTTACAGAAGGGAACCTCGGTAAGGGGAGTTTTGTTCCCTATGTTCCCACGGCAGCTTGCCTCAAATAAGCATTACCTGGTCGTGTAACTTCTGTTAGCTTCCACCCCAGATGGTCCCTCTGGGGTCAGCCTGAAGACTTTTCTGGAATCACCTACTGACCAGCAGGTCACCTCCCCTTTCTTCCCCCCCTTCTCCCTTTCCTTTATTGCTCCAATCCACCCATAGCCCTCAGGAATGCTTTGTCTCAGAATCTACTTCCTGATTCTCTGAGAACCCAGTTGGCAGGTGTACTCCTGCCCTTCGGCCACAGAGCACTATGGGTTAAGAGCCACGCCCAAAGCAAGAGCCAGCAAGGAGGAAGGCAGCAGCCAAGAAACCGTGTGGGCCTGAGGTTGCAGATGTCCAAGTCAGAAAAGTAGGCTCTATTTTCTGGGGCAGTTCCTCACGCTGCTAGTGGACTCTGACCCAGGGTAGGGGACTCAGGAGTCCAAGGTCAGCAGATAAAGGCCTCACATGGCAGACAGGGATGTAGAAGGTGCTCCTGAGCCAGGGGAGGTATAGACAACATTCAGAGTGGTCGGTGTGGACATAGAAACAAGACAATCCCCTGGAAAGAAATGCCTGTCTCCTGAAAGAGCCCAGAAGCCAGGACTGGAACTAGGGGCATCTTGGGAAGCATGTATTCAGGCCCCTTTTCCGGAAGTGGCCCCAACCTCCTTTACCCAAGCGAGTCCCACTGTAGATGACAACAAAGGCCAGTGACCAGGAAGCCACCTGTTGGCATCTGGGGCTGCAGGGCCCAGGCTCACCTGAGCTATGCATAGGCCGGGGAACTGGGGGAACTTGGACAGCAACCACAGGAAAGTGACTGGGGGCTGTTTCTGTCTCTAGGACCTCACAGATCCATCTCTGTCACAGCCAGGAGCAGAGCTGAGCCTGTGTTTGTAGGCAGAGCATCCTCCTGCATAGAGAGGGGTCTCCAGGGGGGCTAGAACAGTAGGGGAGACTGAGGACCATGCTGGCCAGGCCAGATAGCCCAGCTGCCAGGCTTTGGGCTGCCTTCCTAGCCCTCCAGGGTCCTCGGCCCAACAGCCTCAAATTATCCTGCCATTAGCAGTGATCCATCCCTTCTGAGCACCGTGCCATTTCATCACACCGTCTCAGCATCCAACATTAGGAGATAACTGCGCTCACAACATATGTCATTACTCATTAAGGGACTTTTTCTGGATTATGGCTGGGGCTTAATGACTTGTTAAAGATGTTTAACACTTACAATTTTGTTTTTAATTTAGGAAGCAGCATGATCAAACTGCGCCCTGAGACTCTCTCCTCGATTTGGTGAAATCTGGAGATGGGCCGGCCCCTCCGCTGTCTGTGCAGGGGGGGTGATCCTTAAATTGAATTGCAGCCCTCGGAGGGGTGTTTGCCCCGTCAGCTGCTGCCAGGATCTGACATGTTAATGGGGCTGAAGAAACAATGGGTTTCAGAGGTAATTGCTGAAGCAATGACTTCCAGGCAGCATTTGACTTAAAAGAAGTGCTGTTGCTGCAGGGAGGGGCCGCTGTACTCCCGGAACTCCAGCCTGGGCCTAGACATAGCCCAGGTAGACCTGCACCCTGCAGCCCCAGACCTGACAGGTGGCTTCCTGGTCACTGACTGGCCTTTGCCGTGTCGGTCATCTACAGTGGGACTCACTTGGGTAAAGGAGGTTGGGGTAGAGGGGAGGTGGGGTGCTACCAGGAAAGGGGCAAGAACGTGGGGTTCCTGATTAAGGGCTTGGTGAGGTAGACTCCAGAGGCGGAAGGGCCTGTGACTCCTCACGCTCCACTGCATGGGGGCTGCCTTTGTTCTGAGGTGTGCCGTCCCTTGAGGTCTCTGTGGCCTTCACCCAGGGCACCATGGGTTTTGTGCGAAGATTCTGGGAGATGCTCCAGTGAAATGCTGAGCACTAGATCTGGGCCACAGACAATGTGCACTCTCTAAGTCCCTTCTTAGTGCCTGGAGCATACTAACTCATTGAATCAGTTGCCAAATAGCTCTCTGAGGTAGCAAATACTATTCCCATTTCATAGATAAGGAAAACTAAGGCCCCAGGCATCTGACTCCTCCACAGTACCCAGACATGGAAACAACGTGAGCAGCCGCTGCTTACTGTGGCTCGCTCAGGGCACCTCACCATCTACTTGCTGGGGCAATGCTTATGCTGTGTTGGTCCTCCCCGATGTCAGCTTAACTCAGACATCACAGCGTTCCCAGCCCACTAGGAAGGCTAGACCCTCCAAAACAAAAGGCGATCTGGGATTTTACAACCCTCTTAGCCCACAGAGAAAAAAATCCGGTAAATCACATAAGAAACAATGTCCCGGGGCTGGAGAGATGGCTCAGCAGTTAAGGGCACTGCCTGCTCTTTCAGAGGACCTTGGTTCAATTCCCAGCACCCACATGGCAGCTCACAACTATCTGGTCTGTAACTCAAATTCCAGCAGATCAGACTCACACACACACACACATGTATGTATGTATGCCAAACACCAAATGTACATAAAACCAAATTAATTTTAAAAAAGAAAAGAAAAAGAAACAATGTCCTAATGCCTGCACTAGGAGACAGATCTGGGGCACACTGTGGGCATCAGCTCTGAATTGCAGGGTGGGAGAGAGGATAGATGCTGAGCCTTAGACAGGATGTTCCAGACTTATCCAGAGAAGCAGGCTATGTTGAGACTGAGGCTCTGAGTCACTGTCTCAGTCTCTACTGCTGTAATAAAGACCACGGGCATGAACAACTTGGGGAGGAGAGATCTATTTGGCTCACACATCTGGATCAGAGTCCATCACTGCAAGAAGCCAAGGCAGGAACTCAAGCAGGAACCTGGGGGCAGGAACTGAGAGAGACCATAGAGGAGTGCTGCTAACTGGCTTGCTCTCCATAGCTCACTCAGCCTGTTTTCTTATACCATCCAGAACCACCTATCCAAAGATGACACCGCCCACAGTGGGCTGGACCCTTCAACATCAATCATTGACCAAGAAAATTCTCTACAGGCTGGTCTATAGGCCAGCTTGATGGGGGCATTTTCTCAAATAAGGTCCCCTCTTCTCAAATGACCCTGGCTTGTGCCAGGCTGACAAAATCAGCACACTCATAGTAGAGTTCCATAAAGGAGCTAGAGCAAATGTCACCAAGACATTCATTTACTCAGTAAACAGACTGTGCTGGTCACCCTTGCTGCCTCAAAAGAAGCCATCTCCCTTGTCCTTTCTGTACTGCGGGGAGTCTAGGGAACGCCAGGACTGCAAGTGTGCACCCCCACAACTCCTGGCTCAGAGCATCCTCTTCTCTATCAGCGACTCCCAGGTTCAGAACCCACACAGCAGCTGCCTAGGCCATAGGGCCAGACTGGAGAGGAAGGCAGGCCAGCCAGGACCATTCATCCCATGGAAGCTGCTGAGAGTGAACAAGACTCAGACCAGTCCCAGAGGTCTCAGAGTGTACTGGGCCTTCCCTAAGTCATTCTAGGGGTTTGAGCTTTGGTGGGATGATATCTCACACTTAGAGAATCAAAGCGTACCAAGAAAATCCAGCTCCCTGGCTATGGAATCTGTCAGCCCAGGGAAGTCCTGACCTACTAATGAATCCAACAAAATATTCCCAGGTGTCCTAATGACAAGAGGTCTGGGTAGATTTTGTGTGGCCTGAGCACCCAGCATACTGCACATAACTGCCCAAGGCAGTAGACACCCAGTAGAGGAGAGAGCCCATCCCTGTCTAGTTAGGAACAAGTCATGTCCAAGAGTCAAAGCCAGCGCCCTTTCCCATTCCAAGGTCCCCAAAGAGCAGTGGCCTCATTTCAATAGCACATTACTACAGGGAATCCAGACAGACCAGAGCTTTCTAAAACAGGGGCAGCCTTCCCTAGCCTCTACCCACCCCAAAGCACATGCTGACCTCAGCACCTTTAGAGAGCTATTCTTTTTCCTAGAAAGCTTCACACACACACAACCCACGCACCCCTCCAGCCCTAGGCCTCCCCTCCTCCTGGCCTTCGCAGAGCCTTGCCCAGTCATCTTTCATGGGACAAAGGTGTTCACAGGCATATCCTTCTCTGAGACTGGTAGGTCTGACCTAGTTTGACCTGTGCTTTACAAGGCAGTTAGAAGCAATCCGCCACATTTGGAAAAAAGAGGAAAGAAGGAAGGGAGAATGAAAGGGAGGAGAGAAAAGAGAAGGGAAGTGGCAATGGATGTGGTGGGAAGGGAAAGGAAACGGGAAGGGAAGGGGGAGGGTGGATGAGAGGAAGGGGAAGGATGGGAACCTTAGGAAAGGAAGGGAAGGAAAACCTAAGCAATTTTCCTATGGAGAAAGAGAGGAAAAAGCCAAACACACCACAGTTCACGGGTGCAGTTCTACATCAGGTGGCTCCTGCTCACTGCTCAGCTTCAGGAAATTTTGTTTTGAATTTACTGTCTACCTTGACGGAAAGAGATTGCACTGTCACAGAACAGCAGGCCTATCTTAACTTTTGTGTGCATGCATGCATGCATGTGTGTGTGTGTGCATATGTACATATATGTCAGTGTGGTGTTTGTGTAAACTGTATGCACAGACTTCAAAGAACTACAAGGCCTTTACAAAGCAGTGTTCAGCACACACGTCCTGCATTCCCAAGCTTTGTGAATGGTGAGCCTTTGTGCTTTCATTCTCCTTTACTGTTTAAATCATCCAGTTCACTGTCCATGAGGCTATTAGGTCTTTTCCTGCTGTCGCAGTTTTGTTCTGTTGTCTCTCTTTCTCTGTCTGTCTGTCTGTTTCTCTCTCATTGTTGTTTGTTTATTAGAGACTCTGACACTCTGCAAGGCAGGCGAGCCCTGGGTCTCCTCACATATTGTTCTAATGTTGTGTCAATAGCATGAGGGACCCAACAAGCAAGTTCTCCCTGTGGACCCTGCCTCAGGCTGTGATGGAGAAGTCGGAGGCTGGGGGCCTCACACAATGTCCTCCTGGAGCCAAGAGAGTTCAAGCAGCAGCAGTGTCAATACTGAGGCAGCCACCTTACAGGTCACAGAAAGGGAGATGAGGTGGCCAAACCCTCCATGTTGTCAGGACCCCAGGGGTTAAATTTTTGTAGGGAGCAGACTTTGCAAACCCCATTGTTGAATCCAAACATCTGATAAGCAGCAGCTATGGAGAAGAAGGGCTGCTTTGGATGTACAACTAAAGGGGTATAGGTCAGCACGTGGGCAAAACATGGCCTCAGTAGAGTAAGGAAGCCGGTCACATCGCACCCAGGATCCAAACTCAGAACAAGGACAGAAAGTGTGGCCAAACCATGAAACCTCAAAGCCTATAGCCAGTGGCCAGCTGTGGCCAGCTAGGCTCCATCTCCAGGCCTGCCTTTATGACCTACTTCCTCTAGGCTCCATGTCCAACCTCAGTCCCAGCTGGGGACCCAAGTGTTGAAATACATGAGCCCATGCCCACATTGCGCATCCAGACCAACACAGATGTACTCTACCCAAATCCCTACCCTGCTACTCACTATGATGAGCATCCTAGGGCAGGTTGCCTCAGCAGTCTGGGTTCTCTTGAATAGTTTCAGGCACACAGTGAACACTGAAAACCCAAGTACCTATTACAGCTATGGGGGTCATAGTGCAAGAGTAGAGTCTCCCACTTTGGGCATCCCTTACTATGGACCTGCCCCACCATGGACGCCCCTCCCCACCATGGGCATTCCCTACTGTAGACACTCCTCACCATGGGCTTGGGTGTCCTCCCTGTGGGTATTCTCATGCCTGGCTCTTCCTGCTCTCCCTTTCATTCTCTTAGTGACTGAACCGGTCACCCTTGCAAAATAGTTGGCCAGGGGATGTCTCCTGTTCGAAGCGGGTCACTTTGTAGTGACAGGAAAGCCCAGAGGTACCATAAGAGCTCTGTTCAGAATCACGTGTGAGCTGTCATTCTAGGAATGGAGGCAATGAGTGACACTCAGGTGCATCTTCTGAAGGGGACAAAGGCAGAGGGGTCTTGAACCCTTGTCCCCAAACGCATGACACATTAAGGTGTGCTCCAGTCAGTACTGTGCTGACTGCAAGCAATAGGTTGATGGTCCAAGTTTCTGGAAAATACAAATAGCAAGTATGGTTCTTAGCCTCAGTGCTGTGGGTTGGGGTACATGCAGGGGTATGTGTGTTCACATACATCCATACATCTCTGCATACACACACACACACACACACACACACACGACTATTCACATGAACCTCTGGGGTGAGCACACACATGCACCATGTGCCCTGTCAAACCACTTTTCCCTAGGGTTGCACTCTACCAGAAATGCCAGGCTAAGTCCACTGGTTTGAAGGCACTGCCCCGGAGGAGCAATCTGGAGATGGACGGTGACAATGCTTTACTGGCCAGACAAGCCCCCACGTTCTGGTCAGCACTTCCCTGCTGAAAGCCCCGTCTACGTCAAGGGGTCCTCCAGTCGGACCAATGTAAGTCCTGGCTTAGGCTAGCTGGCAGCCAGGGCCACTGAGGGAGGGATACCATCCATCCTGACCAGACTGGAATTTGCTGTGCCTTCCCCTGTGAATGACAAAAGTCGCAGCTCCCATCTTCTGCCCTAGGAGTTGGATCATTTAAGATTCCCCCTTTGTCCTAGAGCCTGAGAGCAGCCCAGAGCTGTGAGCGTGTCTCCCTAGGTAGAATTTAAGGCGGCTGCAAAATGCCTTGATATTTTCAGAGGCCTTATTGTGCTTAAACTCGTTAGAGAGGCCACGGAGTTAATTAGTATATAGATTTTCCCATAGAAAGCTAATTTTCAGAATGATTTGCAGTCACTGGGTCTGTAACAGACTGCAATCTATTTTCTTCTCATTCCTTTCCCCCCAAAAAAGTCCAAATTGCAATGACCAGATGACTTCTGTACATGGGTCTCAGTCTACCCATTCCCCAAGTACAAGAGCTGCTTCCCCACAATCCTACCCAATACTACCACCCTCCCCACTGCCACAGACACTAGGACCAGCTGGCTTAGGCAGGTTTTGAGCCAAGAACAGGCAACACCAGGCCTGAGGGGGTCGGCTTCACATTGTGCAGTCCAGAACCTGGTGACAAAAGGGCCTGGGGACCAACCCTCCTCTGACATCCTGGAAGAGTGTTTAAGGTCTGTGCTTCTTGCCCCTCATCAAGATGGCCCTCAATGCCTCCAAAGAACTTTGTGTGTGTGTGTGTGTGTGTGTGTGTGTGTGTGTGTGTGTGTGTTTCAAGACATGGTTTCTCTGTGTAGCCCTGGCTGTCCTGAAACTCACTCTGTAGACCTGTAGACCAGACTGGCCTTGAACTTGTAAAGATCTCCCTGCCTCTGCCTCCTGAATGCTGGGATTAAATGCATGCACCACCACCCAACATGATTTTTTTTAAGATGGCTTTGTAGGCTCCCCGTGCTCTGACTTTGAAGTCTGATGCTCCTGCCTCTACTTCTCTGGGATTATAGGCATGCACCACCTCAGCCAGCTTATGCAAGGCTAGGGATTGAACCCAGAGCCTCATGCAAGCTAGGCAAGTGCTCTACCTCCTGAGATAACACCCTCATCTTCGAAATATCATTAACACTGAGTCCTAAAAAGGCAACACTTACTGGCACATTCAAGGTTCTAAATCCTGTACCGGAAGAATTTTGCATACTTTTATTCAATCCTTGACACCTGTCTATTTCATGGAAAGAGACTGAAACCCAAAGAGATAAAATAACTTGTCACTAGTGAGTGAGACAACAGGATTTCTAATTCAGCGCTGCCTGGTTCCAGAGCCATACAAAAGTAATGTCACTCATGGCAACAAGGACATGCTGGGACCAGGCCTGTGACTGCAAGGCCTATTGTGTTTTTCCTGGAAGGTTGTGGCTGTAGCTTTGTTGGTGAAGGGCTCGCCTAGCCTGCACAAGGCCCTGCGTTTGATACCCGCATCCCATAAAAAAAGGCATGGTGGGACACGCTTACAACCATAACACTTGGGAGGTAGAAGCAGGAGGATCAGAAATCCAAGGTCATTCTCAGCTACATAGCAAGTCTGAGGCCAGCCTGGGCTACATGAAACCGTGACTCAAAGGGTAAAAAACAAAATTCCCTACAGTCTGAGACACTCCCACGACCCCAAAGTGTACATAGCCATAGGACTCTACCCTCCTGTGCACTAACAGCAGAAAAATAAGAGGACAGATCTCAAAGTCAGAAAGTTCCTTAGGTGTGACGCAATCCAACACACACACACAGGTTAAGTGTGGAAGTTGAGGCCCACAGAGATATAAAGACCCACCCCATGCACCCAGAATGCAACGAGGGCTCTGCCATTGCCGGAGCCCAACTCTGCCCTGTCTCAGTGCTCTGGGCTCCTCCAGGGGTCTCCTCAACAGGAGGCCAGCAGGGAGCAGGTACCCACAACTGGCAATGGCATGGATGGATGATTCCTGAAGCTTTCTGTGACGGAAAATGCTATTAGTCACAGGAGATCTGCCTGCACCTGAGAACCCCTGTCAGAAAACGTGACAAGTGGACTGGGAGTGGGTTCCCTCCACCTTATCAGATTTGTGGAGCTCCAGCAGAGTCGCTCCTGGCCTAGAAGAGGCAGCCAGCCTCAGGAATTTGCATAGATAACTGCGTTTATCAGAGGAAGTCCCAATGAGGCTGAGCCAGGAGGGTGACAGGCTAATAACTTGAGAACACTTGATGCTGATAAGAAAGGGTGCCTGTTCTTGGTCCAGAGGCCTCACCCAGAGCCCACATTCCGTTTTGGTGGGCAGGGGTTACTTTTCCCTTTTCTGCTGGTGGGAAATTGAGAGACTATGCCACTTTGAGGAGGAGCCAGCTGCTTTTCCAGACAGGGTTTCTATTCCACTGAAATCCTTTTCTCCAAGAGCTGGCTCTTTGCTGGGTCAGGCCCACTGTGTGCCAACGGCCGTATGAGAGTTATCTGTGCCAAGCCTTAGGTTGATGATCTCCTGCACAGCCAAGGGTCTGGGCATAATTCACGATGGGCAGACACCTGTACAATGCCTAACCCCAGAAGGCCTGGAATCCTTGCTGTATGGGCTCCCTAGGGAAAGAAGCTTCTCAGCATGTCTTGTCAGTGCCCAGTGCTGGACATGAAGCTCAGTCCTGTCCCTGCAGGACTTTAGAGTATGCGCATGAAGGAAGACACGGCCCTGTCAGCTAAAATATCCTGGGAGCTGCTTGTTGCCAGCTGGTTTATAAAGATTCAGAAAGCCTGGCTTGGTGGTGCACAACTGTAATTCAAGCACCCGGGAGACAGAGGCAGGAAGATGACAAGTTCAAGACCAGCCTGGCTATACAATGAGCTCTTGGTCAGGCTTGTATTTCAACCAGAGGCATATGAAGAGGTTTCCGGAGTAGGAAGAGAATCTAAAGTCAGCCCTGAAGGATGAGTTGGACTCTCTCATAGGTGGATATGAAGGCAAAGGTAGCCTAGGAAGCAGGCGCTACTTGAAAAGCAAAGAGGACTTGGAATACTTGGGAAATGGTCAAATGAGCAGTGAAGGAAGGGGAGGGGGTGGAAGGATGGGGTAGACAGCAGTGGGTAAGACCTCAGGAGAAGGTCAAGAAGGAGTCCATCAGTGTGCAGGAGAACCTAGAATGGCCAGCAGGGTGGGGACCCACCCCATTTTAACCAAACAAGCTCCATCTTAGTTTCATATATTAGGCATTTGCATAAGACTCCCAAAAAACAGATATGTCAAGATGAAAGAAATGAAAGAGAAGAGACAGGGGAGGGAGGGGAAGAGAGGGAGGAGAGAAATTTAAGTTGAAGAGAGCAGAGGAAAAGATGGGAAGGAAGAGGTTAGAGAGTGAAGGGAGAAGGGAGAGAGAGGAGGAAGAGAGAGAGGAAAAGAGGAAGAGGGAGGGAGAATGGGAGGAAACAGAAGGAGGATGAAAGAGGGATAAAAATCTAGGCCAAACACCAAAGGCTGGACAGAGACTCCAAGAGGTGAGTGGGGCCTGCAGTCCTACATCCAGGCTCTGCCTCAGTGCCTGCCTTGAGCCTGTCCATGGGTGGAACCCAAGTTAAACATCTGCTGACCACAGATGCCCCACAGCCTATCAAAGCGCAGCAACAGCCGCCTCCCCACATCGCAGAGAATGCTGAGCTGAGGGACAAAGCTATTCCTAGTCACAGCCCTGCACTTGCTTACCGTCACTGGCCTTCCATCTGCTCTTCGGCGGGCCTGGTTGAGGGCCCACGCTGGTGGCTTGCGTTCTGGTATGTCAAGGGGATCCATGCAGCTGCCTGGCCTCCTTTCTGTGATGCATCTTCTGCAAGGGGAGGAGGCACAGTGGTCAAACTCAGGCTTCTGGCAGTGGCAGAGCCAAGCTCATGCCGGTCTGCCCCCAGCTTACCCTAATGCATCTACCATTACCGGTGAGTGTGAGAGGCACAGCTGATGGACCTCATGTCTGTTCGGAATACGCCTTGACCTTGTTGCTCAACATGCCTTGGCGGAGGTACATTCTCAGTACAGGCCTGGACCACACCCCTGAGCACTCCAGGCAGGCTTTTTGGATCTGCCTGGAATTTGATGGGATGGGGAGGTTTGTCTTTTTATTCATGTGGGGCAAAGCTGAGCTCAGCCTGACGAAGAATGGAGAAGGCAGAAGCTCCATGTCCCCGCCTTGTGCCATCTTTTTCACAGCAGCCCAGCACTGCCCCCAAACTTGTGTACCCCCGCTCAGCAAAGAGAAAGCTTCGCACCTTACTGAGCTGTTCTGCTCAGATGAGGCCTCCTGGTCTCTACTTTGGTCTCAGGAGGTTGGTATGAGGAAACAGACACGTCTCCTCACACCCTGTCCCCAAAGAAGCTTCCCTTCTGCAATATCCAGTGTCCTCCCTTGACAACTTCTAGCAAACAAAAATGTCTCTACGTCATTACATCTACAGGATATTTGGTGACCTAGTCTTGGCCAACAGTGTTACCATAGTGAGGTAATTTAAAGCCAAACCTCAGGGATGACGATGCCTCAAGCACCAAACCAGACACCCAGAAGCTTTCACGTCCATTCTCTGATCAAACCCTCACAATGGTCTCAAGATCTGGGGACTGTTCACCTTCCCTCACAGATGCAAAACGGAACCTGCAGTCACTTCCTGAGGCTCCACAGCTCAAGACCCGAGCTCAGCCTCAGTTCTATCCTTTCTTAGCTCACTCCACCTCAGAGATCACCTTCCTGGTGCCCCTCCCGCAATGGAACCCACTCCCTGGGAGGTGCAAGCAAGATCCCCCAAAGTAGACCCAAACCTGGCCGCTCAGAAAGCCCATGTCTCTTCCCAGGGCCCCTCAGAAAGTCTGGCATCTAAGCGGGTTTTTGAGGCTCCCCTGTACTGTAGGCTTACCTCCATCCTTGCAGCTCTCAGGGACTGGCCCCCACCCTCTCTTAGTACTCTTCACCACCAGTTCCCCCAAAGGGTTAAAAACGGGAACCAAATAATTTATTTCGAGATCTTAAAAAAAAAAAACAAATTCAAATTTTTTTTAATTATGTCAAATTAAGGCCATTAAAAGTTAAGCTGTGTACCAGGAGCATTTTCCTGAGAAAGGTGCTGGAACGTCATTATTTCTCCCCAAAACGCACTTACTGTACATTTCTCAAAGCCATCAGCCTTGATTGAAGGCTAATGAAAAAGCTGTCCTACGTCGGTTTATTCCTTGTATCCATTAAGAATAATTACGGCTGAACAATTTTTGATGCCTGTAACCTTCGAAAGCGTTGCTAATGGCATTATAAATTGCTTCTTGTCCAATGACTACGGCAAGATGCTTAATTCAAAGGCGTTCTGTCAACAGGACTGATTTGTGTGGCTAATGAGCACATTTAAAACAACAGCCCCGGCTCATGCATCCGAATGTCAATAAGAGGAGGAGGTTCAATAAGGAGGCTTGTCCGTAATAATTAGCAAGGACAAGCACTCGGGATCAGGCCCGCTGTGGCTTTCTCAGCCCTGCTGCAGACCATGCTCCTGCCCCCGAGGCCCAGCCTGGTACTGGTCTACTTCCTTGCTAGGCTAGGGTTAGAACCCAGACAGCCAGCCGAGGCAGGAGGCGATGGCCGAGGAGGAGGGTGCACAGGTCAGCGACAAGACTAGCTACTATTTGTCAAGAACTTACTCATTCATTCCACGGACATTTATGAAACACCTGTTGTATGCAGGGGGTGTGGTGGTAAGCAGGACAAACTCGGAGCTCGGCCTGCCGGGCCAGCAAACAGTACACTAAAGCCATAGCCAGAAAGGCTGGCAAGTCACTGGGAAAGAAAGGGAGGCCCTGTGAACAGCAGACAGGGGCCCAGGAGCAGCCTGGGGCAGTGGAAATGAGGTTTAAAGGGAGTGTGAAGGGTCCTAGGGAGCCAGCCAGTCCTTGACAATAAAAGGCACTTCCACCATTCTGGATACAGGGGTTGGTAGAGGCCCAGACTGGGCATGGAAAGGGCCTGTGGGGAAGGGGTGTTTGGGAAGCATCAAAGTACTTTCTAGTATTATTCTCTCCCCAGCCTCAGAATGCCACCTCTTAGACAAGTCCTTAAAGACTTGGTGCGGACGCCACCCCCTTCAGAGAGCCAACCTTGATTTCTCCTTGCTTTCTTGGTTAGGCTACAGCTCCTGGCAGGTGCCAAGGCAAAACAAGTCAGTTTCTAGCAATTCCTCAAGTACAGGGACCTGATGTCCTCACCCCAAAGAGCTGACCACATAGGTGGCCCCTTTGTCAGGACTGGAGAGCTGCCCCACTTAACTTTTCCTGGCCCTTCCACTACCCACAATCAGCCTCTTATGGCATAAGCATTCCCTGGGTATTAGGATGGGGGAGGCGGAGATGTGGGGGAAAGATGAAATTGGAGGAAGTGCTTGGATATAAAGCAACCTGGTACCCCAGGACCCCAGCCTCTGTCCTAGACATGGGCACACACAGCATATTAGCTCAACTTACCAGTCACCAGGCCTGAGAGAGGGGGGCCAAGAAGTAAGGGCTCGAAGGCCCAGCAAAGGTGTTTCCTTTCACACAGCTAACGATTGCTTAAAGCCGGGCATAGGCAGCTACATGTGTGAAGATGCCGCCTGGTGAGGACTGGCCTGGCAAAGAAAGTCAGAGAAGAAAGTGGCTGAGAGCTCAGGCTCCAGCGGTAAGGGTTCAAATCCCAGCTCTTCCAAATAGAAGCTGGGAGGCTACAAGCAACTTACCCTTGATGCTGCGGCGGCCCTCTCTGTGAGATGACTGTAAAGACAGAAGCTGCACCCAGCCCTCCGTAACTGGCACGGCTGTGTCATCAGATGCAGGAAGCAAACGGGTCCTCACTGGGTGCAAAAGAAAGCAAAGATGCCAATTCAAGCTGACTGCGCAGGGCCCCCTGGCTAGCCAGCATAAACTCGTCCAAACCAGGAACACTTCCCTGCTCCACCCAGCCACCCCCAGAGCAGCAGCCCAGGAAGCACTTGAACATCTGTGTCTGCAGGAGGATGGATGCGTGGCATGAGGGTGGATCGACGCAGCCACTCGGCTCTGTGTCAGACCAGGGTGCGGGGCCGTCCTGGGACAGCCCTGGGCCTGCTGGGAGGGCTCCAGGTGTTTGCCCGCAGGAGCCGAGGGGTAGCAGACATTGTTGGGGGGACACTCCCTCCACTGCCTTCCCAACAGCGCTTTGCCACCTCCGGGGCTCTCCAGGTGCAGACTGACAGAATCTGTCTCCTCACTCCTGGTGACAAGGTTCAGATTTCTATCTCAGGGAGAGGTGCTTGGGGGAAATCCCAGGATGAAGTGATAAACAGAGAATTTGCCCCACTGGTCCCCAGAGAGGGTGTCTCAAAAGCCCTTCGGTACTTTTTTAAAAGAATATTTGCAGTAACATTTCCATAATTACTAATGCACATCAATGGTACATATCAATGAGCTTCATCGAGACATCTACATGCATGCCATATATCATGCTAACTACTCTAGTTTACACTTCCCCTCACCCGCATCCCCTATCCTACCCCACCAGCATCTCTGCTATTTTATCTCTTATTGTTATTATTATTAATTTCACATGAGAAAATACAACACTAGTATTCTCTGTCTGATTCATTCTACTAACCATAACGTCCTCCAGTTCCAGCCATTCCTGAAAATACTTTCATTCTTCTTCATGACTGAATAGTACTCCACTGTGTGTGTGCGTGCATGTGTGTGTGCCTGGCTGCCTGTGTGCCTGCCTGTGCACGTGTTACCGTGTAAGCGTCAAGAGTCATCCTCACTCCTGCTCCAACCCCCACCCCAACATGTTTGTCAACGTTTGCTGTTTTCTTGCTTTGAGTTTTGATCATTTTGACCTGTGGTCCATTGATTCAAGGCCCTCATTTCTCTTTCCACCAGGAGATGTGGAAAGAGCCAGTGTTTGAGCTGAGCTTCCGGCATCCATTTTCTTCAGGGCAAGGGGTTTAGGGGGATGCTCAGTCTCTCTCTCTCTGATTAGAGCCTGATTTTTCAGTTCCCCGTGGCAGAAGCCCTCTGCAACATGTGGCATGCCCAGCCTGTTACCACACAACTGTCTCTGGCTTCATGACAACATTTCCGGTTTCTTCTAGGACTGAGAGTCTTTTCTTCATTTGTCTTTGTCTCATCTGACCACTTTGCCCTTGTTGTTTCTCTCCACAAGCCTCCTCCTTAGTGAACGCACCCTCTCATGGCTTTTGCTCATCACTTCCAAGGTACCAGACCCTGGTCCCTCTGAGCCAGATCTTAGCAGGCCACTGCCCTCTGAACATGCCTTTTCAGACAGCCCACAGGGGTCAAGGATCAGCACACCTTGGTCCTCCCACGAACCGCCTCTCAAAAGACCACATTCATCTGTCTATCCACTGACCAAGCCAGAAACTGAAAAGAAAATCTCAGTTTAAATCCAAGATCCACCACTTCCCACCTGTGTGACCATGGCAAGCTGTTTAATCTCCCCAACCCTGAATTTTCCCATGTGCAAAATGGAGGTAATAATTGCCCTCACTTCAAGGGTTGCTATAAATCATGAAGGGGTTAATACATATAAAGTCAGAAGAGTTAAACCCCACCTGCCCTTCCTGCCTATTGGGTCCTTTCAACTCTCAACCCCTTTCCTTATCCTCCTGCTCTGCTGCTACCATGTTACCAATGCTCGTGATGTGTTCAGGATCTACTGTAAAAATCTCCTGCCTTCATTTCCCCTGGACTTGTCACTGTGGCTGAACAACTAGAGTGAGTGCCTAGGAGGTGAATGAAATGGTACCTCTCCTGACAATGAGCTCTCTGTCTGAAGCTGGATTCATCAGTGGGGTCCCTTCAAGGCTCTGGGGCTTCCTGTGGGGCTGGCAGACAGCACTCCCTGGAACTCACTCACCCCAGATCCAGGAGGGAAACAAGAAGGAGGAGGAAGGGACCTGGTGTCTCACAGTTCCCTTTGTAAGCAATGACCTAAAAACCTCTCTCTAGACTCCATCTCTTAAAGGCTCTTCCCCCATCCCCCGCCCCCACCCCCAATAGCCTCAATGGGGACATCTTCAGCACATGGGACTTCAGGAGATATTCAGAATCTAAACTATAGCATTATTTATTCCCAACTCCACTTCTACCCCACCCCGCACTGCTTACAGAAGCAGGCCCCTTGGGGTTATGCCCTGGCCCCCTGACACCCTCGTCCAAGGACTGTGTATTGTGAGGTATTAAAGTTCAGCTCCCTCTCCTCACATCTAGACCACACCAGCCACTGGAAATCGGCTAAGGCTCCAGTGTAGGGGTGCACAGTAGCCAAGCCTCTCCCTCTAGCCAGGTTCCCTGGACTCCCACAGGGTGGTTCTCCAGATGACTCATGGAAATGCCTCTAGCTGTCACCCCCATTTCCCCATGCTCTACCCCCATCTCCCACCTCCCCTCATCCCCATCCTCCACCCCCACCCCATCTCTCACCTCTCCACACCCCATCCTCCACCCCATCCCCCATCCCCGTTTCCACCCTCAGTTCCCATCTTCCACCTCCCCTCACCCCCAGCCCTGCAGAGCCCCAGCTCACTGCTCATCTCCAGGGAGCCTGACCTAAGATAGCTGTCCTTCCTGTGCTGGATTAGGTGTTAGTTCTTAGTACACTCCTCACCCCTTACGAATCAAGTCAGCAGCCTTTGCTGGCTCCATGATTACAAGTCCTGGGTGTGGTGAACAGCCCAGGGCTCCGTTCCCTGAGCAGGAAGGCTGGAAGAGGCTTGAGGAGGAGGCCTGAGGGGCGGAGAGGAGAGGAGTTTCCATCCGGGTATTTAGAAGTCGCCCAATGTAGCAGTACCAACCATTGACTGTCACAGGGTACCGCTTAAGTAACAAAACAGCCATGCCAAATATACCGAACATGTGCTTTAGCTTGGCATGCTCTAGAGCCCCCTGAATGCCCCATTCAGTGGCTCAGCAGAAAGCCCAGGCTGTTTAGCCAGACTCACAAACGCCTGAGTCAGCCCACCTTGACCTACTCTTCTGGCCTGGCCTTCCCTCTTGGCATAACCACTTGCCTATGTTCTGCTCTAGGCTCCTCCTTGAGCACACTCTCATCTCTTGCCCAGTGAAGCAACAGGCCGGACATGCCCTTGCCCACATTTGCAGCCTAGGGAATTCCTATCACCTGAAGCCCTTCCTGGCTTCTGGTTCTGCAGTGGTCCTCTCTTGTCTTCCTTTCTTTCTTTATTTTATTTCTGTTTGTTGTTGTTGTTTCATTTCTTTGTTTTTGAGACAGGGCATCACTGTGTAGCTCTGGCTGACCTATGAACTCACAGTGATCCTCCTGCCTCTGCCTCCTGAGTGCTGGGTCTTTTTTATTACTGATATTATTATTATTATTTCAATAACTTTGGTTAAATTTTTTTGACAACTTCATGCACGTGCATAACACATTCTGATATCATCATCCCCGACATTCTCCAGTCTCCCTTTGATCCCATGAACCCCACATTCATATCTTTTCATTTTGTCTTAATGACCCACTGAGTGGAAATAGGGCTTGTCTAAACAGCCATAGGTTTGGAACTGTCCGTTGGAGACTGGTGGGCTCCCCAGCAGGCTCACAACTGACAATGATTTCTCCTCCTCCAGAATCCATCAGTCATCAATAGTTCAGTGGGGAGAAACAGGGCCCCCGGAAGCCCTTCCCTGATCCCTCACTGACCGATGACAGGCCCAGTGCAGGCAATCCTGGCTGCTGGGAGATCATGTTTATAGCGGCTGTGGCATTCCCTGAAGGAAGGATTGTGCAGCCCTTCACGCAGCCTCCCAGCTCTCAGACTCTTTCCACCCCCTCTTCCAAGATGTTCTGAGTCCTGGAGGGGCTGGTATAAACATCCTGAGCACTCAGCCATCATTACCCTCAGCAACGTGCACAGCCACTGGCCTCTGCATTCACTGAATTTCGTTACAGAGAGAAGTTTCTCCGATTAAGATGAGAGCAGCACTTGTCCGTGCTGAGTGGGTAGCTGGGCCGTAGGTGGGTCCTGGCAGGCCACTTGAACTTTTTTTTCAATACCGTACTTGTGTACAATACGCTGTAATTACATTCACCCTATCTCCCTCTCTCGTCCCTCCCCACTCCCTCCAACTTCCTCTTCCCAGCTAGTCCTCCTCCTACCACACCACCCTTCCTCCCCACCCTTTCTGCCTGTGACGGCAAGAGCAAGGGCGTATCCAAAAGACAGCCCCCTCCCACGCTCCTCTTCATCCTTCAGTCCTTCCACCACCTCTTCTGTGATACTTTCTCAACCTCAGAGGCGATGACATCGATTTCCATTTGGGGCTCATTCTTCTGTGTGTGTGTGTGTATGTTTGCTCTTGTTCACGAAGGTGTGCCTGTGTGTGAGCATGTGTGTATGTGTGTGTGTGTGTGTGTGTGTGTGTTTGCTCTTGTTCACGAAGGTGTGCCTGTGTGTGAGCATGTCTGTGTGTGTGTGTGTGTGTGTGTATGTTTGCTCTTGTTCATGAAGGTGTGCCTGTGTGTGAGCATGTCTCTCTCTCTCTCTCTCTCTCTCTCTGTATGTGTGTGTGTGTGTTTGCTCTTGTTCACGAAGGTGTGCCTGTGCGTAAGCATGTCTGTGGAGGCCAGAAGACAACCTTAGGTGTGTCATCTCCAGAAACACTGTCAACCTGCTTTGAGAGAGGGTCTTTCACTGACTTGGAGCTCACCAATTAGGCTACACTGGCTACCCAGTGAGTCCTGGGGATCCTCGCTCCGCCTCTCCAGCCTAGGATTACAAGTGCACACCACCACACCTGGCATCTTTACAAGTTCTGAGACCAAACGCAGGTAGGTCTTCACACTCACAAAGCAAGTGCTTCACCCAATGATCCTCTCCCCAATCCATCCTTTCATTCTCTTCACAACCCTTAGCTTCAGGATCGTCTGTTGCAGTGTCTGTCTCCCCAAGCAAACTGAGCTCCATGCCACCGGAGATGTGTCCCTTCGGCCTCTGTCAGCAGCACAGCCCTCACCTAACTCAGAGCAGGGCTATCCATCAAGTCTGTGCATCTGAGCCAACCCAGCGCATACCAATACATGGCCGGAGAAGCTGAGAGCCATCCTGGCTTCTCTGGAGAGCATGGACTAGGAGGCCTGGCTTCCCAGAGGGGCTCCACCGGAAAGCTCCAGGGACCTACCTGTTCCCGCCTCCCAGCCCTGGGATTACAGATGTGTACCACCCTGCCCAGCTTGTATACGGGTGTTGGAAATCCAAACTCAGGCCTTTGTGCTTGCCTGTCAAACACTTTATGAGCCATTTCCTTAGCCTGTAATTACTTTTTATTTCTTTATTTAAAAAAATCCTCAGGATTTGAGACCAAAAGATCAAGACAATTTCAAAATTTGTAACTTTTTTTTTCAGCCAGGAAGTATATTAATATATTTTCATTCACAAAATATCTGTGGGTGCTGGGGTTGGTGATTGTGTGTGTGTTCCACAGGCGTCATGTCTAAATTTTAAGTTCCCCAAGGACAGAGACAGTGTCTTCTGGCTTGTCCCACACACAGAGCCTGGCGCATGACTGATGCTCAATAATTACTTGTTGAGTGAAAGAAAGTGAAGACAGCCCAGTCAATAAGAAAGAGCTGATGCGGCAGCCTTCCCTTGGGCAGCGTTGTGACGGGCCGTGACCTTCTGTCAGTTACAGCAGGGAGGACGGGGCACGAGGAAGGAGGCACTGAATGGCTAATACAGGAATCTGCAAAGCATTAGGAATTATTTCCCATGGTTGTCATGGTCTCCCCACCCCACCAAGGGTTGACTTCCTTCTCCATCCCCACACCCAGAACATGCACATGTGTACAAATGCACACACGCACACACACACGCGCGCACACACACACACACACACACACACACACACACACCACCATACCACACCACACCACACCATATCCTCTGAGGGCTTCAGCCACCAATACGGTCATCTTTATTTAAAAATTGCCTGTTGTATGTTCATGTGTGGTTGGGTTTGTGTTATGTATGTGCATGGGCTAGAGGTGGATATTTAGTGTCTTCCTCAATCCCTTCTCCTTATTATTTGGGAAAGGGTCTCTCACTGAACATGGAGCTCATCAGCTCAGCTAGACTGGCTGGCCAGGGAGTTCCCTGGGTCCTGCCTCTGTCTCCCCAGCTCTGGGTTTATAGGCATACGCTGCTGTGCCCAGGTTTTAACATGGGCACTGGAGATCCGAACTCAGGTCCTCATGCTTCCATGGCAAGCAATTTACTCACTGAGACATCTCCTCAGCCCCTGATAAGGTCTTTAGTTCTCTTGTCATTTCTTCTCCCTCATTAAAGACCTTCCCACCTAAACCTCTGTCTGTGTCCTCTAAGACCCAGTGTTGGGAATGAGGGTCTCTCTGACTCCCCGGACCTCAACAGCACTGGAAAATGGATACCCCAAGGCTCCACACCCCAGGACATCACATACATTTTTTAATGTAATTTATTTATTTTTATATCAATCACAGGTTAGGTACTTTGCATCCCAGGCATAGCCCCCTCCCTCATTCCCTCCCACTCTCCCCATCCCTCCCTCATCTCCTCCCCGATCACATACATTCTTAATAGAGCTGACCTGGTTGGTGACATGTAATGTCTGTCACCCTCAGCTCAATCAGTGGCCACCCCTAGCAGCTTGAGTGATACTGGGACCAGCCGGCTCCAAGCAACACGCCATCACCTCAGACGCAGAGGTGAGCTGGCCAAGATCAGGCAAGCCAAGCCCAGCATCCATCGGTGGGACTGCCCAACTGGTGCTAGAACGGAGAACAATGATAAACAGCGGCTGCTCCAAGCCTCTGGGTCTTTGGATGCGTTGGGGCACAAACATGATCTCCTGCCCTGCAGCTCAGCCTTTGCTCTGTTGTAGCAACACCATGAAACAGGCATTTTCTCCACCCACTCCCTCACCTAAGCCCCAGAGCTCTGTCGCTCTCTCAGTGCCTATTTCTGAGACAGTCTCCATAGGTAGCCCTAGCTGGCTCAAATGTGTTACGTAGATCAGGCCAGCCTTGAATTCGTACAGCTATGCCTGCTTCTCCCTAGGGCTGGGGGTGGGGGGGGGGGCGGGCACATGTATACCAGGACATCTGTCTTCCTGTCGTACCCACAGTAATGGCTCCTCACTCACACAGCATTGCCAGTTTTCTCTTCCCTGCCTCTTCCTGCTCTAGGACCCACCGGCAGTCACACTGTCCTCTCTTTGGTACCTTTGACCCTCATCCTTCTATCACATCTTTGAAGGAAACTGACTCCTGGTGAGGCGGTGGACATCTTATTTCCCACACTTTGGGAAATTGTCTAACCTCATCAGGTGACCTTCTCACAAGTTCGTGGTCATCAGAGAAGCCCCCACTGCTGCCTGTCTATATGGCCTTTTGACCCCTCTCTCACCCTCTTGGCCATCACACCCAACAAGCTGGCAACCTTACCTCCTATTTTATTAAGAAACAGGGCTGTCAATGTCCCGTGGCTACCTTTCAACCAGCCCCCCTCTGATTCCTTCTCCCACTTCTCACAGTAAGAGGGTCCTCATTCTTCCTACCTATACCTTCCTTCTCACCTGGACTCTCTCTCCAGGATGGCCAGGGCCAAGACTAGAAGCACCGACCTCAGTTTCAGATACACTGGGGTAGGTAGAGAGTCCCTTGCACATGCGACCTGGCCCTAAATGGAAGAATGGCTGGGAGAGCAACGGCATGAAGGGTCATTGTTCTTCCACGATGGGATAGTCCTCTGCCTTTAATATGTATTTGTTATTATTGTTTGTATATGATGTGTAGAGGCACACACTTTACAGAGCATGTGCGGTGGTCTACTTTGTGGAGTTAGCCCTCTCTCCTCCACCTTTGCATTGGCTCCAGGGATTAAAATCAGGTCATCAGGCTTGTGCAACAAGCACCTTTACGCACTCTGCCACCTCACCAGCCCCCCAGATACTCAGATAGAAAGTGAGCTGGCACAGGATTGCACATCTGTAAACCCAGCACTCAAGAGGCTGAGGCAGAAGGATCACGAGTTCAAAGCTGGCTTGTGTTACACAGTAGAACAATGCATTAATTACTTAATTGATTAGAGACCATAAGGAAAGAGACAATAGTACAAGGAGAGAGCGTCCAAGTTGAGATGTCCCAGTGGCTAAGAGCAAAGAGGACACGAGTCTGAATCCCTGGTAACCATACTGAAGTCAGATGTGAGCATGGGCACCCCTCCTTCCAACGGCAGAGCATAGACAGAAGATCCATGTCTTCCCAGTCAGGCAAAGCCCAGCAAGTTCAGGGTTAGTGACAGGACGTGTCTCAAGACAATAAGATGGGACCTCATAGAGCAAACACCCAGTGACTTCCTCTGGCTGCTACAAGCTGGCACACTGACATGCACATACACACATGTAAATGCATACACTCACAGTGCACATGTGCTCACACACACACACACACACACACACACATGCACACGCATGCGCACGCGCACAGTCATTTCAAAAGAGATTCAAAGAAAATAGAAAACAAAAGTCAAAGAGAGGAAGAAAAAGACAGAAAATGCCAGAGAAGGCAGACAGGAAATTTGGGACAAGACCATAGACTTAACTTTCCTCCTAGGCCATACCTGGCAGTGCTGAGCTGAGTGACAGAGGGGGAGGGTGTAACTCAGGAGGACTGAGGGAGTCCTGGTTTGGGACATGGGTTGGGTGAAAGAACAAGGCTAGACGATACCTACTCAGGCTGGTCCCCAAGAGCTTGGTGACCCCATCTCCTTCTTCCTTGGCTGGTAGCTGCAGCTGTAACCTTTTCAAGTGCTGAGATAGACACGAGTCTGGAAGCAGGCTACAAGCAGACTGGCACTGACCAAGCAGGAGAGCAAGGCAGAGTGGGAGAGTTCTTAAATCTGTTACGTGGAAGCCTGCCTAGTAACCTGGAGAGAAGGCCTGGGGTGGCCCCTCCTTTTCTTATAAACGATGAGGAGATCTGAGGAGAAACATTCTGTCTTGGGAGAGCCACACACACTCAGCAGGAATGGGGCAGCCAACCCCTGCAGAGGGAGACGTCAGCCCAGGGGACCCTGACACAAGCATCTTCCTCTTCAACCACTGGCCCTCCCTACCACGGTTTCACCTCCTCAGCACGCCTCCCATCAAGAGAGTAAGTAATCTCTCTAGGTTCCAACAGAGCCCTCCTGCTCTCTAGACAAAGGACACCAGATTCACAGGCTCACGCCACCTTCTACTTCTTAGGTGCGTCTAGACAAGACCTTGTTCCCTTGGATCTTAATGTTCTTCATCAGTAATGTTGAAGCCCTACTCTGCACCAGGTGTCGGACTCAGATGGATCAGTTGAGAACATCTAATTGGGAAGCCCACAGTCTGAAACACACACACACATGAACTGCCCAGGCCACGCAGAAGAAACGTAGCCACTCTGCCAACTAAGCGTTTGGTTCCTCCCATCCCCTGGTCACTGTCTCACACCCCTCACCCTTGTTCTCTGTGGGAAAGACTCGTCTTTCTGTTCAACCATGCAGATGGAGGGGCAGGGCTCAGGAAGCACACCCAGGACCAGTGAGGAAGTAGACATTCCAGGGGCATCTCAGAGATCTCCTCAAGGCTAGAGCCCTTTGCCAGGCCTGTGCCAGGGCAGAGTTGGAGGAACACACAGTGACAGGCAGTAGCGTAGGAGTGCTTGTACCATTTCACCCAGAAACTGAATCTGGAGACTGCTGAGTGCTCTTGAGCTGGGAAACCCACCCACCCCTCAAACAACAAAAGCAAGCAACCAGCTGCCTTGGGTCTGGCAGGGGCAGAAGGCCTGAGACAAGTGTGAGGAGGAACCGGTTCTGTCCATAAACATCTCAATAGCGTGATTAACTGAGCATCGCAAATTGTAACCCTTTCCTTTAATGCACTTTCCCTGAATTACCGCAGGAGCCGGCGGCCGAGGAGCCCCGTACAAATTGCTGGAATGGGCAGTTAAGCGGGGAGGTCGGAGGTTAAATGAACACGGTTGTTTATGAAGACACAGCCCGAATCCATTTGCATTTTAATATTCTCTCAGTGAGACGGAAAGCCACTTTGAGGACAGCTTGTTTGGAAATCCCATTAACGGGTTATTTATGGGGCTCGTGGCTGCGTGACCCTTGCCCTTGTTTTGTTAAACATGAACCAGACATGAATCAGACGGGCAGCGGGCTAGCTGCTATTGTTTCCTGTAGCAGGAAATGTCATCGGATTCGATTATTCTGAGGCTGACACCTTCTGAATTATCACCCTCATAATGCTCAATTTTCCCTTTTTTCCCCTTTGGTCAACCTGATTATTTCCGTCTTTGTAGAAAGCCGACTTTCAGAGAAGCCATTTCCCTGCCATTGGCTGTCAAGAAGGCTGGATAAGGCCCTGAGAGGCGCTGGCGTGGCGGATGCGGAGACACAGGTAGCTCTCGCCAGTGACCTGCATCTCGCTTTTTGGCACCAGGGCCCCATCATCTAAATTTTTTGATCAACATTAAAATTTATCTTAAAAAAAAAAAAAGACTTGGAAACTTACTGTAAAGGTTGGGGGTGGTTAGGAAACACTCTTGCAATGCAGGTTTCTCCATGAGGTCTGTTAGACTAAGAAGGCTAATTTTAACTTACAGAGTAACGAAGAGCGGGAGAGCTCAGGGACGTGAAAGGGTACCCTGTCCAGGTGGTCTTATGTACAAATATTTGCTGAAGGGAAAGAAACTCAGCAGGTTCAGGATAGATTCACCTTAAGATAGACATCGTCTTAAAAATAAAATGACCTTCTGAGGTCCTGGGTATGGGGCTAAGGCGTGGGGCCATCTCTCGTCCTAGCTACCTGCTCATCACCCACAGGTTCATCAAAGCCTCTCCACAGGCCTACTTCCTGGGGCTGCTCTTCAGCTCAGGAGCCAAGGTGTGACCTATCCATCTCCCCCAGATCGCTGCTTCTCAGCCCCCGAGTTGAGCTTGATCCATAAAGCATGACTGGTCTGGTAGCCCTGAGAGACTCCGCCAAGCACTGGGAAACGCAAGAGGACCAAACTGAGCGCCTCACCTCTCCCTTCCTCTCCTCTGCCTCTAAGCTATCACTTCATGCAAAGAACTTCAAAAAGTCTCCCAAAATAGCCAGAAATCCAAAGACAGACACAAGAGCTCAAGGAAGCAGTTGGCTAAAAACAAAACAAAACAAAAAACAAAAGACACTAAAACTCAGAGCTTGTCTCTCAGTGACACACTAGAGCTGATATGGTCCCTGTTGGCTAGAATAAAAGAAATGCTAGACCCCAAGAAAGACCCTTGTGATGGGAGCTGGGATACCAGCACAATCCCCTTCCCTGAACCTCTTCCCGGGAACCTTGCCTAACGCCCCTTCACCTGCTCTCTGCTGCGGCCCACTTCACACAATTAAGGTAAAGCCAAGAGTTAAGTCCACAAGGGGCTACCCTCCTCAATGGCTCTGGGGTGGGTGTGACCGCAGTCCAGATCCTTTGACCTTGTGGACGAAATGCTAGGATACACAGTCTACACAGCAGGATCCCCCGGCTAGTGGGCAGAGCAGCAGCTGCCTACAGAGGTAGCTGGCTTGTGCCAGCCTGGGGTGGCTGCTTTCCTTCAGCATCTCACAGAGTCAGCCCCTCCTTCACCTCCCAAGTGCACTGTTTGTTCTTGAATCCTCATCCTGGGGGGCTGGGGGGGGGTCACCTGACCTCAGCAGTTGAACCACTCAAGGCAGTAGAACCCAGAGGGGGTCAACCCAGGCTCCTAGGCCTGAGCACGCGCAGGGCTCCCCGCTCAGGTGCAGGGCCCGCTGTGAGAACACCTGCTTCTCCTTGGGAACTCTCTTCCCACTACATTCAGCAAAAGCCTTTTCGACCAAGTTTAAAATAGATCTCTCCTTATGAATTGGCCGTCTGAGGAATTCTCCTTCAGTGGTTAATTCAATCTTAATAGACGCTGATTTTTTTTTCTCCCAGAAGAAAAGGGAACAATACATCTTTAGAACCGGTTTATAAGTGTCATGATTTTTCTACTAATTTACGCTGCATTCTCTGCTTTAAAATGTGAAATTACCTCATTGTGTCTCTGAATATCCTCCATGCTTGGGCCTGAAATTAAGCTCACCATAGAGGAGCCTAAATGACCACAATTTGCTGTGTGAAATGCCCTGATTGCAAGAGCAATCCCGAGCAATCCCCAGCCCCAGTGCAGCCCAGCTCACTTCAGCTGATTGGCCTTCCCTCCTGGCTTTGCCAAATATACCTGGTGCTACCTGCTGTGGGGGAGGGGTGGCAGAGAAGTCACCCTCCAGGCCTATCCATCTCCTGTCCCCACAAGCAGACACTGTCTGTCTTCTAGCTCATCTCCCAAGACCCAAAGAGCAACTGCTTCTTGCTCAGGGAGCCAAACTTCTGTCCAGTAAACAACGTCCATGGATAAGGATGGTGTGCAGTCACCAGGCCACTTTGGACCACGCCTCCAGTGATGTCATGATCACCCTCATTCTTTCAGGGGGCTCTGTGATCTCATCTCTTCACTCAAGTCTTAGCCTATCAGGAAGTGTAGTCCGTGGCATGGTAGGCCTTTTGATATCAGCCTTTGGCCACTATTAGCATCCATATTCAGACTCCCCAAGTTCAAACTCAAGCGCAACCGCATACCATCTGTGTGACTGAATAAGCCAGGCAGGCCACTTCTTTAAGTCTCCATTTTCCTCCTCTGTAATTGGAGATACTCAGAAAGGTCAGCAGGATTGACTGAATGAAGGCAGCAAAGAACATAACAGTTTCATGGGCCTGCGTTCCGTGTCTCCAGATGTCGAAGGATTCTAACTTTATTTCCCATAACACACCCTGCAAATAGAAAAGTCTTTGTATAATGAGCAGTGTACGTGTGTGTGTGTGTGTGTGTGTGTAGCCCAAAGGACAACCTATGTGTTGTTCCTCAGGAACCCACTGTATTTTTGAGACAGGGTTCATCAATGGATTAGGGGTTCCCAATTAGCCTAGGCTAGACTAGACTGGCTGGTGAACCTCAGTGTTTCTGCTTCTCTCCTCTCCAGAGCTAGGATAGCAAGCATATGCTCTCACCTCCCTTCTTACAGGAGTGCTGGGGATCAAACTTGAGTCCTCATGCTTGCACAAGTACTTTATGGACCGAGCTGTCTCCCCAGTCCAAGGAGAATCATTTTTGTTTTGGGAGAAAACAAAAAAAAAAAATGTTGACTTAGAAGGCCTGGGATGCCAAGGCTGGCTCAGCTCAGCTCTTCTTTCCCCCTCTGCACAGGGCAGACGTACCTGCTTTTTTTTTTTTAACCTACATTCCTACGCCAGGGATCCTGGTCCTCAGCCTTGAATCGTGAATGGCCCTACACCCAGAACCGGAGCTCCACCTGATGCCATCCATCCTTCACCTGGTTGTCACAGAGTCTAGCAGCTTCTCCCAGACTCCTGAGCCCTTTCCAGGCATTTATTATAGTGACGAAATCAGCTGCTGGTTTTTGTCCCCACGATCCCATATTCAACCTGGCCCCCATATTCCAAGCTTTCCAGGAGCAGGAGAGCAGCAGAGACCACCACCACCTTACATTGGCTGTGCCATTCTTGCTGGTCCCTAATGCTAGATCCTAGAATGGAACTAGAGAGGCCCTGGTTGGTGTGGCTCCAGCTAGTGTCCTAGCTTCCTGGAACTGACATGACAAAGCACCCAGTGAGAACAGCTTGAATGACAGCTTCTAGAGACCAAAGTTCAAGATGGAGGTTTTGGAGGGTGTTGAGGGAGCCCTTGGACAGCTTCCAGGCCTCTCCCCGCCATTGTGTGGCAATCTTGAACACTCTTTAGCCTCCACATGTATCACCCCCAGTCTCTGCTCTTCATCCTCACACAGGGCTCAAGTGTATGTCTGTCTCCCCTATTTATCAGGACACTAGTCATACAAGAAAGATTAAGGTTGACCTAGCAATGTCATTTATACTTGACTACCCCTATAAAGACCCAATCTTCCAGTAAGGACACAGACTAAGATAGTGGGGACAAGAATTTTAACAAAGTTTAGGGAGCCACAGTTCAACCCATAACAGCCAGACATCCCCTTATTTCATACCTGGGGCTTTCTGAAGGCCAAAGAGGAAAAGACTTGCATAGTTCAGCCAGCAACTGAGTCACAGAAGTAGACTAACTCAAGGCCCTCATAGCCACATACCTTAGTACCCTTCAAAGTGGAAATTTGGTCAGGGTAGGAGGGGCCTAAAAGGAGAAGCATGATGACTTGGCCATGACCCAGTGGGGCTGACAGTGACAGTATCTCTCACAAGTCCTGTCCAGCCACAGAATCTGGGCCCACACACCCCAATGCAGGCTGAGCGCTCTTAATGGTCGATCAGACCACACCAAAGAGCTTTTTAACAAACATCATTCATCTCGTCCTGTAATGCCAGCAACGGGTCTGGCTCACACAGGGAACGTGAAGCCTAAATGCAGCACAAAAATGATTTTAATGCTCACCTTCAAGTGCCAAAGCTTGGGTCCCCCATCCTTTGTGGAGCCCATCTTTCCAACGTGGGAGTCGTGGGAGTCGGGAGCCTGAAAGGCAATTTTGTTAATGCGACTGGGAGGAGCAAGCGGGTCTGAAAACTCATCCATCATCTTAACACGCTCTTGGATGGACTTGGAAGATAAAGCTTTCATCTTCCCTGCTGGGTGGAGCCTCCTCAGTTAGGCTGGGAGGGGGTGTGGGTGGGAGCAGAAACAGGCACCCTGAGGAGGGAAGGAAGGAGATGGGAATCCATCCTGGAGAAGCTAAGGGAGGCTGCCCTGCCCTGTAAACGTGAGGAAGGAGGGGCGCCTTGCTGGAGGTGGTCCCAGGGCAGGCCCTGGGAGAGTGAGCAGAGGAGACGGGGAAAATGGACAAGGAGCTGTCCTAGGCTGAGTCCTCCCTCCTCAGTGAGGAGGAGGACAGCAGTGCCCTACCCTTCGGCTGGAGAGAGAGGAACACTAAGCCACTGGAATAGGGACAAAGAAAGGATGGTTTAAAATCACGAGGCTCATGTGACCCCTCCACCCCTCAGCGCATGCTCACAGAACCTGCAATAATCAGGCATGTTCTTTAGGTCCTAGGAAGCACAGAGAGGACCATGCTGCCCCACCTTGTAAGTCTCCAGTGTAGGCAGGCACCAGGAATCATGCAGAACCAGGTAGACCTCTGCTCTGCCTTTCTGTACTGCTTTTCCCTCGGGTGGGGAAGGCAGCCTCCTTTCCAGGACAGGGACAGAGAGAGTCTATGGCATCAGACCCCACTGTGGATGGTCTGCCAGGGATCCTGGGGAAACCTGTAGGACCACCCATCACAATAAAATGCAAGATGGCCTGAATTTGTATTTGGGGGTCCAGCATTCATCCTGCTACCAGATCTTCACCCTGACATATTGTCACCTGCCATGGCCGGCTCTCCCTGAGTCGATTGATTATTGCTCATTCTGCCAATAAGTCAGAGGGATTTACTGAGCCATATCCACTAGGTATTTAGTAGGTGTTACCCTCCACCTGCCAGCCAAGAAGCATTTGCTGAACCACTCCTCATAGTCATGATACAGTAAAACAGTCAGAGCAGTGTCCTCTGCTGCTCGCTTGCGTTCTAGAGGCCACACACTCGCACTAACTCGTTGCCTTTTCTTTCCTTCTCTCTGCTTCTCTTTTTCCTGTTTCAACGCTTATCTCTCTCTGCCTCCAGCCTGGAGCTCCGAACACTTCCCCGCCCTCCATGGTGTTTCATATCTCACACCCACATTCTCTTCTTGCCCAGAGCACCCTGGCTGTATCCTTCTCCAGCAGGTTCATTCTGTAGATGTCCACTGAGAGACCACTTTCCCAGGAAACCCACAGAGCCCTAGCCTGAGTTCAGCGTTCCTCCTGCATGTTCTCAGCAGCGCCAGGCTGGGAAGACAAATGGAATCCTGGTGTTCCCCTGGCTTCACCCAGGGCAGACATCATTAATGGATCAGAAATTGATTGTGAGAGCTTTGCTGGGCTTAGCTGGAGCTGCCTGGGTGATTAAGTCAGATGTGGATGCTGGAGCTCAGCATAGCACCTGGCATGTTCAGCACCCCTGCCTTACAAGGTTCCTGGCCTGCCCAGCCCCACCCACTGTGGTCCACTGTGGAGCCGGGGAGGAGGGGAGAATGTAATAGACAAAGAGTGGAACAAGAAGGCAAGGGACCATTTCTAGAAAGGGACATGACCTGACAAAGGAACAAGTGACCCCTCTCTTCCTCCGCTTGCAGCCAAGTGGTTGTGCCTGTCCCTTCAACAGGAAAGAACTGGGGCTCCTGGAAGGCCAACGGGCAAAGCCTCTGCCCAAGCTTCTGTTTCCTGAACCTCACCGACACTCGCCTCCAACAGATCCTTCATGTGCACACAGCACTGCTCACTGCATCACACTCTTCACGGCGCTGTCCTCCAAACCACTCAAGGCAGGTGACGCTGCTACCCCTGCGTCTCGTGGGGAAATGAAGCCACTTGCCGAATGTCCACACTCCCTCTCTACAGGTCAACAAGGGCTAAGCTCTGAAAGGGATTCAGCTACAGAGCCTATTGACTCAAAGGCTCCATGGTCCCAAAGTGCCTCCTGCCTTTCTGCCTCCATGGCTGCTAGCTAGTTACTGGAATAAAAACGTGTGTGTGTGTGTGTGTGTGTGTGTGTGTGTGTGTGCTTGACAATGGGGGAGAGGGGTAACAGTGCAAGCTGGGGACTGGGCAGAAATTTAAACACAAGTCCTAAAGATTTCACAATGGCATATATAGATAGAAAATAAGCTACTCTAAAACAAAAAAAGTACAGAAACTGAACAGTATGTGCTGTCTATCACCTCACCATGGCCCCCCCCAAACCTGATTTTTGCCCTCCCATCTCTCTGGCCTCTGTGTCCCCCCCCTCACCCCCCCCCCGTCTCCCCTACACCCTTCAGAAATGCTTAGGAGAAAGGAGGGGCAGGAGGCTCCCTCACCTCGGGGTCTTCTGCAGTGGGAGCCTCCTCTCTCTTTCTGAAGACAGAGCAGTTTTCCTTGTGCTCTATGTAAATGAGCTGTTTGTGAATGTGCATCTGTAATGGCGGAGCTGTCAGGTTGGGCTGGGGGGTTGGCTGGGATGGTGGAGGACAATAGATTCTTGCTCTGAGGTCAGGCGTTGGGGGAGGGGACTGCTGGCTCCGGAGGCTGGGGAGAAGGAGCCAGATGCAGGGGTCGGAGACAGCAAGCAGGGATGAGGCCCAGGCTCCAGTCTTGCTGAGACTGGGGGCCTCAGGCACTGAGGTGGTAAAGAGCCGGGAGCCTGTGGTGACAGCTGGGGGGGGGGAGTGAGGGGGGTGTGCCATGTGCCAGGGTGAAAAGGAGAAGCCCGGGGCATTGGGGCAGCTGGGGCACACCCTGGGTGCCAGGAAGAAGCCACTAGGCAACCTAGGAGCTGCTGCTTTGGGAAGATCCTGTAGCCGGGCCTGTGTGTTAGCCGAGGTGCTGAGGGCCCCCGGCTGCCCTGTACAGGGCCTCTCTGCAGGATGGGACCCACTCAGGTCTCACAAAACACCAAGCTTAGAACAGCAGACCACGATATTCAGTCAGTGGTAGCATTACAGTCTGAGAATTCAGCTGCAAGCCGAAAGAAAAACTACTTCATTTATCTTAAGTAGAAACTGGGGTGGGGATATGACAAGATCCCGGAGTATGATCAGAACCCCAGGGCAGCATGGAACCAGCATATGCTTCTCTCTATGCTAGGCAGGGCTCCTTGAGGTGCTGGTTCCGCCCCAAATCCATAGGTTCAAAGGCAAACCTCAGCAACCCAGAAGCCTGATGCCAAATGTCCTGGAAATTTGAAGAGCCCAGAGAAAACTGAAGAACTCTCTGGTCTTCTCAGTACAGGTCCAGGCCTGGGCCTTGTGTGGCAGCTGTTGTCACATCATCAGTTCATTCCGCTCAGGCTCATGAAGTGGCCCCTGTGAGCGTGTCTGTCCTAGGAAGTGAGTGGGGAATGACAGCCTCTGCCCTCTACTTGGAAGAGACAGACAGGAAGCAATGGATTCCCAGCTATCAGGACAGCAAGTGGTGCTGCAAAGGGAAAGAGTGGAGACAGGAATGAATGACCCTTGTGTAAGGTATCCTGAGAAGGTCTTCCGTTTGACAGGCGCCCTGAAGGAAATGAAGGAGGCTGATGCTCAGGTATGTAAGGGAAGGATGCCAAAGACAGAGACAAAAGCAGGTCCCAAGCCCCGGTGAGATGGCAGAAGGAATCCTTGAGTCAGACAAGGCTTTCTAGTCTTATGGAGACTTGTCATGGATGAGTGCCTAAAGCTCACCGTCACACAAACTACCCTGGAGTCAGTGCCTTCATGTTCTTGTCTCAAAGAGCGAAATTCTAGATCTGAAGGGTGACTCAATAAAGGTGTTTCTTCTACCACTCCAGGTGGGAAGTTAAGAGAAGGAAGGAGGGCAGAGCCCTTGAGTGTAAGGAGCACGGCCCAGGGTACCATCAAGGGTCCCAACCTAAGGCTTAGTAAGCTGAATGGAGGCATGGTGAGCATGGAGAATGAGCCAGCTGGTTGGGTCACCCCTCCACAAGTGTCCTGGTGTCTCTCTGTTACTGTCACATCCTCACGCAGCTTCTAGGCAGAGGAGCTCATTTAGGTTGTATAAAAAGAGGGAAAAAAAATGACAAGAAACCAGACCAGGAACCAAAGCCTCTTTCTGGCATCCTTGGCTTTGAGCCAAAACAAAACCAAGGACACATGGGCTTCTGAACCAAGGACAAAAATCAGGGGGTTCTTTTTTTGTTTATTTTAATTATGTGTACATGGGTGGGGAGGCTTGTGCACATGTGTGTACAGATGCCTGCAGACCCCAGAGGGATCCCCTGGAGCCAGAGGTACAGCAGTTGTGAACTACCCAACGTAGGATAAGAAGCAAATTTTGTCCCCTGCAGGGGCAGCATTTTCTTTCTTTTTTTTTTATAAGTAATTTATTTATTTTCACATTAATCAAAGGTTATATACTTTGCATCCCAGCAGTAGCCCCCTCTCTCATTCCCTCCCACTCTCCCCATCCCTCCCTCATCTTCTCCCTGCCCCCCTCCAAGTCCACTGATAGGGGAGGACCTCCCCCACTTCCATCTGACCCTAGCTTATCGTGTCTCTTCAGGGCTGGCTGCAATGTCCTCTTCTGGGATCTAGTTAGGCTGCTCCTCCCTCGGGTTGGGGCGGGGGACGGGGACGGTCAACAAGCCAGTCATTGAGTTCATGACCCAAGCATTTTCTTTTAGCTACTGAGCTGTGTCTCCAGTCCCTGAGGAGAAGAATTGTAACCGCTGGCTTTGGGGGAAATCCTTGCTGTAAAACTACCTGAGCAGTTTCTACTTCTGTTCTCCATCCCTGGATGAGAGGGTGGGAGAGGTTGAGGAAAAGCAGGGCGCTACAGAAAAAAAAAATAAAAAATTAAAAAGGCTGCTTTTGTTAAGAGTAGAAGAGTTACAAAGTAAAAGGAACCGGATTAGAGTGGGTCTGTGGGATCCTCAGAGGTGAGCAATGCTATATAACCTCTCCCTCACAGGAAGTCCTAAGCATATGTTCAAGTTCTCTGAGCCTCACTGCTGGCTGCTCAGCCTTTTCTCGTTTTACCAAGCTTCTGCCATGTAGACAGACTCCAAGTGAGCTGTACCTCGGCCACAGCTATGGGGACTCTGCAAATCTGCAGCCAGAGACTCCGCCAGGGCCTCTAGATACCCTGCCTGTGCCCAAAGACATCATACCAAAAGGCTTGGATTCTGACAATCAGGCTCAGTAAATAAACAAGTGATGCCACCCAGAAGTGCAGGAGAGTTGGCAAAGCCATGGACAAGCTTTCACAGATGAGAGAAAACCTGGGGATAAGTGTTTTTCTACAACTTGCCCTGCCACACGCTCTTATATAGCACTGGTGCCTAGAAGACGTGCCGAGACCAAGACTTCTTTTCTAATACGCTTATCGTGAAACTGTGTGCTAACCCAGCTCAGTATTGTGCTCATCGCATTTGTTCTCCTGATCCCCCTGCCTCACCCCCTTCCATCTCACTACCCTGGATTACAGGTTCCATTAATGTGATCATATAAGCTCAAACCCCACAATCTATTTTCTGGGGAACCATGGCTAATATAGTTGATAGTTGGCAGGGTCCTAGAGAGTAGCCCTAGATATAAGACTTAGGAGTTGCATTGCACACCCATCTAAAGACAGAAAGGACCTCATTGCTGGTGGATTGTGTGACAGTGACTGCCTATGGGATGCAGTTTCTCAAATACTTAACAGTAGTCCATGAGGTACAAGGAAGGATATGATTTAAATATGAAATGTCCCACACAGGTTCTCATGTTAAGGACTTGGTCTCCAACTGGTGACACTATTCTTTTTGGAAGTGGCTGACAATTTTAGTTGGAGAATCCTAACTACAGAAAGTGAAGTCATTGGGATCATGTCTTTAGGAACAACATCTTGTCCTGATGGCTTCCAGTCCCCATCTCTGCTTCCTGGCCACCCTGGGTGACCATTTCTGTGTCACTACACTCTCCCTAACCTGGCTGGCTGGCTGTCTTACAAAGGGCCCACAATGATGATGTGAATCTTCTGAGAGTATGAGCTGAAATTAACCTTTTTCTCTCTAAAACTGTTCCTCTCAAGTACTTGCCATGGTGATTAAAAAGTCTGGCATATGGAAAGGGGTGAGACACTAGGCTGGCAGAGGCTGAAAGGCTTTGTCAGTTTAGAAAAAATTATAATTATCAGGACTGTGATTTTAAAAGATGGCTGCTTTTGATAGCCTTTAAGGCCCTGCAAAAATAAAAATTGTGGGTGCAGGAAAGCTAAATGCTGAAGGCATGTTGGGAGGCCAGAGGACCCCATGCCATTTTTAAAGGAGACACATCACCAGCATCAATAAGGTAGGTTGTGCTGAAAGTTGGACAAAGGATCTAATTATAAGGGGTAGACCAACAAAGGGAATGAATGCATAGTCTCATAAATGTTTTATGGACTCTGACAGATAAAGATTGAGACCCAGGTGGACTTGGTGGTGCATGCCTTTAATCCCAGAACTCTGGAGGCAGATCACTGTGAGTTTGAATCCAGTCTGGTCTACAAAGTGAGTCCAGGACAACCAGGGCTATTACACAGAGAAAGCCTGTCTCAAAAAAAAAAAAAAATTGCTACCCTTATCACAGTGCTTGCTTGAGAACACTTATATGCACAGGCCTGGAAGTCTTGAACTTCAGGTTCCTCTTGAGCCCTCTGTGGCAGAAGAAGCAGCCCCTCTCTTTTGCCGATGGAGAACAGCCTCAGTGAGGAACACTCAGAAAGTAGAAGACTGAGACCTAAGAGTTGTATTTGATGATCAACACTGATGTTTGACCTTCAGAATCAAAGGTCAAGAGGAAGTAACCTAGGAAGCCAGGGAAGTGAGACTGGAGGCTACGAGAAGGGTCATGTCTACATCTGTGGGAAACCCCAGGAGCTGGGGCAGGGCAATGTTGGAGAAAGGGTTCCCAGGATGTACGCACCTTCAGGAAAAGTACAGGAGGGAGGCTGCAGGTCTATAGGTGCTGGAATAAGAGGCTGAAAAGGTCTGATGGTGTCAAGCAGCAGTTTGGGAGGATGCATGGGAATCAGTGTCCTGAGAACATCAAGGAGAAGAGAAGAAGACAGACACCCCCACCTCCCAAGCCTAGCGGTTCAGAGAGGCTGAAGAAACAAGAGCAGCCACAACTTGAGAAAACAGAGGGTGGACAAGCGTCCTCTGGGAGGGGCTGTCCTTCCAGGCAGGCACAGAGGACACAGGGTATTTTGCTGATGTTTAACAGTAGAAAGTTCTCGTAAGGGGAAAAGGAGAGTGCATGTGGGATCCTACTGGGCACATACAGGGCCACATAAGAATTAAAGGGGAGAAGGGGTATCCAGGAAGTGAGAAGCAAATAACAAACAAACAAACAAACAAAGTGCTGAGGTTAGTCTGGAAGAAAGACCTCCCAGGCAGATGGTAGGAGGAAATTGGGGATGCTGGGAAAGAGCCTTGATGAACATGGGACCCAAACTTCCTCTTTACTCTTGCAAGTGCTAGATGACTTAGCTGCTAGGGTCCAGCCCAGGATCACAATGAGCAGGTGGCAGGCCCTGCATGAACTGTCGGTAGTTACAAGCTATAGCCAACCCCAATTTCTGGGCAGGGGAGTTCATTTCAGTTGCATATAGGGAGAAGAAAGGTGTCAGGGAATCGAGACCAGAAACCAAAGCTTCTTCCTGGCATTGTTGGCCTTGAGCCAAAACAGAACAGAGGCCAGACCTGAATCCGAATCTTTAGACTGCCGTGGCTAGGTAGCTTTGAGCTGGGTGGTCGAGGTTCTCTAAGCCTGTTTCCCCATCTCTAAATTAGAGAGCTGATCTGCCTTCCTTCACGGAATTACTGTGAGACTCAAGATGAGGCACAGGGCACCACTCCTACCAAACATTCCTCATATCAGACAGTGGAGGACATGAGCCACCCGGTGTAACCCAGAACCTTGACTGCAGAGTTCAGAGATCTGCCCTGTTCCGCGCCCTCTTTCTTCAGTTATGTGTGATGGAGTTCTCTGGTCTGTGGAGGTTTATCTTGTTGACTATTCATTTATTTTAAAATATGGATGAACTGGTGAGTCATGGTGTATGTGGGGGTGTGAGCACCTGTATGCAGAAGGGCACAGGAAGTCAGTGAGTATCTTTCTCTATTGTTCTCCACCTAACTGTCTGGAGATGTTGCTCTCTAAACATGAAGCACACCATTTTGGCTAGATTGGCTGGCCAGCAAGCTCCCAGGATCCATTAGCATGATCCTTCACACACACAACAATTGGGGTTGTAAGTATGCATAACCGTGCCTCGATTTTATGTGGGATTTGAACTCAGGTCTTCTTGTTTGCAGAGCAAGTGTTTTGCCTACTGCATCACCGCCCCTACCCCTGAATATTTTTTTTTAAGCTGGGAAAGGACGAAACCTATGTCTGAAATGAACTCCACAGGTGTTTCTATGTTAACACAGATAGGGCACGCTCTCCAAAACCTCCAAAGGATATGTCTGAAGAGCACCCCATGCCCCTCTTCACTGGGCTTTAGTAAACCACTAGACAGACACGGTGGAGGTCACTGTGTCCGGCTTCAGAGAATGCACTTTTGTATTCAATATAGACTCAGTCTGGTCTAGTCTCTTCCTTGCCCTCAAGCTTGTTCATGTGACACAGCAGTCAGCGCCCCCTGCAAGGCAGACACAATTCAAGAACCCCACTGAGGACCTGAAACTGCAGGTGGGACCAACCCTCACCCATCCTGTGCCTACATCTATGCGACTCTAACGCTAGCTGAGTGTCCATCACACAAAGGCTGCAAGAGTTCTGACAGCATAAGCGAGGGCAAGCCTCCTTTTCCTTCTTCACGGTTTCACAGATACAAGATTCATTACTACTTTAGATAATCATGCCATCAGTGTAGAATTTTTTGAAGTAGAGAACATTCACCTTCATTCCAAGAGTGCTTTTTCCCAACTCTGGCATGCTGAATCGTCAGGATCCTCACCCCTGCACTTTGGAACGGTTATTAGGGAAAGTAAACCCTCCCTGACTGTAAGCTCAGCAGCACCCTTTCATCTGATAACTCCTGAGTGGGTAGCATATAGAGTATGGATGCGTGTGACTAAAGTGTGATTCAAATCCCAAGTGAGACAGAGCTGAGTGGCACCTAACGTCATCACGTTGCCGAGAACATCTTATATTTGAAACTGACGAGCTAGAAAAAAAATGAATAAATAAAACACAAATTGTTTCTGGAATTTCCTGTCTACTATTCAGACTGGGTTGAGCACATGGAAAGGAAATGTGTGGGTAAAAGGAAACTATTATAAAGTGTCTATTGAGTACCGATGGTGTGCCAGGACTTAGTTCGGTCTGGAAAATAGGAACTACTGCCCCAAGTCTAAGAGGGAAGCTACTGACTAACAACATATTTGAAAGGATCAGAAGGACCCACGTGAATGCAATCCATTGCTGTCTCGTAAAGAAGCTGCTTTCAAGGAAATTGCCCAAATGGCTGAAGTTTCCTCTAGGAATAAGATTTTTCAGGAAATCTCTCAGTGACCATGACGCGGCCCTGCATCTGCCCGCTGCTGCTGGAGGCACCATAGGACAGATCCCAGCTCTAAACATTGTGACCCTGAGACTCCAGGATCAGAGGACAGACTTGGAAAATGTTGCTCTCAAGCTTCTAGCCCCTGGGATACAAGAATGTGCCAGGACAGTGGTGCTGACCTGCCAACTGCCCGCTTAGCCTAACTCTATCCGAGGTGCCCAGGGACTAGAAAATGAACACAGTTCCTGCCTTCTTGGAGCCTATTTTCTAATAGGGATATCAGGTGATTTTTAAAAAGCACTTAGTATTCTTAGTGTCATTAATGAGTGTTAAGACAATGAATGAATCTGAGTAAAGAGACAGAGGGGTCCTGGGGTGTTCTCTTAGGTATGATAGGAAGACTTGATGGAAGCAGGAAGCTTCCAAGCATCTAAGGTGTGTTGGTCAGCTTCATGTATATGATAACTATGGATAGAGAAGACTCACCGTTTCCAGATTTTAGTTCACGCTTGGCGGACCTATGCTTTTAGGCCTCAGGTGAGTATGCAGGGTGTCAACAGCAGGAAACACGTGGTCAATTAGAACTTCTTCTTCCAGGAAACTACATTTCCCAAGCTCCCTCACCCTGTAGCTCTCTTCCATGTTAGTCAATGAGAGGTGCCTATAGAAGTCTGTCGTGAGAGAAAGGAAGCCAGGGTATTTCTCTTCCTCTTGTGTTCTGGCTACAGCAGGGTCTCTGGCAGTGATTATATCTCCCCTCGAGCTCCTGATAATTTGTGTCCCCCATCTTCTCCCAGGGAGGCTCGTCCTCTAGTGTTAGCTTTAGATATGCCGTGTCCTCCCACTGACCCTATGTCCCTGGGAAGCACCGCAGTTTCTAACTCTGTCTCATCCCCGGACGCTGCAACACAGCCCTCTGTTTGGCTCTGCCCACTCATGTATCTCACCTGAAAAGACCTAGAATGGTTTATCTTCCAGGCTAGACCGTAATAGATATAGAGGCCTTTGGCAAAACCTCGGCAGCAGGTGTCACTCATCTCCAAATGGCTCCTCCTCCTTTTTCCTTTGTTCTTTGGTGCAGCAGGAATAGGACATCAGACCATGCAGGCTGTGGCCTGGAAGATGACCTCTAAGTTGAGAGCAACAGAGAACAATCTCCCTTGCCAGGCACATGTCACAGTCTCTACAGTGTAACCCTAGCTCCACCTTGCTCTGCTTTGAACCACCTCCTCCCTCCCCAGCATTCTGTAGGCAGTGTAGCAAACAGAGCCAAGAAACGCTGCCTGCCGTATTTCCTGAACCTGGGTTCCTCACATCTGTAAAATGCGTGTCAAGATTTTTTTGCTGGGTGGTTGGATGTGATAATGGGTAGGAAAGCTTGTAGTGACTGGCACAGAGGGGTCTCAAAGCATGTCAATACTCCCCCATTGTGGGTAACCACCCCCCACTGTTCGGTATTCCTCCCCTCCCCTTTGCTGATTCATTCATTTCTCACTCATTCAGTAAGTCTACAAGCATCTTGTGTACATCTGTTATGCACCAAACAGTACTGTGGGGGAATATACCAATCGATAGACTCGGCCTGGCCGTGAGGGATCTAAAGAGCTGATGTATCTGTCTGTGACCAAGACACAAGAAGAATGAGGCACAGGAAAATCACCAGCTGGGCCTACAGGAATCAAGAAGAACCAAGAGCTTTCTGACTTGTCAGAGAAGCTCTCGTGCAGGGGTTCTTACCATCTTTAGGCCACGAGTTCCAGTGGCTCCTGACACTCGGGGTGTTTCAAAATGCAGAAAATAACATCTACAGGGCAACAGGAAGAGACAAACGGTTTTGAAATCTAAGTATCAAAGTATAAGGAATCAAATCCATGCCAGGAGTAGTCGGTGGCTCGCATCTATCAGCCCAGGAGCAGAGGCTCACATTGTAAGCCCAGCACTTGGGAAAGAGGTAGGGGGATTTGGAGTTCAAGGCCAATCTCAGCTTCTTAATGAGACTTTTGTTCTTTCCCTCAAAAAAGAGAAAAAGAAAGAAAGGTAATTGAGTGGTAGAGCTTAGAATGCCCTGAATTCTGGGTTTGATCCCAACATCGCAAGAAGAAAAAGTCTGTGAACAAGAAAGGTAAAGAGTTGCTTTATTATCACTCAAAGCAGCACGCTCTACTGGTGTCCTTGGCAACCATGGCTTCTGGGTAGTACGGACTGACCATCTCCAACCCCCAAGCCCCCAAATCTGAAACACCCCACAACCTGAACACACCTGCTTCCAAACACTTCAGATAAGGGATGTTCAACCTGGACAAATCAAACTTCAAGAGGACAGTTTTGTCTGTATTCCCCATGGCTGACAGAGCTGAGGAATGACACACACCCGTACGGCAGTGCGTGTTGCCCACACTCGTAATACAAGGGAGTGCTGTGCTCAGGGTAGAGACTGCTGAAATAAGAAAACACTGCTGTTTTGACTATTCTGATTCCCAAGCCCCTGCACTCACCTGTGATTCCTTTGGTGTTCATGGGGCCCATGAAGAGCACATGAAGAAGCCCTGTATATAGCGGAACATCACACAGGTAGTGAGGAAGCTGAAGTTTGGAATTAGAAGTCTGGCTTCCAGTCCAGGCACTAATCACTCACTGGCCTTGTGACCTTTCTGAGTAGCACACTCCTCATCTGGAAAATGGGAGGTCTGTGACATTGCTCAGCAATTCTAGAGATTAAAGTCACGCTTAGAGGGCCAACCCCTTTACACAATGCCCAAAACCTAGTATATGCGGGGTGGGCAGGGAATCTGTCAATGCGAAACTTGGTCATGCCGAGTCTGTCTGAGCTGTCAGCCAGACTGCAATCCCTGAAGGATCCATCCTGTTTCCACAGCTCATATTCCTCAGCTGCTTTGTCACTCCGAAGCAGTTTCCTCCTTCTGGTTGCTTGAAATCCACAGGAGTCCAGCAGCTACCTCAGGCAGGGAGAGACAAAAGTCAAAGTGATGTGTTGGCCAAAGGCTGGTGAGCTATAAAAACCTTCAAGGGCTAGAACTAGCCAGCTCCGAGGGCTTACCCAGAGCATCAGCCCGCACAGGTGCACACCGAGGAGGGCCTGCTGAGTTGGAGAGACGGTTTGAGGTCAGTTTACACGTTCCCTGTTTTCAGTGCTTCTCCTGTAATCCTTCTGTCCACTCTCTCCATGGAGTCCGTTTGGAGATCTCCCAGGTCTCTTGTCATCTGGCACCCGCAAGCCTTGCCAGTCTGTACCTCATAATAATTAACCCAGTCTCTATTTCTGTGGAAGGACCCCCCCCCCCCCGCAGAATTTTCAGCTCTGGCCCTTTCCACCACCGCCTTCTGCCTGATAGCCCTGTGCTATCAGCCCTCAGTCCATTTCCTTCCCAGCCCGTCCAAAGGACCCTCTCCCAAGACTGGCCTGCTTTCCTCTGAGCTCCCAGCCAGGCCTTCCCAAAGCCTGACATTCACTCTGCATATCCCCATGTGGTGATTTGAATGAGAATAGCCCTTGTAGGCTCCTATGTTCCAGTGGGTGGAACTGTTCGGGAATTAGGAGACATGATTGTATTGGAGGAGGTGTATCACCTCGAGTGGGCTGAGGCTTTAAAAGCCCAGGCCATTCCCAGTTGGTGCTTTCTCCCTCTCTCTGTCTCTCCCTGTGTGTCTCTCTCTGTCTCTCTCACTCTCTTCCTCTCTCCGTGGTGCTTATCTCAACAAGCAAGCCCTCAGCTACTGTTGGCTGACTGCTGTCATGCTCCCCACCATAATGACCATGGACTCTAACCCTCTGGAACCATAAGATGCCTTGGTCATGGCCTCCTATCATGTGGTAGAACAGTAACTAAGACAAACCAAGGCTGACTTTCTGACTCAAGTGAATAGCCCTTTGGGGCTGAGACCACCAGGCCTCAGTCTCACCCAACTGCCATTTCCAGTTCCATACCCAGAAAAGAGCATCGGACCCCAGGCCTCTTCAAATGTCGATAAAAGAGCAGGTAACTGGCACTGGAAGCCCAAGTGTTTCCCACCCAAGGCCCTCTCAGCCATCTACCCATTTATATATACACTCAACAAGTATTTACTGCAGACTGACTTACATGCTGGGTGTTGATCTAGGAGCTGGTGCCGTAGACAGAGCTGGTAAGGAGCATGTATTACTGGAACATGCATTCAAATGAGGAGAGGACATGAGCAAAATGAACTCATGGAGCATGTGGTATAAGGGTTTAAGGATGTCTCTCACCCTTTTGAAGTCCACCTCTAAGTCACTCTAAGATCCGTCAGGCTTGGGCATGCCTCCTGGGAACTTTGAACCAAGCAGGAAAGAAACACCAGGCATTTTTCTAGGGATGTAAGCCCAGGTCTGAAAGGTGTAGACATCACTGTTACCCACTTCCAATGTCCAGAACTAGTCATGTGTTCCTACCTATATGTAAGGACTACAAATAGAGTCTTCCTTCATGCCCTAGGAAAAAAATGAAACTATTTTGCAAACCTACAACAGCCTTTCTTTTGCCATGACCCCAAGGGACACAATAGAGATATGTTGACTGCCACTTAAGAGAGATGGGAACCCTTTGAACATGAAGAGTGACAGGATTTGATTTGAAGTTTATTAAACACACACACACACCCCTGTGGAGACAATCTATATTTTGAATGTGTGAACTTGACTGTTTGCATCTGTCAAAACTCATTGAATTGTACATTTAAAAATCTGAGAATTTTATTGTACATAAATTGTATCTCAATGGATCTGATGAGTTTTGTTTTAAAAAAAAAAATCACACAAGAGAGGCAACTCCAGGACAGTCAAGGCTACACAGAGAAACCCTGTCTCGAGAAAAACAAAACAAAACAAGAAAATCACATAGATTACTAATTTTAGAAGGAACCTGGGGTACACAGTGGTAGAGAAGCAAGAATAAATTCGGGGTGGGGGGTGGGAGGGAACTAGTTCACAGGTTCCTGGAAGAATTGTAGTCTTGGAGGCAACAGGGAACTGGCTTTGAGGTGGGGTTTGCAGGTGAAAGCTAATGGTGCTTGCTGACATAGCAGAGGCAGTAAACAGGACTACCGCCTGGGATTTAGATTCAGGCTACCTGGTGCCAAATGGAGCTCCACTGTTCACTTGTGTAGGTAAGCTGCTTCATAAATCAAAGCTTGGGTTTCTTTCTCTGTTAAACGCAAATGTCAATAATGACCTCATGGGTGGTAGGAGGTGGGATGGTGTTGTCTTAGGGTTTCTCTTTGTTGTGATCTAACACCCTTGACCAGGGCAGCTTGAGGAGAAAAGAGCTTATTGCAGCTAGTCCAGGCAGGACTCAAACAGGGCAGGAACCTGGAGGCAGGAGCTGATGCAGAGGCCATGGAGAGGGTGCTGCTTACTGGCTTACTCCATGTGGCTTGCTCAGCCTGCTTTCTTATAGAACCCAGGCACCATCCATAGCAGGCTAGGCCCTCCCCAATCAATCATTACTTAAGAACATACCCTACAGCTGGATCTAATGGAGACACTTTCTCAATTGAGGCTCCCTCCTCTCTAATGACTCTAGCTTGTGTCAAGCTCACATAAAACTAGCTAGTACAGGTCTGGTGTATGAAAACTACTGACCTCAGGCTCTGACCTACTTGAAGGTGGTTGATCTGAGCCCTTAATATCTGTGTCACTTCCTTAGCAGGTTGTGGTTGAACCTCCTCAGGGAGGGTGTTCTGGCTTTCCTGAGGCAGTTTGGCCATTGTCCAGATAACCCTAGTGTTCCAAAGGGTCTTCCTGGGACTGAGATACAGCTCAGTCAGAAAACTATTTGTCTTGCAAACATGAAGACTTGAGTTCAAGACCCAGAACCCACATAAAAAATGGTAGCATGGTGGTATGCATTTGTAATCCCAGCATTGGGAGAGTGAAGCCAGGACTTGTCCCATCAAAGACGCTGTCTTAAGAAGTAAGTGGATATTACCTGAGAAACAACACCCAGAGCTGCCCTCTGGCCGCCATGTGCACACAATGTTCATACTCGCATGGTAGCACCCAGCACTTAGGAGGCAGAGGCAGGAAGATTTCTGTGAGTTCAAGGCCAGTCTGGTCTAGAAAGCAAGTTCCAGGACACCCAAGACTATGAAGAGCCAAAAAAATAAAAATAAAATATCAGCACAAGATCCACTCTCTCAGAGAGCATGTGGGAGGCTTGCCCAAGGCACTCAGTAGCCAGCAATTTCAACTCACTTCTAACATTTGGTCTTTTCCTGCTATGCCTCAGATCCATTACATCAGGGTCTAAAAGCAGAACTTCCAGGTACCAGAGGTTTCTTAACGAGGAATGTTGTAAAATGTGCTGGTTAATGTTTGTCAACTTGATACAAACTAGAGTCCCCTCCACTATTTGCCTCCATCAGATTGGCCTTTGGGCATTTCTATGGAGTATTTTCTTGATTAAGGATTGATACAGGTGGGCCCGGCTGTGTAAGAAAGCAGGCAGAATAAGCATAGTGAGCAAGCCAGCAAGCGGCGTTCCTGCACGGCTTCTGCATCTGCCTTGACTTCGGTGCTGGGCTGTAACCTGTAAGATGAAATAAACCCTTTCCTCCCCCGGGTTGTTTCTGCTCAGGATGTTTTTTATCACAGTGACAGGAAGCAAGCCAAAACACGAATCATCACCATATTTAACACAACCTACTGAGCATCAGAGACTACAGAGCATGGAAGAATGAGACTCATCTTCCCATGTGGCAATAAGGAGCTGAAGCACCCCTGCCTCTGCCCTGTATCATGACTGGATAAGTAACTATGTGCCACCAGCCCAGGAACAGGCATAAATGCAAAACCCAAAGTAAGAGTGCTGATTATGTAGCGCTCTGGAAACATTGGGATGTTAAAAAAAATGTAGTCAGATTGTTGCAAGTTGTGAGTATGTGTGTGTTATTGTTTGCCACAAACAAGAAGTATATAATGTATTTGAAGAGGTTCTTACCCTCTAAAACTAGTTAAGGATTGTAGTTTTGATGATAATAATAAGAGTAAATCATTTAATCTACGCATGGTGGCATATGCCTGTAATGTCAGCGCTTGGGAGGAGGAGGCTCAGGAGCTCAAAGTCATCCTGGACTCCTACTTGGTTTGAGGCTAGCCTGGACTACCTGAGCCCTTGTCTCAGAAAAACAGGCAAAAAAAGTAAAACTTTTGCCACTGGTAAAGCTTGCTTCCTGACTTATGAAAACATAGAACACAACTAGAGAGATGGCTTAGTAAATAATGAGCCTGAGTTCCATCCCCAGAGCACAGGTAAAAGGCCAAAAAGCCAGTGAGCTGTGCACATCTGTAATCCTTGCACTCCTATGGGAAGGAAGCTTGGAAGAGGAAGATGAAGATAGGAAGTGGAGACAGGAGAATCAGCCAGAAGGTCGCCAGCCCAGCTTACCTGGAGTACACTGTACCTCAGCAGAAATAGAGACACCCTGTGTCTAACAACCTGAAAAGCAAGAACTGACTTTTACAGGGATGCACACACACACACATGCACACACAAACTAATTCAAAGAAAGCGTAAATACTGGGCATGTAATCTCTGGCTGCTGAGGCAGGTGGATCCCAAGTTTGAAGTGACCCTGGGTAAGCACAAGACCCTGCTTCAAAAGGCCAAACACATAAAACCAAACAAAGCTAACAAGAAGTCTGTAAGGGGACTCAGCGAAGGCACCTGCCACCAAGTCATCCCCAAGAGCCACATGAGGGAAGGAGAGAACTGGTGACCACCGAATGTCACCTGAACTCTGTGGCATTTATGTAAGCAAATAAGTAAATATTTTAAAAATGTCAAATATCATTGTCAAATGGGCAGGTAAGTCAAGAGAAAGGACTGGTGGTCAGACAGACTTAGTGTTGTATCACCAGAAACTGATAATTAGTATCTTCTAGAAGGCTGTTTTGTCACCTGCAAAGAGAACACTGAAGGGCTGACCTCACAGCATCGCTGCATAGCAGATTACTGTGTTGTGTGTAACACAAGGTGGGTGCAGCACTCGGTCTGGGCAAGAAGCACCCATTTGACGAATATTTGCTATTATAGCTAAATATATACTAAGTGGCCTCCTCTTCCTTCTGTTCCTTCTCTCTCTCTTCCTTCTTTCCTTCTCTCCTTCCTCTCAAGTTGGCATGAAAATGATTTCCGTTTCCTCACCTCCAATTAGATATTGATCAGAGCGTCTGATTGCGAATGAGCACTTAATAAAAGTAAATAAGTTCTGACATTTTATTTTTTCTCTTGAAATAAAAATGCTCACCACCGTCCTGAAAATGAGCCGTCACATTTTATTTAACAGCAGAAAAAAGATTTGTACATTTGGCCCTGCAGGAGCCAAGGAATCTATTTTCATTATAACAAACATTGATTTTGCATTAAAAAGTCTCATTATTTGAGATAATGACTGCTGGGCTCCTTAGTTATTCTTTTGGTTCCTAAATCATTAAAACTCTAACATTTAAAGAGCAAGTGGGACAAACCTCCGTGGCCCCAGATTGTCACCAGTGAGTGCATCCCTGGGTGCCCTCCCGACAGACAAGATTCAAGATGCAGGGAGATGCTGGAAGCCACATGGTTAAGCCTGGATGGCTCTCTTTGCTTCCACAACTCCACATTCCAAAATGGAACTAATTCTTTAACAAACATTTCACAAAAAGAAAGAAACCAGGTGGGGGGGGAAGCATTAGGGGCTCCGTGTTCCCATTCAATCTGTCCTTTAAACAAATCTTAATTTTAAAGGAGCAGGAAAGGGGGGTGGAAGCAGAGTCGGTCCCCCAGCTGGGCGTTGGTGGCCCATCCGTGGTCATTGTGGTAGTAGAGGTACTCGGCCCAGCCAACCTTCCATCCCCAGCCCGATAGATGATTGACTCCTGCAGTGAGCCTCCTGGGTGGGTTTTCACAGTTATTCTCTCTCTTCCAGGGCATTTGTGCTGCCTGAGACCTGGCTGGACATCTCATTGGCAAGCCACAAGTGACAAGAGTGAGTTTTGCAGAATTTCAACCGCATGCGCCGATTTGGATAATGTATTCTTTCAGAAGCCAGGGCTGAGCTTTAAACAAAGCATAATCCTGCCTGCATATCAATTTCCCTAGGATGGCGGAGAGGGAAAGGAAAAAAAAAAAAAAAAACAACACCAGAACTACAGTGCTTTCTGCAGCCTCATCTCCACGAGGGGTTTAGCAGTGGGGACTTCGGAGCAGTGTTCGCAGTCTCCTGGTTCATTAACAGGAGCACAAGGCAGACAGGGGGAAAGGTGGGGAGTGAATCATAAAATATGAAAGGACTTCCCTGGAAATTGGCATCAATTTGATTTATTCAATCCAGATCCAGCCTCAACTATTTGAAAATAATTAAATAGTTGATACCCGCTGCCACTTCTAAATGATGGGAACATGGGCTGGGGGTGGACTGAAGGAGGTAAGAGGAGGCGGAATTCGAGATTCCCCAGCCTTCCAGAAGAGGTGAGAGAATTCTCCCTGGGCGCCTGCTGTGGCTTCCGGTCTCTTCTCCTAGGACTCTCCTCTCATTCAGTCCCGCTTCTGCCAAGTCGTGACCACCCTGTATAAGCACTTCTCATTCAACTGTTTGTACTTGGCGTTCTGTGCTAAACATTTTTTTAGAAAAAGATCTTGAATTTGTTTTGTTTTTGTTTTCAGAAACAAGGTTTTTCTGTGTAGCCTTGGCTGTCCTGGACTCCCTTTATAGACCAGGCTTGCCTCCAACTCACAGAGATCCGCCTACCTCTGCCTTCCTGAGTGCTGGGATTACAGGCTTGCACCACCAAGCCTGACTAAGATTTTGAATTTAAATGCAGTCAGAGCTACTGTGATGACCTGACCTGAAGGGGACAGGGGGAAGAGGTATATATGAGGCAGGGCCTGGTGGCACATGCCTTTAATCCTAATGCTCAGGAAACAGAGTCAGATAGATCTCTGTGAATTTGAGGTTAGGCTGGTCTAAGGAGTTCTAAGACAGCCAAGACTATGTAGAGACCTTGTCTCAAAAAAACGAAAAGAAAAGAACCTTTGTATGTGTATGTGTGTATACAAACACGCATAATTCATTTGCAATTTTTTTTTCATTTAACTCAGTTGTGACTATCCTTCTGGGTCAGCACATATTGAAACCCAGATGAGTGTATCATCTGAACAAAGCCTGAAGGTTGTTTCACTTCTTCTTCTACTGCTGGGAATTAGGCCGTATCCAGTGTTATCACAGCCAAGCGATTTTGCCACCATGTACATATCCAAAATTGATCATTGTGTCTACAGAACTCACAGCACTGACAACACTGTCTCAATATGTGACCTGTAAGAATTTTCTGTATTCTTGTAAGTACCTCAATTATTACATTTAATAACCGCAGACCTATCTGGTAACTTCAACTTGTGTAGCAGGAAAAAAATAAATAAATCTATATAAATATATTCTATATTGAAGCTGTTGTGTGTGTGTGTGTGATTCTTTTCCTGTGGAGACCTAAGCAAATTCACCTTACATGATGCACTAAGAACCAACCAAAGAAACAATACCACCAAAGTCTGCTTAGTGAACCAATGTGTTTATGGGGCTACCTAAAGGAGAATAGACGAGGAGTCACTTCCAAAAGCATGGCTGACTCAAGATATCACTAGAAAGCCTGTGCCAGTCTACGTCTCCCCGACTCATGAAAACTGTACTTCTAGCACTCCTTCCATAACCTGTAGGAAGTTCCTCTGACAGCCTCCTCCCCACAACAATTTCTCTTTAAGTTTTATGAAGTTGGAGCCAGGTCTTGCTGATCCTGTAAGTTTCGGGGATTTCCTGGGTATTAGAAGAGTCCCTCCTGAGCTTCAATTCAGAGGAAGGGCTAGACAACAGCCTTCACAGAGGGAAAAAGGGCACCAACTTGATAAGTCTGTTTGGGATATTATGGGCTTCGCCCTAGGGCATGCCTGGAAAGGGATACCAATGATAAGAAAGGATTGAACGGAGCTTAGAATTTAGAGTTTACAAAGGACTTGGAGGGATGGGAATGGGCAAGGAGTTCTGGGAAGAGGAAAACCTTAACAGTGTGGCAGAAGATAGAGCGAGGTTTGGCTGATGGGTTTTCAGGACCAAGTTTTAGATCTTTCCTTATGAAGTATGGGGAAATCCATTGCAGCTTTTGCTGATTTGTGTGGACATCCACTGTGCTCTAGATACCTGGAAATGCCTCTAGATGGTCCTATCCACTGATGAAAGCCTGCCTCATCTGACAGCCCCAGACCAGAGGACTCTCCCTGAGCAGAGCTAATCAGAGAGGTGCAACCTGGAGCTCAAGAACAAGCAAACGGCAGTGAATGTCGCAAGCTCTTCCGGCAGGTTCAGAAGTATGCGGTGTAGACAGAAAACAAGGCTGGTAACCCCCAAGGAACCCCCAGAGACACTTAGAGAAACACCCACTGCAGAGACAGTGGCCCCCATTTGGTTGCTCCCCCAGTTTTGCAGTTTGAGCCTCGCTGGTTGCTGTCCCAGCAAGCTAAGGCTTCACCACAACCCTCCCTAACTTGCCCTAGACAAGGGTGATGACTGTGCCTGCCCCCTCCCAGGACCTTGCAGCTTCCCTGCCCTTCTCCCTCTCTGGATGTCCTTCCCCACCATCTAGATTCATTCCTCAGAAACAGATTCTCAGCAGAATCCATCCCCCTCCCTCCCCAGGTCTCCATACTACTAACCAGCTTCTCCCCTCACAGTCTACACAGCTCCCAGAGGAAGAAACCCTCGGTCAGTCATCTTCCTGACCTCAGACAGGCAGCAGTTTGCGAAAAGCTGACCTTGTGTTAGAGAGCCTGCTGAGCACACTGAGCCCTGTCCCAGCCCTGACAACATCCATGTGGTGGTCCTGGGGCCTCGGGCACTTGCAGGTTTATTTCAAGGAGACCATGTGTCCACCATTTGCATACAAAAGGGAGAAGAGGGAGGTCACTCTGGCTATTTGCCTCTTTTTTATTTAAATTTTTAAAATTTGTGTTCCTTTTTGTGGTTCTTTTGTCTCTGTGGCAAGCTGCTTTTTTGGTTTTAGCTTTTTATTTGTTTCTTTTTTTCTTGTTTTGATTTGCTTTTTGTTGTTATTTTTAATTTATTATTGTTTATAATTATTTTTTAGTATAAAAACTTTTATAAGAAAAATATAATTTTTAACCAGGTGTGGTGGCACATGCCTTTAATCCCAGCACTCAGGGAGGGAGAGGCACACGGATCTCTGAATTGGAGGCCAGCCTGGTTTGCAAAGTAAGTCCTGGACAGCCAGGAAACCCTGTCTTGATAAACCAAAATAGTAATAATAATAATTTTTATAAGGCAGGCCATATATGTGTATGTATGTGTGTATGTGTGTATGCATGTATATATGTATGTATGTATATCCCTTGCTTGCCTCAACTTTGTTATGTAAATCAGTTTGGTCTCAAATTTGCAATGACCTTTCTGCCTCTGCTTCCTCAGTGCTGGGACTACAGGTGCACACCACTGTGCCATGATGAGGTTTTGGTTTTGTTGTTTTGTTTTTAGCACTGAAATAGGACTTGCTGCAGACTCCGTTCTCACATTATAAATGCAGGTACTGAGACTCACAAGTCTAGGACTTGGTTACATCACCCATGGTTCATTAAGCTAAAACTACATTTCCCAGGGTTCCTTTCGCCATGAGGTTCTGGTTAGGGTGGCCACAGAGAGGCAGGTATAGGAGGCCTGGAAAATGGAAGTGGAGCACAGCCTTGCGCTCTCGGTCTACATGGGCTCAGGCAAGGCCTCCCATCCCCCACCCCGTAGCCCAGCTGCTGGCTGACCCATGAGCAGGCCCTCCGGATGACCCTCTTCAGCCTCTCCAAACTCAGGGCCAGGTGGGTGTACAGTTCCTTCTGTGTATTCTCCTATGATCTGTCGGTGCATAGAGGCTGAGCTGAGGCCAGCAAGCATCTCACGTGGGTCCTGACAGGTCTGTGGTCTCACTCTTCCTCAGCGTTCCAGTCTTCCAAGTTTGTACTTCCTCTCCCATCTTCACTCACAGACAGCTGGCTCAGAGCCTAGCAGCTCTCTGGACCACAAAGCCCTATTAAGAAGGCCTGGGCTATCATTTTGAGGGAGTCACAGCGGATGCGGGGAGCCAGCCGCAGAACTGGTAGCCTGAGATTCCTGTCTCTTACTGGTGTCACTTTGTTAGAGCACCAACCCTCAGGCCCTTCTCAATGAGGTCACTACTTTGTCAAGGGATGGCTCTCAGATCTACTTCTGCAAGCCAGTGGGTGAGGGGGACATAGCTGACCCTTCCCCAGACCATGCATTTTGTCCCCAGCAGGCTCCAGGGATACCCAGGCCTGCCTGCTTCATACACCCTCAGTGGACTATGAGGCAGGCTCCTTGTCTGGGATCCATATTTCCCCTGGAGAAGCCGATTTATTTCTCCTGGTCCCTAGGCCCTTAACCTCGGAGCTGCCTCTTATGTCTGCTGTCTGAGGACTCTATTAATTAGACAGTAAAGATGTCACAACACCAGCTCAGGCCGTTGCCCAGGCAAGCCCCAAGCCAGCCCTTCCTCACAGTCACTGTCACCTACAAGCTGAGCTGAGACTTATTGCTGCTCATCATGGCCAGTGCCCTGCCATCTACAGCAGTTAGGGGTCTCCACACACTGTGGACTGCACAGGGGGCTTCCAGGACTTGCTCTCCTCATTCCCTCACTCACATTCCTTCCTGAGGAAGGTTCCAGGAAGTCCCTCCTGGGCTCCTATCTCTGAAGTTTCTTCTGAGAAAAAGGCTGTGAAAAACAGATGGCTCTGGGTTCATGTTTCTTGGGCAGCACTCACTGGCTCTGTGACCAGGAAGAAATTGCATACTCTCCCCAAGCTTTAGGCACTGGGGCTAGAATGAAAATGGCTCCTATAGGCACTCTTAGGAGGTGCGGTCTCACTGGAGCAGGTACGGCTTTGCCGGAGAAGAAAGTGTGTCACTGGGCTTTGAGGACTCAGATGCTCAAGCCAGGCCCAGGGTCTCACTCTCTCTTCCTGATGCCTGTGGATCAGGAAGTAGGAAGTAGGACTCCAGCACCATGTCTGCCTGCATGCCTCCACGCTTCCCTCCATGGTGGTAATGGACTAAATCTCCGAACTGTAAGCCAGCCCCAACTAAATGTTTTCCTTTGTAAGAGTTACTGTGGTCATGGCGTCTACCCACAGCAATAAAACCCCAATTAACGCAGGCACTTCAACTCTCAAGTGAGGAGATTAATATTAACCCAATAGGTATGCTGTGGAGGTTCAGTAAAGTGCCGTGTGTGAAACACAAAGCCCAGACTGTGACACATTATAATGTGCCTTTTAAATGGAAGTCATTATTCTTGTCATTAATATTGCTATTGGGCCACTCTGGCCACTAACCCATATACTCCACATTCGTAAGAACTGTGTCTGCCTTGTTTTCTCCACCACCCAGAATGGTGCTTAGCCTATGACAGTGCTCAATGCCTACTTGTTAAATGACTGAGTAAGTGTCTAACTGCTGGTTTGGGAAGATGGCTCAGTGAGTAAAGTCCTTGCTGTACAGGCATGAGAAACTGAGTTTAGATTCCCCAGCATCTATGCCAAAAAACAAAAACAAAACAACAACAACAAAAAAACAGCATAGTTGCATATGCCTGTAGTTGTGACACTTGGGAGAGAGAGACAGGAAGGTCCTAGGGGCTTGCCGGCAGCCAGTCTAGCCAATCAGTGAACTCTACTCCACTCTAGAGTTCAATGAGAGACACTGACTCAAAACACAAGGTGGAGAGCAAGAGAGAAAGACATTTTTGACGTTGACCTCTGACCTCCACATGTATATACACAGGCATATTCACACACACACACACACACGTCTATAACTACTAAGTCACCCTGCAGTGTGTGTTACAGATAAAGCAGGCATAGCTGAGGGAGAGTCAGAGACTTCTGCTAGAAACGTTTCCATCAAAGCTGTCCCATAACCTCTTCAAAGGTTCTCTTTGAACATCTGCTGACCAACAAATGATAACTGTGCTATGATTTCTCCATGTGCCAAGGGCATTCACACCTGAGAGGTACCAAACCACACCCTGAGAGGTACTAAGCGCTACACCCACCTTTGGGCAGCTCCCACTCAGCACGTAGTGCAGAACACAGATAGAGTTCAGCCGGATTCCATTCAAAAGCCCACCTTAACAGGTGAAGAAACTGAGGCACAGGAGTTTAAGTCATTTTCCTGTGGTCTGAAACTAGGCTTCAAAACTTACCTCATGCCTGCCGTATACGGATCATGAACAACTCATGCTCTCTGCAAGGTAGCTACACCTACATGTACTGCTGAGGATCAGGATGGGAATCTCGCCTACAAGCACACAGCTAATACAGTTTTATGCCACACAGCAGATTCTAAAATCGGCATGAACGTTACATTGAGCTCGTCCTACTTCAACTGCCTCTGAGCTGCTTTGCGTGTTGCACAGCACAATCATTTTGGCCTAACTAACACTTGAGTTTAAGAATTGATGTCAGGACATGAAATCATTCTACCACTTAGCCCTGTCGGTCTTCAGTTGCTCCTGGCCCAACAGAGGCTAGAGAGCGGATTTGCAGTATGCACATAATGGCGATTCCTTGGCAGTACCTATCCGTCTTATACTTGAGCAGATGTCATTGTGAGGTATAAACGAGTGGCTTGTATAAAGAGTCTCTCTCATACAGTGACTGGCATGCAGCGGGTGCTCCATAGGTGTGTGCTAGATTTAATCTGAAAGAACAAATCTCTCCTTAAATACACATCACACAGGTATCAGAGGACCTCCATGACAGGACAGACAAGATCTGGGCCCTTAGGCTCTGACATGTAGGTCAAGGAGACACAATTACTAGATAGTAAGAGTTAGGCAGTGCTGTGTGCCTAAGGGAAAACACGATACAGAGTGAAAGACATTCAGAGAAGCTTCTTGGCAGGAAGACTTCTCATAGGTGACCTCTTCAGCGAAGGACTGGTCTAGCCTAGGGAAATGGGTCCATGTGCCAACAGAGGGATAAGGTAAAAGCTGCTAATGTTCAGATTTAACTCGACTCTGCTGTGACGGTTGAAGAGAACCCAGAACCCAGCCCACCTGGTGCCATGGCCAAGAGTTTGTGTGCCTCAGCACAGCGTATACGATAGCAGAAATATCCAAATGTCTGTGGCGATGGGACACGGAAGTTGTGAACCAGAGAACTGGATGTGAGTGTGTGTGTGTGCCGTGCGCGTGTATGCGTGTGTGTGTGTGTGTGTGTGTGTGTGTGTGTGTACAGAGCTCAGAGCCAGGCAGCAAGCACTCAACCACTGAAGTATATTTTCTTGGCCCTTTTGTTTTGAAATAGTATCCAAGGATGCCTTCCAACTCCAACTGCAGCCAAGGATGTCCTTGAACTTCTGATCCTTCTCCTTCTGCTTTGTGGTGTGTGTGTGTGTGTGTGGCACCAGGGAACTATGGTGGTGGTGATGGAGCAGAGAGTGAGGGCAGCATTATTTGGGTGTGCCTCTACCCAGGGGATTGACCTCTGCATGAGCTGTGAGGTAGTCTCATCAGCCACAAGCAAAGCTGAGCAAGTGAAAACAGACCGTCTTTCTACATCTGCCCAGCTTTGCCTTTGCTCCCCACCGTTTCGGGTCCCAAATGTCCACGTTTTCTCCCTGGCTTACAAACTGCCTGGCAGCAAGCAGGGTACTCTTTCGCTGTGTAAGGGCAGCCTAGGCGCCAGGGTCTAGCACTTTCTATTCTCGTGTCACTTGGCGCAGTCTTGTAAGGCGGTGGCGATTCTCCTGTTTTGCACATGGGGCCCACAGCACACCATGGGCCAGCTTCCAGAGCACTCCCCCTCTTACCTCAGGCTGCCACTCAGGGGCAGAGCTGAGATTCTCACCCAGCCTTCGCCGTGCCTCCCACGTGGGCAGCAGGACTCCTCCAAGACTCCAGACACAGCCGTGCCGCTCTGGAGACCGATAGGCAACTCCCAGCCTCCTGTAACCCCCTCCCTACAGGCCTGTGCCCACCCTCCGGATGCAGCAGGAGCCAGGCTGGGCACTAATTTACACTTGTTTAACTACAGCTGCCGCCCACCCGCCATGTGTCTATCCGCCATTTATTGCGCTTTCCAAAGCCCTGCCCGGCACTCAGGGGCATTTCCTGCCTGCGCTAATGGAGGAGAATAGACGCATTATATGTGAATAATGGATTATGATGATACAATTTGGGTCTCTTAGCTCTCACCGAACCTAGGCTTGCCTTGCATTATTGATAACTTACACACACCTTCCCAAGCGTGTTTATGTAAATATTTAATAGGGAAAGCAAGTTAACCCATTGGTTTCAGCCTTTTTGAGAGCACTGGGGTAAAGGCTAGGAGGGGTGATGAGGGGGGGCCTGGGGTAGATGGGAACCAGGAGTTTGATCCCTTTGGGAAAGCTGGCAAGTTCCTTGAGCATCCACATAGTCACAGGGAGTCTGTGGCCTAGAAGCTTGAGATTTTTCCAAGAATGGAAACAGAAGCGCGGGTCAGCCTGGCCATGAAAGACATGCCTCTGCTCTAAAATGCTGCCGTGAGGGGCACCGGTGCTGGACCACAGGCAGGGCAAGTCTCACCACCAAATAAACCAGACTGCGCCGCCTCCTCCTCTGCATGGCTGCTTTCCTGGCTTTTCACCCAGCGTCCACGTTTCACACTCCATTTCCTGACGGAAGGCCATGCTTTATGAACCTCCTGGGTTTCGGCCCTCTCTCACCACTTTCTAGAGAGCAAGTTCCTTTATCTCCCTGGACATTGGTTGTCACATCTGTAAAATGGGGAAAGAGTGAGTGTCCCTCCAATACATAGTGTATCTGAAGAAATTGGAGCAAAGCCCCATGTGCAGTGAGGTCTGGGTGCCACCCACTGTCACAGAGCCAAGATCGTGAGAGGTCTGTGTTTTCCCCAGGGTCTTCACACCACGGCACTCATTAGTTGGTAGTATTTCTCAGCAGTGTGAAAAACACTTATGCCTCCTACACTTAGTTAGACACTGCAGTTATTTTGCTAATATTGCTTCTGGCGACTAAATGACTTTGTCCCCTCTGGGGAGTCACAAGGGTGGACTTATGCCACATGTGCTGTTCTGAGGGGAGAGGGTCAGGCAGAATTGGTAGACCCACAGTGGTCTCCCTCACAAGCCCAGCACCAGCGGCCCCCTCCAGGTTCTTGCTTTCTATTTGGCTTGTATTTCCCACCTCCTCATCTGTCCAGCTGTCCGTTCCAGAGCATACATCCTTACTGCCAAGCCTTCACACGAGTACTCAACTCTGCCTAAATGCCCCTTTCCTCTGTCTTCCTGGGAGTCCCAACACTTTCAGAATGTGGTTCAGCCATCCTCTCCTCCACCAAGCCTTCCATGCCCCTCTCCACTGGCCTCCTTTTAACTTGAGACACTCAGATTGATCTTCCAGCAGACTTGTAGCACTAAGGTCCCCAGAGGCAGAACCTGTGAACAACAGATTCTTTTTAGCCCCAACCCCTCCTCCACATGGGCCCTGTGCTAGGTACCGTGGGAATGCTGCAGTGCACAGGTCAGGGCACAGTCTGCACCCTTGGGATCGCATATGCAGAGATGGGTTAGGTGCGTGGGGGAGAGACGGTGGCACTGAGGAGAGAGGGTCTGAGGCAGAGGAGGTACTGAAGAGAGGAGCACCCAGCTCAAAGACCCTAGAGGCAGTGTGCTCATAAAAACACCAAGGTGGGCACCACACACAGGGAGCCAGGGGTTGCACCACACCCTTCTTCTCCATGTCTCTCCTGCAGGGTGACAGGGTGTTGTTGAGAGACAATAGACAGAAGACAGACGGGTCTGACTTGTATTTAAAGGAATTGTCCTGGCTATCCTGTGGGTCACAGGCCACTGGAGGCAAGTTTCATTCAGAGCAGAGAGCTACTATGAGAACCCCAGTAAGGCATGATGGGAGATGGCAGGTGGCAGTGAGGGGCATCTGGGGGAAGGAGGTAGGAGATGATAGAATAGTCGGGCATTCAGGCTGTAACGGAGGGGCAGGGTGGAGCCAATCCCTTTTCCTGGAGGGTCAAGTGTTTGATATGAATGAAGAGCCACACTGGGATTTACCGGAAGAGCTCTTTCCATCACAAAGCTATGCTGTTGCTGATCACCGAGGCTGGGAGGACTCGGGTGGGGTGGGCTCGAGAATGAGGTCCCACTGAGACACAGAGTTGACACATCCCTTAGATGTCTACCCAAGGGGACAGTTTGGGACGGCAACTGCACGGAGGAATATCAAGGGAGAGAGGAGAGTGATGAATGGGGTGTGATGTCACCACCATACAGACAGGAGCGATGACAGGTGGGGTTGAAACACTGGAACCTGAGTCCATACACTGCATGAGTCTTTGGGCCAGGAAGAAATCCAACAAAAAGAGGCAGGGACAAAGTAGCCCACAGGGTCCCAGGGAAACTCATTTGCTAAAACTTCAGTACCTTGGAGCTATAATGAACAATTACAATGAAATTGTTTCCATACATACTTCAGGTGCAGCTGTTCCTCTTAATCCTGTGACTTAGGAATTCGGGTTCCCTTTTAATGGATCAGAAAAATGAGGCTGAGCAAGAAGCTCATTGAGAATCATTACACAGTTGCAAGAGGTCCAAGTTTCAAATGTGCCTAAACTAACATGTGTCCACTAAGAGCTAGGTGTGTTCCATTTTTATTTGTTTGCTTGCTTTGTTTATGTGTTTTTTTAATTTTTATTTTAGCAGAGTCTCATATATCACAGCTGGCCTTGAACTTCCTATATCGCTGGTAATGGCTCTTACCTCCACCTCACAAATGCTGGGATTACAGACATGCACTGCTGCACCTGATTAATGCAGTGCTAAGACTCCAACCCACGACTTCACAAATGTTCAGCAAGCGCTGTACCACCACACCAATAACCCTAAACCTGCTCTTTATTCAGCAGAAATGTCATCTACCCATTTTGCAGATGAAGAAACAGAGGTGCAGGGTCTCATTTGATGACCTCCCCCTGAACTGCCCAAGGAAGAAATAGCTGACAGAAACGTGAACCTGATCACCTATCTTCCAATAGACATTTAAGACTATCCTAAATTGCATTTTTAGATGGGACAAGGTTGAGATTGGGAATAACTGGCTTCTCAGCTTGAAGTGCTAAGCCTGTTCCAGGGGTCACACACCAGGCTGGTGTCATAGTAGCCATTTCCTGGGTCCAATGCTGGGAATGTGGAAGAAAAGGGAACCTGTTCCCAAAGCCAAGCCGAGTATCCCCAGGGAGCCCTTTCCCTTCCATCAGCCCAGCATCTGCCCCGTGCCAGCTCCTGCCTGGCTGCCAGATGTGCCAGCTGTGACTCTTCTCTACCGAGAGCCTCATTTATTAATTAATGTGGACGCCAAGGGGGCAACTTCTCGGGCCCAGCCTCAGAGCAGATCTTGGCACATTTTTCAGACTTTGTTTAATAATTTATCATCTTTTAATCATAAAAATAATTAGCACAAGAGCGATAATCTGTGTTCTGCTGAGAGCAGACAGACCAGTGGAGGAGGGTTTTTTTTTTGACAGTGCCAGAACCCAGAGAGCCACGCATTGGCAGAGAGGTGAGGGAAGGCTGGCACAGGGCCAGGTGTCCTCTCTAGAGCTGGCTCAGGGGAGTTGGCATGGTGGAGATACTGCCTGCCTTTGAGCAGGACTTTGGGGGGACTTGAGGTCTTGCTGTTTGCCTGGCTTGACTTGCTGCCATAACCTTTGGGAAGTTCCCTCCTTCCTCTGGTTCTTCATTTTTCCCATCTGTCAAATGAAAGTTAGCTCAGGCAACACCTCAAGATCATTTTGTCCAAGGTGTCATGAAATGGTGATGTATAGCAAATATAAACATAGTGACTTGTGGCAATGCCCAAGCAGGAAATCCTATAAGAGCCACGAAGTCTTTCATGTCCACTAACCCATGGCCAGCAAGGAAGAACGCTCTCTTCTTAGTATCCATTGATGCTCATAAATGCCCTGGGACAAGCATGAACCATATGACTTGGAGCAGGTCTCCTTCCCTATGCCCCAGTTTACCCAAAGGGAGGTATTGTCAAACATGGTATTCCAGAGAAGAACCAAGGGATAATATAGTCAGGTCTTCCCTTCGAGACACTTTATTCCCATCATTCCCTAAATGGAATGGTTACTTTGACTTGTCCAATATGTGGGTTCTAGGGCATGGAGGCGTGCTTTGGTGCCCCCGTATACTTCATAGAGAATGGACAACTTAAAACTTTGTCAGGTCCAGGGACCTATGTTAGAGAGGCCCAACCTGTCCAAGCAGACACACCCTCCTCCGGGGTGATGGTAGAGGTGGGGTGTATTCCAGATAGGACCACAGCAGATCATGGAGGAGATTCTGATTCTTGCAAGTTCAAGTGCAAGTCCTTAGTTTCTGGGTACCTCGATCCCTTCATGTATAATTTGGAATATCTGTTTTAGCTTATGGGTCCCCAGAAGCAGACCCTAAGACAGATATTTGAGAATTAAATAGTTGTAACTGATACCGTGACATCATGAAAGGCCAAGAGACTTCCTAGATGACCTGTGGTCCAAGACACAGCAGAGACATCCCTCAGAGTCACCTCCCCCTGAAGGAGAGGAAGCTGGGCTATTGATAGCCAGCTCTTTCCTATCACTCTGACAGCCAGAGGAGCTCTGAGGGAGGCTCATGGGCATGTACCAAGCTGGTATCCAGGACCCTCTGTCTCCTGAGCTGCTCTAAGGATGAGATAGAGCCTGAAGTGCTAAGGAGCCCCACTGAGCCCTCACCACTCCCTGGCCCTTTCTACCCTGAGCTGACTCCACATCCACACAGGCTTCTGCTATGGGTCCCACTCATGGCTGAGCTCCCAGGAACTCTATCCCAACAGAGCAGCTCGTCCTCTGGCCCGGTTCTACCTGTCTAGTCAAAACTGTACCAGTATCAGCCCCTCCCTGGCCACCTCTCTTGCTTCTTTCCCAAGTGCTTCCTGCAATCTGTGACCCAGAAGTCCTGCTTCCCAGTCTCCATCCTTGGCCTGCCGTGGGAACCAGGGGACTTCCTCTGGTCATCACCCAGGTGGGCAGAGCTTCTCTAGTCTACTCTGCTGCCTCCTGGCCCATGGTTCTTGATGATTGCTGCCTTGCTTTCTATGCCATCTAGAAGTTGTCAGTGTGACTGGGCCCACCCCTTATCTCCATCTTCCACGTATATTACGGGCAGTTCATTCTGAGACCCTTCTGAGAAGAACTACATAAGGAGGCAGATTTGTCCAGAAGTCCATTGGTGTGAACAGTCGGCAACTGGGATCAGGGCTCAGATCAGTCAGGGGCAGGGCTCAGTCTGTTCAGTTAAGACCACAGTCTGGGCTTACATCTACATTCCAACTCAAGAGTCATTCTGGGGTATTAAGGCAAAGCCTGGGGTCAAGTCCAGCATTGTGCTTGGCCAAGGTCCAGAGGCTACTCTAAGCAAGGATCCCACTGTGATCAATGGCTTTTCTGATAGTTCATCCCAGGCCATGGCACCTACCCTGGGTCCCCTATCCTGGTGTCCCTAGAAAACTCCAACCCATTCCTCCCTGTGGGGGCGCTTGCCTTCCCTTTCACGTGTACACCCTCCTGGCCAGGCGGCAGGGATTCCCAAGTCCATCTGTCTGCTGAGCTGTCGTGGGAACCGAGCTCAGCAAATGGGCCCGAGCCGTCTCCCTCCGGAGCCTGCCTCCAGACTGTTGGCGTTCACGGCTCTGCCTCGCAGCCTCCGAGCTGGGCTCGTGCTGCTGAGCCCAAACACCGTCCACTGCTCAGTTCCAGCCAGCACCAAGCACTCCCCAGATGGGCAGGGACCGCCACGAGCCTGCCTGCCTCCTGCCTCAGGCACTGCTCGCTCCCTGCCAGAGGCCCAGGGAGATGCCCAGTGCCTAAGACAGTCAACAGCTTTAGGGACTCACACATCAGTTAACCAGAGTCCCTCCAACTTTGACCCTGGCCCTGGTAAGACCTGGCCTATCCCCCTGACAGAACTGTGCAGGGGACTTGTGGAACCCAGACAAATCACGGTCTGGGTGTGTTCCCAGGGCAACTGGCTAGACAGATGAACTGGTCAGGTCTTGTTTTCAATACCAGGATGATTACCACTTCCAGGTGTATGAACTTAGACAAGATCTACCACTTCCTCATTCATTAGTGGGTTTAACAGGACCTTATAGTGGCTTAGATTCCAAGTAGTCCCTCCCAGGATATCCCAAACCCCATGCCAATCCCTCCCCTTCAACTGAAGAGGCTGCGCTTGAGCATCTGTCCCTGGTAACTGCGTTCAGAAACAGAAAGGTAGTTAGTCTTTGTCAAGAGTCTGCCCTCCCCCGCGCCACCCCCGAAACTACACTGTTGAAGCTCAAATCCCAGCTCTGAGACTCACTAATAAACAAGTTGCTTGATACCGTGGTATCAACTTCCTTGTCTGTCAATGGGAATGATATTGGTACCCACCCCCAGAGGCTGTAAGGACTTAATCTTCATGTAAAACACTTAGAACAATGCCTGGCACATAGGCATTGCCTATGTGTTTGCAAGTGTTTTTACTAACGTGTTCATCATTTCCTGCTCAGCCCCCCTCTTCTGAAACAAAGAAGACACATGACAACTGTCTACAGAGTCCTTCCCCAGAGCCCTACACAGGATCTATCAGCAAGTGAGATTGACGTAGGCTTCGACCTCCAGGAGTTCACTTTGGTGAAGATGATCTCTCCAAGCTGGACATGATCACCATCATTCTGAATCAGAAGAGCTGTGTCTGCCTGTAGCAGGCTTTTGTGCCTATCAGCATTCCATCATGGAGGGAGCGAGGAAGCCTACAAGGCCCCTCCAGGTCACTCCTCGGTGGCATGTCCTTTTGTGAGTTGTCTGTGATAAACCGTCAGTGGTTTAGCTGGCCACAGGTTGTCCAGGGCACTTTCCAGTGATGTACCTGCCTTTGAGTCACCCGTAAACAGCCTCAGTGAACTCACCACCTTGCCAAACTAGACATTAAGCTTGGCGTCTGTTGATGCTCCCCCTAGCTCGGGTGGACAGATATACCTTTCTGTATATCCAGGAAAAGTCACACAACAGTCACCCAGAGACAGCCACCCCCTTCGCACAGCTCTGTGATGAGCTGTGCTTAGGGTGCCTGTCAAGTCACTGGAGTTTAAGTGAAGGCTCCCAGCAAAAATTTGTTCATGAAAACTCTGACACCCAAGAAATCTCCCTGGGCAAAGGGAGCCTTCAAAGCCTGCACACCAGGCTCCCTGGGAAAGCTCCCTAACCCTATTCAATCTGCCATCCTCAGCCCTCAGCAGGCCAGAGGTAAATCCAGAGAGGAGAGACCCAGGAAAGGGAAGGGACAGGATGCCGAGATGAATGGCCAGAAGAGTCTCACCAGGACCCCCAGGGATACAAAGTGATCTTGAGGTCATGATAGGCCCAGGAAAAAAAGGAAGAAAGAAGGGAAGCAAGACTCAGTGAATTCCCTAACCCCAGGCTGGGTCTCCAGGTGCCCTGATAGGGAAGGTCTCTACAGACAGAAGCCCTGGGTCTGACAGCCAGTGTTCCTGGAGAGCCAGGCATCCCAGCTGGAGCCACTGGGAGGCAGAAGGGCCCAGCCCAGGGGACAGAGGAAGTGTCAAAGCCCATGCACAGCTTAATGTGGTCACCAGGCCCAACTCTGGCAATATAACTTTTGAAAAATGGTATGAGGGTTGGTGGTAATGGTTACCAATTACTAACACTCATAGCACAGTGAGAAGCCATATGGCATGATGGTTGAGGCTGAGGACTCTGAGACCAGGCTGCCTGGGTTTGACTTCAGCCCCAAAACTTAATGGTGTTTCCCCCTGAAGAGAGAGCTTGACCTTCTGCACAAAGGTTCCCCCAGTAAGTGGGAATGATGGAATAAAAGCTCCCACTTGGCCGGGCTGCTAAGAGAATGATGTCATCGTTACGTGGACCCTCTTAGAAGATGCCCTGGTACTCAGTAAGGTCCACGAAATGTACTACGTGCTTTAGCCTTCACTTCGTTTCAGGTACGATGCCCAGCACTTATTTGCATCACGTAGAAATAGCCACAACAGTATAAGGATGGAGTCTCTATCACTCCAGTTCTTCTAAACAGGTTTTGCCATGCAGCATGGGCTAACCTCAACTCTGAGTCTTCCTGCCTCTGTCTCCCGATCTAATGGATGAGAAAACAAGAGGCTTCCTGAGACCCACAGCTCTGATGTGGCTGAGCCGAAATTCAGAACGAACTGACTGGAGTGTAAACTCTTCTTCCTTTGTTTGCTTTTGTGTTTTAGCATGGGATCCTATTATATAGGCCAGATTTGCAGCCACCCCCCTGCCTCTGCATTCTTCCCTAGTGCTGAGATTATAGGCTCATGTCACCACAGCCACAGGATTTAATGTCCTAATCTGCTGTCAGGATGCAGACAGGACCCAGCAGAGAACACAGAATCAGGCTGAATACAGTGGGAAATTTGGAGCCTAGAAAGGACTGGAACACTTTGCTCCTATAAAACCATGGAAGAACCCAAAACACCAAGTGATAGCTGTTCCCCAAGTTAAGTCATGCCCTCCGGCAATGGATCCTGAAGCCAACCATCTATGGTTCAACCTCAATGACCCTGTGTCGGTGACCAAGTGGTCCCTACACCATTAGCTTCCTCATGGTACCCCTCATGCTTCCTTCTTTCTCCCCACGTTCCCAAACCATCTGTCTCTCCATACTGTTCCCTTCTGTGTCTCAAGACCCAGTCCACCAGGGAAAGCCAAATCACTCAGCCCTGCTTCCTCCTCAGCCTCCCTGTAGATGGGTGATGCTAGCTGTGCATGCTACGATCCTAACTGGCCCCTTCAGTCCAGTCCCTAGAGACTTGGTAACTGGTTCAGGTCTTCCCTCCCCCTGGGTGAATTCAGCATCCGTGGGAACCACCCACACAACACCCAAACTTCCCGTGTTCTTGACCTCATTTCCAATGACTTTATCATCCCAGCCTCACTCCCTGTTTCACCTAAACCTTGCTGGCATCCTTAACTGCTCTCCCCACACCTGATTCATGCTGTCTGTCACCACCTCTCTGTCCCCACAAGTCTGCATCAGGACCAAAACCTCTGTCGTCCTCTTTAGCTTTCCCAGGGTCCGTTGACTCTCTTTCTTTTACTGAGTAACTGTCCACAGTTGAGCATCTTACCCACACTCATATCATCTCGCCTGACTCTCTCCCCGTGTCTTTTCCTACTGTGTATTTTAAAGCTGACTGGTCCTGAGTGACCCCAACACCCTGCTTTCTGCATGCTACACAAAACACCGCAAGTCCACCATCATTGACTTCCCATAATTCACCAGTGTTTCTCCCCATCAACTGCCTCTTCTGCTCAAACGTCCCCAGATGCTCAAACCTCTGAGTTGTTTCTACCCCTCTCTCCTTGGCTGATGACCTCACTTCACAGAGAAGTAGGAATCATCATAAGAATCCCACCTACACATGCCTCTACCACGTATACCCCCCCATACCACAGATGGGTCCTTCCTCCCAGCCCCCCCCCCGGGCTTTGCAGCCCCTCCTCTCCCCCCTGCTCAGAACCACTCGCTCTGCATTGTGCCA
>CM053763.1:98793470-98849103 GCA_028658305.1 Pachyuromys duprasi
TTTTCTGGTGTCTTTAGTATATATTAAGGGTTAGAACCAGAATTTGAATTCATACCAAGTTTGAATTCTACCTCCGTTCCTTACCAGCTGTATGACCCCCAGGCAAACTGCTAACCTTTCTGAGCTCTGTTTCTCTTGTCTCTTCCTCAAAGAGTCTTTGTAAGGAGTTACATACAGGCAGTTCATAGAGCAGAGCCCACCTGCAATAAGGGTGTGCACCTGGGGTCACCATTATTGTCTGTCATTACTGACACTGTGATTGCTTCCATTCCTTCCTTCCTTAAGTTCATTTTCCCTTCTACCTCTCAGAGAGACCCTTCTGGTTTCTTGGGAGGGTCATCCTTCTGTCCCAGATCTGGGTTTGAAACTTTGCCATGGGTGACTCTTACCTGCCATGAGCCACTGCTCATGTGATATGCTTTGGATAATATCAATATAACACATGGCATGAGAGCTGTATATTAGAGACCTGTCCCTAGGGTGGCAGTACTGGAAGTGACTGGACCTATAGAGTGAGCCATGTGAGAGGACCCAACATCACTCACTGGTGGCATACCTTGTGAAGTGATCTGGGGACTCTGGCCTGTCCACTTATTCTTTTCTTTCTTCCTTCCTTCCTTTCTTCCTTCCTTCCTTCCTTCCTTTCTTCCTTCCTTTCCTTCTTTCAAGACAGGGTTTCTCTGTATAACCTTGGCTGTTCTGGACTTGCTTTGTAGACAGGCTGGCCTTGAACTCACAGTGATCCACCTGCCTCTGCCTCCCAGAGTGCTGGGATTACAGGCAGGCAGCACCATGCCCGACTTACTCTCTTGTTTCTTGACCATGAGGTGAGTGGTTTGTTCAGCCACATCCTCCTGGACCAGCAGCCCTTCCACCAGAGACTCAGAACAATCACCCCACCCTATCTTTGCATAAATTGTGAGCCAAAAACCATTCTCTTTTTCTCTCCTTTATAAGTTCATTGTGTCTGCTTTTTTGTAACAGTGATTGAAACCTGACTGTGTCTAAGCTAATGCTCTCCTGTGACCCTAAGTTAATATTCTACTCAGCATTGCACTGAGGCAGGTCAAGAACCAGCCTTGAGGGCTGCTGAGATGGCTTCTTAGATAAAGACACTGGTCATCAAACCTGACAGCCTTATGATGTCACAGTCTCTCTCTCTCTCTCTCTCTCTCTCTCTCTCTCTCTCTCTCTCTCTCTCTCTCTCTCTCTCTCTCTCTCTCTCCCTGTGCCCTGCCCTCCTCTCTAATGTATGCACTTGCTGGATCTCCATGCTGGATCCTTCTTCTGGCTCTAATTTCCACCCAGCATTGACACTGATCTTTTGTTGTTGTTGTCGTTGTTGTTTTGTCTTGTTTTTAAGACAGGGTTTCTTTGTGTAGTATTGGCTGTCCTGGAACTCACTCTGTAGACGAAGATGGCCTTGAATTCACAGAGATTCCAACTGCTGGAACTAAAGGTGTGCACCATGACTGCCAGGCTGGACACTGATCTTTTAAAGGCCTGGTCGCTCTCCAACACTCAGCCCTGATGTGTTCCATTCTGCCTTCTTCTTAGGCTCCACGAGGTAGCAAACTGTCTACCACAGCTCCCAGCTTCACATCCCCTCTGCCTTCTGGTCAACTGTCTCTTATACTCAATCCTAAAATCTCTGCAAAACTCCCTTGGCATGTCGGTAGCTCTGCCCAGACCTTGAACCTTTCCCAAACCCATCTGTGTGTCAATGGCCTCTGTGGCCTCTATGCTCGTTTCTGGAGCTGATAGGTAGACTCTTGTGTTAGTCTTTTTCTGTTGCTGGAACAAAGTGCCTAAGGCTGGATAATTTGTGAAGAAAAGAGGTCGATTTAGCTCACAGTTTTAGAGGTCCAAGAACACAGCGCTGCCTTCTGCTCAGCTCTGGGGAAGGCCTTCTGGCTGCATCTCAGAGTAACAGGTGGCCTCGTGACAAGAATATGTGTGAGCAGGAGAAAAAAACAGCCACATGGCAGGACTGTAAGCAAGGGGGATCTTTTATAGCAATCCCTTCTCACAGGAACTAAGTGGAGTCCATCAGAGCTCCATTCAGCCACCGGGGGTCACCAGGCTCCTCCTCTTAAAGGTCACATCACTCAACACTGTCACCTGGGAACCAAGTTCCAACCTCTAAAGCCTTGGGAGACACCTGAGCCATCCAGAATACAGCAACCCCTGTAGGGAACAGCCCTGCAAACGGGGCCTTTTACAAGAAAAGCTGGCGGTATCCACTGTCAGTGCAGGGTGGACATCAGCCTTTGTCCACGGGTGTTTCTTTAGGTGTATACAGCTGGTGTATACCGACCTCTCAGGATCCTCTGCAGCTGAGAATAGGGGAGAAAATATATTCACAGGTAGAGATCACCTGTCTCTTTCCTCTCTGCCTTCAGAGATGGCCTATGCGTATTAGTACACCGGACCACTAAGATCTGCAAAAAAAGTCCCTCTTGGGTGCCCCTCCACCCTGCCCACATGCGTTCATGCCTGCATGTGTGTATGGTGTGTTTACACATGCACATTTGTGGGAATAGTCATACGCCTGTGTGTGCATGCACAGGTCGCCACACATGCACCAGGTACCTTCCTCAGTCTCTCTCCATTTTGTTTTAGATGGCGGTCTCTCACTGAACCCAGAGCTCTGCAGCAGAACTAGGCTGCCTGGCTAGCGAGCCCTCAGGAATCCTCCTGTCTCAGCTCCCTGGGAATACAGGTATATTCCATTGTTCCTGGCTTTTTCTGTGGTTGCAGGAGATTCAAACTCACATCTTCATGCTTATACAGAAGACACTTGGACCACAGAGCAGTCCCCTAAGCCTGGTGTCTGGCTTTCTTCATCTCTCGCCTGTATTCGTTTGCACATCTTCTTCCACCACACTCACTTCCCTGCCCCTACCAGGGGCTCCTTTGTTGCCTTGTAGCATTGTTTCCTTCCCTGACCTGAGTTACTCCCTACTGTTCTGGCAGCAGGCGCTCCCAGAAACCACTGCCCACTTCCTTGTTTTCACCCTAAGTCTCCTGTGGGCCGGACAAACAACCATGGAGCCTAGCAGGACTACTCACAAAGTAGGAGAAGACCAGGTTCACAGGCACCCTCGTGTGAGGAACACATACATGTTCTGTGGCACTCTATCTCGGTAGTGCCAATGACCTTGGCTCTTCATCCTTAACAGGGGTTCCCAGTGCTGTCAGAGGAGCTGCATTCTAGACCAACCTCTCTTTGTTACACGTCAGCAGAAAAGCAGAAGCTAGCCAGGTCAGCCTGTCCATCTCCTTGTGGTTCCTGCCATGGATTACCCAAGCAGCACCCAGAACCATCCAGGACAGCCCAGGCAGGCTGAGGTTTAAGCACTGAAGATGTGGCTCAACAAGAAAAGCCCCTGGCACATCTGGGACAGCTGTAACTGTCAGATGACAGAAAGATCAGCATAAAAATGTGCAAAGCAGAGCCCAAGGAAGAGTGCAGAGCTGTGCATGGCCATAGGTGTGTGTGTGTGTGTGTGTGTGTGTGTGTGTGTGTGTGTGTGTGTGTGTGTAAATATAAAAGGGTGATTTTGTGCAGCACATGGATCCACACATGGCTGTGTGTGGATGAGAAAGAGAACGATGGACTAGCCTGTCTGCATTGAAAAAAGGTGCTGAGAGAGCCCCATGGCAGAGCCCCATGGCAGAGCCCTGTGAGGCCACTGTCCAGAAGTCTGAAACAGAAGCTGTGGCTGCCATTGTGGTCTGGCATGTGGGTTTCTCTCCTGTCTATCTCCTGAGCCTCTGAAGTATTCTGACCCATGGACTGGTTTGTGGTCTGATTTGTGGTCTCCCAGTGTGGTCTGCCACAGATCCACAAAGGAACCAGGAGTCCAGAATCAGGTCAAGCCAAGAAACATCAGATCACTGGGGCTGGGACGCACGGCCCCTCATTCAGCCTTTGGGGGGGGAGAGGCATTGGCGGCTCCTGTGAGTTATGACTTTTATTATGCAGAAAACAGGCACATTAACTTCAGGTCCTTTGAAAAATGTGGTCCTGTAATCAGAGTCTGTGTCTGTCCCGATGCACAGTGGCACCAGGCCAGGGAAGTGCAAGGATGAAATAAACATTTAGAGAGACAACTGCATTTGCAGATCTAAGAATTGAGTTATATGCATTTCTGACAGCTTCCTGAATCACAGCCCACGTCTCCGCCTGGCGAAACTGGGACCTGGCCCTTTAACTAGACTCCATTTCACATAATTAAAGACTCACAAAATTAAATGGCCTGCATGGAAAGTGGCTTTCAGTGGACTAAATGCCGGGAGCAATCTCCTCGCCGGAGTGGAAAGTGACACTAGTGAGCAGATCGATATCATCTCTGTTATTAATATCAAAAGCACATTACTTTGTTTTTGCCTGGCTCCCCTCCAAGCCTCCGGCCCTGCCGCGGAGCAGCCATTTGCTCGGGCCATAATTTACTTTGGTGAGTTTTTAAGGTATTGTTTTGTCAGGACCAATCACCGTGACGTTATAAATGGCTGGGAGGACTTGCACTCTCCCTCCATGGCGTATGCAGCGAAATTAATTTTTAAAAGTTTCACGTCAATTACTCCTGTCCTTGAGTTATGCAAGGGGACAAAGGAGCGGAGACGTAAGGATGTGAGTGATCTCAAACCGATGAGGTAACGACACACAGAGGGCCTAGGCTGAGGACCAGAGCAGACATGACACTATCTTTAATTGATGCATTGAATTAAACAATGCTAAAGCCAAATAAATATTGACCACTTAGCAAAAGAACCATTGATTTTTATGATGGACGACAATGCCATCCTGCACGCTGCCTGCTGGGGGGTTTGGAGTTGGAGGGGGGGTGTCTCACAGGTTCCAGAACAGACCCTAGGCCGGATGATAGGGGGAGTGACCATGACACTTTGGTGGAACTTGACAACATGAGTGTGACTGTCCTCCATGTTTCTTGCTCTTTCTGCCCCAAACTCCTTCACTCTGATCAAACCATCATCCTGCGGTCACTCCGTATTCAGAGGACCTCTGTCGTGGCCTCGCCCCCTCCCTCTGCTTCAGTCCTCACAGTGAGGTCAGAGGTCCCAAACATCCTTTCACCAGGATCTCCACCTGCCTCCTCCGCCTTGTACCCAACTGCACGGCTTAACCTCAGCCCTGCACACAGAACGCATCACTCACCTCCTGTTCTACCTGAAAATCAGGGCGATGCAGGATGGGGACCAAAAGGGAGAACCGGATCCTCCCACCTACACCCACCCAAGCCTGCTTCTCTTCCAGACGACAGGTAGAAGCAGTCTCCCAGAATCTCAATGGGCAGATATTAGAGGCAGATGTGAAGGTGGACTTTTAGGGGGAGCACTTAGAGCCCGCAGACCTTCAGATCCAATTCTTTCACCCTCATACTGTTGTCTGTATACCTCTACCCCCAAATTCCACCCCACCTTTCCCCAGAGTGCAGAATCCATGGGCCCATTCCTGCTGTATTCTAGGCCCTCCTGGCTCTTGAGAATTACTTGTAGAATGAATGGCATTAAAGGGTAAATTTTTACATTGTCTTTTAAGAGGAACAGGCCATTTGGCACCAGTTACTTCAGAGCCACCTGTCAGGATGCCTGCAGCCTGGAAGGATGACGCAAGAATGGGAAAAGTGACAGTCTTGTTCACGCCAGGGCAGACATCAGCTGTCTGTGTTAGGGGTTAGCAATGGCAGAATCTGTATGGTCTTGAGCCACCAACCACATTGGGCTCCAAGATGTCTTCAGACTTCACTAGAGTTAGGGCAAGGGTCTTTGTCTCAACCTGTACTCTGATATCAGAAACCAAGATAGAGTCTGTGGAGAGTTCTCTCCCCAAAGGCACTGTGATAGTGTGAGTGTGTGTGTGTGTGTGTGTGTAAACTGAGGCTCAAAGAAGTAAGCAACTTCCCAGGAGCATAACATCTTTACCAAATAGTTTTGTGAAATGGAGATTTCAACTATGTACTTGTTTCTCCCTCTCCATTTTGGCTCTCCCTGTGCTTAAGCATGAAGATCTTGGGGTGCCATTCTTAGCATTTGCCCAGAGGTTGTCAAGACCTAGGCAGTCTGGGCCATGCGCACAAGGTAGCCCAGCATACGAATAGGTAGCAACATGGTACACAGGGTGGGCTGGATGGGACACGCACACCCCCTCAGGGCAACGGCAGGCCTCAAAGGCTTTGTCACTGGTGAGAAGAGGGGCAGTTGAGTTGGGTGGCAAATTCGCTATTCTTCCACCACCAAGCGTTTGCTGGAGCAACAGGCAAGCCTGTTGGACCGGAGAAGCCTCAGCAGAGAAGGCCATGTCCTCGATCTCAGCGAGCTCACAGTTGACCAGATATAAGTTGCCATGTATATGGTCACACCACCCCGACACACCAGGTTAGTCCTTAGACGGGATAAAGAGACAGGACATTGTTTCAGTCTTCTTTAACTTTTATTTGCATGTCTCAGGCAAGGAAATGAACTTTTAAATACGCTTCCTAGCTTCGTACGAAAAGATGCATAATTCTACATCAATAGATTAATTAGGAAAAAGAAAACAACAACCAGGCATGGGAAGCATCTGTGACAAACAGATTTCCAGCCGTACGTGAACACGTACGGGAACCCACAAAGCATCCCATCAGCGTACATTTTCAAACACAAGTGTTTACAAGATGTGTTCTAGCAACTAGAATCCTTTTTTAACAAACATGTGTCTCAAGGTAATACAGTACCAGCTCTTAAGAGCTACCTATTCAAATTCGACTCTCACTGGCTAGCACTTTTAGAAAACACTGAGAAGCACTCTCCAGAGGCTAGGAGTCCCAGGACGTGTGGATTTGCGGGAGTGTCACCAGAAAGAACAGTACGATGCTTCTAACCTTGTTTCCACAAAGGATGCTTGCTAACTTGGTGCTTCTGCCAATGACTCGGGTGCTCAAATAGCCCAGAAAGTGTACACACGTATGGGAAGCTAGAGACAACTTTGGGTGTTGTCCTCAAAAACAGCATCTACCTCCTTAGAGATGTGGTCTGTCATGAGCCTGAAGCTCACTAACTTGCCTAGACTAGCGAGCTCGTCCAAAGACGTTTCCTGTCTCCATCTCTCCAGCTCTAAGATTACAAGCTCACGGCACCACGCCCAGCTTGTTTGATTGAATTCTTGTCTTCATGCTTGCATTCGTGCACTTAACTAAGCCATCCCCTTGCCCCGGAGCTCTTGATGGTCTCTCTACTCTCAATACAAAAGGCAGAGAGACACATATAAATCTGGTCAGAGCTCTCCCCAGACCCAAGCCTCCAAGAGCTGCTATTGTAGTTGTGGGGAAATCAAAAGTCTCACCATGATCCCTGCATGTTGGGTCCCTGACTCTCCTCTAAACCCCAGCCTCTTCCTGTTCCTGGAGTTGGAAAAGTTCACTCTAACCCCAGAGCCATTGCACTTCTTGCTTGCTGAGTTTGGGATGTTCTTCACCCAGATCTTCCTTTGACTGGCTTCATCACACTCAAATCCTCCTATAGAGGGTGGGGTGGTGGGGTTCCTCTGTCTGCAAACCAAAGCAGCAGTCCATCACTTCCCATCATGCCTTGTGTTTTGCTGACATCAAGGCCTGTGTCACTCTTTAAAATAGTCATGTCTATCCATTCAATCGTGGTAACCTCTTGAGGAGACGATAGACCGGTCAACTAGGGGTCACTGCTCTGTTCCCAGCCTGGGAGATTCTGAGTGCTCAGAAAGTATTTACTGAATGAATCAACAAATGAATGAGTGGAAGAATGAATACATGAATGGGAGGAGAGCCTGGAGGAAACTTTGGGTGTCTGGAATGTTTGAGAAGCAGGGAAATCCGAGGAGGAGGCTGCTTTCCCTGCCAAGCCTGGCTATGAGCAGCAAGGCCGACCGCTGCACAGTGAGGATGGAGGAACAGGCACGCACAGGGGGCACTGGAGGACATCCAAGTGGATGCAGCTCATCACCCCAGACCAAACTGCTCTTTGCCCCATGGTGCTACCTGGAGGCTAGAGGTGAGGAAAAAAGGAGAAAACACAGACAGGATTGGTAGAAACCTTAGGGACCAGCTGGACACAGTCGGAGACCCTCCCCTCCCCTCCTGCACATCTCTGCATCAAAGGGAAGGGCAAGTTCAAGACTGAAGTCAAAAGGAACTCAGGACAGCCCAGGCCAGGCTAAAATGCTCACATCCCAGCTAGCTCTGCTCCTGCTTGCCCTGAGAATGATTCCTATTAATAGTATTGACAAAGCTCCACTCTGTCCTCAAAGGCCAGTTGGAAAATAGTCTTCCAGAAGCTTCTCCCGAAACTACTCTGTTCCTGCAAGCCCTTGCCAAACTGGGTTTGCAGGTCGTCCCTTGCTGGTCTTTATCCCAGTCACTCTGACCCTTGCCTCTAGAATCAGCTCAGCCGATCTCTGTGCAACTTCCTTCAACCTGTTTCCAAGTCGTTAAAATGGGGGGGGGGGGGCAATAACATAGCCCTTGCAAGGACATTATGAGGCTTTCTGGAGAATGTCTGCAGCTGGTGAGTGATGGTGATGAAGAAGAAGAATTTCTGAATCACCCCCAAATGCTTGGCAGGTGGTTAGGTGGGCGCTGGTGAGAAAACAAAACAATGAAACAAAACACGGGACTTGGAATCCAAAATCCTGGCTCTGACACTGTAGCTGTGATTTGAACAGGTGTCACATACCCTGGGCCCCCTCCCTCCTGCAGGATGGAGTTTCTAAAACTGTCCCCAGGGGACCGTTGGGATGGAATGTATTCAGTCAACTTTCCCGCAAGTGAAGAACTGTGATACGTCAAAAGCCAGGCTCAGCACCAAGTTAGACTTTCGATGATCCGGGGTCTCATGCCTGTAAGGACGGGCAGAGAAGAAACAGCAATTGGGACAGCTCCGTTCATGCAGGCATAGAGGCTTACCTTCAGCAGCAGCCACCCAGGGTAGCTCTGTGCCAACCTTGGAGACAGACACCTGCCCTAATGACATTGCTGATAGTAGCTAATGTGCATGGGGCATTGACTGCATGACCTTGGCTTTAAGTTCTTCACACTTCCCAAAACCCAGGTACAACTGACAGCTGCCTCCCATAGTGGCAGCCAAGGTTCTGTGAATTAATGTGCTAGGAACGTGGAGCTGAGGTCTGGCATCTCGCATGTGGTCAATAAACAGGAGCCCTGATTCTATTTATTAGCTCGAGAGGTAACACCGGGCGCTTAGAGCCTTGAGTGTTTGATCTTGTTTAATCATTTAATCCAGGGTGACAAGTGCTAAGACATGACATGGGAAACCGCCCATATACTTAAAAGCTTTGCGCATGTGAGGGTTTGCTGGTGTCTTCACAGGGGCTGGCCAATGACGGCGGAAGGTTTGGAGTGGTCAGCACGGGACTGGATCATCCAGGAACACTTCTGGAAGGTGAGCCGGGGAGTCTGAGGAGTAGGGCAAGAGAGGTCAGCGTTAGAGGGCAGGAGGACCCACCCTCTGCCAGCCAGGTTGCTTCGGGCGGCCGTGGAAGCCCCGGTTTCAAACAGGGCAATTTAAAAACATGTAAAAGGCATAAAGCAAGAGCAGCTGTGCACAGCTGCTGCCAAACGCTCCATCGCTGCCTTGCCGTGGACTCTAAATGACAATAAACCTTCCACCCCTTATAAATTAAGCAGACTTTCAAAAAAACCATATCTCCTCCTGCAACTTTTTATGGCTGTTTGGCAACTTTAATCATTTTGCAAAATGCAATTCCTGGCCATAAATTCTCTCCCAAGTACAGATTTAGGGAGATCTAGAGGACTGCGGCGGGTTGATAGGTAAGTTTTAATCTGACAAGGCCAAAAAGTCTATTAGATTTATAGGGAGGCAGCAGATACCCTGTAATTACACCAGGCTCGACCTCCCGGGAATCTCGAATGCTTCAGGGTGGGGGGCGGGTGGGGGAAGAGATGGGGAAGGAAGCGGCTGGGGCAGCTGGAAGGGCAGGCCAGAAGCCCCATGGTTCAGCTACCTGGCCTGGCCTCTCCAGCCCAGGTCATGGTCACTTCCTGCACAGGCTTCCACATCGGGTTCCAGGTCAATGAAGCCCGTAATTGATGCTCACGCAAGTGCATACAGTATCCACTGTGCCTGAGGCCGGAGCCCGTTATGAAGCACCAAGCCCTCTGAAGGAGGTCACAGATCCCTGAGCAGGGTGCAGAGTGAATGAAAGGCACTGGGTTCCATTCAATTACACATTCAACAAGCGCATTGCCCATATTTGTGCTTTCTGTCACACGCTGTATGAGACAGCGGGACAGAGCCATAGACCGTGTATAGGTTGTGTGTTGCACAAGATATCCTGCTGAGGGGCACTGGATACAGGCTCCAGTCCTGGATGCTCCATCCCAAAGAAGACCTGTTCGGTATGCCCAGGGGCGTAGCCCTGATGGCCCAATGATAAGGTTCTGATTGATATCTCTGTAGCCTCAACTTTGGCTCAAGTTGTGGGGCTCGGTCTGATAGGAACCCCAGGAACAAACCGGCAGACCACACAGGCCAGAACAGAGTTTTGAAATGCATAAATGTGACACATATCCTCATTCCCTTATCTTTTTCTTCCCCTCCTTTCCCTCCCCTTCCCTTTCCTTCCCTCCCCTTGCCTCTCCTTCCTTTTTCTTTCTTTTCCACGTGTTACCATTTCTCATTATCTCATATCTGGAGAATAAATTTACATTTTGCTGGGCTCTAGTGTGAGCTCCAGACCCTGGAAGAGAGCTAAGGGTGGTGAAGGGGGAAGTAAAGAATGACACAGGACAGGAGGCATAGCATCCAACCCACAAGCCCTTGGTAAGACAACAGGCTGAAAAACTGTCCAAGATGCTAGAGTCCTAATCTTGCAGACTGAGTGTCTGCTATGTCGCTTGGTCCATGAGGAACAAAGGCTGTGGGTGCAGTTAGTTGCTAACCAGCTGAACTGAACGACACAGAGCTAGTCCTGGCTTACCTGTGTGACCCGGTGTTATCACATGTCCCGGCAGAGTGGAATTGGAGGAGAGAAGAGCCATCAGGTCAGAATGATGCCCCATGAGACAGATGTGACCAGCCAGGGCTAGTTGTAGAAACAGAGGAAGGGGCCCAGCGCAAAGGAAACTAGGACAGCAAGGAAACAGAGCCACCCCTTGACCCTTTAACCCCACTAAACCTTGATTTTCATCCAATGAGAACTATCTTAGACTTCTGACCCTCGGATTGTAAGGTGATAAATATGTGCTGAGACTATCAAGTACAGTAAGCTAGTACAGCAGCAGCAAATGGGTGATCCTGAAGCCGAAGCCTGTGGCACGTGTAGACAAGTACTTCCAGTCAAGAGAAGTACCACCCAGTGAGATAACTGTGGTCCTCATCCTGCCCCAAGTGCACTGCAGTTTACATGTACCCTCATGAAGGCATTGTGAACATTCAGGGTGTATGAAGGTGGCTTCCCGTAGGTACAGGGTACAGACAGAGACTGCCAGAGGAAGCCGGATCCCAACTGGGTCATTTAGGGGTGGCAGTGATTAGACCTGGGCCAGAGCATGTCCTGAGAGTCTTCTGTGGTTTGTCTTCACTAGCAACTAGAAATGGGGGCTCCTTGTCCTTCACATTCCTTTCTTGGTAGAACAATGGTAGTTATTGCTCTTCCTGGCTTGTTCTATAGCTTAGGTGAGAAAGTTCTCAAAATCCGGGGACAGTGAATACCTGGTACTGAATAGTTACGGCTATCATTGTTAAATATGATATAAAGACTTGAGGGTCACTCCAACAACCCCAAGCCCCTAATGTTAGTACCCTTGTACTATCTCCTCCCATATGTGTGGGCTGAGCCTGCCACTCACCTCTAATAGACCTGGAAAGGTGGCAGTGTCCCTCCATGCTTCATGGTCACTCTATACTGAGTAAGTTCTGTCTTAAGTACAGGCTCTTCCTGATTTAGACAGCAGCCATGCTGAAGAAATCCACAGGACCAGCCACTATGGGTCACTCAGAGTTGAGGGTCTTCTCGGTAGACAACCAACAAGAGTGAGGTCCTGAAAGGAAAAAAAGTCAGCAGACTAGAGAGGGCTCTTTGAGAGCAGACACCCACCAACGCCATCACCACCACCAGGACCACCGCCATTGCCACCGACACCGCCGCCAACATCATTACCACCATCCACTGTTCGATCCTCCTGATGGATGACCCCAGTTGACACTTGATAGAGCTACGTGAGACCCCCAGAAGAGGAGCCAGATAAACCATCAACCCACCAATGTGTTCAGAAACATATTACTTAAAGCCACCAAGTCTGAGGTCCCTTCTTAGAATCCACACAGAATGGACAATGAACCCATCACCTAAGCACCGCACTTCCCGTTTTACAAGTGGAAATTGAGGGTTGAGAAAAAGGGTGTTCTAGGGTCACACAGCTAGTCAAAGGCACAGTTTAGCCTGGACCCTGGCTCTCTAATTCTAAACCACCCCACCACCAGCACCTAGCTCCTTTTCTCCTCCAGGACAGCCAGCTCACCCATCACCAGGCCTAACGTTCTCCTCCTTCTTGGCTTTCTTGTTCCTTCTCATCCTCTGCTCCCTTTGTCTCTTCAGGGCCTCCCCTCTTGGTTCATTCCTGACAGCAAGTGGGCACCTACGTACCTTTGTTCTACCTGGCCAGGCCACCAGACAAGCTGAGTTATTCCACTGGGCAAGAGGCACACTCTCAGGTAGGTCTCCTCAAAGCTCAGAGCCAGTCCATGACAGATGCCTCAAGCCCCATCGTCCTGACAGCAGAACCAGCAGGAAGTGCTGCCCTTGGCTCCTCTAACCCATCAGCAGCCCTCCAGCCCCACTGCCCTTCCCTGAAGGAAAGAGGGGCTTCTTTAGAGAAGGGAGCAGAATAAAATACAGACAAGCATTAGTCAAATGAAATTAATGCTTCCAATATTGTTTTAAGCTTGCTCATATGCATCAAGCATTTATGAAGTTGCCGTTTATCACGTGAGAATATTGCAGTTATATATTAGCTGACTGTCTGGTGGCCACTGCAATGGCTCTCCCTAGACCCTAGGTCGCCCTTCACAGGCAAAGTCAGCCTTGGTGACATCCATCTCTTTCCTCTGCTGACACATCCCCAGATACTGATAAAAGGCCTTGCCCCCAACAACATATGAATATTTAAATGACAGTTAATTATTCAGCATATAATGATATGATTAGCATCCGCTTTATTGCTGGCTGTGGGCCCAGCCGAGTCTTGCTCCAAACTGAGGGGGTGATGAGGAAATGCCAGAACGCTGGCAAGCCCCGGGTCTGTGGCATCTGCAGGGACCTGTTTGGTATTTGGGGGGAAATGACCCTGAGGACATCTCCAGCTTTTCTGTGTCAGGCTGCACATGGAGTCTGGGAGAGAAATCCAGCCAGCAGGCCCTCTGTTCATACAGAGCTCAGAAGGAGCTCTCCTTCACCCTGCCGAGCACTCTGCAGAAGTTTCACCGGATTCAGAAGCATCATGGAGCCTTGACCTTCGCAACCTTATTTCCCTTAGAAATGAGGAAAATGAAGTTCCAGGTGAATTGACACATGCAAGGTCACACGGTGCTCGGAGGACCTGGGGATTTGAACCCCTGACTCCTGAGAACTTGCTCTACCAGTGACAAGCAAAGCGTATGCACCACACAGGAACAGTGCTGAGATGGTGGTGCAAGCAGAAGAGCTCAAGGCAGTGAGGCTGAGTTTGGATGGAGGTGAGGTGGGAGGAGCTTCTGCAAGATAGAGCTGGAGCTGGGCATTGGGGAATAAGTGAACTTGGGGTGCTGGGGGATGGGACATCCAGGCCAAACAACCTCAAAGAAGAAAAAGGTATGAGGTGGAGAGATGAGGGGCACCCCCAAAAAATGCACACATTATGGCTGTGGAGGAAAGGTACTTAGGGCAAGGTTAGAAGGAGCCAGGATGTAACTGGGTGGTATAGGGCTCACACTGCCTATACGATGAGTGGTGTGCAAGGTGTGGTGGCACACACCTTTAATCCCAACACTTGGGAGACAGGGGCAGTCAGATCTTTGGGTCTGAGGTCAGCCTGGTCTACCTAGCAAGCACCCTGTCTCAAAAAAAAAAAAAAAAAGGCAAGCAAAAACATTAATTTCTTTCCCCACCTTGACACCTCTGAACCCAGCTTTTCATCTCTAAAGTAAATACCTTTTACTCAAATGTTTTTGTGGGTCCGAATCAGAAACTCTGCCAAGGAGGCCAGCGAGATGGCTCAGCAAGTAGAGGTTCTTGCTAGGCAAGCCCTGTGACCTGTGAGCTGAATCCAATCCCTGGAATCTACGTAAAGGCAAAAGGAGAGAACTGACTCCGCTAAGCTGTCCTCTGACAGCCACATGCATGGTATGGCGTGTATGGCTCCACGTACATCACATACATGCAATAATAAAAAATACTTTTCAAAGGAGCCCTTCAAAGGGCTGGCAAAGAGCAGGTGATCCTATTAAATCTATGTCATGTTTTCAAGTTGCGCATCAAGGAAGTTCAAGACTGCAGGGCGGGCAGCACATGCTGTAACCCAAGCCTTCAGGAGGCTGAGGCAGAAGGATCAGGTATTGCAGGCCAGCCTGGGCCACATAGCATAACCTGCCTCAAAAAAGAAAAAAATAAGCAGGGCACAATGGCACATCCCTGTGATCCCAGCACTCAGGAGGCAGAGGCAGACGGATCTGCGTGAGTTCGAGGCCAGTCTGGTCTACAGAGAGAGTCTAGGACAGCCAAGGCTACACCAAGAAACATTGTCTCAAAAGAAACAAAAAACAAAGCAAAATAATAATAGTAATAATAATAATAAATTTGGGCACTGTCCTGGTAGACAGCAACATTAGCTGCCCAGTCCCTGGGACCTTGTAAGGCCTGTCCACTTGTCTACTCACTCTCAGCAGCTAGCAGCTGACAGCTAGGACTTCCACTCACAACATAACCAGGGGTTGGGGAGTGAGTTAAATGACCCTGGGAAGAAAACAAGTCAGTGAATTTAACAGAAAACCTGTGCCAAGAGAAAAGGCCTAGTCTTTGAGGGCAATTAAGAGGGCGATTCTAGGTCTTCAAAGATCAAACGGTAAACACAGAAAATGCATTATCTGATTGGCTGCTAGTTCCAGTGTGTGTGCACACACATGTTCATGTGTGTAAGGCTGCAGATGTTTGTTCATGTGTTCATATGTGGGAGGAGACTGCAGATATGCACGCACATTCATACAGAGGAGGCTATATATGTGTGTGCGCACGTTCATTTGTGTGGGCTTGCATGTGGGCACGCACTTATGGGTGTGAAGTATGTGTGCATATAGATCTTCATGTGTATGAGTTTGTACATATGCATTCACATGTTCATACGTTTGAGGCTGCACATGTGCACGCACGCATGTAGGGAAGCTGAAGTACAACTCAGGTGTAACCTGGGGTGCCTAAGGTACCATCTACTTTTTCAAATTAACTAATTCATTTCTGAGAACTTATTTTTCTTCATGTGTATGTTTATGTCTGTGCGTCGGTGCTACATATATGCGGGTGTCTGTGGAGGCCAGCGAGTGTGTCTGTCTTCTGGAGCTACAATTACAGGGGACTGTGAGCTGCCTGACATGGGTGCTAGGAGCTGAACATGGGTCCCCTAAAAGAACAATAAGGAGCCATCTCCCCAGCCCCATTCACTGGCCTACAGCTCAAGTAGGCTAAGCGGCTGTCCAGCATGCTCCAGGGATCTGTCACCACCTTCCCAGTCCTGGGATTACAAAACGTCACCACCACACCCACCTTTTCTTAAGTAGGTATTGGGGATCACACTCGGGTCCTCGTGCTTGCCTGGTAAGCATTGGGCCATCCTCCCAGCCGAGAGTTCAGATTATTTACTTTAAACGAAAGGTATACAACCTTCTTTTAGAACAACTGGGGAATGTGACTGACCTGAAAAGTGCTGTTTTGGAATTGTTGTTGATTTTCTCACCTGCAATAGCGATGTTGTGACATCCCTAATTCTTGGGAGGAGCATCAGAAGCATTTGGAGATGAGAGTCATAGTATCCTAACTCACCTGCAAATACTATAACAAAAAGAGAAGGCGGTAACAAAATGCAGCAAACAGTTTCAACAGAGGGACTCCCCACATAGGCTTCCCAGGTAATAATAACACTATTCTTCCAAACCTGTACGTTGGTTTGAAAACTTCCAAAATTAAAAGTCAAGGGTGAAGGGAGAAAGTTCAGGACCCAGACTGGCGGAAGCTCAGCCAGCTGCAGGGACCCCACCCAGCCAAAACAGCCCGACCACCCGTGGCCAAGGCCTGAGTCACCCTTGTGGTCTTCCGGCAATGGCTCCAAGCTGGAGGGGGCAGAGGGTCACGGGCCCAGCTGTAGCCCCACTTCCTCCAATAGCACTGTTGAAAGGTCAGTTCCCCCAGACATCAAGAAGGGCCCTGTCCCTGGGGAGGATGGAACCAGAAGCGCTCTGTGAGGCTTGCTGGGAGGTGACCACATGGATGCTTGCCCCTTGGGACAAAAGCACTCTTGTTTTTCCAGCATGAGCCTTAGGTCCCTGCTACAAGAGTTTCCTTTGGTTCCTCTTCTACATGCTCCAAAGCAGCAACCACCCACTCCTGCCTGCAGGAGGATGGGAGAAGAGCCCGTGGTGTGCTTGGGGCTCAGATCACAGGAACATATGGGCTGCATAGGCTGGGCTAGGTTCCCGAGTGGAACCAACTAAGAAACTATGGACTTGGGCTCTCTTTCTGAGACTCCCAAATGACATGAATATCTCAGAGGCTGAGAGCCCTCAAGTCAAGGATACTCATGTTCCTTTTTAACAGATGCTTCTCCAACTGACTCGCCCCCAAACCTCTTTCTTTCACGGTCCATGACAGCTCCAGCCACACCGTGTCAGAATGCCTCCAAGAAGCTCTACTAAGAGCTATCTTTTAGCTTGTTACAGTTTCAATCCAGAATGTCCCCCACAGGCTTGTACTTTTAAGTTGTCGGTACCTGGTTTGCAGGGCTAGTTTTAGGGCTGTAGAGCCTTTCAGAGGGAGACCCTGGCCAACTCTGATGGGTATACTCATCCCTGTTCCAGGCTAGGTGTTGCCACTTCCTGGTACTACCACACTCCCACCACAGATGGAGCCCCCCCCCCACACACACACCTTCCCTGACAGGAAGCGCTGATGTCTTCAGAATCCCTGAGCCAACACAGACCTTTTTCTTCATGGATGTTGTTTCCGTTAGCTTTCTTGTCACGGTGTCACAAATATGCTCCCGGAACAAACGAATTTGGCTTTTGTAACACCTTGCTTACATGAACTAAACCAAAATTCTGTAAGATACAGGTATGACATTGACACCACCCCCCATCTCTCAAAATAACAGGCATGAGCAAAGCTGAGACAGGAGTAGGAGAAAAAAGGGCAAGTATGAGCGGTTGGCAGGTTGTGGGGCCAACTATTCTGAAGACAAAGCTCAGTGGTCATGTCACGTATGTGTACGTGTGTGTAAGAGTGCATGTGTAAGTGTGTAATGTGCATGCGTATTTATGTACATGTGTGTATAAGAGAGTTTGTGCATGTGTGTGTCAGTCCTTGCTTTCCACCTCTTTGAAATCCGGTCTTCATGTTGTTTTGTTTTATTGTTTGGTTTGGTTTTTCACTGCACACATCAAGGTCCACAAGTTCATAGAGATCTTCCCATGTCTGCCTCCCGTCTCCTCGAAGGAGTGCTGAGATTACAGCCATTCCTGCTCTGTGGACAGATTTGATGTGGGCTCTGGGGGTTCCGACTCGGGTCCTCACGCTTGTGCAGCAAGCTTGCATGGCTGTGCCCTGTGAACAAGACAGAGGATGATGAGAATGGGATAGAAGTCAAATGGTCAATGCTTGGGCATAGTTGTTGTGATCCTTACTACCCAACAACTCTTGAGATTTATGTCTTCCTCCCAAAAGTCCCCCCAAAAAGGAAAAGGGAGACTGACTGTGTCATCCACTCCAGCTGACTGTCCTGCCCGCAAGCAAATCATTCCACTAGGTCCAGGCAAAGCTATAGACAGACCCTGTAGCCATAAATGCCCTCACGGCCCTACCAGGTCGACCATGATCCAACCATGTAAAAGAAATTCACTTCATGTAAGCAGTGCACTGGAGTTTCCATTCTCTTCACTGAGGTAAAACCCCTGGCAGAAACTAAGTGGGTGTGGTTCCTCATGGTGGGAGAGCAAGGTGGTAGGAGCCGCTTAGTCTCTGTCAGCTAGTCTAGTCGCATCACAGAAGCCAACTGGAAGGTAGAGATGAGCTAGGCTGTCGGACCAGGCTAGCACCCTCAAGGCTCTGAAGAGGCCTGCTTCTTCCAGCCAGGACTTGACTCTTAAATCCTGCAGCTTCCTCCCAAAACAGCACCACCAGCTGGTAACCAATTGATGTAAACATGAGCCTGTTTGTGTGTGTGGAGGGGGGGTGGGGAGATGCCATTTCCCTGTTACCCAGGCCACCGGCAGCCCAGGGTCTGAAATCACTTTGTAAGAAATTGCAGGCCTTGTGCTCTCTTTGATAGCTGCACATTTCAGACAAATCCTGGGGCTCCACTGTTGTTGGCATTAAGAGAAATGGCCCTCCTGGTGCCCGCTGTTTGGTCAGAGGACACAGAAAGGACACACAACAAAAGCAGAAAGGGGGTCCTGGCTTCAGTCACCTGTCTCTTTACCAAGCACAAGGAGACATAGCCCTCCCTCCCCGCAGCCTGGAAAAACCAACATTACAGACAGCGCTCAGACAACAACTGTACTAAGTGCTACAAAGGAAGGAAGGACTGGCGATTTCAGGTGGTGTAGCAGCAAGCCTGACCCCGCCTGAGGACTCAGGACCCATGGCACATGCAGTTAAGGACTTCATCCATCCCCAAGAGTACGACCCAGTCTAATTGTGCAGCATTTGTATGTGCCCACATTTATTTATAACCATATTTTTATATGCATATGTATTTGTAGATGTATTTATATAACTGGACGTATAGATGTTATGCATGGCTGCCTGAGTTAAAGTTAACCATATAGGAAATTCTGTGTCAATCTCTTCCCTTTGATATCTTTAGGATCACTATATACATAGGACCTCATGTTTATTTTTTTCATATCCATTTATTTACTCGTGTGTGTGTGTGTGTGTGTGTGTGTGTGTGTGTGTTCATGTGTGTCAGCACCCTGAGCTTGGGCATACGTGTGGAAGCTCTGTTCTGTGAAGGGGAGGTACGGGAGCACCTCGTTTTCCAGGGTTGGCAGTTTCGTGGTTCCATGCCTCTGGGAGGCAGGCGCTTGCTACATCTCTGGTCTTCCTTACAGCCGTTTTGCCTGCAGCAGTCTCACAGTTGAAAAAATATGGGTCCGTGTGACTGCTAGGAGGCTCTGCAAAGGCAAACAAGTAGGACTCATGGCCATTTTGCAATTCCTGCTCATTAGACATGTCTGGGGCCTTGCGAGTGAGCTCTGAGGATAAATAAGTATAAATATTATATTTGCCTCCAGGTTATCTTTAAAAATGTATTTCCCTCTCCTTCTACCTGTCTCCCAGCCCCCCACCAGTAGCTGTCAGAGCCTCCCAAAGCCCCTGGGTGTCAGAAACACCACCCAGAGTGTCCAGAGTCCTTAGTCAGTGGCTTGCTTCTCCTGACCTGTCTCCAACCCTCACCCCACCCCGTTCATGGGTGGCCAGAGGCAGCAGGGTACCCCGTGAGCTTCTCCATGCCCCTGGAGCACGAAGAAAGGGTGTGACTGACACCTTGCGCTGAGTAGCTAAGCCCCAAGAAACACTACAAAGAGGTGACAAGGGGCTTTGTCCTCACCAGCTGGGCCTGGGTAGCACGAACAGGGCCACACAGGAACTAGGAGCACAGCAAAGGTCAAGATGGACTCCCAGCTGGCATGGTGCCACTGTGTGAAAAAGCCTGTGGTCCCCACAGTGGGGCTAAGTAGATCTAGGCCATCTTCAGCACAAGGACCACTCTCTTAAGAGAGCAAAGCCAGGGCTAGGCTGTGTCCCCACTGGCGGAATGCTCGCTTAGCATGCACACAGCCTGGGTTTGGTCTCAGTGGCGCGGGAGTGACTGTGTATATTCACAATCCCAGCACTCCGAAGGGTGGGCATCAGGGTTACCCTAGGCTACATAGTGAATTTGAAGCCAGTCTAGGCTACACGAGACTTTGTCTTAAGTGGGGGGAGGGAGCTAAAAGGAAGGAGGGGTAGAGAGCCCTACTCATAGAACTCAAGAAAAAGTGTTGGGAAAGAGGACATGCCTTCTGCCATGCTCTGAGCTGCCTTCGAGGGGATTTGGGGAGTGGGTATTTTTAGGAAGCTGCATAACCATTCTGGTGATTTCCCAGGTTGAGAGTCACTGAGGTAAAGTGGAAAAAAAAAATGGAGTGAGATGTGGGCCTAGTACCTCATGCTTCAGAGGGGGCGGTAAGCCCAGAAATTAACACTGCTTGCTATGTCTGCTGTGAGGGCACTCCCTCCTCTTCAGGATCCCCATAGAGTCCACTCTTTCTGCCTACATCAGCCTTTTGGTGGTCCAGAGGAAACTACAGCTCAAAGGTAGATCTTCAGGCTGCAAAGAATCCATCCCTTTTCATGGACAGTATCTCTTCTCTGGCACACTTCCGGCTAGTGTAGTCCAAATATGCCCCATCTGCCACTGCCATCTCAGATGTGGGATCCCGCCAGGACAGCAGGTCGTGGATTGCCCCTGTCACCACAGGAGAAACTGTCTTTCTTCCCTGTCTTGGACTCAATAGGTAAAGTGAGTCTCTAGGGCAGGAAAGGTGCCGCAGCAGCAGGATGAAGGTCACCCCCAAGTTGCATGACAGGAACAGCCACCATTTGTTTGCTGCTTGGGGTGGTTTGAATAAGTATGGTCCCATAGACTCATGTGTTTGAATCCCATGGGGAGGGGCACAATTAGGAGGTGTGGCCTCGTTGCAGGAAGTGTGTCATTGTGGGGACGGGCTTTGAGGTTTCCTTATGCTCAAGCCATGCCCAATGGGGACACAGTCTCCTTCTGCTGCCTGCAGATAAAGATGTAGAACTGTCAGCTCCTTCTCCAGCACCAGGTCTGCCTGCATGCCGCCATGATTCCCGCCGTGATGATAATGGACTAAACCTCAGAAACTGTAAGCCAGCCCCAATTAAATGGTTTCCTTCATGAGGGTTGCAACGAACCCCCTAAGTAAGGCACTATGTATGACTAGTCTAAACCTGTCCTGACAATACTATCCTCTGTGCTTGGTTTATCTGGGGTCTACACTATGTCACAGAAGGAAGTCCGTAGGGCACTTAAGGAGAGGCATGAGTTGCTACACACCTTTAATCCCAGAAGGCAGAGGCAGAGCTCTGTGAGTTCAAGGCCAGCCCAGCCTAATGTTTTAAGTTGTAATAACTGTGCCTAAGAGATCCATAAAACAAAAATGCCTCTAACCTGTAAGCCCCTCACCCAAGGACAGATACTTCCTGAAATGCTGCAGGCTGTTTGTGTCAGATAATAAGCCTCGCGTTTTTCCCTCCGCCTAAACAAGTTTGTTTAACCCCATTGCACCAGAGGTGCTTGCTCACACGTGGGCAGGAAATACATCAGGATGGATTTGTCTTTGTAAGCCTCTGGGAACCTGAGAATGGACCTAGCCAGTATTTTACTAAAGCTTGCTTCAAATTTGGCTCAAAACTGTCATAGTGGTCTCATTCTTGACCTGTGGGATTAACACTACATAGAGAATTCTAGGGCAGCCAGGACTATATAGCAAGACCCTGTCTCAAAAAACAAAAAGGAAGAAAAAAACAAGCTCAGACATAATGAGCAGATAACTGACAACTGGTGCCTCAAGCTTTAGATGCAGCCATAGGATTGGTCCAATCACTGGTAACACTGTGTGTGTGTGTGTGTGTGTGTGTGTGTGTGTGTGTGTGTGTGTGTGTGTGTGTGTTTACATGTGTTTGTAGAGGCCACAGGTACCACTCGGTGTCTTCCTTGATCACTCTCCATCTTATATTTTGAGACAGGGTATGGAACTCAGATTTGGCTAGGCTGACTGACTGGTCAGCAAGCCCCAGAAATCCTTCCATTCAGGCCCCCCAGTGCTGGGGTAACAGACACAGGTCACCAGCATGGCTTTTACAGGAGTCTTGGTGATCCAAACTTGGGTCCACATAGCCACATAGCAAGCCCTTTACCAACCGAGTCATTGTCCCAGTCCCCTGGGAAGGTGGGCAGGGGCAGGTGGGATTTTTTCAGCTTCTTGGCCCTTCTTCCACGAAACACTAAATGGGCTTTTCTCGTTCCAACCTCTTTCAGTCTGAGAGTCTACTGTCTGGCAATAAGGCGTCTTTCCTGCTTTCCACACCTCAGCGTTCTCATCTATAAAATGTGAGCCACTGAAAGGCTGTTCTGAAGACTACAGGAAACACGCCTACCTTTGCAATGATTAGAAATCATTACTGTTTGTCCAATGCTTTCCCTCCCTGTAAACTGCCATTCCTCCCAATCACTTTAGCTCAGGTCCAGCAATGACAGAAAAGAGAGAAGGAAAAGTTGCCAGGAGCCTGACAGAGCGAAGAAAAAAAAAAAGCAGATCCTTCCCTACTAGCCTAAGACAGAGCCATGTGATTGGTCTAGATTGATCAGGTGATCACCCTTGATCCAATCACCTGTAAGTAGACATGAGCTCTCGACTGGCCTGTGTTTGCTGTCCCAGTAATGTAGAAGGGACACTGTGATAGCTCAAGATTTGGTCTTTGAGAAAACTTGGTGGGTTTTGCTTCCTTCTCCTCAGCCACTTGCTCTGGGGACATTTCCACATAGAACCCAAGCACATGCAACAGGAATCCAAGCTACACAGGAAGGCTCTAGAAACAGCTCTAGAAGAGTCCTTCACCCAGAACCGCCATTTGCTAATGAGCATCAGCTGCTAGCCAGCATCAGCCGCCAGATAGCACCCAAACAGGATATACAGGCCAGCTGCAAGCTCAACTAGCCCTAGCTCCAGCCGTGATCAGACTACAACAGCAATAGAGACCCCAAGGGAGAATCACCCAGCCAACTCCAGCTCACTCCCAGAACCAGGAGAGAGAAGAAGAAGAAGAAGAAGAAGAAGAACAAGAACAAGAACAAGAACAAGAACAAGAACAAGAAGAACAAGAAGAAGAAGAAGAAGAAGAACAAGAAGAAGAAGAAGAAGAAACAACTGATTCAAGACCTTAACCTTGAAGTTGGTCTATAAGGCATAAATAGCCAAAACACTGTTGCTAGCGTCATTATGCTTCTTTGTGGTCTCATCACTCTGGCTGAAGTGTGTCCCAAGAACAGTGAACAAGTTGGAGCATCCATGTTGGCTCTAACAGTGTATTACTCTTTGTCCTTGTGGTATCTTACTCACTTAGTCCCTGTGTTGAAAGAAAGAGTCTGATTGGCCAGGTTAGGTAGGTATTCACACCTTGAGAAAGACACCTATGAACAAGAATGGTGGTCACATGTGCCTAGGACTGTACGAAGTTGGGATGGGAGAGCGTTCTCTAAGAAAGGATTTGGGATATGAAGAAAATAGTAGGGGCTCTTGGTCATGTCTTTAGTGTTGGTTTGGTTTTCTTCATGGGCCACACAGGGCCAAATGGCTGCAGGAGCTCCATCCCAGTATCCTTCCTGTTGCATGATAAAACATTAGGAGCCAAAAAAAAAGAAAAGAAAAAAAAAGCAATGTAGGGGAGAGAGGGCTTATTTGTCCTACACTCCGGGTTGTCTGTTATTGCAGAGAAGCATCACATACTCAGTCAAGAGCATAGAGAGAGAAGGGCATGGATCCTTGTTTGCTCACTCTCTGTTGCTACCCAGGTAGCTTTCTGTTATACTGCCAAAGGCCTAGCTCATGACATGGCACTGCCCACATTGGGATCTTCCAACCTCAATTAACAATTAAGACAGTTGCCGACAGACATGCCCGCTTGCCAACCCGACCCAGGCAATCTCCCATTCAGGCTCTCTTCCCAGGCTATCCTCGGTTGTAGGAAGTAGACAGTTAAAACTAGCCAGTACTAGCTCTAGCTACTATACCCTCTGTTTTATGTGTGTTGAAAAATAGCCAGAGTCCCCCAAAAGTGCTGGGGTTCACCCTAGTTTGTTAACCAAAGGCAAGAGACATTTTGATTGGGCAGGCCTAAGTCATAGGCTGAAGCCTCGGGGAATCTGGAGCTGTTTTCAGAAATATAAATGAATATTTGTTGTGTGTGTGTGTGTGCACGTGCACACGCATGGAGACTCTGCAGCATATATATATACACACACAGCTCTCCGCCATCCTCATCAAACAGGGTGGGGATTCCAGAAACTTCTAAGAGAGGGACCATGTTCTGGACAATAGACATTATATCCTAGTCAGTTGAGGACAGTCCCTAAGCAAATAGAAATGAGGTATTAACTCTCCTGTCTCTCTGCACCTCCTTTTCTCCAGGATAACTGGTCTGGTTTCTTCTACCCTTCCTCACAAACCTATGTCACACTAGATTAGCATGACCAGACCAGCATCCATCCCCACAAGAGGTGGCTGCAGGCCTTGCCTCCCAGACACATCTGCAACACTAACGATGGCCACAATAATTACATCTGGAGAGGTCCATCCCAGAGCCTTTTGGGATGAGGTGGGGACAAGGATCTGTTTTCCTAAACCCCACCTTAGCCTTCCTACATCCCTACCCATCAAATTCTCATTTCCATTCACATTTCTACTTGGAACTGGTTGTCTCTACATTCGGAATGTCCGTAGCCTAGGACTGATGGTAGGCCATCAGATTAGACATGCCTACCCCCCCCCCAGTGACTCACTGGTGGGCAGGAGGCAGCCATTTTGGTGGGGGTGGGAGATCAGTGAACATCACAAACTACAAACTTCCTCTTGGCCTCACAGCCATTCATTAGAAGCTGATGGAGCTGGCCAGGGGCCAGAGGAGTGAGTGGCTTATTTCTGTTCCATTATAGCTTGAGTCCATATGCAAAGCAGAGGACTGTGTCTATAAATAAGATATTATAGTTAAATCAATATTGATTATTAGGAGTTAGTGTTATATTTAAAGCCATAAAACAGAATAAATATTATGGTAAAAGTATCCTAAATCTCATGGGTAAATTCACTGTGTTAAGACAAGGAGATAGCCTTGGATTGATGGAGTTGTGACCCCATGTCCCAGTTACTACAAAGAGCTATCAAGCAGATGGCTGTCCCTTGTAGAAGCAGAGAAGGGCAAAAGTGATCTGGGGACAGTACACACGTCCACCAGCTCATTCCTCAGCCATATTCTTAAAATATTAGCTTAAGGGCCTCGTGACAACACTCAGCATACCGAAATGCTTGCCTAGCACGAACCAGGCTCTGGGTTTTAAATTTAAAAACAGGTAGGAAGGTAGGTAAGCAGGCAGACAGGCAGACAGGCAGACAGATACCAGTTTATTCTGACAGTAATTTGTATTTGCCAAATTTATTTACTTTTACTTCTTTATTTCATCTGCCTGTGTGTGTGTGGATGAGACGGGGGATCACATGGGTCACGGTGCACATGCGGAGGAGGTCAGAGGAAAACTGTAGGGTTATCTCTCCTTCCTCTTTTACCAGGTGCTTACATGGTTCACTCACATACATGCAGGTGAAACAATCATACACGTAAAATAGTACACTTTTCAAAATTAATAAAATAAACACACTTGTGGTTTTCTGAATGAGAAAGGGTCCTCAAAGGCTCATATATTTGAGTACTTGGTTCTTAGTTGGTGAAACTGTTTTGGAAAATATTAGGAGGCGTGGCTTTGTTGGAGAAGGTGTGTCACTCAGGGGTGGGCTCTGAGGTCTCAAAAGCTCACCTCAGACCCAGTGTTTCTCTCTCTCTCTCCTTCCCTCCTGCCCTTCTTCCCATCCCTCTCGCCCTCTCTGCCCCCAGCTTGGGGGTAAAATGTAGGCTCTCAGCCACTACCCCAGTGTAACGCCTGCCTCTGCCATGCTTTCCACCACGATGATCACAGACTCGCCCTCTGAAACTATAGGAAAGCCCCCCAGTAAATGCTTTTTTCTCTATCAGTCACCTTGATTGTGGTGCCTCCTCACAACAATAGACAGTAATGGAGACGGTAACAATACTCGATCAATGTGTTTAGCCTGTTTCTAAAACTAATCAAATTTTTCAGTTTTGCTTATCCTTTGTACCAATGAAACTAACTGAAAAAGTGTGTATCTTTCAGAGATTAGGCTTAACTCTTCTCCGGATGGTGAGGAAGAATGAGCGTGGAGACTGGAACAAGGAGTCATGTCTGATAAGACGACAGATGCCACCACATCCCTAGCCACAGCAGACGACTTAGAAGAGGCCAGAAGCAGAGGGTCCCAAAGACTGCAACTGGTGGATGCCTGAGGTCAGGAGACCTCCTCCATCAGCGGCAGACACGAGTCTCCTCACTGGACAGACCCCTGAGGCCTCCTGCGCTATCCTGTCAAGAATGCCCTGCAGCAGACGAGGCCACCTCCTCACTTGCCAGCACTGTCGGGAATAGTCATCACTGCACAGGGCCCTAGCAGGGGGCGAATTCCCACACCTGATGTTCCTCAGTTCCTGAGGGAGCACTGGGTCCTTCATCCGTCTGGAGAGATGGGGTAGATGTGACTTACAGCCAGTCAGTCAGACACCATCTCCTGGGACAGTGTGTGCTGAGCAAGTGTCACAAGGACCCCAGGACTGCTTGGGGGCCAGCTGGAGCAGCAGCAGACACAGCTGTGTAACAGCAGCCGTGTCCCTCCCTAACCCGATCCTGCTGAGAACTAGTTTCTGAACTTAACGGTTCTATGACTCCCAGCCTTTCCAGGCTCCCCTGCTCGTGCCTCTCCCGGGCCTGGCACCCAGCCTCCTGCAGATCAATGTGGTGATCAGGGCTGGACAGGGGCCAAGAATTCCCACAGTCTCCTCTCCCGACCCTTCCCAGGTCCCCGAAGGTAACCAGTGTCTCCTTTCACCCCCTTTCGCAACTCCCATAGTCCTCTGCTTGTACTCATAGCACTTATTTTTACCATTTCTGGTATTACTGCAAGTAACTTGTGCATGGAGGGGGATACATGTTCATGTGTGTGCAGCTGCACACGTGTGCATGTAATGGCCAGAGGTCAACCTAGGGTGTCATTGCCCCACAAGCTAACCACCTTGCTTTTTCACCAGCCTGAGGCTCACCAACTAAGCTAGACTGACTGGGTAGTGAGACCCAGGGGTCAGCCTGTCTCTACCTCTCCAACATTGAGATTGCAAGAGTGCACCAGTACGTCCAGCTTTTTTCCGAGGTCCCGAGGACCCAGCCTCATTTCCTCACGCTGGCGCGCCAGGCGCTTCACGACCTGCATTATCTCCCCAGCCCTACAAGTAATTCTTAGCCTGACACAAAACCAGGACTGTGCCCTATGCGATAATTAAAAGAGCTTGTAGAATAAATGAAGACATAAATAGTCATGCACACTCAGTGACAAAAGGTACAGCGGCACCCTCTGTGTTGGACCATCAGCTGGCTAGTGCTAGCTAAGAGGCACTGGAGAGGATTCAGCATCTGCAGAGGAAAGGCAGAGGGACCCGGAAGTTCATCCTCTGCAAATGTGAGCAACTTATTCCTGGTCGGAAGACGCAGGTGTTAGGCTTCGATGTTTCCTGGTGCGTTTCATTGGCTGGAGCACCTGGCTATTGTTAGATCCTGACTATTCCTGGGTCCCTCTGCAATTCTATATCAGGCATCCCAAACTGGCCACCCGCGGGCCAAATGCATCCTGCAGCTTTGTTTGGCCCAGGCTGGTATTTTTGTTTTAATTGACTTTAGTTGCCAGCATGCAAAATTGATGAAATGTCATGTCAAATTCTAGATTTCTGACTTCTTTTGAAAACTCAGGAGTGGGATTGGGAGGGGATGAGGGAGGAGGCTACAGCTGGGATACAAATAAACTGTAATTAATAAAAAAAATTAATTTATAAAAGAGAGAAAACTCAGGATGTCTAGCATTACCATGCTAACTTCCTACAGTGTGACAGCCATGGCTGGAGTTGCCAAGGCTATCACACACATGTACGCACACACTCTGTGCGCGCACACACACAAATACACACACACACATGCGTGTACGTACCCTTCATGGGACCATCTTCCCCACAAGGTCACCTCACTTGTTTTCTGCCTGGTCCCTGAGAATAGAACACCCCCAGATCTCTGCTCACTGAATTTGATCAACGGGAGAAGCAGGTAGCTGAATGGGTCACAGAAGGACAGCAGCTACAAGAATGTGGAAAGCCACTCTCCTCCAACCTATCCATGGAGGATTTGCCTTCTGCAAAGATAGAACTCTGTTCCCCGTTGGCCTCCAGAGGAACACGCCCAGCGTTCCCCATGGGCCTGAGCAGTAGGTCTTGGTACCAAGTCTTCGAGGCTCATGTAAAAGCCGAGCCTGAAGGCCAGACCTTTGTCCCCTTACACTGTACATGAACCACAACCCAGGGAGGTGGAACTGAGTTGCCCAGTTATGAGGAAGAAAGTGAAATAACACAGCTTAGCAAGCTCCCCACATGGTACTCATTTCATCAGACCATCTGATCGACCCCAAGCTCACTGCTCCTCCTGCCTAGAGACTACCGGAGCTCAGTTAGGCTAAGAGAAGGTCCAGCCCAGATGCTATCATGCAGCCTCTCTGCCTTGGAGCAGTAGGAGTACTTACTGCTTGGCTATCACAGGGCAACAGGGATGGGGGCCGTGGCTCTGAAGGCAAAGATGAGCTAAGGCTAAGGAGATGAATTGACCCCTCCTGGATTGCTCAATTTGTGATGGAGCCATATAGAGAATGCTACCGCTCTGCTGACCCTCGCCTCTTGAAATGCATGAGCCGCTGGCCGCCCCCATGCACACAATGAGCTAGCTACAAGCAAACAGCCTCTTCACATGCCTTGAGCAAGCAAGCTCATTCCCACCTCGGATCTCACCAATTATTCCCTCTCTTTGAAACAGCCTACGTGACTGCTTATTTTTGTCATCTAGGTCTCAGCTGAAAGAGAGACCCCTCCTCAGAGAGTTCCCTCCTCCTGACCCTCAAGAGCTCATCTCTGGTCACTTACACTCACGTCATTTATGTTCAGTTTCTCCACCAGTCTATGTAAAATGATCTTAATTAAATATTTGCCTTCTTGTCGATGGAGAATGCAAGCCTCTGAAAGCTGGGACAAGGTCTGCCTTGGTCAATATTATTTTCCCTTGTGAGCAGCTCAGAGTAACACGCAATAAATAGTTGTCAAATTAATTAATTAATCAGTTATCCAAGTGAGAGATGGTCAGGGCACATATGAAGGCGTCTGCATTAACAGTGGGATGGAAATCTGAGAGATGATGCAAGAACAGGAATCAACAGGCCATTTACAGAGAATAGAGGAGGCAGCAGAAGCCTGGGGTCTGAACATGAGGAGCTACCAGGTGATGTCCAGGTATACATGTATTTAAGAGTTCAGAAAAGATATTTAGGCTGCTGGTTGATATTTGAGAGAACTATGGGAGAATAAACAAAGCTTGGAGGTATAAGCTTCCTCTACCTGGGATAAGAGGAGGGACTCAAATGACTGCCAACGCATCCCAGTCTGTTTTACTGGACAGATAAAACATGACTAGAAAGGGCCCCTGTGTGAGTTATTTTTCTCATTGTAACAAGACACCTAACAAAAGCACTTAAAGTAAGCTCACAGTCGGAGGGACTACAGTCCGTATGCCTTCCTGGTAGGAAGGTATGGTGACACTCTCTCAGGAACACCAAGGGTTGTATCTTCTAAGTGATTCCAAATGTAGTCACACTGACAATGATGACTAACCATGAGAGCAGCTAAGAGTCTGGAGAGATGGGAAGGGAGAGAGTGTGTTGTTGGGGAGCACACCTTCCAGGAAGATGGGGAAAAATGGGAGCACTGCCCTTGCAATTTGGAGACACAAGGACCTAAGAGCCAGCTCAGTAATGAGCTCTAGACAGACACCAGATTAGAACGGGTTAGGAATGGATGTAAGAGCAAGACGTGGGCACAATGGTCAATCTGGCCAGGATGGAAGGTCAAAGACACAGTAATAGCCCAGAGAGGACAAAAGATTCAAGAATGATTGTATGTGAGTATATAACATGGCTTACGATCACTTCCCCCAAATGACTGCTAATGACCATGCAAGTCATTCTAGGTGCCCAGCCATTATCTGTTGACATGTATGAACATCATCCAAGAAGAGGACTCCTTAAACCAAATACCAAATGCCCCACCAGCATGGAAGAGTGAAGTTAGAAATGACTGTGGGACAGTGCACTGAGTGATGGAGGGGGTAATTATAACACTCTGAGTATAGAAATGGAGAAGAGGTAGCACAAGGCTCTGCTTTGAGTGTGTGTTTGTGTGTATGTGTAAGTAGGTGCATTTGCCCATGCATGTACGTGAGGAAGCCAGAGGTCAACACTAAGCGTCCTCTTCTGCTGCTCTCCACATTTCTCTCTACACTGAACCTGGAGCTGGCTGTTTCCATTAGCTAGCTGGCCAGCAAGCCCTTGGAAGCTGTCTATTTCTATGCCCTCAATTCTGAGTTTACAAACATAGCCCTGCTGTGCCTGGCTTGTACGTGAGTCCAATAAAACTTTATTTACAAGAACAGGAAGCAGAGTGGCTTTGGCTTGTGGTCCAGAGTTGGCAGACCACTGCTTTAGGACAAAAGTCCCTAGCACAAGGGACAGAGAAGGAAGAAATCCTAGGCATTCGGGTCCAAGCCAGAGGCCTGACCACTGTGGCTGTAAACTCACTAAAAGGGAAAGCTCCCAACTCACTGAACAAGCAAATAATAAACGAGTTTTGAAAATAATTAAAATTGAAAATTGATTGTCTGGGCCAGAGCAGATTTATGCAAAGGGCCCCTGCTCCGCCGGGAGTGGAAGGAGGGTTTCTAAGCTCTGTGTTGAACAAGCTAAGCATTTTTTCAGATTATTCCCAGCATAATATGCCAAAGGGAATAGGCTCCATTTATTATTTCCTTAAAAAAATCAATGAGCTGAAACATTCCCTCTAGACCTATAATATTTATTTCAATGTTCTGTCAATAAATATAACAAGGTTAGCTTTCTATCAGTTTAGTTGGAAGAATCATTTGAGGGAAGTTCTATTTGTTAAGCTCGATTACAGAAAGCAATCAATAAGGGAAAATTCCCTGGTCACTATAGGCAAGAAATATAGAACTCAGAGGAGCCATCCCAGAGAGGAGATTGATGCTCCTGCCCCCAGTCATTCCCTCCTTCCCCCAAAAGGTGGGAAATGTGGGTGCAGCATTGAGTTAGAGCAGTCCACACATGGTGTAACTGAGAACCAGACAGTGGGTGGGACCATTGAGTCACAAAGAGACAGGAAATGCAGTCAGGTATGCCAGCACACGCCTGTAAAGCCAGCACTGAGGCCGCAGTGAATTCAAAGACAGCTGGGTGAGGCCCTGCCCCCCAAAAAAAGAAAACAGACAAATGAAATCCAAGTAAGTATTCTGAACTCAGCTTTCATCCAGGTCTTGAGTCAGGTTGGAGGCTAGGATAGGGACCCACGGATATGGAACATTTGCCTCTTTTACTCGAATTCACTTTCATTGCATCTGACTTTCTAAAAGACTGATATAGTAGAATGTCCTCTGGTTGGTGTTGAAATGGCAGGAGAAAAAGGCCTTCTGTGACTAGTAGATTTCTGGGTGCTTACAGAGTTCACCTTTTGATCCTCACCCTCCAATGCACACGTCCTCTCTCCTAGAATCTCATTTTGCCTGTTGCTCCTGGCTTGGGCTAGACAACTCAACTATATCCCTAAGCCTTCTATGACATGCGCCATGGAGAATGGAAGGTTTGGGGTCAGAAAACTGGATCATTTGGCTCACCTGCCCCGTTTACATAGCTGAGTGGTGGCTTTTCTCTCTCCAAGCTTCTTCCTCCTCTCAGTAGAAAGAGAAAAATCTTGACACCTTACTCAAGGTGTATGCTGGACCACACAACATACAAAGAAAACGTGACACTGTTAGAGAGAGAAAATAGTTTTTACAATGGTTGACTAAATTACTGTTATTACTAGCATTTGTTGAATGTGTTCTATATGCCGATCATTGAACTAAGCATGCTCCATGCCTTATCAATGCAATTCTCACTACAACTCACTGAGACAGATGACATAAACATCTATCTAGCAAATATGAGAGATACAGCTTCGACAAGTAATGGGAGCAATCTAGAGGTCCGTACATACATGAATAAATTGAATATGGCATACATACACAATACAATATCGTTTAGCCATAAAGAAAACCAAAACTTTTTGTCATTTGAAGGGATGGGGAGGAGCTGACGATCATCATGTTAAATGAAATAAGCCAGGTGTACAAAGGAAAACTTCCTATTTTCATCTACTATGCAGAATCTAGATTTAAACAAAAGCATAAGGGAGCTATTTGAGAAGACAGAAGAGACCAGCAGAAAAAGAAAAAGAAGAGAAAAGACCAGAGGGGATAAAAAGTAACAAAAAAAATTGCTAATTCTTAAAAAGAAAGGAAAATGAGGCTTGAAGATTTTTTTTTTAATGTCCAAAGTCACAAAGCCAAAGACAGCAAAGATTTAAATCCAAATTATCTAACTCCAAAACTTATACTCATAACCATGGCAATCAGAAAGACCCTATAATTATCCTAACCTGAAAGGAGTGGGCTTCCTCATCCGTACCCATGCCCACCAATCACTGCCAATCATCACCTGACCCCCCCTCCAAAAAAAGTGGGTTCTGAGAATGATAATATGGCTTAGCTGACCAAGTGCATGAAGACCTGAGTTTGGTGCCTTAACCCACATAAAAGTAGCGGCATGTGCCTGTAATTTCAATCCAGGGGCAGCAAAGACAGGAGAATCCCTGGGGCTAGCAAGCTAGCCAGTCTAGCCAAACTGGTGAGCTCCTGGTTCAGCAAGACACTATCTCAAAAGATAACATGGAGAAAAACTGAGAAAGATACTTGGTGTCAACCTCTGGCCTCGAGACGCAGAAACGCACACACTCACTCACAGGCACACACACTCACAGGCACACACACACACACACACAGGCACACACACTCACTCTCTCACATGCACACACAAACACACACATCCGAAGTGAGGTTCCAGCAGGCTCCGGGTCCTCATCTCTCACCTCTGAGTCCCTAGGCCTTAGCTCTCTAACGGAGGCTTCAATGAGTCAAGAGGCTTTTGAAGACTCTCCAAAGACATGCTTCATCAGTAAGAGGTCTTGAACTTTTAACTAACTTAATTCCCCTACGTGGAGACTAAATTATCCCACAGAGAAAACAGTTATATCTCTTCTGAACCAGCACTCGGGATGGATATTGCCAGAAAAAAAAAAAATTGAACTCTAAGAGTTGAACAATTATTTATTGAGTTCCTACCATGACGGGCATTATTTTAAACTCCGTAAAAAAAACAAACACATTTAACAGCTTGATTAACAATCTCCCAAGCGCTTCTGAGTATATCTACCTCTTATGTGGTGCAGCAATACATTTACTGAGTCCCTACTAAGCCCAGGGGGAATAGTGATCAGGCCCAGGTCCTTCTGAAGTACCAGTGTCATGGCCTTTACTGATTATTACATTTTCAATGGCTATGCTAGTTCATTTTCTTGTCACTGTCACCAAAAGCTGACAAAAAGCAACTTAAGGGAGGAAGAATTTGCCTCGGCTCATTGTTGGTGGTAACAGTCCATCCTGGTGAGGGACACGCAGCAGTAGGAGCCGCTGGCGGCTGTGGCATGAGCGTAAGGCTGTTTGTTCACGTCTCTGGAGACGAGGAAACAGAGTGGAAAATGGAAGTGGGGAAATCAGCTTCAAATTTAACCCTCCAGAGGTACACCTCTAGCTAGACCACACCTCCCAAAGCTTCTACCCAACAGCTCTATGAGCGGGGTTGGGGGCGGGGGGGGGGGCGGGAGGGAAGAGACCAAACAGCCAAACAAATGGGTCTGTATGGGACAGTTCACATTCAAACTCTGTCAACAAGGCTCTAAAGCTGAGGTTCTCAACCTGTGGGTCGTGACCCCCTGGAAAGTGGAATGACTCTTTCACAGGGGTGGGGTACCAAATATTTATATCACAATCCACAATACTAGCAAAATTACAGTTATGAAGTAGCAGTGAAATAATTTTCTGGCTAGAGAGTCACCACAACACGAGGACTGTATTAAAGGGTCCAGGCACCGGGAAGGTTGAGAGTGACTGCCCCAAAGGGTGTGTCTGAGATGGAAGGGGAGGAGGACCTCCCCTATCAGTGGACTTGGAAAGGGGCAGGGAGGAGATGAGGGAGGGAGGGTGGGATTGGGAGGGAATGAGGGAGGGGACTACGGCTGGGATACAAAGTAAGTAACCTGTGATTAATATTTAAAAAATAAAAATTATAAAAGTTAAAAACAGAGTATGTCTGAGCAGCAAACACCATACAAGACATCTGTGACGCAACAGACATAACAAGTCTAACCAGTCCTCCAGCATAAATAACAGTCTTACTGCCTCAGTGTCCTGGACCTTCAGCTAGAATTCCCATCTTAAAGGGTTCCCTTCCGTTCCACTCCCGTGTACCTCCTCTACTGAGTAATTCTAGACATTTTAAGGATTGCCACATGATCCCCGCAAATCAATGTCTCAACACGGTGACAACCAAACCCCACAGTATCAGTTTTGCAGAAGTGCCACTCTGACTGTCCCAAACAGAACTAGGTTTCTTTTGTTCTTCTAAAGAGATAGCTTTATCTAGAGAGGTCCCACACCGGGAGCGCTGGGCAGATTCCATGCCTGATGAGCAAGCCCTCTGAGTCACAGATATATCCTAATCCAAGAAAAAGGCTATCCGAAAGCGGTCCAAGCAGGGCTTGCTCTGGAGCCAGTGACCGGCCTTGCACGGGACAGTGACTGCATGTGCCAAAGCAATCCTGAGCCGACCGATCTGAACGAAGAATAGGAATCTCTATCTTCCTGACTCTGTTCCCCGCAAATCTCCATTCGCCTCTCTCCATTTCTAGTGCCAGTACCGCAATAGACCAACTCGTAACTATCGCTTATCTTGGTTATTATAATTTCCTTCTCTCTCAGCTCCATGTGGGCCCCACAGCCTAGTCTCCACAGGACCATCTGTTTAAACCTGCTTGTGTGGCACGCTAGCTTAAAGTGCTTCAATGAATTCACGCTCCTACTGCCTTCCTGTGTTCTGACCCTGAGACATGAACTCAGATCAAGAATCGCAGAGAAGAACATAGAATGTTGGGCGCGCAAACACTTCACAGGGGGAGTAGAAGAGTCCTAGGCAACTTTCACTTTGCCCCACACCTAGCTCCCCTCTCCATACACTGGTCAACTAGCACAAAGAACACAATACAACCTAGAGAACTCCTTGAGGTTCGATGGAATCCTTATTGTTTTTCCTTGTGGAATAGGACCTCTCATGGCACAGAAACTTAAGACTCAAGGCAGGAAAAACAAGTTCCCCACTTTGGTCCCTGAAAGTGATGGTGAAAAGCCAAACCCACTTTCGAGGCCCTTGGCTCCCAGATCCATGCATTCTGTCCCATATGACACAACACCACTTCAGGGCCTTTAGTGGCCTAGATTACGCTAAGATGGGAACATTTACCATCAATGTGAATGACTCCATGCAGTGGGCTAGGAACCTGCACTGCATAAAAAGAAGAAAATAAGCTGAGCACGAGTGTTTGTTCCTCTCTATTTCCCGATTGTGGATGATCATGACGTCATACATCTTATGGACAGAGCGTGACAAACAACCCCATACTCCTGTCGCCATGCCTTCCTGAATCTCTGCTTGGTTTATTTCTTGTGTCTTGATATGCGTATCTCTTATGAGGGCATCCAAGTACTTGCCACTTCCTGTTCACTGGGCTTGAGGAGAATGACGCCATCAGTACAGTGGACCAGCATGGTGGATCTGGAATGTCAAGATAATCAAAGACCCTTTAGACTCTAATGTAACAGAAGAAAATCAACATAGCCCCAAGGCAAGACAGTGAATATATATTGCTGTCTTTCCCATGTGAGTACAAACCGCTTCTAATCCTTTTTCCTGATGTGAACTGAAAAGATCAAATGCTGCATATCAAATGCTGGAGGCAACAGTGATCTATTCTAGTGAAGATACCAAATCCAGCACTGAGCAGCTACAGCTGGAGACGCTTTTTGTTTTCCAGGGTCCATGCGCTGGCTAGTTTCGTGACAACTTGACACAGCTACGGCTATCTGAGAGGAGGGAACGTCAACTGAGAGTATATGGCTGTAAGATCAGGCTGTAAACAAGCCTATAGAGCGTTTTCTTAATTAGTGCTTGATGAGAAAGGTGGTGCCATTGTGGGTAGTGCCATCTTTGGGCTGGTGGTCCTAGGGTCTATGAGAAAGAAGGCTGAGGAAGCCAACGGGCAGCACCCCTGCATGGCCTCTGCACTAGCTCCTGACTCCAGGTTCCTGCCCTTCTTGAGTTCCTGGCCTGACTTCCCTCTGTGGTGAACTATTACCTGCAAGTGTAATAGAAATAACCTCTTTCCTCCCCAAGCTGCTATTGGTCATGGTGTTTCATCACAGCAACGGAAACCCTAAGTAAGACAGCCCACCATCAGAACCTTAGAACAATCTGGATCTTTCAAAAGTCCAGCCAACTATGCGTGTGGCATGTGGAGTCCCTCTGAAAAGGAGTGACTGGGGAAATGCCACTCATAGATGCTGAAAGTGTCACCACTTCGTGCTTACACAAGGGGACTTGGCCTCCCTTTCCATCAAAGGACTCAGTCTGAAAAAGTAGTGCAGGTCTAAAAGGAGAGTGAGGAGTCATTATTTTCTCTAAGAATGGCTGCTATGACCCTCGGTCTTTTTAAGCCGCCTGCTCTAGCTCCTTCTTGAGCTATGTATGCCCTGGTTGGCTGCCCACGTCTAGCACCTTAGCTACCAGCAGAGGACCCTTGGGAGCAAGGTTCCCTAGCTGCTCCTTGTCTCTACTGCTTGATGCAGTGACCAAGGCCACTTTTCCTCGGTCGGTTGCCTGGCTGGCCTCTGCTGTGCTAAAGCCCATTGCTGCCCCTCTCATCAGAGATCCCAGGTCCCTGCCAACATCTCCTACCATCCATCCTTGCCCTCAGAAGACAGCCACTGCAGAACCCTTCAGAAATACCAAATGCCCCTGGTGAGAGCACTCCTTGCTTCTTCAGTGACAACGGTGTCCTCTGGACCCTTGGAGAAAACATGGTTCACTGCTGTCCCCATCTCATGCCACGGCTCCACATCCTCTGATTGGCTCATCAATATGCAGTTTCAGCACCATCCATAATTTGCTGCAGGTGTGAACCCTCTAGGGACATCCCAGTAACACCTTTGTTCTGTTTTGTTTGTTTCGAGTCTTCGAGACTGGGTTCCTCTGTGTAGCCCTGGCTGTCCTGGAACTCATTCTGTAGACAAGGCTGACCTCAAACTCACAGAAATCCACCTGCCTCTGCCTCCAAGTGCTGGGATTGAAGGAGTGAGCCACCACCACTCACAGGAAAATATTCTTATGTCTATAGTTGACACCAAGCCCCACACAAGTCCCCCTCCTTCCTGTACGCCCACCTGGCTCCTACTGCTGCCTAGCTGCAAGCACAAGGGGCTCTTCCGTGAATAAGCTGTTTCTCCCTGGGGTCAAATATAGACTTCCTTGATCAAGCTAAGCTGACACTTAGCCTGACTCAAGCCTGTTTCTCCACTTCCACTCTAACTTTGAGAGTCATATCTGTTGCTCAGCACGGTGGCACACCTTTAATTCCAGCACTTGGGAGGTAGGTGGAGCTCTGTGAGTTCAAGACCAGCCTGGTCTGCAAAACGAGTTCCAGAACAGCCAGGGCTGTTATGCAGAGAGACCCTGTCTTGAAAAACAAAACCGAGTCATCTGTGGGGCTGGGGAGATGGCTCAGTGGTTAAGGTACTTCCTGTGGAGGCAAAGGGAAGAGAATGCAGATCTCCAGAACTCATGGAAAACACTGGGTAGGCATGGAGTCCAACTTGTAATTCCAGCTTTGGAAGGCAGAGATTAGAGGATCCCCAGAACAAGGTGGCTTGCAAGACTAGCCTGTGCACATGCATCTACACACACACACACACACACACACACACACACACACGGAGAGATGCACACACATGTGTTCAAGTGGGCCCGCAAATACGTGACCACTCACACGTGAAAATGAAAAAACAACAACAAAGACTCACATTTGCCAGGCTACAGTTCTGGGTCTAATAACACATACCTGTGACCTCAGCACTAGGGAGGTACAGCCAGAAGTGTCCGAAACTCAAGGTCATCCTTGCTTACAAAGTGAGTTCAAGGCCCACCTGGGCTATGTAAGAGAAAATTGCTAACTTGATAAGAAAAGAAGGAAGGAAGGAAGGAGGGAGGGGAGGAAGGAAAGAAGGAACGATCACATGTTAATCAGTTGTAAGCAAACATCTGTAATCACAGTGACAGAGGCTGGGAGATTGTGAGTTCAATCTAGCCTGGGTCACACAGTGACAGCCGGTCAAAAAATGAAGGAGAGAAGAGAGGGAGGGAAGCAGGGAAGGAGGGAAGAAAATGTGGAAGGGAGGACAGGGGAGGGAGGCGGGAATCATACATTTAAAATGACTGCATCATGAAATGGAGTAAGTTGGGTCCTTTACTGAGTGTGGAAGAAAGCCGCCACTTAGGAACACTCATGGAAGCACAGGCCAGAGAGTACTATGGAGTCTGAGAGAGAAGCGAAAACTAAACTTTTCTGCAGCTAAATTGAATGTTTAGATTTTTCTGTTACAGCAACCAGCCATTAGCTATTCTAGTCACTCCTATGTCTAAGGATCCAGAACAGCCTGCTCCAAGCCTCCAGAGAGAAGAAAACGTTTCAGGCGGAACCCTACCTCACAACTCTTTTTGCTCTAGAATGAGCTTGCCTGAGTACTATGGGGAGTAGAAATGTCAGTCCTTTCTAAGATAAGCCCCACCCTCTCACAGACCGGCAGTCAGACCCAAAGCCCCAACAGGCCAACAATCTGATGTTAACTTGCTCCCTCAAGTCTGAATCCTTCACCTAATGTCTCACTGGCCCCACAGGTAGGCTAGGCTGCACCAGCCCAGTTACATCCTGAGGCAGGATTGTCTACTGGAGGAGAAGGAAAAGAAAGGGGGGACACTCTTGTGTCTGCCCAAAAAAGTCTACACCCTTCTTTTTTTGCACCTGGGAATAAATTCTTGTTTCTCAGGCCTCAGAAGCTCAGACATAAAAACTGGGACAAACCACAGCCTGAACCATACAGACTTGGTGAGCTGTCACGGACATCGTGCAGCAGCCGCCGTCATAGCCACTGTGTCGCTGTCAGCACCGCCCCATCATTCATACAGCAGACACCTATGGCTGCGATTACAACAACAGCTAGGCAGCCCTGGCCCTGCTCTCCTAGAGCTTACATTCTAGGGGAAGAAACAAGCGCTCATCAGATAATCAAACAAATGAGTGCATAATTACAAACTGGCATAAATATTCCGAGGGAACGCGACACATTCTAGGAGAGCAAATAAAGAATGAGCTGGCTTGAAGGCGCCTCTGAAGGCATAACATTTGAACTGACATCTGAAGCATGAGTAGGAGTTAACCAAGCACAAATGGGGAGGGTGGAGAAGGCACAGACCCAGCAGATGGTAGAGCAGGTGCCGAGGTTCTGTGGCGATGGAGGAAAAGGATTGGAGCACGTTGATGAAGGTAAAAGGTCAGCACAGACCACGGGGACCAAAGGGGAGCCTGCAGGCACCTGAGGCTGGAGAGGCAGGTGAGGTCAGGCCCTGTGGTCTCAGAAACACTGCAAAGATGCTGGTCCTCCCTGGAAGAGCCAAGCGAGGCAGGGGAGGGGATTTGCACAAGGAATGCTATGTGACCAGATAGGTGTCCGGAGGGAGGGGCTCACTCCATCAGCAGTGCAGACAATAGATTGGAAGGAGCAAGAACAGAAGCAGAAGTAAGTTATGAGCCCTCCCTGGGAATCCAGGGAAAGATGATGGAGGCTTAGACTGTGGGTGTAAAATCAACAGGACTGGGTGATGGGTGGATAATAGGCTAAGAGCAGCTGCTGCTAGCATCTTGTGCTCTCAGCAGCTCATAAAAATTGCAAGGTTCTTTTGGTTTTGAACAATGGAATCTCATCTTACACCGGGGCCAGATTTGGAAGTGCCTGAGACAAGAATTGCATAAAGTCAAAAGTGCCCTTGGAAAACTCTGAAGCCACTCGCGAAGTACAGTATCCTTGAGTTTGTTTATACAGCCACGAACAGAAATTTTTAGGCACACTAAAGTTAGAGAGCCGCTGAACTAGAATAAAGAAAGCAACAGAAGGAAAGCCCATATGCAAATATATGGGCACTCAAATCACTCGCCTTTAAGACAAGGACTCAAATCCCTAGGAGTGAATGAGGAGCTGGGGGCTGGGGGGTGGGTATGCCAAATAGGAGATGAAGCAAGAATTTTCTTAAATCCCAGCTTTGCTGAAAACATACCCTCTTGGTTTGAACACTGAGCCTTTGTAACTGTAGTTACCTATTAGTGTACTAATTGCTTACAGTGTGTTGTCTGGGTGTAGGATCGAATCCTGGCATCTACACTTTCCTCATCACCATCTCACTGTCAGAATCTCAGGTCTGCTGGGACCCTTCTATCAGCAGGAAAGTCAAGGTCAAGGGATTCTGACAAAACCCCTCTTAATCTCAGCTGAGGCTATGCACCCGTGCCATCTGCTCATCATGAGTTGATAGGGTTCTGCCCCTTGTTTCCCACCTGGCTGATGAAGCAGACACCACCTCAACCCTTGCCAGCACCAGGGCAGAGGGAAAGAGCTCTCTCTGCAGGCTTCACAAAGCGAGGAAATGGCCATGCATGGCACGAGTCACTTCCATGTGCAGCTCATTGGCCAGAATTCACCACAGGGCTTCACCCACAACCACAAGAGGGCCAAGAAGTGCAATCCTTCCATGTGTTCAGCAGGTGCACAGCCGGAAATATTTGACAAACAACACTAATGACTTCCACATGCTCTAAATGTACAATGACAAGAAAGAGAAGAGACAAGCCTTAATTATTAAGCCTGTGTTTGGATCCAGGACCCTGTGTAACCATGTGGCTGAATAAAACCTGCCTGTACATGCCCCCAGGGGGCACAGCCCGTGCCCAGAAAGACTCTCTGGCAGCATTTGGATATGCTACCTTGGCATTAAAGAGAGGAACCATTAGAGGCTGCTGACAGCCTGGGCTTGTCTACACTGCCTCCTCTCTGTGTGTCTGTCTCTCTGGCTCTGGCTCTGGCTCTCTCTCTCTGCCCAGGATTCTAACATGAGAAATGGTGGGACTGGAACTCTGTCACCAAAGATCTCTGACAGTCCCTGGCAGTATTTGGGATGGAGGCAATGGGCAAACAACTGAATCCTTGCTCTCAAGGACCTCCCAGGAGGATGCTGTGTCCAGTGGTCACCCTCTCCCTCTTTACCCCTGACATGGTGATGCTCCTCTCTCACAACGGAACCTAGTCCCCTCCTTTTCAACCATGTCTGTCACCATGCTTTCATCAGCAGCAGTGTGTGGTAGGAGTGAAGACCAAGCCTTAAGGCCAGAGTCACTTCCGCTTCCTCCCTCTGGGAATCCAGTGACCATAGTGTAAGAAAGCCAGAGCAAGTGATTAGACTAGACACCATGTGGATGAAGGCCCTGGAGGGGGGGGGGAGCATCTGGGACATCCCGGCTTCAAAGGAGCCCCCAGCTGAGTGCCATCACAACAGATAATGCAGAACTGCCCAGAAGAACCTAACTGACCCATAAAACAGAGGAAAACTCCGACCATTGTAAGTCACCAGTGCTAAGCCACAGTCTGTTACACAGCCACAGAAAACTGAAAAACACTCACTAGCTGATGTTGGTGTTCTGAGGAGGCCCAGAGAAAGAAAATCTGAGAACACACTAAAAGGTGTTCAACAGTTGGGATCTCTGGAAACAACTGACCTTTGAAACAGGGGTTCCAAAGAATGAGTTCTATTGGGCAGGAGATGCACTCTGGAGACTCAAGCCAAAAGCCAAGTTCATGTAGAGTGGTAATGCTAGCGGATGGGAAGGATGGGGAGGAGAGAGTAAGGGTAGGTTGGAGGTACCAGTCACAATTAGACGGAAGGAATGCATTCTAACAGTTTATAGCATGGTGTGGGGAGTTCACTGTAACATGCTTTTAGGGACAGCCAGAAGAGAGGCCCTCAGAAGCTACAGACAGGATGAAATAATAAAGACACGGAAATGCTAACTGCCCCGGTTTGATCAGTACACAGCACACACATGTGTTCAAACATCATACTGTACCCTAGAAGCAAGTGCAAGTATTGGATGTCAATCAAAAATATGTTTGCTGAGAAATCTAGACTTGGACTTACACCGGTGATGGTTAGGTTTTTTTGTCAGCTTGACACAAACTAAGGTCAGCTGGGAAGAGGGAACCCCAGTTGACTTTGTCTCCATCAGATCAGCCTGTGGGCTACACATGTGGGGCATTTTCTTGATTGATAATTTCTGTAGAAGGACCCGGTCCACTATGCACATACCATCCCTAGGCAGCTGGGCCTGGGCTCTGTAAGAAGGGTGGCTGAACATGAACCTGAGAGCAAGCCAGTGAGCAGAATTCCTCCTTGGGTTCCGCTCCAAGTTCCTGCCTTGAATTCCTACCCTGACTTCCCTTAGAGATGAACTGTCACTCGTGTGTAAGATGAAACGAACCCGTTTGTCCCCAAGTTGCTTTTGGCCACAGTACTTCACAGCAACAGAAAAGTCCCTGAAACAGCGCCTAAGGCCCGAGACGGACCTTTGAATACTTTGCAGCCACAAAGGAGAGAGTTCTAAGCTGAGGCAAAGAAGCTGTCCCCCTCATCAGCCAGCACTAGCTGTGGGCTGTTCCAGGAGGGGCCATCACTTGAGAGAAAGTATCTGCCTGCTGTTTCACAGTCCCCCTGGAGGGATGTGGCCGGGCACACCCAGCAACCGACATTCTCAGCCGCCGAAGACACAGGTAGCAGCCCCTGGAGAGGAAGGCAGGCACAAGAACACAACTGGAGGTGAGCCCACGGCACTGGAATTGAACTAGAGAGGTTCCCTGTGAGGGGAAGAAGGAGAGGGAGCTTCCAGGCAAAGGAAACAGCAAGAGCAAGGAAAGGCTCCAGCGTGAGAACAAGCAAAGCCGATGCCAGCAGAACGCGCGGAAACCGAGATAAGAGATGAGGCAACAGCGAGCAGAGAAATGTGGGTTTTCCCGGAGGCAACAGGGACTACTGAAGAGTCCTAAGCAAGGCAGAGACTGGTGAGCCATCTGTTTCAAAAGATTCCTCTGACAGTCAGGTGGAAGGTGGACCGGCGTGGTAAGACCACAGGCTGAGAGCCTAGTAATGATTCGAGAGAAGTTAGCTCCCTGCTCACGCTGGGGCCACAGGCTGAGCCCCCATAGCCTCTCCCTAGGCAGGCAGGTTACACTGCAGCCTCATCCACGTGATCAGCCTGGTGGCTGCTGGGTTGCAGTTGCTACATGCTGCATGGCGTCTTGAAAGGCGTCTGCATCATTTGCATACACAGGAGAGCTATAGCCTTCAATAGAAAGGTGAAGGTTCCCTGCTACCTAGGTGACCCAGAGGGTCAAGGCAGTCAAGGGGCTCAATCTAAATGTCTGTGTCCCAAGTTTCAGGACCCGCAACCAAACCTTGACTAATCAAAACACTGTAGCGTTTCTTTGTTGAGATTTCTGTTTTCTTTGGAAATCCTCTACCCTGATCCTGGGTTAAGTTTGTTTTTCTACCCTCCAGCTGTAGGAGAAATTCTCTTTTTTCTGATTGCCAGGAAACCCTCCCACTTTCACAGCTCACTATAAAATGAGTGACAAAGGGCTGGAGAGATGACTCAGCGGTGAAGAGCACTTGTTACCCTTCCAGAGGACCCGGGTTCAATTCCCTCCACTGGTGATTGATAGTTCACGGTTGTCTATAACCCAGTCCTAGAGAATCCAACACCCTCTTCTGGCCTCCTGGACACTGACATAAATGCAGGCAAGACACCCGTACACATAAAATTAACTTAATTTTTAAAAAAGTGATGAATCACCTCAGCCTTTCATTGTCTTTGCCCCTAGCCACAATAATCCCATCCTATAGGCTTTGTACTCCCTCCCTCCCCTGAGCCTCTCCAGTGTCAGAGAGGCCGCTCGCCAGCACACCCCGTCCCACCAGTATCCCACCCACCCTACTTCACCACTGCTGAAAGTTTTAACAACTGCACTACCACAGCCAGTCAGGGGCCATTAGAGCCTCCACCCCCCCCCACCACCACCACCACCAGGGACGGGCTCTCGTCACCAACAGGCCGGTGGATAATCCAGCTCTAGATTCCCGTTTTAGAGTCTGTCTCCTAGGAACCGCTCCCAGCACCAACTGTAGTAGTAGGTCAGGTTCCCTAGAAATAGATCAAAGATGGAGATTTGCATGCAGAGGCCTTACTGGAGAGTGAGAGGAGGAATGTGAGCAAAAAAGGAAGAAAGCCGGACTGGGCTGCGTGAGCCCTTGAACCCTGTGCATATGTGTCACAGATGGCGATCCCTTGGGAAGCTCTAGAGCAGGTATGGCCCTTTAGGGACACACCAAGATGAAGCGAGAGTAAACAGCTGGTGAGCTGGAACCACCTCACGGAGGACCATGGACTTTAGGAGCAAGAACCACCTCAGGGAGGACCATGGACTTTAGGAGCGGCAGTTCCATTTGTCAAAATGTAATTCTGGGAGAGAGACCACAGAATGCTATGGGCCACCATCGCTGTCACTGGGAACTAAGCCATAGCACCCTCCACAAGCCACGTTAGGGTAGCTCAAAAAGGAGAATGGTGGTTGGCATTGTTCCTGAGGTCAAGTACATCTGCACTGGGTTTGGCCTCAAGGAAGTCACAAGACACTATGGGCGTGGGGTGTTCGTTCAACAATGTGGTAGGAAGAATTTCATACAAGTAAAGAAGGGAGAGAAGCAGGAGGGAAGATGACCCTCTCCCCCATTCTAGTCTCCACTAATGAATGGCTGCCGAAGTAAACGATGCCTAAGATAAGTTGCCTTTTAGAAGTACAGCTTTGCCAGGCATGATGGCACATACCTCTAATGCCAGCACTCAGAAGGCAGAAGCGGGAAGATCTCTGTGACTTCAAAGCCACCCTGGTCTGTATAGTGATTTCTAGGCCAGCCAAGACCACATAATTAGACCCTGTCTCAAATCAAAGAAAGTACACATCTTTGAACATTGCCTGCATTTGCATTTTCCCATGTGCAATAGCGTATACAGAAACACGTACCCACCAAGTTTTCCCAAAGCAAGAACTCCAGCCATAGACCAGTGAGCAGATATGGCCTCATTAGGCAAAAACTGATTGGACTAGACATCTGAATACCACATCTTCCGGAATACCTGTTGACTTCAGATACAGAAGCTGGAGTCTCAGCTCTGTGTTCAAGTCTGTTCAGAGCCCTGGAAGCAAGGGCAACGTCACCAACAGCAACCAACATTTATTAAGCACCAGCTAACTCTGCTTACAAGTTTGTTCGTTCTTCTTCTCTGACCCCTGTAAAAACGGTGCCTCTGTTTACCCATTTTACAGAGGAAGAAGCAGAGGTCCCAAGGACTAGATCATTCATCTATGGTGTGTACATCTGGTTGGTGTCAGAGCTGGGGATGGAATTCCAGTCAGGTTGGTGAGAGAGACAAATAAGAGACATTGAGAACTGACCCGGCAGCTGGACCTGGGGGAGCATGCCTTTAACCCCAGCACTTGGAAGGCAGAGGCAGATGGATCTCTGAGTTTGAGGTCAGCCTGATCTACAAAGCAAGTTCCAGGACAGCCCGGTCTGTTATACAGAGAAACCCCCTTCCTTGAAAAGCCAGAAAGAGAGAGAGAATATTGAACTGGCTCACTCATTCATTCAGGAAACATTTATGCAGAGCCTGCTGTCCAAAGCACTTGGAAAACCTCATGCAGCTGTAGCCATGGACAGCCAATCCCTCATGTAACTCCCTGTACAGCAGGAGAGAAGAATGAGTAACAAATAGAATTTGTGTATGTTTAAATGTGTAATGTTAAATGTTCTCTGGTCTGCTCCAGCTCCCCACTTCGGAACTGAGAGTCCTTCTCCTTTGCAATGGGGAGTTCTGGTGACGACGGCATTCTGCAAAACTGGAAAGGAGGATGCCTCACCCAGCGTCGCTCCCTTCCTCAGGAGCGGCCTATATCCAACGTCTGGTCAGTACAGAATCATGAATGTCCCATCCACTGTCTTAATACCTAGCCACTTTGAAAGCCCTTTAGGCTCCCAGGTCCCATGGACTCAGGTCCAGCCTTTGCTGTGACTACCTCCCATATCAGCTGTTCCTCTGCCCTGAAATGCTTTCCTCACTCTACACGGGTCTGAGAACCTTTCCCAGTAAACCTCCTCCAAGGAAAATGTTCTATCACAATCTCCTTCCCGGTGCATTCAACCTGCTATGGGAAGGGTATCTTCTAGGGGAGAAGAGGAGGGAGAAAAAAAAAGAAGAAGAAGAATATCAGCAGAGGAAGAAGGATTGGGAAGGGCAGGGCCCAAAAAGGCAGCAGGCTGTGAAATCAAAGAAGATAGTTAAGGCAACCTCATTAAGAAGTGATATTTGAGCAAAGGCTTGAGGGCGGATGTGAGAGAGTTACCCGAGTGGAAACCCGGTGGGAAAACATCCCAGGCAGGAGAAGGGGAAGACTAGGAGAGGTCAGTGGTGAGATAGGATGACACAGGACCTATCACAGACGAACTTGCAGGCCACTATATGGTCCTCAGGTCCAGGCAGAGGACCTGGTCTGAAAGTAGACATCCCCAGACTTCTATAGAGACAAAGGGAAAAAGCAGGGTAAACTGCAATAAGGCACTTGAGGTGCACCAGGGTGGCTGTGATGGGTGGAGGAAGATGGTCAGGGGAAACAGCCTGAATGCACCTGATCTCATCTGATTTCGGAAGCAAAGCAGGCTCAGGCCTAGTACTTAGATGGGAGACCACCTGGGAACACCGGGTGCTGTGGGCTTAAGACAGGTGTCGCACGCCTGTAATCCCAGCACCCAGGAGGCAGAGGCAGGTGGATCTCTGTGAGTTCGAGGCCAGCCTGGTCTACAAAGCAACTCCAAGGACAGCCAGGGCTACCCAGAGAAACCCTGTCCTGAAAAACCAATAAACAAACAAACAAATCAAGTACAGCCAGCACATTTAGCTAATGACTGGGGGCATGATGCAATGAAAACAGCAGGAGTCAAGAATGATCATGACGTTTTCTTGTCCTGAGATGGCAGGGCTTGCCAAGACCTCAGATGGAGGGCACGCCACTGGAGAAGGTTTAGAAGAGACCTGATATGGGCACATTGTACTTAAGATTTACTGAGTAACACCCAGAGCAGTAGATGGCTACCCAGCTCTGGGACAAAGTAGGCATCATTCCATTTGGGAATGGCAGATAGGCACAGTGAAAGTGGGAAACTCAAAAGCATAGTGGCCTGACTCTATCATCCCATCCCCTAACACCCCAAGACCCAAACCAAGTTCATGTGGCCTCCTAACTCTGAGCGGCCGGCAGACACATTTGCAGAGAAGGCTCTGTGCGGCTGTGGAAAGTGTCCAACTGAGTGCACATTTGTGACCGAGATGAGAGCCCAAATGCTGGGTCCCTGTGTGTGGAGGTGTTATGTGTCTGTGTGCCCATGAAGATCCAGAACCTTGCAATGTGAATAAGGAGATGACGCCAGCCCAGAGCCTGGCACCCAGTGGCCTCCCATTGTTATGGAATCTGTGGAGTGAGCAATTAGCTGCCGTTGGCATTTAGAATACTAACAAGTCCTCTTGGCTTCCCTGAGTCCCCTTAAATCCTTGTACAAATGACTCCAGAGCGTGATGGTGCCTTAAACTCTCAAATGCCCGTCTGTTCCCTGAGCTGCTGTGCCTGGATGGGGAAACTCACAGCTAGGGAGGGCGGAGGGTTAACTCTCCTTTTGCCATTAAACATAATCAGGGAGAAATCTGAGTGAAGCGCAGGGCTCTGGCCGGTAAGCGATTCCCCCAGAACAACACATAAGAGCCTGGCACCAAAGTGCAGCCAGAAACGATGTGTAATTGGCATGAAAGAATCTTTGAATCTACACGCTGCTTTTAACTTGGGAGGCTTAAATTACAATTAATAGTTCCCTTGTAGAAGGCGGGGGGGGGGGGAGAGGGGGGTAGAGGAATTCCAGGCCCTTGAGTTCAGGGCCCCAGGCTCCATCTAAGCACTTCGGTGCTGGGAGGGGGCACGGTTAAATAGTATGGAGGGAGGAGAAAACTGGAAGTGTAGCTGTCTCCCTGGCGGGTTATATTTCTTACAGGCATGAAGCATGCTGCTTTCTAAAAAAGATTCTGGGTACACCTGAGCTGGGGAGCCCCTCCCATAACACCCCTGCAATGTTGCTCACAGCCAGAACCACCACCACCTCAGCCCCTGTTCTGCATATGGGGAAACTAGGAATGGCCTGGGCGCTCCTTCTTCCCACAAATTCTCTAGGGTAGAAACATTCAGAGACGGAAGGGCGTTTGCCTGCTTCCGTATCACCTAACAGTGTGAACTCAGCCCCCTGACTCTGTGGCCAGTCCTTCCTTTATGCATTCAACCAATGAGCCAGATTTGGGCCTGGGGGTGTAGCTCAGTGTTAGAGCACTTGCCTAAGATGCAAGGGCCTGGGTTCTAACACCAACACTACAAAAATAAAAATTAAATTAAAAAGGATAATCAGAGCCAGGTGGTGGTGGCATAGGCCTTTAATCGCAACACTTGGGAGGCAGAGGCAGGCAGATCTCCAAGTTCAAGGCCAGCCTGGTCTACAGAGTGAGTTCCAGGACAGCCAGGGCTACACAGAGAAACCCTGTCTCAACCCCTCCACACACACACACACACAATGACAGGAAGAGTGACCACTGGACCACGCAGCCCTTTCCCCCTCCCCAGCATCCTCTCCCCAAGGCCTACTGTGCGCCCCTGAAAAACCTTCAAAGTCCTCCTCAGCCCACTCTATCTTTGTTTGACTCAATCTAAGGGTCCCCTTCTCCTCCACTTTATCCTCACCCCACCCCTCTGTCGGTTGGGCAAAGCCATAGCCCCAAGGCTGTATGCAGCTTCGGTAGAGTTGCAGCTAGGCATAAACAGGAATCAAAAAGCTGCTTTAGCTGTCCTCCGGGATCAAGGGGTCTGGCCCTGAGAGGACACTGACAAAAAGTGAGAAGGGGCCCAGAGAGTGGCCACAACATTCCCAGAGCTTGCTGGGGGGCTCAGGCTCCAATGTTAGTGGGAGTGCTGAAGCTCCCAGCACATGAGCTCATATGTGGCTTCTTGCCCAGCCCTGTGCTTCATGGCTCTGGAATGTGTTTTCTGGGCTGGCCTGCCTGGCTCCCCCCATCTTGCCACAGCAAGTGCTGCTGTCTGATCTCGGCTCTTCAAAGCCAGGCAAGTCCCAAAAACATTTTTTTTCTCTTTCTAATACTTACCAACGCGTGCACGCGCTGTGTGTGTGTGTGTGTGTGTGTGTGTGCGCGCGCACATGTGTGCATGCAAGCAGCATGCATTCAAGCACCCAGGTCTTGCCCAGAGGGCAGGGCCATTGTCTGTGCATGGCTGAACTTGTGTGCACCTGTCTCTAGGCATGAGTGGGCACCGTGTGCATAGCTGTGTGCGTTTGTGTATGTATTGCGTGAATTCTGTGCATGAGTAGTTTTAAAGGAACGCAGTGGGACTCGCTTGGGGCCCTGTGTAGCTGAACCTTATTTATAGCTCTCCTCTGTCTGCTTCGTTTCCTCTAACTTCCCTGCAGAATGATATGAATGAAAATGACACTATTGACTATCTTGGTAACCATAAAAGACCTTATAGAAATAAGATTTTTATAGTTTGTGGACTGGGAGAATCAAAAGACTAAGAGTTATGGACTCGGAGGAGAGGAGAGAATCAAGCCGAGGCGGTCGGAGAGGTCCCTGGGTGGATCGTCTGTGGGTTTTTTTTAAAACAAACTCATATAAATAAAGTGATTGTCTTGAAAGAGTTATGGGAGCCCTGAAGCTGGGCTGTATCCATTCTGCAGAGGCGGAGGGCAGCTTGCTCTCTGTCTGAGAGAAAGCCCTCACTTGAGCCGAGCTCCTGCTCCATGCCTCCCCAGAGAGGTAGAAAAGGCAGCCACAAAACCAGCATTGCCCTTTTTTCTCCTGGAGACCTATAGGATTTGACACATTAGGATGTGAGCTCCCCAACCAACTGTGTGCCCTACACTAGGTGCCAACCCTGGGATCAGAACCGAAGATTCTGACCTTATAGGCCTAAGCAGAAAGGCCCTTCCAGCCCCAGGAAGGCACGGCATTTAAGACACTCCCCCAGTACCCATCCCCCACCACGGAGACTCCCTCCCCCATTCTCTGTAGACTCCCTGCTCCATCCACCTCACCAAAAAATCCAAATCCAGTGCCGATAGGCTTCAGGGGTGCCCACTTAGAATCTGTGTTTTCAAAGAGGAAGCAGAGCCAGCCTGCCCGCTCAGGGCTGAAATGACATGCCCGCATTTGACTGGTATATGGATGCCAGGGGACAACTCTCCTACCCAGGGCAAAAGGTGGAGACAGGAGAGAGCAGAGCTGAAACCTGGTGATCGAAGTTCAGGTTTTGTTCATCCCAACAGGTTAAGTGCCGGGCTCTGGGTACACGGAGCAGAATCATTTGGTTCTCCTAAGGGTGAAGCACCTGTCCGGTAGGAGGCGGACACTCACTGGTATAAGGATCGTGTCACAGGAAGACACAGCATTCTAGTGACCTGAGTTACACAACTGCCCAGGGAGCACAGCAGGACATGACCAGGAAAGTCTCCTTGAAGAGGGGACTTCTCCACATACAGGATTGCTGGAAAACGATGGAAAAAGAAGCCAGGCCCTGAAGCAGGAAAATGCAAGGTGTATTTGTTTTATCGCAAATATTGCATCTTCATGGGTTTGCTGGTTGACTGTGAGGGTTAATTCTGAATGGAATATCAGGGGGCCGATCGTGAGTTGGGAAAGAAAAGTGATCTGTGCCAAGGTTCTAGGCAATGGTGATAACATTACAGAGGGTCACATCAGAAGTAGAAAGTCAAGGAAAGATGGGACAGGCTCTTGCCTGGCTAGACAGCACTAGGCCCCTCTCTAGTTCTGAAGACTAATCTAGTTCTGCCAGGATGATGCCTTTTGTGAGTAAACAGTCGGCTTCCCCGGTGCCTCCACTTCTCACATCAGCCTCTCCATCTTCCAGCTTCACCCCAAGCCCTCTGGGCAACACCCTCTTACCTTGAAACAAACAATTCTGAAAACCAGAGAGAAGCCATGCCACCTGACCAGGCAGCCCACTACAAGCAACCCACTGGGTTTCAGAAGCCATTCTGACTCCTGTCTCCTCTCCCTGGGGACCTGAGGACATTCCGAGAGGGCCAAGGCTTGCCCATAGCAAGCGTCAATGCCTAGACTCCTCGTAAGGCATCGATTTCCCTCCGTCCTGACCTTTGTGGAAAGGAGTCCTGAGCTCCTCCCCAGGCCTTTGCCGCACTGATGGTGGAGAGTGGGGGTGTGCCAGGCCCCTCTCCTTGCTCTGGACCCTTCCGATGCAGTGAGGAGAGCAGCCTGTGCTGTCAGCCGGCCAGGACTGTCTGAATTGGGGGCAGCTGAGAGGCGCTGGATTCACACTGACTCCGCAACACTGCAGCAAGGTTTATGGTTCTTGATTACACTCAGCAGGGAGGCCTTCTTAGTGATGAGAGAGAAATATTCAACAACCTGTCTTTGCAATGTGCTGATCTGTGGGGTGGGGGGCAGGGGGGGACCAGAATGATTTATGATTCATGAGTGAAAAGAAAAGGATTTTTCAGTCCAGGGCTCCCCCCAAACCCCTTCAACATTTCCTTTCTCATCATTTCTTTTCCCATTGGTGTGCTGCGTTCCAGGCAAAATTCTCTCTGGGGTCTCTTGCAAGCAGCAAAAAAGCCCAGGACACCAGCCAGAAAGGGGGAGAGCCCTTCCAGCCCTCACTCTGCACTGGCTCAGAGCTGGGACAGGACCCAGGCAGCACTGCCTCTCCTACGAGGTCTCTTCCAAAACCCCTCTCCCTGACGAGGTCTCTTCCAAAACCCCTCTCCCTGCCTCTCCAGCCCTTTCCACTTCACCTTACATTCAAACTCCCATCTGCTCCCATTTGGTGCCTAAACACTGTGCCTGGCCCACAGTCAGCCCTAATAAATGAACAAATGGATGGCTGGATGGAGGGCTGTTCTCCCCTCCTACACGAGACCTCTGGGTCTCGCATGGTCCTTTCTAATAGCCTGTACCAAGTCATTACCAGTGATCCTTGTTGAATAAATCAGTGCTATAAAATGGATTGCATCCACACAGAGTACTCCTTCTATATTCTACAACTGAAGCACCTTCCGGTTTGGAATTATACGTTGTATGCAATGCTGCCCCCCCCCCACACACACACACTTCACCAAACCGGGTGCTGGGGGAGAGGAGAGATGTCTCAAAGATGACACTTTTCACTGTCTCTTAATCCGTGAGACTTTTAAGGCCAGAGGATGGTCATGGAGAGTATGGAGGGAGAGGGGAGAGGGGAGGGGCTGTCCTTCCACGAGGACTCTGAGCTCTTCCCTCCCCAAACATCAGAAAAAAATGGAGTCTCTTCTACCATTCACACCTTTCACAGCTCTCCTCCATGGTCCCAGTGTTCTCTTATAGCCCAGCAGAGGCCTCAGCTACTCCCTTACTGCCTCAGTCTCCCTACTTGGGGACAGGGATCAACTCAGAAGGAAAAGAAGGCACCACGTATTTGTATGGACAGCATGACTACAGCAGGATTCCAGTCTTCAAGATGTGTCCTGGTGTCCTGTCCCTGCTGTGAGAAGGAAGCAAAAGCCCACTTGGACATTGAGGGGTGGAGAGGAATCCTGAGCTTGCTACCCAAGCAGAGGCCCACCTCACCCCTCAACCTCACCAGAGACGGGTGCAAGATCTTCAAAGCCGGCAAGCTGGTGTCTGCCAGGAGACCAGGACAGAGTCTCTTGCAAGCCCAGAGGCAGGGTGGATCAGCCACTGCACACCTTCCCAAGGGGGGCGGGAGGTCAGCAGGGAACCATCTGCCCTGCTTACCTGCCCCTTCAGGCTGCTGACAACCCTGACAGGCTGCACCACTTGCCCCTGACTCTGCACGGGGAAAGGGTCGGGGGCGGGGCGGGGGGGAAGGTGGGTGCCACAGGGTCCATACTCGCACCTCGAAACTTTACGATGTAAAGTTAATCCACTGAAGCGTAGCCCAAAATAAGCGCGCACTGCCTAATGTGCCGGGGAACTGCCGGTCGCAAGGCCAGACTGCAAGCGGATGTCTGCGCATCTCCGCCCGCCCGCCCGGAGCCTGCATTTAGCGCCAGCGAGGGAGTCTGGGCTGGAGCGCTGCTTTCACACCGACTCGAGCGGCGAGTTTATGGATCTTGATTGCACCCAGCAGGGAATCCTTTTTAGTGATGAGAGAAAAAATATTCAACAACCTGTCTTTGCATTGGGTGTGTTGGACACACTTCCCTGCTTCGGAATCAGACATATGCGGGTTGTGGGAGTAGAGCTGCTGTCAGCAGGCCAGAACGCGCCTCGCCTCTCCTCCCCTCCTCTCTCCTCTCCTCCCGCGTCCCCGGGCAGGGGGCGGGGAGCGAGGGGCTCGGTGAGGCAGGTCCCCGGCCACGTGGAGAGGACCCGCGGTGCCCAGGCGAAGCACCCACCCGGGGTCATCCTCCTGCGCGGCGCCCGGGCCGCGCTTCCCCGCTCGGGCCCGCGGTGCGGCGGCTGGGCTGGCCTCCGGGGAGCCGGCGCCCGCGTGGGGCCCGCTGACAGCGCGCCCAGTAGAATATTGTATTAGTTGGTTGTGAGCTGTGTTCTCGTCAGGGTATCTGAGTTTCACAGAACAGACGGGGTGAGAGTTTTTGTGCTATATCCAGATTGGCTTAAAATAATGTCGGTTTTGTAGCTTATTAAACCACAGAAACTACACCAAAGTCATCCAGGCTGCTGTCAGAAAACTCTCCGAGTCGGAGTTGGGGTAAAAGGGAACTCAGGCCAGGGACCTGACCCCTGACCTCTCAGAAAGGCTTTAGACCTCTCTCTCCTCACTCCAACCCATCAGCACTGCCCCGCTGGTCCAGAAGCCCTGCTGGGACTCTGCAGGGTGAGAAGGCAGAGGATGGGATGGCTTGAAATCCCAGGGGCATCGTGATGCTGAGGTCTGCCCTGGCAGGACAAGGGCTGAGGCGGCACCACCTGGCCTACAGGGATGGCTGAGAATGCAGACCCCCACCTGGGAAAGCCCCTGTCTCTGGGCAGGGAATGGTGGGTTCTTTGCACTCTTGTCCTAGAGTTGCAGGCGAGAGGCAGGACCTTCGGGAAGGGAAGATGGCCACAAAACAGGAGAGTTAGTTCATCAGCACCCCTTCCTGGCCCAGAGAGGCCTCCTCTTTCCTATGACTATATCACCTACTTGGGGACAGGGGGCTCCAGAGACAAGCAAAGAGATGTGCCCAGCGCCACCCCTGTCCCCTGCCCACCTGCAGGGATCATCATTGCTGGTCCACTTTACATGCACCACGTGCCCGAGAAGTGTGCACTGTGGTAAGCCCTGTCAGCAGAGGAAACTAAGGCCCAGAGTGCGGAGTGATCTTCCAGCAGTGTGGGGATTCGAACTATCTTTGCAGCATGAGAGTTGTAACTGCTGTGCCCTGGAACTTCTGTGGTATTTGAACATAAAGAATGAAGATGCCTCTGGCTGAATTTTCTCCTAGCCAGCCCGACTGGCATAAGCCTGTTTCCTTACCTAGTGAGAGACTGAGGCAGGAGGGCTGCCATGAGTTTGAGGTTAGCTTGAGCTATGTGGTGAGTTCCAGTCAGCCTAGGCTACAGAGTAAAAGTTGATCTCAAAAATACAGTGGGTGGGAGGGTTTGGGGAGATAGCTCAGTCTGTAAAATGCTTGCCTTATAGGTAGAAGGGCCTGAATTTGATCCCCAGAACCCACCTAAAAGCCAGACACAGTGGTCTGCACTTCTAATACCAGCACTGGGTAGCTGGAGACAGGCAGATCCCTGGATCTCACTGGCCAGCCAGCCTAACCCATGGCAAACTTCAAGCCAGTGAGAGACCCCATCTCCAAGAAAGAAAGAAAGAAAGAAAGAAAGAAAGAAAGAAAGAAAGAAAGAAAGAAAGAAAGAAAGAAAGAAAGAAAGAAAGAAAGAAAGAAAGAAAGAAAGAAAGAAAGAAAGAAAGAAAGAAAGAAAGAAAGAAAGAAAGAAAGAAAGAAAGAAAGAAAGAAAGAAAGAAAG
>CM053763.1:98849203-99142467 GCA_028658305.1 Pachyuromys duprasi
AAAAGAAAAGAAAAAAGGTAGGGAGCACCTAGCTACACTCAACGTTGTCCTCTAGCCTCTATGTACATTCTATATACGTGCATGTGCACACACGTGCACTTGCATACACACATAAACACAAATATACAAAAAGAACAAAGCCTAAACCATTGGGGAAAATATCAATCAAATGTCACCTCCATGTCAATGTATCTGTTGTCTCTCTAGATAACCATGTCTTGGCCACCATGCCCATAAGCCAACCCTCAGATCTCCTACCCACTTACCCAAACACCCAGAAGTCATTCTCTGTGGTTCCCTCCCTCCTGCCCACCGTGAATACCAAGGCTTTTTTTTTCCCCTCTAGGATTGCATCCCCCCTTCAGCCACCAGGTCCAATCCCAGCCATGTCATCTGTGTCGCCTTCTGCCCAGGAGCTACTGTATCTTTCTGCTCACTGACCTGCCTCACACTGGCCAGAGGACCTTCTAGGGAGAGACCATGCCACTCTTGATGTTCCCCATCTTGTGCTACCATGATGTTAAAGACCTCATCCTACAGATACACCACCCCCTCACACTACTCTGTCTCACCCCTGTGCATCCCATATACCAACCACCAGGACAGGAGAGGCAGCCCTCCCGATCCCAAGCTCCTTCAATGACTCCATGGTTAGCCACTGGCAGGACAGCCTGCTTGGTATTTGGGCTTTGAGGAGTTAGTTTCATATCCCCTCAAGAGACCAACTGAGAACAAAGAACAAGCAACAAGAAGCTGGTAGGAAAGTGTGCTTCAAGAGGCCCCAGCATGAATACAAGATGAGAGGCATACCACCCAGAGCCAAGAGCCCAGAGACACTCAACCCAAAAACATGAGACCAGAGACATGAGTCCAGAACCATTCCACCCAGAGCCAATAGACCAGAACCACTCCAACCACAGCCAAAAAGGCAGAGCTTCTCAGTGGTTAAGATTTGGGACTAGTTTCCTTTCTGCGCTCCCGCTGGACCAGCTAGCAGGCACAGCCTCAACATCCAGAACGACGCCGGCAAGTTCGTGGACCTGTACGTGCCTCAGAAATGCTCCGCGAGCAACCGTATTATTGGTGCCAAGGACTACGCGTCTATCCAGTTGAATGTGGCCGAGGTTGACAAGGTCACGGGCCGGTTTAATGGCCAGTATAAAACCTATGCTATCTGTGGGGCCATTCGAAGGATGGGTGAGTCAGATGACTCCATTCTCCGGTTGGCTAAAGGCGATGGAATTGTCTCAAAGAACTTTTGATCAGAAGAGGTCGGGAATATTTGTCATAAATAAAAGTGAGAAAGTAAAAAAAAAAAAAAAAAAAAAAAAAAAAAGATTTGGGACTAAGGGGCTGTGGATGAGGCTGAGTCAGTAACATACTGGTCTAGTGCCCTAGACATTGTTCTATTGCTATGAAGACACCATGATCAAGGCAACTCTTATAAAAGAAGGCATTTAGTCAGGGGCTTGCTTACGGGTTAGTCCATTACCATCATGGCAGGAGCACGGCAGCACACACGGCACTGGAGCAGTGTCTGAGAGCCACATCCTGACCTGTAGGACAAGAGAGAGAGACATAGAGCTTGACATGGGATTTTGAAGCCTCAAAGCCCACCCCAAGACACATTTCCCCCGACAAACCATACTTTCTAATCCTTCTAATCCTTTCAAATAGTTCCACTCCCTGGTGACTAAGCATTGGAATAGATGAGCCTATAGGGGCTGTTCTTATTCAAACTACCACATCTAGCATGCATGAAACCTTAGGTTGGATCCCCAGAACCACATAAACTAGGGCATGGTATATGCTAAAAACAACAGCAACCCCAGGAGATGGAGGCAAAAGGATCAGAAGTTCAAGGTCATCCTCAGCTACATAGTGAGTTTGAGGCCAGACTGAGCTACAAGAGACCCTCACTCAAAAAAACAAGAATTGTGTCTGGTCCCCAATCCTGCTTCCAGTATTTGGTTCTGTCATTGGTACCATGACAATGTAAAATGGTCTAATAATATCTGAAGTTGGTTACAAGGGTTAAAATAGTTAATACATAGAACAAATTTGGAACATGGGACTGGAGAGATGGGTCAGCAGCTTAGAACACTTGATGATCTTGCAGAGGACTGGGGTTGATTCCCAACACGTATATGGTTATTCACAACTATTTGTGACTCCAGGGATCCAATGTCCTCCTCTGACCTCTGTGGGCACCAGACACACACATGATATACACACATACATACATGCAAAACATACATACACAGAAAATTAAAACAAATGTCTAAAAAAACTTGGAACAGGCTTGGCATCCAATGTTTTACATATGTGCTGGCTGACTATCATTGTTGTCATCGTCTCGCATGGCCCACCCATGCCCCATTTCCGTTCACTTTGACCCTTGATCACTTTCACAGCCCTCTTTCTTCTCCCTGCCTCTCTCACGCTGTCTCTGTCTCTCAGATGCACACAGGTACCACACCAGCCTCCCTACCCCTCGTGATGACTTGGTGTATTTTTGCATTTTGTGGTCCTCTTCAGCCGCATCCTCAAGGCCCAGGCCTCTAACTCTTCTAATGTCAGAATTCTAACTCAGCAGATCCCCTAAGAACACAATCCAATTTCTTCCCCCTTGCATCCTCAGCCAGTCCCTGCCTACACTGCTCACCAGATGAGAGACTTCCTGGTAGAGAGGAGAATGAGATGAGGAGGCATCACCCACAGGCACACTGCAATGGGAAAGTCGAGATGGTCCCAAGAGAAGTCCCTGGAGGGAGGACTTCTTTCCACGACAGTGATTCTAGGTCCATGCTGTAGCCATCTTTTTCGGCTCCGGCTGCAGAATATCCCAGGCACAGTTCAGGTCCAGGGGACTGACTCTTGTCTAGTGTATGGATGCAGAAGATATTCTCTATCCTTCCCTCAGGAGCATCGGGAAGGCCTCCTTTGAAACCTTGTAGAAGCTTCCAGACAAGGCTCAGACACACCAAGAACTTAGTACAACACACCTCCTCAGGCCGCCTCTTTCATCATCAAGACTTTATTCAGGGGGAGGAAAGACCTGGGGCGAGACAAAAGCAAATTTTGAATCCATTGCGTCCTGACTGTCAGTTCAAGGATACCGCTTGACCTCTCTGACCTCTCCTCTAGAAGACAGAAATGGGTACTCAGGACTGTCGTGGGGAATGACCAGAAAATGAGCAATTTGGAAACAGGAAGACAGGGGATATTTCCCATCACCTTGGGCCGGCCATTCTCTACTTACCCAGTGTGTTCCAACATTCATTTTCTGTCTTGGCTCTGACTCAGGAACCTCATCTATGAAGTGTGCCACTCTGTCCTCTAACTTCTGGTCAAGCCACTATGTGTTGTGCCTACAGGACAGGCAGAGAGAGAGGAAAAGAGCAACTGAGGATACACATACCCTCTTTCCTCTCCAATTTGTGACATTCTGACCCCAGCTATGAAGTTCCTCTACCTTAGTTCTGTCCCCACTCCTAGGATCTTTTGGCCCCAAAAGTAACCATGGCTTCCTTCCCATTGATACTAAAGTTTCAACTGTGTAAATTAAGGACGTGATTTTGATAGAGACCTGTCTCATCCTCCCCAGAGTCCCTGGATGAGTTTTCTTCAGCTGATATCAGTGTAGTCCCTACCTAGACCTGTCAGTACCTTCTATGTTCTACAGCTGTTCCATACTTAAAGGTGCCCTGGGATTCCACCTCAAACAACCCCTGCCTGCTAAGTCTGTGAATCTGGGTCACTGACAGGGTGTGGGTATAGAAGACTGACATGATTCTAGGATAGCTCTACATTTGAGGGGTCGCATCTTTGCCCACCTAAGTCAATGCTGCTACAGGCCAAGTGGCAGCCTGGCCAGGTGAAGACCCCAGCCGCTAGGAGACTCAGGCCAGGGGCGCCTTTGTTCCCCACACCTGGAGCGCAGAGCCAGCCTTGCCTGGGAGGTAGAGGCTCTGGTTTAATTAAGGATCATAGCAGAGAATTCTCTCTTGTTATTTTCTGAATAAATTAAGGAAGTAACTTTGATGCCATATCATTTTCATCTAATCAGGAACATTCTGAAATTAACATATTGTTTTCCCATTAGAAACCCCATCAGCCCCCAAATCAGATAACCAGGCTGGAGGCTGCCAAGGCCCCTCTGTCCTGGGGCGGGTGCATGCTGTGGGGACAAAAAAGGACTTGCTGAAACTGCCACAATTCTTGGTTGAGTTCATAGGATGGCTTCTGGCTGTTAATGAAGGTCTTCAAGGCGGCCAGGGTTTCAGGTGGGGTTTCCTGCCACCCAGGCAAAAGGAAGGGCCCGGGATATCTACAGAGTGGCATGAGTTAGATCAAAACCTTCCCAGGTGCTCACTGATAGTCAGACTGAACAGAAAGAAGCACCAAGTTTCTTCCCAAGAGCCCTGAAAAAAGCCTACACAAGGTAGGGCCAGAGGCTGCCAGGAATTAACAGAATTTCCCAGAATGCTGATTTTTCACCTCTTACAAAACTCTGTGGTGGCTTGAACTGAGGGGTGGGTATCAAGCCCACGGCGTATTTGGGATCCATGCAGGGGAAGATGGGAGAATCCCAGAATCGGACTAGCCTCAAAAGGGGCCTGTCACTTTCCAAGCCCTAATACCCGAGGACTCTCTCCAGTCCTCCTTGGCAGGAGTGAGGCACCGAGGCCAGCTAGAGCCCAGAGAACAGGTCATGCATCCTATGTGTACTGAGACAGACCCAAACGTATTTAAGTAAAGACTGGCTTTTCAGAGGTGCTTGGTGATGAGGTCAGAATTCTGTCTGTCTGTCATCCCTCCAGGAGTACCCCTTTATCCACAGGGAACATATGCTAAGACCCCCCTCCTTCCCCAGTAGATATTTAAAGTCACAGCTATTACCTTGTCCCATACATGTTAAGTACCTGTGGGTATACCTACCCACAGCATATACCGTGTGTATACGCTGAACAAGGAGCAACTGACTATCTGGGTGAAGCGGAGTGGGGAAAGCGAGCTATTTCATCACATTACATGGAATGGTATGCAACTTAAAATTCATATACTGTTTATCTCTACAATTTTCCATTTAATATTTTGAGACCTTGATTGACCATGGGCTAGTAAGGCTGAAGAAAGTGAAACCGAGAATTAAGGGAGAATACTATCCTCTCATCATCTCTACCTAGACTTCTAACTCTTGCCTCTACCTTCCAGCCCCTCCTTCCGGCCTTCCTCTTCTCTCACTTCCTCTTCTCCTCTTCCTTTCATATGTCAGCTCTCCACCATGCCCAGGCCTTCAAGAAGCCAAGACCCTTACCCAGAACCCAAGATGAACCTCTATTCGCTCACCCTGCTCTGCCTCTCTCAATGCCAAAGCAGGAAACAGTGATTGCCAGCTCCAAGAGAGGGCTCGGAGACTTCCGCTGCTCCAGCAGCACAGGACATGACCAGGCATTAGCTACCATCCAAAGCCAGTGTGAAGAAGGGCAGAGAGGGAGGCAGGAGAGAACGGCAAGGAGGAGGCTGATTGTCACCCACGCACGATGAGGAGTTAGAGGTGAGGTGAATACAGACAGATTCCAGACAGGTTCCGGAACAGAGCAGCCAGCCTGGTGGCTTTGCTCAAACCCTGTTGCTCTGTGAAAGGATGTATCTCTTTCTCCTCTGGTTCCAAAAGTTCAGCAGAAGGTCAAACACGGGAAGCCCAGAGAACACAGGACTGAATAAAAGACGAAGAAATGACATGGTGAACTGCACACCGCAGTCCAGCAAGGGTCCCTTGGAAACAGAGGAACAGGCTTTCTCAAAGCCACTTGAAACCTCAAGGTTAGGAAAGCTGCAACAAGGAGCCCCGGTCCCATTCCCAGCTGGATTTGGGACTCTACTTGACACCAAGGAGTGTGGAAAGGATCAGCGACTCACAGGTGGATGACTTCAGAGCTCTTTGTGCAAAGCTCCTGGCCTAGGCCCATCTGCCTGCCTGTGAGTGTGAGTGTAGGGTGTGTATGGAGGTGGTGAGTGCAAGCAGGGTAGGAGAGGAGGTAAGTGAGACTGCGTGGGCAGGGCCTGAGTGTGCTTGCAGGTGCAAATGAGGACAGTCAAGTAAGGATGGGACACAGCAGGGACAGCAGGCTCCCCTACCCAGGAGCTAAGGACGGGTTCTCACTGTGACTGCTCAGCTCATTTTCTACTCCGAGGGACAGGCCACCATCCATCTCCACACCAGTCCATGGTCTAACACTTGACTTTGACAGCCCATCTTACCACAATGGGAATCTTGGGATGTAGGGAAAACGCAGTTACCAGGAGATGTTTTATATATTTGGCTTGGTAAATTCTTCCTACAATTTTTTCCGGCTTTTCTGGGTGTGATTTCCAAATTGGTACTTGCTAGCATGATGCCAGACACACAGTAGGCGTCCTTCTGCTGGCCCATGCTGCTGGGCCTGTTGCTTCCTCATTTTTGTCTCCTGTCCCAAGCTGAGGTGGGCCTCCAAGTCCCCTCCATCATTTGGGAGAATCAACATCCCTTCTTTTGGCCCGTAAGCTCGGCATGTGATTTTAGTTGCAAATCAGTCAGTCTCCCTGGCCCTAGCTCTACCTCCCAAGTGTCCCAGCACCCAGAGCCCAAGAAAGGGTTTGCTGGAAGTTGTTTCCAAAGAAGTATCTAGTTCCCTGCCTGCACCTGGCTGCGACCCAGCCAGCGCGTTGGGACGCCCCTGCTGCGCCTGGCTGAAGCTTTGTTGTCTAACCTGGTGGGGGGGAAGCAGGGAGGGTGGCCTGGCAGGGCTCAGGGAGCAGGCACACCCTGGGTGAGGTCATGCCTGCCTCACACCTCTGGTATTCTGGCTGATCACTATCTGCTCCACCGATGCAGGCAGCAGAGGCGCAGGCAAAGGAGGTGCTGATTCTACCTCCTAGCTCCAGGCAGGACAGCCGCTGCAGCTGAGCCCCAGCCTGCCTGTCTGCTGTTCCCACTGGTACCTCCGCCCGCTTCTTACCTCCCCTCCAGATGGACAAACAGACAAAGAAGGCTGGCTGCCCTGTGGGAGAGATGCCTGCTTCTAACACACCACCACCCCCAGGTGCAACTCCAATCCACAGTTTGCCAGCCTGGAAAGGACCCCCTGGCAAGGGGAAGAGGCTGAGAGGGGGCAGGGTCCCCAGTAAGCTTCCTCCCTGAAAACACACGTAAGTCACCTCCACCAAGCGCTCTTGGCTCCTCCCTTCCACGTCAATCAAACTTTAACCATTCTGGTAAAAGACTGCCGCTAACTGCAGAGAATGAAACACAGATTCTCATGACCCAGAGTGTACCAGGAAATCTGATGTCTAGCTGCCTGGATTCCTGAGCCTCTAAGGATGGTAAGTCCCATGAAGATGTGTGGACACACTGATGAACTTGGGAGAACCTGACTCTTAGACTTGGGTTTCGAGGAACTAGAGAAGACTCTTGTCACCAGTCCTTTTGTTGTTGTTTTGTTTTGTTTTTGTTTTTTGTTTGTTTGTTTGTTTGTTTTTAAGAGAAGGTACTGAGGGAGTGAGCACCATAGAAACCAGAGAGGGCCCAAGTGCCAGTCAGTGCCTCCTCTGTTTTGTGGTCTCTTAAGATGCCCCAGCTTTGGCCTGGCCCTAGAGCAGGGAGATCAAGACCCTAAGACACTGGAAAGGCAGGCTCTTGAAGAGAATATGATCTCTCTCCCTTCATTCTGCCCTCCTTACACTGTACACACACACACAAAGAGAGAAAGACAAAGAAACAGAGACAGAAAGATCCACTTCCTTCTCCATCTGCCACAGCTGTGCCAATCATTTTTCCCACATGGTCTCTGGACGGCAGACTCAGGAACAGCAGCGCCTGGGCACTCACTCATTAGAAAAGCGAGTAGGCCTGCGCCCATGTGAGGTGAAAGGAGAGAACCATCTCCACAGAAGTCGTCCCCTGAGCTCCACACACATCGCCCTCATCCTCGTCACCACCGCCACCATCATCACAATAATAACAGCAACAACAACTTTTTCAAAAAGAAAGGAAAAGCAAGTCCTTAGGCCCCTTCCCAGACTGCTCAGATGAGGGTGCAGGAGAATCTCCTAGGAGTCAGCAAATATGTCTTCTTGCATGCTCTAGCTGAGAGGCCTGGCTCCAGAGTTCTCAGCCTTGAGCCGATGCACAAGTCACTGGGACCCTGGCCAAATGCAAACTAAAAATGTGATTTGTGGGGTCCACCCCAGCGCCTGATTCTGTGTTTCTTAGAAGCCCCTGTGTGAAGCCAATGCAGATAACCCTCAGACCACACTTGGAAATAGCAAGGTTTCATGCAACCTTGACCCTCCACCCTGGCTGTCCTTTAGGATCCCCTAGAGAGCCTTTTAAAATACCAGTGCCTGGGCCCTGGCTCCTGAAAGCCAGATGTATTGATCTGAGGTGAGACTGGAGCACAGGAAGGCTTGACAGCTTCCCTGGACAACTCAGACACACAATCCCATTCTCAGCTAGGGATGAGGCACAGATGTGCTGGGCACATGTGCCCCATGTACCCACTCGCCCTCCAGGATCTTCTTTATCTCATCAGGCTTCCTGGTCCCCTCCAACATCTGCCCACCAGCATCTGCCATTTGACAGACACAAGCCGTGGACATACAGAGAGGTCCCTAGATAGTGAGGCAGGCACGCCCAACACAGGTGGACATGTATGCCCACAAGCGTAGACACAAACAGACCCCCTTTGTATGTGATCCCTGAACACTCCCCAGGGGTAGAGATAAAGATGCTCACACACAAACATGGGACATTCAGAAGCAGACACCTGCCTCAAAGGAGTCAAGGGCACCCTCTGTATGCTTTGAGGGGGGTCGACCCTCCATCTAGTTGCACTACAAGGACAAGCCCATGCACTCAGCAGTGTCTTTCCCTGTCTGCTTTGGTGTCCCTGGGGCCAGAGGTCAGTCATCACTCCTCCCACTCAGTACCACGAAGTTCTCCTGCTGGAAGCTAGCCTTCCTGGGGAGCATTAGTGCATACAGCCTCAAGATCTTAGGGGTGGGATTCAATTCAGGATTCAGGCCTGCCTCCTTGAGCCCACGTGAGCCACAAGGACCTGGCCTTTTCTGAACCCGGAGGTGTCTTCAGTCCCTCAGCCCATCATGGTGTCGCCGTGTTGAGGCCTCCTTTGAGTTTAAAATCTTGCACCCCCATCTTGCATCCCAGAGCCCTCTGCAGACAGGCCTGATTGATGACTCTGGGGGACCGCGGCTGCCGCAGGCCTATTTTATGATGTCATTAGGCGGCTTCGGCAGCGGGAAGGAATCCCTCCTGACATCATAAAGGACTTGATATTTCGCTAATGTTATCTTGGTGGCGTGTCGCCCTGACATTTTCTCTTCGCTGCACTCCCCCCTCAGGACCGGGAGTTGTCTAACTACAGCCTGGAAAAAATGCAAAACAGACAAATGCACCCTCGGGGGACAGCGGGAGAAAGCTAATAGACCATCCCTGGCTCCCCATCCACAGAGGTGCTTTAGGTGGCAAGCATGATGCGCTTATCAACAGGGACCCAGGCTGCCTTCCCTTCCTGTCTCAGCTCCCTGCTGTTCTGGCTCCACACTCCACTGCAGGGGTTGGGAGTCGGGTACTGGGACTCTACAGCCAGTTCCACCATTCCCAGGCTATCTCACTTGGCTTTTGCCCAGGCTGAGCGTCAGTGACACCATCCATTCTCCCACCCTGGTTTTGAACCAGACGGTTATGAAGACGGTCCCAGCCAAGGGTGAGGGTGGTGAAACTCCAGGAAAAGATCTGCAGAGACAGAAAGAGAGACCATCAAGACCCCGCTTTGACACTCAGGGCAGCTTGCCGCTGAGTGGCATGGCTTAGAAGCCACCCAGACTCGGAACGCTGCAATGTTGCCTCAGTCTGAAGCGCACCGTCGTCAAAGGACCCAGGTTCAGCTACTGTGCTGAGGCAAAACAGAGGAGGCTTGGCCAAAAACTTCTTACACAAACAGGACAAGCAGAAACCAGTAGCAAGGGACCATTTTCAAATTCCCGGAGTGGCTTGGGTTGCTCAGGGCTGGTGGAAGGAGAAAGATCCTGTAACCCTGCCTACCTCTTAGATCACTTTCAAAGAAGCCCAGGAAGTCTTTTCCCACCAGGCAAAAGCTATCTGACCCCCAGAAGCCCCTGATGGGTGAACTGGCAACTCACGTCCTGCACAGAGGCAGCCTTTCTCCCTCCCCTGCAGACCAGTGTTCTCTCTCCTGGGGCACTCCCCTCCTCCCCGACTCTACCCCTCCCACTTTGCCCCCGACACACACGCACACCCCACACCAAGGCGCCCGGCTCTACCTCCTGAGTGCTGGACTTACAAGTCTGTACCACCCACCCAGTTTATACAGTGCTGAGAATCAAACCTGGGGCTTGACTCGCGCTAGGCAAGCATTCTACCAACACGGCCACATCCCGAGCTATGCATCTATAGGAGAGAAAGACTCTTGCTTATGCAGCCCAGGCGGCCTCCAAACTTGTCATCCTCCTGCCTAAGTTTCGGAGTGCTGAGATTATAGCTGTGTGGCAGCACACCTGGCTTCAAACAGTGTTCTCATTATGCATGTGTTTTTATTTTCTGTGCATGGGTGTTTTGCCTGCGTATGTGCATGTGCACCATGGGTATGCCTGGTGCCTGCAGAGGCTAGAAAAGTATGTCAAATCCCCTGGATCTGGAGTTACGGGTGTTTGTGAGCCACATTGAGGGTACCGGGAATCGAGCCTAGGTCCTCTGCAAGAGCAAGTGCTCTTAACTGCTGAGCCATCTCTCCAGCCCCCAAAACAGTATTTTTCGGTACATAAAATAAGACGCAGGACTACAAAGGAGACTCGCTGTATTGAAAAGTGGTTCTAACCGGGGCCTCTGGCTCAAATGGCCAGTTAGACTCCTTGTAGACAAGCACTCCAGCCGGCAAAGGCAGAGAAGCCGTTCTACTTCTCAAGTTCTTCTGCATGCCTGGAGGGGGCGTGGGGAAGCTCAGAGCCAGCCTCTGCCATAGGAAGGGTGTGTCCAGCCTGGGCTACATGAAACCCTGCCATCACTACCTCATTTTTTTTAAATGCCCACACATTAAGATAACAATAATTATAATTAATAACAATAATTACTTTGTTCTAGAACCCAAAGCTATGCTTAGCCATGAACAGGTTGAGTTTCAGTTTGCTATGGGTGAGTCGGGTTGTAACGAATCCCTGATCTCCTCGGAAGAAACAACGTGAAAATTGGAGGTGCATGCCCTGAGGTCCCGGCTGCACCACAGCGCGTCTTCTCTGTCCTGAAATGGCTAGATCCCACCCCCACCCCCGTTCCGGGTGCTCATGGCACATACAGTGGCATCTCTGTGCACAGCACAGTTCTAAGCAGTGGAGAGACGGGCAAACACGGAACAGCCCAGTCCTGCTTCAGGAAGTGTTCTCTAGGTAAAGCACAAAGAACAGCCATGCCTGCTGCCTGGGAGGGGGGGGGGGGAAGGGCTTCCTAGCAATCCAAGTGCTCCCCATGCCACTCTTCAGCTAGCATGCCCTCTAAGAAGCTACCAACCACCACCTCCCAGTGCCTGGCTGACTCCCTACCTTGGTCTGAGTTCATTTTAGGTCTGGTTCCCTTCTCCTGTGGGCAGGCCTGGCTTAGTGGGAGCTTCCACCTTGGCCTTGAATGCACGTGCAAGAACGGGGCAGGAAACTGCAAGCGTACACCAGGAATCAGGTCCTCTGCAAGAACAGCAAGTGTCCTCATCCAGAGCCAGCTCTCCGGCCCCTCAGATGGAATCCATCGATGTTAAATATTTTTATTCTTACTTATGTACTCTCCAACTATTGATCGTTTTTCTTTTAAATTCCTCTCTATTTAATTAGCAAAGGGCCAGGCATGGTGGCCCACACCTTTATTTCCAGCACTTGGGAGGCAGAGGCAGGAGGACCTCTCTGAGTCTGAGGCCAGCCTGGTCTATACAGTGAGTTCCAGTTCAGCCAGTACATAGTGAGACCTTATCTCACAAAAAATAAATACAAAAATAAACAAGGTCATAACCAAAGGGACAGAGCTTGGAGGAGAAAGGGAGATGCGGGGACACCTGATTAGTGTGGGGTATAAGCTGGGGTATCTCATTCTTACCAAAACCATCTTTCAGCCTTTGTGCTCTGCTGGGGGCCACGTCCTGAGCCAGGGATCTGTGGGGCAAGCAAGGTGGCTCTGACCCAGGCCCTGCCTCAAAGACTACCAAACATCATTACAAAGGGGGTTGAAGAGATGGCTCAGCAGTTAGAAGCACCGACTGCTCTTCAAATGTCCTGGGTTTGATTTCCAGCACCCACATAGCAGCTCACAGCCATCTGAACTCTAGTTTCTAGGGCATCCAGCACCCTCTCCTGGCCTCTGTGGGCACTGCATGCACATGGTACACAGGCACACGTGCAGACAAAACCCCCATACACATCAAAATAAAGCCTATACTTCTTAAATATTAAAAATGATAAGACATTTTCAGCTAGCCCTTGCGAGAAATGTATCAGGGGAGGGACTTCCAGGGGACCATGAGGTCTACTAGGAGCAGCTGGCTCTTGATCCCCGCCAGGAAGAATGGAATCCCAGGAAAGGCACCAAGGTAACGGCAGAATGCACCATGGGTAGGAGGACCAGCAGCCGCGCTGGGTTAAGGATGCTGTTAAGTCTGAGCCAGCCTATCTGCCACCTTCCACCAGCACCGTGAGGAGGATGGCTGGGACTACACCCCAGAGAAGGAGAGAAACTCGGGGCTTCTTAGCCTCAGTCACCATCCGATTATAAAAATACAGCTGAAAGCAGAACATGGTGGTGCACGCCCGTAACCCCTGCCCTTGTGAGACTTAGGCAGGGGGACCATGAGTTCCAGGCTAGTCTGAGATACATTTGAGACTTTGTCTCAAATTAAAAGGGTGGGAGAAATGAAGAGATGCCTCAGTGCTTAAAAGTACCTGCTGCTATTCTGGGGAATCCAAGTTTGGCTCCTAGCACCCATGCTGAGCACCTCACAACTACCAGTAATGCAGGCCTAGAAGATCTGATGCTCTCAACTGGCAGCCCAAGGCCCAGTCTCTTCAAGAGAATTGAGAGAATGGACGGAAAAGCGGGAGAAAGTGGAGCAGGGGTGATGGAAGGGAAAACAGAGAAAGAACATGAAATGAGGATAAGAATAAGGAGAAAGGGAAGGATGAACAAGCACCAAGGAGCCAGCAGGTCCTTCTCCAAGACCCCCAAGCCCTGGGAAACCAGAGTGAGGCTTTCTTCTCTGCAGAGCCAAGGAGCAGGGGAGCCCAGAAGGCCTCAGCTCAAGGCAAGGATGAGGACACACAAAAGAGCCCATTCAGCTCCACCTCACAGGTGGACACACACACACACACACACCTATGAGAAAAGTATCCACGATGGAGGAGAAGTCGGTCTGAGAAAGGTAGGAGGTAGAGGGGAGGGATTGGGAGTAGAGGAAGAAGGGGAAACTGTGGTCGAGATGTAATATATGAGAGAAGACTAGATAAATAAAATAAAATAAAGAAATGCACCCGCACATGAGCCAGATACAGACGCTCACTGACACATGCATAAGCATGAGCAGTTTTACAGATGTGTACAGACAGAGGGGCTCTGACACAGACATGTGCCAGCAGAAGGGCATGGCCTGTGTCCAGACACTGACAGTGTCCGGTGCTTATGCTATGGACACTCTTACACAGGTGGGCAGAGTGTAGAACCCACATTCAGGGCTTTTCCACAGAAACCTAGACATGTGTCCACAGACATAACAGAGTCTCTCACACTAGTTTAGTTAGACATGGGCGTTTGAGTGTAAGCATGGAGCTCAGAGGTAGAGTGGGTCCTTAGCTTGAACAATGCCCTGGGTCCCGTTTCCAGTACAGCAAAGATAAAACGAAACAGACATGCGGGCTCACTCTCACACACACCTCTACACAGGGCTGTACAACTATACAATACATGTATTCTTGAACTGATGTGAACACACACACACCTGTGTGAGAGCACACCTACCCAGACATGTCCTCTGACATACATGTGCACGACACATGCTCAGAAACACTGGCACATCCCACTGCTGCCTGCAACACACTGATGGGCTGTTTTCTGAAGTGTGGCCTGGCTTTCACCACCCCTGAAGACACTCTCCTCAAGCCAGGTCACCCCTTGGCTCACTCCTGCCAACCACTGGCTTTGACTCCCTAGTACTCAGCCACCCGCCAGCCCTGCGTCTACCCACTGGCCCTGGCCCTGGCCCAGGCCCCGGGCTGCAGAGTGGCAACGGCCCCATTCTCCTAGTTGCCAAATCAACCAAATTTCACACCCAACAGTGGAGCCCAGGCGGCAGGCTTGTCGTGGCCCGCTTGGTTCAACAACATCGTGGCTCAGGGAAGCCAGTAGACAGCAGCAGATAGAGCAGCCCCATCAGCAGGCCAGGCCGGCCTGAGAGGTCTCTGCTGCTGCCTCTCCAAGCCATTCACCCTCACCAGCCTTAGGCAGCCTCACCTCTGAAATGGGATGATGTGGATGCTAAATGGACACATCTCCTCCCAGACGACAAAGAGCCTTTGCCTAAACATCCCATGTTTACCCATTACAGCAACTCTCACGTGTCAGCTTTACACCAGGAAGCTGTGCTCCAGGCCAAATAAGTCAATCAAGGCAGTAGGCAGGTTCTTGCTCCAACTGTGTCTTTCATGACCAATACATATGTAGCCTGTAACCTGCCAGAGTCCGAGGACCTACCCACTGCAGACATGACTAACCCATCCCCATCTATTAGCCTTAGAATCCTCCTCAACGCAACACTGTAAGTAGCCATTCACAATTGACCCAAGTGGTGAAGGAGTGCCAATCCAAGAGAAACCATAATGCCATCATCAGTCCTGTTTCTATCCAAGTCTTCCCCGCTCCCATGACACAGGAGTGAGAGTGAGGGACGAGACGGTCACTGTCATCACTCCATTCAAAAAGGAAGAAACTAAGGAGAGACTAAGAGTGAACCAAGGCTTTGAGAAGATAAGGCCCTACCATGACCACCACCCAGGTAGGGCCATACTGAGTATCTGGAAGTCGGGTGGTAAAGAGAACAGGCTCCTCCCAACTGAAAGGGACACAGCCTTCCACTAATTGGTTCAAGTGCTTCTTTTGACCCTAATTAGTTATTTGTCATGTCTCCATTTGCATAGCAGAAAAGAGGCAAATTTGCATATTTGTAAATGAGACTGGGCCTAGATGTGGGTTCTGGAAGAGCCTGGCAGTTGCTGGCAGGCTGGGAGGCAGCTGGCTCTTGCCACTAAGGCATGGGCCTCATGGGAAGAGGAGATCCGGAAGACAGCTCCTTGGCTGCAGGCTGGAAGGTACTCTCAGAGGGGGGATTCAGACAGGACAGCCTTCCTTCACCCCAACCCCACCCTTGGGCCTGAACTGAGTGGTGGGCAGAAGTAAGGATGGGTGAGGCTAATGCTGTTATTTTGATTAGCTGAAAGAAGGAGGGGGGAATATAAAATGATTTCAGGATGCTCTGTGCTGGGAAACCTTCTGTTCACATCCTTGGATAGAACCTGTATACTCTCCTCCTCTTCTTCCTCCTCCTCCTCCTCTCCTTCTCTTCTTCCTCCTCCTCCTCTTTCTTCCCCTTCTCCTCCTCCTCCTCTCCATCCCCAGAGAGGAAAAGGATTGGGAGGGCAGAAAGCATACCCTGACTGCCTCTCCCCACCCTTCTCCCTCTGCTTCTCTCCTGGACTTTTACTCTAACACCTACACACACACGTGCACACACACACACACACACACACACACACACACACAGTCCCCCCACCAACCAACACACTCAACTCCTCCAGACCCACAGAGGTACACACGCAACTCAACTGGAGAGGCACATTCGCACATGCAAACATTCCCAGGCTTTCCTCAACACACACATTCACGCCCTTACACATACAGACACACACGCAAACACTTGAACATAGATGTAGGCACACAGACTCACTTAAGCTGTGCATAAATATTTACACACAAGACATACTCATTCGAGCACATCCATGCTAGGACCAAATTTCTTGGAAATTTCTAGAGATCCTGACCCTTCTGCCAGGGTGTCTAGTGCCTCTTGGGGAAAGAGACAAAAAAGACTAACCTTTTTTGTTATTGTTTTCTTTTCGGTTTGTTGTTGTGGTGGTGGTGGTGGTAGTGATTTGGTTTTGTTTTTAAGACAGACTCAAGCCAGGATGACCCTAAGCTCACTACACAGCTGAGGCTGACCTTGAACTCCTACTCCTCCCGCCTCCACCTCCCACATGCCGGCATTACAGGTATGTACCACTGCATCTAAAAAAGGAATCACTGTGTCCCCCAGGAATAGGACCCCAAATCTGGACTGGCTCTTCCTAAGGAAGCCAATGAGTACTAAATACCCCATGTCCTCAGGGCTTTGACCTCAAGCCTGGAGCAGAAAGGAGGGCAGGCAGGAGCAGATGTGAGAGACTGATGGTGCCTGGCCCAAGTGTCATCCACTTGTGATTTCCATGTCCACCTCAGAGGCCAGTGTGACCCCTAGTGATGTCAGCTGCTGCATTTTCAAGCACAGGGACACTGAGATTCTCCGCTCAGATGACCCCCACTGGCTTCCTGGACACTGTGATCCAGGTGGTAGACTCCAGGGCCTGGAGGCACAAGGTCAGGGCTGGGAGCCTCTGCCACTGTCCCCATTCCTCAGCACCTCCTCTCCAAGGCCTGCGTCTCAAAGGCAAGCTAAATAGCTCTGTATTTGTAAATTAAATATAGCCACACGTCGGCTTTCCAAAGAGCTGGGAAGGAGAGAAGGAGAAAGAGAGAGAGAGGAAGAGAAGAAAAGCTGCCGCCCTCAGGAAAGTCTGGCTGCTACAGATTGCCTGAGTCATGAATATTCATCTGGCGAATGAGGAGAGCGGGAGTTTGCATAACAGCTCCACCCACCCAACTGAAAGAAATGTCACCGCCTTTGCCAATAAAGTGCCAAAGGAAGCTGGTAGAGGCTGCCAGCCAGACGGTGCCAAACTGCTGACTTCCACTCCCAGTCGTGGAGAACGCACATTGTTTCCGGCCCAGGGAGCGCCACTCCGGGCTGAGGAATGGAGCTGGCTCCTGGGAAAGAACCAGGAAGCAAAGTTGAAAGTGGCACAAGCCATCCACAGGAAGCCTGAGGAGAAGAGAGGCCCAAGTCTGCCTATTCCAGGATACCTATTCTGGCCACCACCAAGGACTCTGGTGGCCCGACATCCTAGTCAGCCCCTGCTGATGGCACCAGGCTACTGAGTGTCTTAAAGAAACCTAAGATGGGGTCTCCTTGAGTCTTTTGAGGCTTTGAGGGCCAGAAGGCAAGGAGATAGTCTAGGTGTCACTTCAAGACCTGGAAACCCATAGGGAGCTTACCCACCTTCTGCAGAAGGAACTTGTCTTTCTCCAGGTTCATCGTCATTTCCAGAGAACAGTAACACTGTCTCTTATTTTGAGATGTCTTTCCTCAAACCCTGTCCTCTACACATTCCAGTCCTGAAAGGTACTGGTCCCCGGGCTCCCATGGCCGGCTGTGGGATTCCAGCCCATAACAGGACGCAAATAACCATCCTCAAACCATTCGAATGGAGTTGCTATTTCCATCCTTCCCACCCTCACTCCTTGCACCAGACCTGCATCTTTACAGATTCTCTGGATGGTGCTGGTCAAGTCCCCCGGAGTAAGGGCATCCATTTCAGCCTGGCAGCTCAGTGTGGACCTACTGGGCTCAAAGCCAGCCTCCTAACCCACAGACTCCCACTGGAGAAGGCTAGCACAGCCATCTGAGTGGCACCTATGGGTGACATTGCAAACACGCTGCCCACTTGCCTGTCTGGGGCTCCTGTCAGTAATTACCTGAATGAGCAAGAAAATTGGAGCTGGTGAGGGCATCGTCTCTTGAGTGCAGAAAAGCAATTAGGACTGTGGGCGTCACCAGCTGCTGCTCCCTAGATGTGAGTTTGGGGGGTGTATTTGGGGCCGAATGAGGATCTACACACATGTCCACACCTTCACAGACTGCTCACTTGCAGCATGTGAAGGCTCATGAGCTGAACACATAATGGGGAAAGCCAAGATGAGAGGCAGCAGGATCTGAAGGAAGAGTATGAGCTATGAGGAACCAGAAAGGCCCCTCCTGCTCATAGGACCCCTGAGGCCTGTGCTAACATGCACCCAGAGCTCCTTTAGCTTCAGCTGAAATTTGCCTCCACCGGAGCTGGGATCCCTTACTGCTTCTGCCACAGTGAAAACTTCTGCAGTAGGGTACAGAGTCCTTCCAAAACCTGACCTAGAATCTGCCTCTCCATCATGTCCCCACACTGACACCAAACAGCCCCAGATCATGTCACCTTCTCTGGACCATTAATCCTTCTAGAGACACATTTTTAAATTCAAAGTTTTGTGCAAATGAATTTGGGAAGAACTCTAAGATCCACACTAAACAAATCTCTCCCCTGCAGGACTGCTCAGAGCCTTTACTGCATTCACGTGTGCCAGCCTGTGAGTGCGACATTTCATGGACACAGAATCCTTTCTGTGGAACACCTCAAGAAACTAATATTCACTGGAGTAATTTTTAGGAAAGTGTTTCTGCGGATTAAAAGACATCTAATCCCTCAGCCTACGCTTCTCCAAGTGTCTTTCTTTTCCTAACTGGGCCTGTCTCCAGCCTGTTCCTTCCCTGGAGGTAAGTTCTTCCTGTGTGCACACATTCCTCTAGCTCCGGCTACCAAGGGTCCAGAACAACCTCCACCTCCTCCCCGAAAGACCCCTATCTTCCCACTGATGCAAACAAAATGCTGTATTTGACACAAACACGGAGCTTTCTCCTTGAAAGTCTTCCCAGCAAGACATGAGTGAGCCTCTCTGTGTCTTGCTCTGCTCTCAAGGCCTGCAACTAAGGACCCACAAACAGACCCTTTATGCTCAGTGTTGCAAACAGCAGAGTCCCTAACTGCTTTCCCTGGATACCAAGTTGGAGGGACACTGTGGGCACTCTAAAGTCTGTTCAGTGACTGACACATAACCTGTGGTCAGGCTTTTTCATGATGTGACCCAGTGTGCAAGTGTGTCCTGCTATCCCCATTGACTCAGACCTCTCAGCTCATCCCACAAACCCCACCTATCCTGAGATCCTGGCTAGGCATCTCTTGAGACCGAGCTCGTGGCCCATGGCCGCATGGATGGAGAGCTGGCTCTACCAGCTCTCCTTGCTTTAGCTCATGCATCGCTTCTTCCATGCCTCCCTTTGTACCATCCTGCAAGCCTGCGCTCTGGCCCAGGCAGAGCCACGGGGTTCACTTTCCCACCAGCTCCCATCCGCTGGCATTGTCTCCCTAGACTAGCTATCGGGAGAAAGACTTGAGGCTTCCTCCAGGCTCGGCAGAATGACTAGTGATGTCTGCTGGAACCTGCAAAGGGGCCGGTGCCTGTTACTGACATCCTAAATCAGAGCTCCATCCTTTTCCCTCCACTCAGGGATCCTGTAACTAGAGTCCTCCCTCCTGCATGTGACAGTGGACAGACGGCCCACCCCTCCATCAAAACCACTCTCACAAACAGCCTCCTGTTTGTCAAGTCCTATGTTCTTTCCTCACCTCCGTGCCTCTGCATTATTTCATACGGCAGACGTAAGAAATGTACTCTGTGACTCTAGGGCCTTGCATTCCCTTGTTTCTACTACCTTGTCACCATGGCTCTCACTTGTTCCCATGCATGCTTTCCTTCCCCAGCTCCTGGGCACACTTTGTCCTTGGAGAGAGCCCCCGTGGGAGGCAGCCACTGCCTACCAGCCACAACCACCATCACATGCATTGGTGCCTCCTCTTTCTGCCACAGTGAACTCTCTTGGACTCGCCCCCCCCACCCCCACCCCAACGCAATCCTTGAGGCTTTGCACGTCATGCCGTTATCCGCACTAACTGAACCACCAAGTTACCACTCTCTTCCTTCCTTCCCAAGTGGAAATACTTCATCATTTGTGCTGGTTGAAAACCATGATTCGTCTTCATTATAAAGCTCAAATCAAACCAATGCTCAAAAGTATGAAAAAGAAAGTAAAAAATCCCATCACCCAGATATAACTCCCAGCATTCTGGTGAACAGGCTTGCAGACATATCTCTATGCATATATACACATGGAGCGCCATGTATATAATTTTATAGCTAAGGAGTTGTATTATACATACTGTTCTCGCTGACACCTGCTTTTCCCGCTCAACAATATGTCATAGACATCTTTCTATGTCAATAAATAGAGCTTTACAAAATTATTCTAATTACCCCCATAGTACTCCATTGTATGTGTGCATCGTCTTTATGTTCCTGGGTCTCTACTGATGATCACGTAGGATGTTGTTAAGATTTTCCTGTCGTCAACAACGTTGGGATAAACATCCTCATACATATCTCTTTGCTCATTTTAGTAAATTGCAGCTCCTTAGTCTAAACACTGGCGAACGACACTACTGCAGCAGAGGAGACAGTAGTTTTAATTTTACTATGCCGCCCTTCAGAAAGCCTTCATGAATGTCCAATCTGTAGCATGGGCCACATGCAGCCTTGGATAGCTATAAAAAAGGCCCAAACCAAAATCATAAGCTTTCTTTAAACATGAGTTTTGTTTTGCTTTGTGTGATTTCTTGGAAACCGGATTGCACAGTTCTCGAGCGTGAGCTTTGTAGATGACAACATCATGTTGCAACGTCAAAAGGTCAGCTTCCCCTGGCCCTGCATCACTGCCTGGGACATAAGCCACACTCTCGCCAGCCCGGGTCTTATCAGCCTTCAGAAATGAATGCAAGGCACTGAAGGGTGGCTCATGTTGGCATCGATGAGCCCCTGAGTGAACATACAGAGTTATGGATCTTTTCATTTATCTTTGGTTATTTTCTTTCTGAATTGCCTGCCCATGCCCTTTGCCTATGTTACTCATGAAATAATAGTCTTTTTCTTAATAGTCTGTAAGTGTTCTTTGAACATTAAAGATAAAATTATAATTTTCTATTGTTTATCCTTTCCTGTACTTTCCTCTTTATTAATTGTGTGTGTGTGTGTATCTACAGCATATGTTTGGGTGCCTGAAGAGGCCAGAAGTGGGTGTTGGATCCCCGGAGTACAGTTGGTTATGGGAACTGAATTCATGTTCTCTGAAAGAAAAACAGGTACTCTTAACCACTGGGCCATTCTCCCTAACTTCCACCTCCCCTCCCCACCTCTGCCTTTTTTGGGAGGCTGGCTTCATTATGCAGCTGACCTTGTTATTCTGCTGTCATTGTTGTTTTAACAATATCTTACTACACAGTCCAGGCTGGCCCGAAACTGATGGAGAGCTTCCTGTCTCTGCCTTCCAAGTGTTAGATTAAAGGTGTATGCCACCATACATAACCCTTAATGGTGTTTTCTTCTTCTTCTTCTTCTTCTTCTTCTTTTTTAATGTACTTACATTCTTAATACTCAGAGTCGAGTTTATTAAATTTTTGTTTATGTACATAAGTGTACATCAGAGAACAAATGTGGGAATCCATTCTCTCCTTCTACCATGGTGGTCCCAGGAATTGAACTTGGGACATCAGGCTTGGCACCAGGTGTCTTTACTCACTGAACCATCTTTACTAGTACAATTTTTTTTATGACTTCTGGATATCATGGCATGCTTAGAAGGAGGTGTCCCACCTTAGGATGAACAAAGCATTCATTCCCATCACCGTGGCCTCCACAGCCTGACTTTACTACACGAAGCTGGAAACCCTGTTTATGTCGTAATAACTGGCCCATTTTTCTTGCTCAATGAAATCTATAAAATCATCCATATCTTCCCAATTCCAGTGAACTGCCACTTTATCATACCAAAAAATCCCCTTAAATATTCGGATCCACTTCTGGACTTTCCATTCTGTCCCGGTGACAGAATGGAGCTATTCTTAACACGAGAGTTTTAATGAGTGTCCTTATAAAGCATACTAATATCTGATAAATATTCATTTTTTTCATCTTTGGAATTTTCTGACTTCTCTCATTTTTTACTTTCTTTCTCTTAGCTTTAAGGTTATTCTGGCAAATCCAAAGCAATTTTTTTTCTAGCTCTCTTGGTTATCTTAATTTCGTACATTCACGTACAGAGATCTGGTATCACTGAGGTGATCTCAAAGCTTCTCAATGCGGCAAGGAGTATGCCATATCTACCCATCTCCGCTCTGTTCTCCAAGTTTTCCGGTTTTTCTTCATGTGATGCCCCAGTTCTGATAAAGCTCATCTCTAGGTATCCTGTAGTTTGTGTTCCTTCATACTGTGGAAGAGTCACTTCACAAACGCAAAACCTGCTGGGTGTCGTGGAACATTCCCAGCACTCAGGAGGTAGAGGCAGGCAGACTTCTTCAAGTTGAAGGCCACATAGCAGGTTTCAGGTCAGCCAGCCATGATTACACAGTGAGACCCTGTGTTTTTGTTTTGATGATAACGAGGAAGAGAAAGAAGGAAGAAAGAAAGGAAAAGAAAAACGACCTATCAGGCTTTGGTTTGTTGTTGTTTTGGTATTTTGAGACAGGGTCTCTACATAGCCCTGGCTGTACTGGAACTCACTATACGTAAAGCAGGCTGACCTCAACCTCACAGAGTTCCTCTTGCCTCTGCCTCCCGAGTGCTGAGATTTAAAGACATGTACCACCATTACCCAGCCTTAGGAGGACATTTCACTAAACTCTTTTTATTTTTTTTTTTCTTCTAGCTGTTTTTCTCTGGAAATTATCTTGGGCTTTCCAGACAATCATCTCACCTCACCTCTAAGATCGTTTGCTCACCTGCCCAGTGTGTACATATTCTGTGCAGTATTCATGTCTGCTGGAAATGTCTACCACTTCAGGAAAAGCATACTCAAAATACTGACAGAAGTGAGATGTGCTCAGTGGCAGACCATGCACAGAACAGGCATGAGGTCCTGAGTCAATCCCCGTCACCAAAAATCAATTAGATAGAAAGATAGGGATAGACAGAGATAATAGGTGGGCAGATGAATAGATCTAGATAGATAGACAGATAGATAGATGATAGATAGATAGATAGATAGATAGATAGATAGATAGATAGATGATAGATAGATAGATGGACAATAGATGAATAGATAACAGATAGATGTTAGGTAGATATAGATAATAGATATAGATAGATAAACAGACAGATAATAAATAATAGGTAGACCACAGAGATAGATAGATAGGTTGACTGATAACAGATTGGTAGAAAACAGATAGACGTTAGACAACCCTGGCTTCTGACTGATGAGCACATACCTAGGGTTTTGTTGTCCCAACGTCCTTTGCTCCTCCTCTCAACCTTTGTAATCTCTTCCTTAGTCTGACCTGCACTAAAGTGTCACTTGTGTTATCAGGAACGTGATGAATAAAGCAGAGTCTGAAGTCAGGCGGCCTGAGTTCAAGACCTCATTCTGTCATTTACTAATCCCACGATCTAGTCAAGTCACACAAGATCTTTGAAACTCAAACTGAAAGGTGAGTGGTGCGGGCCCAGGCTTCCCCCTACCACCACCACCACCCTCACACACACACAGGCTTTCTGTGTGTAGCCTTGGCTGTCCTGGACTCGCTTTGTAGTCCAGGCTGGCCTTGAACTCACAGCAATCCGCCTGCCTCTGCCTCCCGGAGTGCTGGGAACACAGGCATGCACCACCATGCCCAGCTAGGCCCAGGCTCATTTACAGAATAAATGAGACAGCACACATAGATTTATTGCTAATGAACTCTGCACACTCTCAGTAAATGATCATTTTTAGTCTCCCCTCCTCACCCTGCTTTCCTATCCAACCTAATGAAGCCCACTTTAAGCTGATCTTGCCCAAGCCTGTGCTCTCCTACTTTGCTTCCCTTCCCTGCCCTTTGTACCCAGCTACAAATCCTCCCTGCTGCTTAGAGAATCACCCTGGGGTTCCTTCTTAACCCTGCCCTGAGGCCCCTCTTTAATCACCCCAGCCTTCCTTCCTTCTTGTCTCCCAGCATCCACTACCACCCCCATCCCAGCACAAACTCCTACCATCCTTTAACTCCCACTAATTGCTACTTTATACCACACAGGCTTTCGCTTCCCCATTCAGACCCCTCTGTTAGCCTGTGTCTGATTTATGAGACAGATGAAAAAAAAAACTAAATCAGAATTAATAAAACAGATTTTACTAGCTCGCTTACTAAATGCTCTGGATAGAAGGGCTCTCAGGCACAGTTTGATCAGGGACGAGACTGTTTCTCTGTAATTTTTCTGGATTCTTCCTCCATGTGGACCTTCCCCCGCTTCCCCCCCCCCCCAGCCCCGAGACACCATCTCTGTTAACAGTTGTCGCCAGAAATGAGAGCCTCATGTTTCTCTTTCAAAACCAGGCAGAGAGCGAATGGTTGTTTCTTCAGCCTTTAGCAAACCACTATGCTTTCTAATGAGGTCAACCATTGCCCGTGACCACGGGACTGACTGTGCCTGTGATTTGGTGGAGAACAAAGGAGAAGGTTTTCCTTGATTGGCTGAACTGGGAGAGGGGAGCACATCCCCAGAACCCCGCGGGCTGCTATGCTGCTCCTGCCCAGAATGCCAGGCTCTAATCTCCCCTCACTCCTGGTTGCTGGGAGCTAAGCTTCCTTTAGCCCCTTACACTGACAACTGTGCGCCCCTCCCTTCAGCTCCCCACACTCTTGCTCTCTGCTCACAACTGCTATGGATAATTTAGTGATACAGTCATTTGTCCCATCTCCCCGATCACAGAACTGACTGAGGTCTACACAGTAATTCACACAAGCTGGCCCTTTTGGCCCTTCCCCACAAGCCTGTGGGACTCAGAGAAGTGCTCTTCCCGGCCCTTCCCCCTGGCACCTCCTCCCTTTTCCTAGTTCACCTCAATTTCTAGAGCGTCTAGTCTTCCTGAAAAAAAAAAAAAAAGTACAGAGAAAGTTTTCTTGCCAGACAGCAGTTTTGAAGATTTGTGTGACAAGGCCGGGTAAAATTCAAATGACTCTGGCTGATTTAATCTGCTTGGGGCTGGAGTGGTAAATCAGGGCAGCCCAGGCTGCCGAAGCCGCCCCAGAAACGCACCGGGAGCTTATCAGGCAATCTGCAGGTGAGGCCCTACAAGTAGGCTCTTCAGCTCGGGGAGTTCCCCTCTGATGCATGTCAACACATTTGGAGGGTCCCAAGGCCCTCCATCCTATGACCTACATGTTCTGCCAAAGCCTTCTCTTCCAGGCTTCAGCGGCCCCCTCCCAAGGCCAGAGCTGGATCTCCAATCAGAGGGACAAAGGGCAGCCTGGCTCAAGCTTTCACTGAAACTATACCTCAGTGCCAGGCACTTACACCCCCATGACCTCATTCCATCTTCATAACAACTTAATGAGGGAGGCTGGCCAGCCATGCCCAGCTGGCAGGTGACTTAAGCAAGGAGCAGAGCTATTAAATACCTTGCCCAGGGTCATTACACATCTAGGAAGAGGAGGCAGAGCTGCAAACCTAGACTCTCAAGACTCCTAAATCTTTGGCCCCACCACCCGACCAAAGAGGAAGATCTCAGCGTCAGTCAGAGATCTGAGATGGCTAGCTACAGGAAGCTGGTGGAAGGGGGTGGGGGGGGAGTTGTTTCTCTGAACAAATAAGTCAGTCGATTTTCCTTACATAAGAGGCGGCAAAGGAGAAGGCAGTTGCACTCATTTAATACCAACTGTATGCACTGTATTCTGTGTTTGTGGGTGCTGGGTGCCAGGTACACAGCACCCATCCTACCACACTCTGTAAGTGGTAAACATTCACCAGCCTCTAAAAATTTATCAAGCAACTGTTGGGGAGAGAAGGTAAAAAAATAAAGCTCCGATTTGGAGCAGCAGCTGCCACTTGCTGGGGTGTAAATACTGCAGTCATAGTCAGTTCGAGCTACCACACAGTATGTTCTAGGGCAGAGTTAGGAAGGAAGCCCTCAGTCAGTTCTACAAGGCACAGCGCCCCTCACCAGCAAACTGCGTCCTCTGATAGGGGACACAGAAACGTCACTGCAGCCAAATCTCCACAAGATTCTCGAAGGCAAGTTCTCTCCCTAACTCAGGTGCCCTGAGACACAGGCGAGACCTTAGTCACAGCTTCTGATGTCATCTCTAGAGGCTGAGCTCCCCAAAATTCCAACTGTCCCAGGGCAGGAGACAGAAGAACTCACTGACTTCAAGATCGCAGAGAGGAGCACCCAGCCTTCTCTGCCCATAGTGAGAGCCCCTGCTGAGTAGGCACACGGAGGAGCCGCTACACACGTTTTCCACTCAATGTTACCAAATCAAAATTGAGCCCAGGTCTTCCCTAACACACTGCCTCTCCTCCTCCAGCCCCCGCCTCTTCCCTCCCTCCGCACTTTGCCGGTAGTCAACCCAGGCGTCCCGATTATTCCACAGCCTCCATCTCGAAAGCGGGTACCATCTCCCTGTGTTCCCCACCCCCAGATCATCTGTCGCTGGTGTCACTGGTCTCTGCAACTCTACCCCTGGCCTGTCAACCCATCGCCACAGTGAGTACACCGCTGCCACCCTTCAGTGGGTGGCCATGAGCCGGAGGAGGGGATCAAGTCCCTGATCACCTGTGTCTTCCTCCACCTCATGCTGGCCTTCATTCCTCAGCCATCCTGGTCGGTTTCTTCTAATGCCTGTGCCTCCCCTCCACCCGTGCCATCGGACACACACTCAGTCCTGCCAGGACGCCAGCCTACCCTCTCCTGGGTTCCTTCCCTTTCCCTCAGTGGCTCTATTCAGTACGATAACTCAGAGTTACGGTAGGCAGTCCTGAAGGACCGGGTTCCAGAGCCGGTGTCGTTCTCGAGATCTCAACGCCAATGCTTGGTAGTCACATCCCCCACCCCCCCCCCGACTCTCTTCATGGAACCCTGCAAGGGTTCTTTGGGCTCCAAGACCCGATTCTAGCATTTGGAAGATGGAAAATTTGAGGCCCAGAGAGGGAAAGGAATTTGCCCAAAGTCACACAGGAAGCCAAAGTGCAGAGCCACACATCTGCCTCCCAGCACAGGGCTTCTCCCCCGCCCCAATTCACTTCATTTATTGATTTAGTCTTACAGTCTCCAAGCTGAGCCTCCCCCACCAACACACACATGTATGTGCCCACACCGACGCCGCCTGTTTGACTTAGCTCCTCCTACCCAAGCCAGACCCACCCCTTCCTACCTCTGCTCCTCTGTGGCAATGCTCTGCTCTGGATTCCCTTCGTTTTCCACAGCCCTCCCCTTCCAGGAAGCCTGCTTCACCTGTCAAGCCAAACCCATGCGCCCACCCCCACACAGACATGTCCTTCCCCCAAAATACCCGTCTGTCTGAATGCAGCAGCCAGGCACGGTGCTCACTCCTCAGGGACAGCCAATGTCTCCTCATCTTCCCTTGTCCCTTCCTTCCTCTTCATCCTTCTATTTTCCAGCTACAAACACAACATGTAGCCAAAACAGCTCAGCGGAGAGGGTCAGAGAGGCTCACATCCCAGTCCCGAGTACCCTCTGTGTATCCGCAGGGCCTGACTCTCCAGCATGACCTCAACTTTCCCAGTCTGTGTAATGGGCCCTTCCCACCCAGGGTTCTTAGGGAACTGAACCAGCAAACCCACACTGCAAGCCTAGCATTCAGTTGGCTCCCAATAAAGACGCTCTTTCTTCCCATTGCTTTCACAGTGAGCCCCAAGACCCCTGAAGAAGCAGGCAGCAAGGGCAAGGCCAACTCGTGCATTCTCTTTCACTGCCCTTCCTCAGCAAGCAAAGAGAGGCCTGTGTGCTTTTCCAAACCCCTTCCCCACCCCCAGCAATCTGCTTTAACCTTCTTATCACAAATGCCTTGTTTATTTCAATATCATCCGTTTTACTTTTCCGTTCGTGAAAAAAAAAAGGGGAGGGGGGAGAGAGAAAGAAAAAGAAAAAAAAATCACAAAAACAGATTTAAGAGGAAAAAGAAGGCTTTAATGAGTAAAACTGTCTGCAGCCCTGTTTCTTTCTCAGGAAAAAGTGGCTGTGATCCTGGCAGAGACAGGGAGCCTCAACAGCTTCCCTACAGGGCAGCTGCCAGGAGAAGTGCATTTTGGAGTAGAGCAGAGCCTCCAAATTCAACAGCATGTCTCCCCGCCAGGCGCTTCCTGTGCCCAATTCAGCTTGGCAGGTGACGGCAGCTCTAGCAGAGACGCAGCCCCAGCAGGAGCAAAGCTCAGCTCCCGGCTGCCACTCTGCTCCAGCAGAGCAAAGAGCAGAGCAGGGCCAGGCCGACGCTGACCACCGGACCCGAAGGCTCTGGAAAAGAAGGAGACAAGCAGCTGGAAAGAAGGCGAGCAACCCTGGCCAACACTGCAGGGACCAGACCCCTCTCCAGGCATTTTCCTCATCATTTTCCTTCCCCGTTGAGGGAAGATGGCTGAGTGGGTGTAAAAAAAAAATCAGTCCCGAGGCTTACTGTTCACACCAAAGCTCAGTAACTGAATATTTCTTACTTTTTTTTTTTTGGCGGGGGGGGTGGGGTGGCAGAAGACTCAGAGGTAAGGGCATTTGCTGCTGTTGCAAAAGACCAGGATTCAATTCCCAGCACCCAAATCAGGAGGCTCATGACTACCTAAAACTCCAGTGCCAGGAAATCCTACACCCTCTTCTGACCTCTATGGACACTGCACACACACACACACACACACACACACACACACACACCCTTATTTTAAAATCTTGAAAATGCTTTCTAAAAGATGTCATTTGTGGAAGAGATGACTCAGAGGTTAAGAGCACTGGCTGTTCTTCCAGAGGTCCTGAGTTCTATTCTCAGCAATCATACGGTGGCTCACAACCATCTATAGTGAGATCTGGTGCCCTCTTCTGGCGTGCAAGTGTGCACGCAGATAGAACATTGTATACATAATAAATGCTAAAAAAAAAAAAAAATGTCATTTGGGACCTGCTCTGGATAGAATGCTAAGGCCAGACTCAAAAAGAGAAAGAAAGGCTGGAGCTGCTGCCTAGCATGCATGAAAAGCCTGGTTCAATCCCCAGGACTGCATAGCCAGGTATGGTGGTACATGCCTATGATCCCAGCATTCAGCTGGATCAAGAGTTCAAGCAAGATGAAGCTAGCCTGGGTTATGTGACATCTATCTCAGAAAGAAAGAAAGAAAAACAAAGAAAGGAAGGAAGGAAGGAGGGAAGGAAGGAAGGAAGGAAGGAAGGAAGGAAGGAAGGAAGGAAGGAAGGAAGGAAGGAAGGAAGGCTGGCCTTGCTGACTCATGAGCCTCACCTGCTAGTCATTCAGCTAACAGCCCGAAGCATGTGCCAGTCGCACTGGCTCCAGGGACCATGGCCTTCACCTTCAGAATCAGAGATTTCCTCGTGTATGCCAGGCTGACACCAACTCAACATCTGCTCTAAGATGGCTCTTTGGCTTTTCACTCGATTTTTGAACATTTACTTGTTATCAGAGACCAACTGGTGGGGGCCTATTCTCTCTGCCCACCAAGTCGGTTCTGAGGATCAAACTCTACAAGCTTAGAGGCTAGTGCCTTTCTTCAGGTCTTTTCTATGTGCATTCCTTCTAGGACAGCCTCCCCTTCCTAGTCCCTGAGAGGTTTGGATTGTTTCTGTTGTGCCCTTTTTTTTCTTTTTTCTGGGAGTGGGGGAGGGCAGAATCTCATTATGTAACCCTGATTGGCCTGGAGTGCACTACATAGACCAGGCTGGATTTAGAGCAATCCTCCTGTTTCTGCACCCTGCATGTGGGGATTCCAGATATGAATCACTATGCCTATTCAATTCTATTGTGGGTTCTTTTGTTTTGTTTTTGTTTTTGTTTTCAAATAAAAGTTACAGTGGTGATGCGAGCTTAATCCCTCCATGAGAACAGAAGAAAACTAAATGGTCCTACTTCCGAGGTACCTGACGTGAAGACAGGGGACAAACACCCCCCCACACACACACACACGGTCACGCAGTAGGTCAATATCCTAGCAAAGCCCAGATCGGTCAGACCCTGGACACCACATTCTCAACACTCTTTGGTCAGAAGTGGTAGCTGACCTCTCGACTTGCTGCATTTGGCTTGTGGTCCAACCTCCACTCAGCTGAGCATCGCCTATGTCCTGGTACTGTCATTCACAGGAGGGCCGCTCCCCCCCCACTCCTCCCAGCCGCTCTGTGCCCACCACCCTCAACTAGCAAAGGACTGTGCTCTGGCATCGATCCCTGATCTCTGTGGAAACAGGGTAGTGAACCCTTCATCCTCACCCTGCAAACACAGTGTCTAGGTAATTGCATCCCAGGTTCCTGTGATAGCTAATCTTGGTTGCCAGTTTGACCATCTAGAATCAACTAAAGCCCAAGCAATTAAGCTTGCCTATGAGGGATTTTCTTGGTTGGATCCTTTGAGATGGGAAGCCCCACCTCAAACCTGGGCCACATCTTCTGGGCAACCCCTTTTTGCCTGCTTGCCCTTGTTCTCTCTTGTAAGTTCATCTATCCTGTTGCTGAGGCATTCCTGCGCTGAACCTACTTCTTTTGGATCCCAATATAAACTGAAGACCTGCAGCTCTCTGGAACCTTTCTGGGACTCCATTACCAGACTGGGACAACTGAAACCCCCAGGGTTGGGGAATGAACAACTCTCATATCCCTGGCCATTCCCTCAAGAGATAATCATTGATGGAACACAGCCTGTAAGCCACTCTAATAAATTCCGCATACATTCATTGTATTGGTTCTGTTCCTCTAGAGAAGCCTAATACAATTCCTAATGCTAGGCCATTGACTCCTCCACTGGCCAGGCACAAGGCCAGCTGGACCCTCTTCCCCAGCCATTTGTCAAGATCAGGCACCTGTTGCCCCCATGGCTACATTCCAGCACAGACAGCCAGCTTTCATCCTTCTGATGACATGCCCGTCCTGGGAGGTCAAACCAGGTTGCAGGCTATAGAGCTTCTGGAAGCTTGGGGGACAGACCTACCAGTGGTAAGAAGAGCTAGCCCTGAAACTCAGGCCTGTGCTCACCATGAGGACAACCAGTGAAGGAAAAGATTCCTTTAGGTTCATGTGACTGTGTGCAAACCCTGATCACAGCCATGCAGAAGGCCCATAACCTGAAGCCTCCATCAGAAACCTGGCCCACGGAAACAGAGTGATAGAGCGAGCCCAGCCTGCTTCTGACCCCAGTCACCCACACAATCAAAACTGCAGCCATTGACAACCACACCCACAAGCACTACGGGTCCACTCAGGCCCTGAGACTCACAGAAGCCCACCTGTTTATCTGGTGAACACGGATGAAGCACCTGCTGCCTCCCAACACCATGCTAAGCATTGGGAGACATCAGTGGACAGAACGGACCTACCATCCAGGCACCATAAAGTACTCTTGAATCCCAGCACTTGGAAACTTGGAAGGCTATGAATTCAAGACTGGCCTGGGCCACCTAGCAAGATTCTACACATTGAAAAAACAAAAAAAAAAAAAAACAAAAAAAAAAACACCACTTGTGAGGAATGCCAGGAACAAAATACAACTCCAAAATTAAATATAAATACACACACACACACATATATATGTATATCTTAAATGACTGAGTTATACTGGCATATTGGAAAGTGTACTCGTTAGCTTTAACAGTCAATCTGACACAATCTAGAATCACCTAGGAAGAAAGTCTCAGGGAGAGACTGTCCTCATTAGGTTGGCCTGCAGGCATATGGGGGCTGGGGTTGCATAGGGGTCAGGGGTCAGACTGTCTTGATTAAGTTATGTGGGAGGACCCAGCCCTCTGTGGGAGGCACTATTCCCTAGGCAGGGGTCCTAAACTGTGTAAGGGTGGGGAAATGGAGCTGAGCACAAGCAAGGAAGCAAAGGAGTATGTACACATTTCGTTTCTCTCTGCTCTTGACTGTGGGCGTTTGAAGTCCCTGTCTTGACTTCCACGCAGGGGTGGACTGTAACCTGGAACTGTAAACTAAGATAAATGCTTTCTCCTCTAAGGATTTTTTTTGGGGGAGGGGGGGCAGGGGGCATCTGTTTTGGTTTGTTTTTTTGTTTTGTTTTGGTTTGGTTTTTTGGTCAGGGTGTTTTTATCATAGCAACAGAAATAAAACTAGAACAGAAAGTAATGTGGGAAAAGGGGTATCTTATTCTCACTATGAGAACTGACAAGGGGGTGGTATGGTCAAGCCATCAAGAAGAGTGCCATTTCAGGGACTGCTTGGTGGGTGGGGATGATACCATTCAGTCATTTATCTATAATACTAAACATCCACAATGCCACCCTCTGCCAGAGATAATTTTAATAGTGGGGGCACATTTGTGAACAAACCCACCACGGCTGGCTCCTACCTTCATGGAGTTTCCATTCTGCCATCCACCTGGAAGAGAAACAGTAAACAGAGTCATATGCCTAGCCGTGAGTGCTCATTGTGCCCAGAAACAGCCCAGACACAGAGAACCTAAAACTAGCAGTAACAAGGAAGCTGAATCTGCTTTCTCTTGCTGTAACTTGTTGCCACAAGCACAGCAATTTACATAAAAAAAAGAAGTTTGCTGAATTCGAGGCCTTGGAATCTGATAGCAACACCTCTAATCCCATCACTCTGGAGGAAGAGTCAGGAATACCTCTGTGAGTTAAAGGCCAGCCTGGTCTACATAGCAAGTTCCAGGACAGCCAGGGCTGCATGGGGAGGCCCTGTCTCAGAACAACAACAACAAAATCTGGCAGCCACATCTGGTGACGTTCTTGCTGTTGAGTCCCCAGGTAGCTCAGAGCATTCCTGGCCGGAGGTTCGAAGTATCCTGCAATCTCGCTCTCCCACTTCTTGTGAGGTCCCAATCCCATAGGCTCAGGGGCCAGCTCTATGGCCTCATTTAACCTTCATTGCCTCCTCAAGGTCACATGCCAAATGCCAGTCAACTTTAGCTTCTGCCTTTTTAAGTGTCACACCAAGGGATAAATTTCAAAATGAAGCCATGTGTGGTGACACTCACGTGTAAACCCAACACCTGAGAGGCTGAAACAGGAATGTGGTGCATCCACGGTAGCCTGAGCTACGGACCATGAACCTCGTCTCAAAAAGCTGGAAAACAAGCAAACAAACATCGTTCAACATAAATCTTGGTGGGGATATCCAAGCTAGAGCAGCAGATAAGGGGTTCTACAAGCAAACCCTAAACAAAGATGGTCTCTTGGCCTCACCTCCCAGATCCTTCCGACAGCAGGGACAGCCATGGACCACCCACCAGAATCATGGTGCACAACAGGCACATGGAACATCTTCTTCTGTGAAAGGTACACACACATACACACACACACACACCCCTCCAGCCCAGCTTAAAAGTAAGGCTCACAGAAACTCTCTCAAGACCACAGATACTAAAAAGTGAGACAGGGCCCCTACGGGTCCACAGAAGTAGAAGCCAGGAGAGAGACAACAGCTTGCTCAGGACCAGCGGCATGGTGGCACAGTAGACATGTTCCAGTTCTGAGATCTATTCCATGAGCCATGGTTTCCCATGCCACAGACCTGTCAGCCTCAGCATTCAACAAAGTCCCTCTCGCTTGCAAACACTCACCGAGAGGCACGCAGTGGTCTGGCAAGATGGCTCAGTAGATAAGGGCACTTGTCACCAAGCCTGACTGGCTGAGTTCCATCCCGGGGACGCACACAGTGAAAGGAGAGAATCAATGTTCATAAATGATCTTCTGATCTCCACCCACATGCTGTGTACAACCAGACACAGACAAACACAGAAATACAGCAGTCACAGAGAGAAGCTGATACACACAGAAACACCTATTCAGGCGAGAGACTGAGCCCCGAGCCTTCGAGCAACGAGGCCTGTGAAACTTGGAGGGTGTCTTAACAATTGCATTGTCCCTTGTCCCCTCCCATCCCACTCATCTTCCCTCCTTCCTAAGGCTGTGGCCACAAGCTGCTTCTGTATGTACATACATCACATGTGAAACTGGCATGCGTGTGGACTGGAAATGAGTGGGCATATTTGTACATAAGTCTTCACACATAAGCCGGCATCAATGGGAAATCTGCAATATGTGAGCATGTACCTTTGTATATGTGGGTTCATGTGTGTGTGTGTGTGTGTGTACGCGCATGCATGTCTGTGTGTGTGTGTGTATAATATGTGCACGTGACTGTATAAATGTGTGGTGTGGTATGTATGCATGTGTGTGTGTGTGTGTGTGTGTGTGTGCCGGCTCCCAGCAAGTCAGAGAAATCTATCATATAAATCTTGCCTCCCGGGGGATGAGAGGAAGTGAAGCCGAGTTCAGGTTTAAATCACACCCCCACAGGCGTGTGGGGAGAGGTTCCCTGGTCTTGCATGATTACCTGCCTGTGCATAGCAGAGTGGCAGCACAGGCTGGCAGGCAGGAGGCAGCGGGCCCATCAGCAGGGAGTCATTTGTTGTCTCCAGGCCCCTGGGACCCGCTGTGGCTGCTCCAGGAGCGGGAGTCCTAAATGCAGTGATAGCTCCGACAAGCACATGCCCAACCCAGGTGCTAGGGAGCTGGGGGCAGGGCTCGAACCTCCAGCTCAGAGAAGCAAAAAGACGAGGCCAGACAGAAGCCCCACACTTTTCAGACTGGATGAAGGGAGCTGGTCCAGGCTGTGGGTTGCACAGGTGCCAGGGCAGGCTGGCCCAACATCTTCTCTGTCCAGAGAAGTGTGGTCCCAGAGCCCCAAGCAGCTGAGCCCCAGGCAGCGTGAGTCTTCTTCTCCCCAGGAGGATCCCCTCTCTTCCCTCTCCTCTCCTCTCTTTCCCTCACCTCTCCTCTTCTCCCCTCAGCCCCAGTCTCTGCTTATATGCCATTTGCTCCTTGTCCTACCCTAGCCCTCAGTTCCTAGGATTCTGCTACCTCTTGTGAGACTGTCTGACTTCATCTCTCCATCTCTCCATCTTACACTCTTTTCGGGTGCCTCTGCCTTCCCTGTTCTCGACATTTCCCTCTGTAGAGCCCGTTGCCTCCTGGACCCTAGATTATGCCATACCCCAAGCCTCGCAGTGCATTTCACCCCACTAGAGATGCTCAGGCACCCTTCCATTGAGGAAGGCTGGCAACAATAGAGCTGAGATTCCCCAGCACTCCAAAAGCAGATCTCTGTGAGTTGGACCTACATAGCAAGTTCCAAGCCAGACAGGGCTACCTGCTGAGACCTTGTCTCTAATTAATTAATTGATTGGTTGATTGATTAAAATTCCAGTTCACAGATGAGGAAACTGAGTTCCCAAAACTTCCCCCTGGCTATGCAGGTGGCATACTAGGTCTTGCCGTACATGGTAGCACACAACTTTAATTCCAATATTCCAGAGTCAGAGGCTAGCCTGGCCTCCATAGTGAGTTCCAGGTCAGCTAAGGGCTACATAGTGAGACCCTGTCTCAGAAAACAAACAAACAAACAAACAAAAAAACGACCAGGTCTTTCCCTCCACAACCAGGACTCTGTAACTGTGCAGTCTGCAAAAACACAAGCCAGTCACAATACTGAAAACCCCAGGTAAAGAGAATTTGAGGGCCCAGGTCCAGCAGACAGTCCACCCTCCTCAGACAAAGTGTTAAAACAGCTTCTAACTAAAGAGCCTAGAAAACAGGAAGGCTGAGATGGCAAGCAGTCTGTCCTTCCAAAGATGCCTTCCTGGACAAGTCTGAGCTGTCCCACCCAGTGTTGCTGTGTGGCTCAGGCTGAACTCATGCTCCTCCACCCCCGGCCGGCTAGGGTTCCCAGCACAGCCCACTTCCTGACTCTTGTGTAAGTACCCTCCAGGCTGCCATCATCCCGTCTGCACAGAGGCCTTACACTGCTGATACAGGCCCAACTTCAACAAATGTAGTAGTGGCTTCTTTCCTCTCCAGGACCCTTATCCCTAAAAGACCTTCGACACCAGCCACAAGGACCCCTCGTTCGCCTCCAGGAAAAGACCCATGCTCCCAAGAACACCAGCACACCGGCAGCTGGACAGTGACCATGAAGACACTGGGCTCAGGGGCTGAACCCCATCTGCCTTAGGGTCCCACAGCTTCCTCCAGCCTCTGCCGGTGCCTCCAGCCCCCACCTGAGAGGCGGCGGCACCAACGACCCGCCAGGGCCTGCCCATTTTCCTTCCTTTTCATCGCCAGCTCTGTGCACAGTTATAGACCCAGGGTCTCCACAGAGTAATTTACTGGCAGAATCTCTCCCAGAATCCAGCTTGAAACCAAGCTGTAAAAACAGCTTCGAGTGTAAATAATTCATGCAGACAATATGACTTTTTTATGTAAATTCGGTGCATTAACCCTCTATTATAATGATGGACGACAGATAGGGGCGACGTTGCCTTGGTAAGAGCTAATGGATGGCCGCCATAAATTCAGTGCACATTTTATTGTGTTGCTGGAAATTGTGCCTTCAGGCAATGCTGTTTACTTTTATGTAAAACTCTAGGTTCCCTAAATATTACAAATATTTTACACCCAGCTCCTCAGCATTCGGGCTTTGCCCACAAATCAAGCTTTCTCCATGTGAGTTGTAATTAAAGGTTTGTTTTTTTGTTGTTTTTTTTCCTGGGACAATTATCTCCAACTATAAAGAGAAATATTTTTCCCCTTTAGATGTTCCGTCATTGACTTATTAACAAATCCTTTGAAGGAGGAGGTTGTAAGTGACTCGCTGTGGTACTTGGCAGGAGGTGGGTCTGTGGGCAAAGGGGCGCCGTGGGTTCGAGAGTTCGGCAGCTGGCTTTTATGTCTGGCCGCCACTCCACTTTATTTACACATATGATATTCTGGGCCTTCTCCCCCCCCCCCTTCCTTTCTATAATTCATGGCTGCTTTAACAGGGTGATTCCTCTAACCACCTTCCAAGGGACGGGCCCCGGGCACACCCCTGACCACACTCATCAGAAGACTCGGACTCACTCCTGAGAGGGCCAGAAGCGGAGTCATCACACACACGCAAACCCTTCTGCTCCTCTGCCTGCCCTCACATACCGACCAGAACTCCTTGGAAGGAAACCCAAAGCGCTGGAAATGTCTGTTGGGTTCAGCTCTGCTCGGGCAGGGGTCGAGAGCACGCCATGGCGTCTGTTAGAGGTCTGAGAAGAGAAAGGCCGGGACCTCAGAGGCTTCCTAATGAAGGGAGGCAACAGCTGGAGTAGCAGTCCTCTTTAAACATAATCCTCACACTTGTTTATTGTTGTCATTAATATTAATGGCCATGCTATTAATATTCATATAGCTGCATTAATATCATCCAGGAGCACCTGGGATCTCTAAGCACTCCTAATGGCATGTGGATTCAGCCTCCTGAGTACCCCAACCCCCTGCCTAGCCACCCCACAGGGACAATGCCTGCTGGCCTACACAGGTTCCCATCTTCCCCCACCGACCCCCACTCTCCACCCACCTCCGTCAGCTCTGATTGGCGCCTGCCCTTGGTAGCCCCCAGCCACTTGGGACTCAGAGTCCTCTCTCAGACCCAGGGGTGGGGGTGGGGACCCCTACTCTGAGCACGGAACCCTGTGCAGGCTGGGGACTCCTGGCATTTCCTCCCTCCTCAAAGGGAGGAGTTTTTCTGACAAAGGGTAGTTCAAGAAAGATGGTTCATTTCCAACACACCTCTCCTTCCTGAGAGCTCAATTTCCTGTGGAGTCCAAAAGGGGAAAAAAAAAAAAAAGACACATTGGCTAACAACAAAGATGAAATATCATTTTTCACTGATTAGATTGGCAAAGATAAATTAGAACAGGGATGACTTGGGCCGGGTGGCCCACTCCCTGCATGCCATCGTGGCCTGCTCGGTGCTGGCAAGCTGAATGAGCCTTCATGAGTAGCCTGGAAGCCCACCCTTTATGGCACCGTAAATCCTGGGCACCGTCCCGGAGTGCAACTTACAATCTGTAACAAAATTCCAGGCCTGTTAGCCTCTGACCCAATGATTCCAGTTTTAGGAAATCCCATGTTTGTCATGGAAACACCGAGCTCCTCTGCCTTTTTTCTCCTTTTGTGATGCCACGAATCAAACCCAGGAGCTCACATGTGCTAGATGAACCCTCTACCTCCTTATCATCCGAGAGTCCTTCCCTGACTGCAAGACAAGTGACCTTTCTAGTTTTGTTCTCTCCTTGATTCCTAACTACGGGCTTTTCCTTGGTTCCTTGCTAACTGGTTCAATGCTAATTGGATAAATATCTGTATGCTGCTTAATACATATGCTCACTTAAAAAAAAAAAATCGCTGTATTCCCTGTCTCGACACTACATTTTTTTTTCCAAGACAAGTTTTCCTTGGCTGTTCTGGAACTCACTCTGTAGACCAGGCTGGCCTCAAACTCACAGAGATCTGTCTGACTCTGCCTCCCTAATGCGCCACCATCTCCCAGCTCAACCACCATATCTCAAATGCTGTCAGAGCAAAGACTGAGAAAGTCTGTTCTTTCTGCATATCGTTCGTGCGTCCAGCCCTTGGTCTTGGGCTAGGATATGGATCACGTTTGAACAACATTTGCAGTATAAATGAAATATGCAAAGGCAAGCCCATAGATGCTCACTGCAGGCCTGCTTATAAGCAAAACAACTGGAAATACTTCTATCTCCGTCGTCGTCGGGGTCCATCAGCTGGAGATCCAGAGACAGAAGGAAAGTAAAGCAGATACATGGACCAGGCTATCCAGGCACACAAGGCAGGCAGGAAGTCTGTGAGGTGGATGGACAGGAACTGACATGAAGGATGTCCAGGACATATTGCTGAGTGGGGGGTGGGGGTGGAAACAGGTGACAGAACAGCATGTGTCATCTGATGTCGCTCGGGGTAGAACTGCATACGTAGAATCTATTTGTGTATATTTATGCACAGAGAGAAGTCTGGAGGGACGTTCACCAAAATGTTATGTGGTTATCTCTGGCTGGTGGAATCCGAGGTGGTTTTTACATTTTTTTTTCTTTGAACTTTTCCATATTGTCTGATTTTTTTTCTTTTTGCAATGAACATATGTATCTTTAAAAAAAAAAACAAAATGATAAAGCTGCTTTCAAAAGAATCATAGGTGCAAGGGGAAAGAATAGGAAGTGCTTTGAGAGGGACCCAAAGGCAAGAACATCAGGTCCATCAGACTGACGAAGGCTGGGGAGACCCAGGGGCTTGACTCTGGTTTCTGGAATAGCTGGGTACTCTCCCAGGCCACAGCAGAAAGGCACGTAGGACCAGATTCTCTGCCCCTGTCTCTCCTCCAGGAGCCATGCCTGTCCGGAGTGGAGTTTCTAGATAGGGTTTTCCACATTTGAGTCTTCTGACATGCTTTATCGCCTCGGAGCTGTTTTGCAAAATTCATAGTGATTTTCGGAGGCTCCAAGCTTCCTGGGACCAATTCCATTTTGAACAATAGCAGAGCGTCTGCTTGCGAGAAGGGTTGGCCCACCCCAGAGCGGCCTCCGGGCCCCTGTGAGCTGGGACTGTGGCTGAGTGTCTAGGCTGCCACATGAAAATACATGAGCTCCTCCTCGTCCTTGTCCTCACCCTCCTCCCACTCGCCCGATGCAGGAGGGGGAAGAAGGAAAGCAGCCTTCCCTTAGCAGCAGCCCTTCAGTGCCCTGAGGGGACCCTGCATCCCAGGAGGTGAGACAAAGAGCCCCACCCCCAACCACATGTTCCTCCTGCAAACTCTGGCTTCTTACCTAAGAACAACTTGGTGTCCTTCATGGCCAAGTGACTTGACCAGGGTGAGATAAAGGCAGGGAGCAGAGCAGTGGTCAGATTGCAGCTACCTGCTCAGTGCCGGCTTACAGATCCATGCTTCAGAAAACAGTAAACAGCAGGTACCAGGAAGCAGGAGGATCAGGAGTTCGAGGCCAGCCCCAGCTACATAGGAAGTTCAAGGCCAGCCTGGGCTACAAATTAAACCGCAATGATTCCACCCCTGATGCCTTTAGGCCAGCCCTTCCTCCTTCTGGGTCTAGGATGCAGGGGTCTATAAAATACAAAACCCAAAGTTCTGTGACTCCATATTCCCAAGGGACGAGGGGAGATCTAAACGTCTTTCCCTGACGCTCGAGTCCTTTGTGATGGGATCTGCCAGTCTCCTAAACCTTTCCACACCACTCTGCACACCACTGCAGCATCCCTGATGACGTCAGTGTTACCGTAGGGATGCTGCTGTACCCCACACCGTTGTCCATTACCTTCCTTCACCTGGTCTTAGCCTTGTCATGCTCTAGCTTTGAGTCTCTCTAACCCCCTTACCACAGGCGAGTCAGACGGTCCTCGACCCACATTGGAAGGTGGTCTCCACTCAATCACTATGTCCCTCAATAAATATTTCCTGGACCTGACACAGGTAGGCCTCTGTTGAGGCTTCCCCTGAACTGTAGGGCCTGTTTCTGTGCCTGCCTGCTTCCTCACAACTCAGCAGGCTCCCTGAGGACTGAGACATAGCTTTAGGGCCCAGCTCTCGCCCTCATCCACATGTATGTGGCCCAACCGGACAAGTCAGCAGCAATGGCAGCCCTATCTCTCAGCTCAGAAGACCAGGGAGCCTCCAACTGGAGATGAAGAAGAACATGTTTCCCACAAGCAAAAGCATTCCACCCTGTCCTCCCCAGCCCACTACAGACCTTGCATGGTGGGGCCTTGGCTCCCACCTTCCAAAGCCTTTCATAATTCCTTCCAGGTTCCACCATGTTTTGCCTCTGGGCTTTGCACCCGATTTTACCTCTGCCTATGGCAATCTTCTGTCTTGTTCTTCCTGGTCTCTCAACGTCTGACACATGGGGGAGGGATGGAGAGGTGAATGAACGGACTGCGTTTCAGAGTTATCTCAAACTGAAGATGACTAACTTGCATCACGCCCCTGCCCCGATGGAGACCCCTTCTGCATTCTCATCTTTCCCCCTCTGTGTCTACTGCCCCAGTGGGCATCCTCACCCGTGCCCCCCCCATCGAAGGAGCCACAGACTGAGTGCCACTATCGGCTCTCCGTCTCCATCCCCTCCATTTATTCCTTTTTTAAAATTTATTTTAATCTCATGTGCATTGGTGTTTTGCATGCATGTATGTCTGTGTGAGGGTGTCAGATCCTCTGGAACTGGAGTTGCAGACAGTTGTGAGCTGCCATGTGGTTGTTGGGAATTGAACCTGGGTCCTCTGGAAGAGCAGCCGGTGCTGGTGCTCTTGACCACCGAGCCATCTCTCCAGCTCCCCTCCAGAACATCTCAATACATACCTCACACGCTCCCCCTACACTGGCAATGGCCTTGCTGTCTTCCAGCACATTCAGCAGGAGTCATCTCTCTGGCCACTGTGTCCCTTCTTGTCCTTGTTCACAAACGTAAGGAAGGCGCTCAGTAACTCCCCATTGCCCTCAGGGTTCACAGCCTTGAGTGGTCCTCTCCAGCCACCCTGCCCCTCATTTTCCTCTGCAGGCACTCTGAATGGTGTCAGACTCTTCCCAGGGTCTCTGTCTGCTGAACTGTCCACTCTCCAAGGTGCTAGAGAAACTGCCTCTAGCCCCACCCTCCCCCACCTTCTCTAAGGCACAGCATGGGCTGGCCTGACCGTCTCTGTGATGGCCAGTTGGCACTGCCTATCTCTTGGTGCACCTCTCCCACGGTGATGTGAACATCCACAGAAGCAGCCGGGTGGCTGGTGGGCACCCGTCATTGTTACAGTGGTGATTCATCAGTCTTCTGTCTCCCAGGCTCAGGGAGGTGGACTGACTTTCCCAAGGTCACAAGCTAGCGAGCTGTGGGGTCAGGGCTTGAATTCAGACGTTACCATCTCCAGGATATCCCATTCCTTTTTATGATGACTCTAGGGAGTTACACACACACACACACAAACCCAATTTTTAGACATACATAGGAATACTCATTAATGTATACAAACATATACATCAGACACAAAGACACAAATTTGTATCTGTGCACACACAAACACAAATGTCAGTCCCCACAGACATGCTCAATGACCTCAGAAGTGTTTGCATGTGAGATGTCATATATATGTGTATACATATAGCATTGCATACAGACACATGTACAGATAGGAAACACGAAAGCACAGATATAGACATGCATGCATATGCATATATCCAGGACCAAATACACAAACTCACAAATATGTACTTGAACATACCGAGATGTAAAACACACACATGCACGCACGCACAGTTAGAGGCATACATAAACAAAACCAGAGTCCTATGCACACATGTCCAGACCACCACACAGGCACAGGCAGACACAGAAAGACACCTCACATGCTACATGCATGCACTCATATAAACACAGGCACACATGTGTATTCACACAAGGACACATGTATGCCCCCAGAGCCACATAGAAGCAGCATGCACACTGGCTGCATTGCATGTACCCATACTCCCGAGACATAGTAGTGAATGACGTGGGTCAAATGAATCTGTCTGCTGGGGGCGGGGGCCTGTCTGAGGTACCTCGGGGCGCTCACATTTTTGCAGCTCAGGAAGGCAGCTGACATACCAGCCTGGCTGTGATGGTATTTTGCATAAATGCTAATGTATTAATTACCATGTACAGTACACAGAGCTGCCATTTAAAAGAAAAAGTTAAGACTTTTTAATTCAAAAGCCCCATGTGGGTGGGGGTAGGGGCTCTGGACTGCGTAGGGGGTGGAAGCAGGCAGGGCAGCCATGCCCATGCCCACTGGCGCTGCTCTCCAGCCCCTGCTTGTGGCTTCTAGCCAATCCTCTGCTCCTAGATCCTAGATACTCTCTGAAACAACTAGGACCCCTGGCCTGGGAGAGTCAGGGATAGAGAGGAGTGAGCCTTCTGCCAGGGCTGGGGCATAGCTGGACCGAAAGGCAGCCACGCATTGGAACCTTCCCCTCCTTTTGATCCCTTCCAGCACAGCAGTGAATCAGACTGAGTCTGCCCAGGCTCAGACCTCTCAAAGGCTTCCCAGGGCTCTTGGAATATAGTTCACACTGGCGGGGCCAGGTGTTACACACCTGCCAGCCCAGCAGGATGGTCACTGGGGCTCAGGAGTTCGAAACCAGCTCAACATACTGAAACCGTCTAAAATGAATGAAATGAAAGTTAAAAAGAAAGTTTGCACACCCTAAAAAAAAAAAAAAAAAAAAAAACCTGCAAAGGCCCATATGCCCTGGCTTCTCTCCCACTTTGCCAGTGGACCCTTGCCACCCTGGCCAGCTCTTCCATAAGCGTCTCAAGATGGCAACTCATCAGCCAGCCCTGGGCTCCTGTGGCACACTATCAGACCAGACCTCCCCGGACCACCTGAAGAAGCCCCTACTGCAATGTCTCTTTGACATGAGGAATTTGATCCTGGAATTTCTTTCTTCCTGCCCCTGTAGGACATTCTGTTGTTTCTACATTCTGTTGATGTCGTTGTTTCTGTTTGTGTCATGGTCTGTCACAGTGTGCTTTGAGAAGCTAGGCCTTTCCAACCTTGAGTCACCACCATTTCAGAAGCCAAAGGCCAGGGTCTGCCTGGCATTCTGTGCTGTTCCGTGTCGCTGTCCAGGGTTGTGGGATAAAACATGCCGGGAAAGCATTCCACCACTGAGTCACACCACCAGCTAGTGTCTGGCACTTTCTAAGCAGGGTTGAAAAAATGGATGCACTTGGCGTGAGCAAGATGCTACTGCAGACCATCCTGAACCCTGGAGCTAAGTATGTATGACCGTTCTCTCCACTACCTGGCAAGACCACCCTAACTATCCAGCCATAGGGGAGGGGTATGCCTCTGATCAGGTAGCCAAGGCCCAAAATAAAGAAGACATGCCCAACATTATACCACATCCTGAAGCCCATTGTCAGACCTCTTGTGTCTGCCCCTGCCGGCCTCCCCTAATGGGCTGAAGGGCCAGCTAAACTAGCACAGAGACCGCTAGCCCATTACTTCTTTCCCTGCCCTACCTACCATCTTTTATAGTCCTCAGGAGGTAAGGAGCTGTTTCCTAAGGCATTATGTCAGAAGTAAAGGCTTAGAGTCGCCACATCATCCAAGGAACCTGGATTCAAGTCTGAGACCCAGCTCTAGGCTTCCAATGAGCACACATACCTTCTCCCAACCAGCCCTTGAGGATGTGCCCAGCAGCTAGAGCACGGCAATATCAGTGGCCCTAAACATGTCCCAGAGACTTCCCATCCTCCTGAAGAAGCAGGAAAGCCCAAGGAAGGCCTGGCAGCTGATGAAGTTGGATGGCTTGTTCCCCAAGCTCCGGGTGGAGCCCTCAGCTCTACCTTGACCCTCACTCCCACACGTGCCCAGCCACCAGCCACTGCCATTCCATACCCAGAGTCTCCCCTCAGCTTGCCCTCCCTCTCATGCCCTCTGCCTCTGCTCTGGGTCAAGCCATCCGGCTGCTGGTTCCCACCTAAACTATCATGACAGCCTCCACATGTCATAGGCAGCTCAGAGGCTGTTCTCACCCCCAGATCATCCTGGTTCTTCCCCTGTGGTAGTTTGGAAAGGTGAGTCACCGATAAGAGTGTATACCACCCATGTTCAAATCCTAGCCCTGCTGCCTACCTGCTGGGTGACCTACAGCAAGTCAGCTCACTTCTCTGTGCTTCAAGTACCAAATCTCTAAGATAGCAGCACTCTGCTAGAGTTTCCATGAAGATGAAATGTGTGGAGCACCCAAGCCAGCACCAGAAGCTGAAGAACAGTGTGTAAGAGACAACTCCTATTTGCTATTGTTTTTGTGACTGATCTGTATACCTTTCGAATCCACAAAATTACAAACTCCAGGAGGATCGGGCCTAGAGCAGGCTGGCTGCTCAGCTCTTCTTTGCCCCTTCTTGGCTCCTATCTGCCTGAAGTCTTTGTTCTGTCTTCCCCAGTCCTGATGGGTGCCAACCCTCCAGGGGGGGAAGGGCATGCCCCCAGCAGGAAGCGCTGTCAGAGACAGAGTTCCAGGCGGCAGCAGGAGAAAGCTGTTCCCTGCTGTACCCTCCAGAGCCCCCAAGTTCCTGGGAACCCCCACATGGCCAAAGCCTCCCTTTGTCCTGAAGGTCAGGAACAGAGGGCCAGCTGTGGGGGAGTTCCGTTGCCCTGCTCCCGACGGCAGCCCAGATGTGCGTGTTTGTACAGCCGAGCCCAGGCTCTGAAGGGGCCTTGTTGAGGACTCTGAAAGGGGGGCTTGTGAGGCTCCCTCCAGCCTCCAGGACAGCGAGCAGGAATGCAGCCCGCAGGAAGCCCCTCCTAGGAAGCCTGCCAAGTGCCCTTCCCACTGGGGAGTCAGGGACACTGGTACAAACAGGTTGAGCTTGCCAAATGCGAACTGCAAGCCTGGTTTCTGACCTGTGTCCAGGTTTCCCTTCTGCAAAATGCAGGGAGGCCCCAGTCTCCACACCATCACGCACTCATCTTGATTAAAAGTCCCGAAGTCAGGGGCAGGGTGTGGCAGCTCTTGCCTGTAACCCCAGTACTCTGGAGACTGAAGCAGGAGGACCATAAATCCTAGGCCAGCCTGGGCCACACACAAAACAAAAACAAGAGGGTTGGGGAGATGGCTTAGTAAAGTGCTTGCTTGTGCAAGCATAAGGACCTGGGTTCAGTCCCCAGCACCCAGGCGGCAGCAGGTAAACCCAGCCCTGGGAAGGCCAGGCAGAAGCAGTAGGGTCCTTGGGATCTCTAGCCAGCCTAATCTGTGAGCCTCAGATCCCAGTGAAAGACTTTGTCTCAAAAATAAGATGGATGGGGGAGGAGGGATCTGGAGAGATGGCTCAGTGGTTAAGAGCCCTTAAGGCTGCTCTTCTGGAGGTCCTGAGTTCAATTCCCAGCAACCACATGGTGGCTCACGACCATGGGATCTGATGCTCATATGTATAAATAAATAAAATAAATCTTTAAAAAAAAATAAGGTGAACAGAGCCTAGGGAATAAAACGTAAGGTCATCCTCTGGCCTCCATATCCATGCAGGCACACACACACACTGAATAAATAAGTAAATAAATGGTGACGATATGAATACAAGGTCATATCCATGCACACATGTCCACACACACACACACACAAATCAAATGACAAACAAATAAATAGAGGATCATATCCATGCACACATGTGCATATGTACATACACACACAAAAATGAGTGGTGAATAAATGAACACAGGGTTCTAGATTCAGAAAAAAATGTTTTCTGTGACTCCGTTTTTCACCGGTCAATAGACGTGACAACTCCTGCCTCGTGGTGGGGTTATCCTAAAGAGGGAATGACGTGATGGGCAGAAAAGACCAGGAACACACTGACACACAGTTGATGTTCAACAGCACTTCATGTTCTTTCTCCCTCCAGCTCCCCAGGCTCCAGATGGACATGGGGCCTGAGACTGTTGGTGTGGAGCACAGATGTCTTCCGCCCACCATCCCAGAACAAGAGCTGCTGCTGAAGGCCCCCACCCCAGGCACAGCGACAACTTAGCTGGATACCCTCGCATGCTAAACCCGTGACTTCACACCCAGGCAGAGGAGACTCTGTCTCTGTACATGGCTGACCATGTGCCCTACATTTCCACATACAATGTCTCCTCAAGCCCAGCCCTAGGGAGGACCAGTCCTTGGTCTCGGCTGGTTTACCAGATCCAGCTGTCCTTTAACCTTAACTGATATCTGGGAAAGACTGGTTCCTAGAAATAATCTCTAAGCACAGGCTTCTCCATGCATATCAATCCCTGGGCACATCAGGCCTCTAGACACAGACATTGTGGGGTATCATTAGACCATAGATATAGGTACACTCAGTACAGCTGGCACTCAGGCATGGCTCCAGAAGATGAGTTAGACATCAGTTCAGATGGCCCCAACATGGCAAGTTCCCAGAGGGTCTCTTGGAACAGTTGTTCCTGGGCACAGTCACCCCACAGGCATGTGTAGTCCCTGAATACAGTCAGCTCACAGACGGATGGTCCTCCCTGGGCACTGTTAGCAGTGAGAACACAGTCGGAATCAACCTTAAGCTTTCTAACAAAGCAGACCACGATTCAGGCCAAGAAGATGACCCCTTGTGGATTTCTATGACCCCACCCAAGGAGCCAGAGGTGGGAGGTAAATGCTGTTCCTGAGAGCCCTGTATGGTCTGCCTAATGGTAGGCAGAGGCCCAAGGGAAAGACACTAGGGGATTGGGGTTTAGAGCAGGCCTCCACCCGTCTCCTCCAAAACATTTGGCCATCAATACCAGAGGAAAATCGTAAGATATGATGGAAAGAGGACCCTTGTTCCTCTCCCCACCCTCTCTCAATACGTGAGGAAGATCCTGTGCCCCAGCTGCCAAACCTTCCAAAGATCTGAACATGTGATCCGAAGGCATGTGTCTTCCAGCTGTAAGGGCCCAGGGAGGTGGCCCTGTCTCTCTAGCCAATATCTCCAGTACTGAGCATTACACCCACAAGAAAGAGGAGGTGGCTGGTGCCTGTCAGCCTCCAAGCATCATGGAGCTGGATTTCTGTCAGATCCTAGTCTGATCAGTCCCACATCTTCATCCCAAACCCAGTCCCAGCAGGGCACAGTGCCCCACAGCTGGACTCTACCTGTTTGGACTCCGTTCCCTCGCCCTGGTTATTGTCTGAGGGAGCCTGGTTCCTGCAGGACAGTAATGCAATGTGGCATCCCATTAGCCCGAGCCTGCCCTTTGTGTCCACTTCCCGCCTCCAACCCCCACACGCATCAACGCTTCGTTGAGTCACCAGGGTAGTAGTGCACATCACATCTGTTTCAGGGTCTAGGAACAATGTGAGCAATAAACACAGGTCACCCATCCCAGGCGACACCACCCACCCATCAGCCGGGCCATCCCTGACAAGCAGCGCCGCCATCACAGGGGACAGCTCATTCCTGTTTGTACCTTCAATGAGAAAGAGAGGAATGCTCTAGTTCAAATAGGAAGAGCAGGGGAAGAGCATGCAGCAGGGGAATTGTACAGGGTGGGGGAGGGGGCCGGCAGCAGGAATGGAAAGTGGGCAGGTGATGGTCTGGTAATCAACCAAGTTAGGGCTGGCCAGCTGAGGTCCTCCAGCTGACAGAGACCAGAAGCCCAGATCCTGCAGTCATTTATCTACGTGTGCTCCCTACCCGACGGGTGTCCCAATCGAAGCCACACAAGCAAGGCAACTCCAAGAGGATTTCAACCCAGAGTCCCAACACTAAGGCTGGAAAGCGAGTCAACCAGAAAGAGATGGGGAGTATTTAAAGTGGTTCAGTCCAGTTCAGACTGGTGCCAACTGGCAGCAACCACATCTAATCGAGTCAAGCCAGCTTCAGCCAAAGCAAATCTGTTGAAGCCAGCTCCAACATACAGCTCTGCCCAAGACTGGATCGAGCTGAACCAAACTGGCTGTGACCGGCTCAAATTACCTGGGGCCATTAGAAAGCCAACTATTCACACACCTTCTCTGGTGTTACTCTTGGCCATGTATGCCTTTATGTATTCCAGCCTCTGAAAAGTGTCCTGAATTCTTTTGCTTCTAGACTGTATTTGGTCCAATTTTTTTTTTAAGTCAAGCATTGCAAGACATCCCAAGTATGTGTGTTTAAGCACATATTCACAGGTGCACTCGAGCACACATGCACACAGCTGGGTTTTTGTTTGTTTCGTTTTTGTTTTTTCGAGACATGGTTTCTCTGTGTAGCCCTGGCTGTTCTGGACTCGCTTTGTAGACCAGGCTGGCCTTGATCTCACAGCGATCCTCCTGCCTCTGCTTCCCTGAGTGCTGGGATCACAGGCACGCACCACCATGCCCAGCTGTAGCTGGGTTCTAATGCACGGCCTGTGGTAGGGCTTAGGTGTCTCACTGCAGTTTCTTGGCTGTGTGATTTTGAGGAAGTAATCTAATCTCTACCAATCTCAAGAGTCAACAACTCAGCTAACAAACAGGACCTGCTTCACAGAGAACAGTTTTCAAAACCCAGACACAGATAGAAATACATGTATAGATGTATTTCTTGAGATGGGAAGCGGGAGCTATAGCTGGCATGGAATAACCATGCGATATGTGGAAGCTCTTATTATAGTACTAGGATTAGTCCACGGCTTCCAGAGTCAGAAGATAAAAATTCAGACCCCCCTCCCAAGCTGGGGAGGTGGCTCAGTAAATAAAGTGATGGCTGTACAAGCATGCAAACATGAGGACCAGAGTTCAAACCCTCCCGTAACTCACGTACAAGCAGAGCAGATGCGCCAGCCCACTCAGGGGACAGAGATAGGGATCCCTGGGGCAAGCTGGGATCAAGACTAGCTGGAACTGGTGAGCTCAATGATCAGTATGGAGCCTACCTCCATATATAAGTGGACAATGATCAAAAAAGACACAAGACATAAACTTCCAGGTCTCCTCTTGAACATGCACATACATGTGCCCACACATGTGGACAAGCACGCATATATATGCGTAGTAAATAGTTGAGATGTTCTCTTTATTAAAAACCAGGCCGCAGACCCCTAGACTGCCATTTCCTCACTGTGTGAACTCAGGCTCTGCAGGTGGTGCCACGGAAGCCTCAGTTTCCCCCAAGTGAAAAAGGGGATTCCCACACTGTCCTCGAGGACCGGCTTGAATACTGAGCAGATGCGGTTTCCAAAGCACTGAGCACCACGGTTAGCACAGTGCCCGACACGCTGGGTGACCAGCACTCAGAACTCCAGCTCTGCCAGGTAGTGTGCTGAACCTTGGGACTGCTGGCTGGGTGCTCACCAGAGTCCCAGGAAGTGGGTGCTTTTATTATTCCCATTTTCAGGAGAGGAAGAACACCCATGTGTTGGGGAGACGGAAAGGATACATTTGCCACAGTGCAGAGGTGAAAGACTGGACCCCAGGACGAGTCGTGGGAAGAAAGGGGTGTACCGGGAAGAGGGATGCTCTGCATCCAGGAATGCCTGGCCTCAGGTCCCCAGCTCATATACTGCCTAAGTCTCATGTCTTCATCTGTCAAAGGGGAACAAGAGGTTTCTCCTTGTGGAGTTCTGCGGACTCTATCACCTATGAGTTCAACACTCAAAAATCCAAACTGGGGCTGGAGGGATGGCTCAGTGGTTTAGAGCACTGGCTGTCCTCACAGAGGACCCAGGTTCACTTCCTAGCACCCACATGGTGCTCACAACTCCAGTTCCAGAGGATCTGATTCCCTGTTCTGGCCTCTGTGGGAATGAGGCATACACACGGTGCATCGAGGCCTACACATGGTGCATGTACACACATGCAGGCAAACACTCAAACATACTAAATAAAACAAATCTTTAAAAAATAATGTTTTTGGAAAGGCAGGCTGCCTCTCTCCTTCCACAGAGACATTAGCATCCAAACCTGTGTTTGTGACAGTGACATTTCTCAGGGTAGGGGACTTCGCAGGGTGCACAGAGGTTCTCCTAATTTTTAAGAAGACACCTGTCTGTGTGTAGTCCCCTTCTAACATGGCACCTCCCCACTTCTACACACTGAACACCAGTCCACAGGGACATGGCTCCTGACTATGCTGTTACCCTGCCCGAGTTCCAAGCAGAAGCAGCCAGAGTGATGGAACCAGCCAGATGTGATGATGAGCTTGCATGCCCAGCCAGATTTCTGCTTTGCGACATCCAGTGAGGCAGGAGAAAGGCCCCAGTTCATCTGCCGAGTGACAGTCCCCCAGGGCAGGCCCGGGATATGGGCCTATTGGATCTGCACCTGTGCGGTGCCCACCTGTGACTGCCTTAGGCAGGGGCCTTTCCAAGATGCCTCCCTTCTCTGCTCCTACCCAGATGTCTGGGGCACCAATGTCCCCTGAACCCAGGGACAGTGACAGTAGTGATGGTAAAGATGACACCTGGCGTTTACTTACAACGCAACATGCCAGACACTTTTTTAATGTGTTTAATAATACACTATAAAACATACTATTATATTCTCAGCTCCTGAGACACTGGAAGCTTATCTCTATTTGAAAGGAATTCAGAGTCTACATAGCCACCCAAGGACACCCATTAGGTCAGTGATGGAATAGCGTGTGTGTGTGTGTGTGTGTGTGTAAAACACACGTGCACATGCAGAGGCCAAAGCAGGGCATTAAAGTCTTCCTCTGTCGTTTTCCACTTACTGTCTGGAGTCAGGGTCTCTTACTGAACTAGTAACTAATAACTAGTTGGCCAGTGAGCTCTTGAAATCTGCTTTCTACTCCACCCATGCAGGGGATTACAAATACACAAAGCCATTCCCAGATTTTCACGTGGGTGCTAGGGATTTGGACTTGGATCCTCAAGCTTGCAGGGCAAGGACTCTTCAAATCCACACTTCCTCATTCCAAACAAAGCCCTGAGCGGGTGCTGCCCACCTCCACCTGGATGCTCAGCACTTCCTTTTTCTAACCTTCATTCCGCCAAGATGCAAGAAAGCAGGTCCTGGGGGACCTGTAAGGAGCATTGCGCAGCTACTAACCTCCTCGTCGCTAAATAAGGATTGCTGCAGAATGTGGTGCGGACAGGGCAGGGACAAGTGCTGCATGGGTGATGAAACAGATAGGAAGCCTGATCCAGCGAGCAGCAGCCGGCTGACCTGTTAGTCAGGTCTGGTGAGGCCGAGTGGTAACCAGTACGGCAACGGCTTCCGTGACCTCACACGTAACACTGATTTTTGCTCAAGACCACTGTGGGTCCAGCCGCTCCTCAAGACAGCTTTATTTCCAGGGGTGACGCAGGGACCCGGGCTGCTTGGGTCAGACACTGAAGCCATCTGGAACATATAGTTCCTGGGCCACCAGGGCAAGGAAACTGAGTTGGAAGGCCAGCCCTAATGTCTCATTCCAGAGGGTCATCTATCACGTCAGGCCACAGGCCACTGGCCAGGTGAATCATGTGGTTGGCTACGAGGAAGGAAGGAAATCATGAAGCGCAAGAATGTAACAGGCATCAGCTGACAGGAAAATGAAGATGTTTACCAAGCAAGTCCTGATCAATTTTTATTGTTGTTGTTTATTTTTGAGACAGGGTCTCACTGTCTAGCCTTGGCTGCCTACTATGTACTATGTAGACCAGACTGGCCTCAAACTCACAGAATTCCACCTGTCTCAGCCTCCTAAGTGCTAGGACTAAAGGCATGACTCACCACATTCTGCCCTAATATTCACATTCTTTTATTATTATTAAGTTTCTTTTTCTTTTTTTCTTTTTCTTTTTCTTTTTTCTTCTTGAGACATGATTTCATATAACTCAGGGTGGCCTCAAACTTGCCATGTGGTCAAGGATGAGCTCAAATCAGGCTCTAATATTCAATTTGGTTTTGATGATGTTTCTTTTGTTGTTTGTTTGTTTGTCTGGCTTGGTTTGGTTTGGTTTGGTTTGGTTTGGTTTGGTTTGGTTTGGTTTGGTTTGGTTTGGTTTGGTTTGGTTTGGTTTGGTTTGGTTTGGTTCGGTTTGGTTCGGGATGGGATTTCTTTGGGTAGCCATGGCAGTCCTGGAACTAGCTCTGTAGAGGAGGCTGGCCTCAAACTCCCTGAGAAGCCTCCCGCCTCTGCCCCACAAGTGCTGGGATTAAAGTTGTGTACCACCACCTCCTGGCTTGTTTGACTTTTTTGAGACAGGGCTTCACTGTGTAGCTGGGGCTGTCCTGGAACTCTCTCTATAGAACAGGCTGGCCTCGAACTCACAAAGATCCACCTACATCTGCTGGGACTAAAGTCATGCACTGCCACTGCCCAGCTCTATTTGTTTTTAGATTATATTACATATATTTTCTCTGTGTGTGCACATACACACAGCTTACAGGAGTCAGTTTTCTCCTTTCACCACATGGATCCTTGGGATTGAACTCGGATTATCGGTTTGGGTGGCGAGCACCTTCACGGCTGAGCTATCTCAACAGCCCCTCTAACATTCACTGTAAAAAAGAAGATGGTACTATTGCCATGTCACTCTTGGGCTGGACCTGAAGTGACATGCCCAGTGCTGTGTTTTCAGAAGTGTCCGAATAAACTGGATTCCCATGAAAAGAGATCAAGTTTGGGAGGGAACTCAAGAGCTGAACCTTCTGAGGAAAAATTGAAAGGATGTTTTGTCTGGGAGACAAGAGACTTCAGATCTTTGAAGGGCTGTGAGTGGGCACAAGACATAAATCATTGTTCAAGGCTCCAAGGGGCAGAGCCAGACCAGTGAGGGTGACATAGACAATTCCAGTTCAGAGAGAAAATACTCCCTGTCCCAAAAAATGAAAACAGCCCAGAACATCATTTGAGTTCCAGTATCAGAAAATTCAAGTATCAGAAGGAGTGGAAACAAACATGGGATAGGAGGAGTGAAAACAGACAGGCGGGGTCTGAATGGTGGGTGCAGGGAGCACATTCCTATTCAGATCTAAGCCTGGTGTTGGGATAGATCAGACCCTCAGAGCCCTTCCTAGTCTCAGTGTGCTAGGCTTCTACCAGGACAGCAACAAAAACAAACAAACAAACAAAAAACCCACAACTCTATAGCTTATAGATACAGGTTTATTTGTCAGGGGTAGGACAGACTGTCCAGATCTGTCCCCCGTGGAGAAGGCCTTCTCCCCATTGCTCTGAGGTAACAAGCTTTGTGTCTGATGCTTCCCTCTCTCAGGGACACTTATGAAGGACACCCAACGTGAAAACAAATAAAAGGAAATCACCCCATCAGAGCTATAAGTAATAATCAATAATTCAAAGCCTTGATAAAGTCTTACTGGAGAGCGCTTCAGAGAGAAGGCACGGGCTGAGTTTCATGGTTAATTCAATGTCAATTAGCTGATTGCTAACTTCCCTCCAGCTAAATCGCATGCAGTGCAGGGGAGAGAAATCAAACGTGCTCTCGCTTTAACAAGCCTGGTGTTTCAATCATTCATCTCTGGCCGCAGGCTCCGAATCACTGTCAACAGACATTCCCTCACAGTTTTATCAGCCATTTTCTGCATGCCACTGTTTTCTCTGCTGCCCTTAATTGTCCCGAGACTGTACCAGGAACCCAAACTCAAGGGAAGCCTTCAGCTTCCTGGAAGGCATTAGACCCCAACTCCTGAAACTCAGTTTCCCCTGATACCCTCCTCCAAGGCATGCTGTGATCATTGCATGCAAACAGGAATAGATCCGGTGCACAGTGAAGGTAACTTTGCTCTGTCCCAAGTCCTGAGTCCAGTGCCTGGCTCACCTTCCTCCCTGTGAGCCCCTGTGGAGAGTGACTGTCTTCAGCACCATGGCCAGCGCCTACGCCTGCAGGCTGAAGGGCTCCCAACTGAAGAGACTGCAGAAAAACAGACATGAGAGGATCTCAAAGACCCATGAGGTCACCACCCACCTTTGCATAGAAGCAAACAGGCCAGAGAGAACAAGGAAATTCTCAAAATTATTAGAAACACTCCAGCCCACTCCCTCCAAGGCACAGTGGCTCCAATCTCATGCTGACCCACAAATGGACTGGACGATTTTTAGTTTCTTCTTGAGATTCTTTAGGATGTGGAGAACACAAGAAAAAAAAGTTGCTGATACTTCCCTGACCCAGGGAGGTACTGACCGATGGAAGATTATCAACTAAAGCCCCAAAGGCTCGTCCTTGCCCAAATTTCCTGCAAAGTCCCCTTTGCTGCCCACCACCAGCACACACTGACTGGCCTTTGAACTCACTATGTAGCAAAGGATAACCCTGAACTTCTGATCCTCCTGCCTCTATCTCCCAAGTATTAGGATCAAAGGACTGTGCCACAATAACCCAGTTTATGTGGTGAGCAGGGATCAATCTTAGGACTGCATGCATGCTGGGCTAACACACTACCAAATTAACTACATCCCTAGCCCCAGATTGGGATTTTAATGGGTCTCCCACAGGCCTTGAGCTATGCACAGCATGGAACTACTAAGGGTGACTCCTGGCATAGCCACCACCTTCCCAGGCAGGCACACATCCTCTTCATCAACGTACAGCACACCCACACCTCAGAAACTGCACCCACTTGCATAATGAGGGCACAGAGGATGTCCTGTGTAATACAGAATAACGCACAGGCCCTGCCAACTCCTCTGCTTCCCTTAGGTGACAGCAAAGAAAGCATGTCCCCCCTCCAGCCTCCCTCATCACAGGCTGCCCCTGAGCTGGGCACATTAAGCCTATCCGTGCCAGCTTCCGCTTGAGGATCTGTAGGCTGCTGGCCTGAAGAAAAGAGAAGCACCGCTGTTTCTGATCCTTTTTCTTCAGTGAGGCATTAAGAGTGAAAATCTACGGATCCAGATTTGAGTTCTACTCCTACTACGTAATGGCTGGGAACCTCTACACTTCCTGAGTCCTACTTTTCCTTTATTTATAAAATGAGGCGCGTGAAGCTAAGTGTGATAGGACACGCCTGTAATCCCAGCACTCTGGGAGGCAGAGGCAGGCGGATCTCTGTGAGTTCAAGGCCAGCCTGGTCTACAAAGGGAGTCCTGGACAGCCAAGGCTATGCAGAGAGACATTGTCTCAAAAATCAATAATAACAATAAATAAGGAGCATGTAGCGGCTAACTTTAAGGGATTGAGTGGATTAAAGGATGAAATTCATACAAAAAACTCAGCATGATACCCAACACAAAGTACTTCCTAACTAGTATGATTTTTTTTTTCATGAAAGTTTCTTTTGGACCTGGAGAGATAGCTCAACGGTTAAGAGCACTGTCTGCTCTTCCAAAGGTCATGAGTTCAATTCCTGGAGACCACATGGTAGCTCACAACCATCTGTAATGTGAACTGATTCCCTATTCTGGCAGATGTAAATGCAGATAGAACACTCATATACATAAAATAAATAAATCTTCTTTAAAAAAAGAAAAAATTTCTTTTCAAAAAATTCTCATCCACAGGTATATTCCAGAAGAGGTCCTACTCAGAGGCCTGGGTCTTGACTCAGTGTGAAGTCAAGTTCAAAGCTCTACAACCTCATGACCAGCCTTGGAAAAGCCCCTTCCCGATGAACCTGTTTTCTTCTCTATTAAATGGGAACGTGGAGCCTTCAGCAGCTTCCCTCCAGGAGGTGCCACCAGGACACCAGCAAACCATGAAAGCTCAGGCGGTGTCAACCTGGGACGCTGAGCTTAGCTGCCATGTACATGGCACGTGGGACCTGCTGCTTCCCCGGGGAAACACAAACGGAAGCGTTGAGATTCACTGTTCACGAAATCTCGTCAGCTGACCTCTCTGGCCTCTGCCAGCTCAAGGCAATCACTTCCCGGTTTATCTGAGGAGATTCAGAGGAGCCAGCCTGAGGTTCCAAGGGCTGAGCCCTTTCCCACACTTCACCTGCACCCTCACCAGCTCCATCCACAGGTGCCTCCTTACGCCTCGCCTCTTTTTTCTCTGTGACACCCCTCACTTCCTCTTTCTTCTTCAGCTATTTGTCCTCCTGCTCTGTGCCCAAAAGTCTGGCCTCAGAGGCTGGGCCTGGGCTCCCCTGGTTGGGTCCAGCTGGTTGAAAACACAAGCAGACACTGGAGGGAGAAGAGATGAAGATTTGCTCCCCTCTCCCTCCAGGGTTTCACCAGGACAGTAACTCCATTGGCATTGCCCCAACACCCAGTCCCCCAGGTTCCACATCACACGTTCCCACTTCCCCTCAGCAGCCCCAGAGGTAAGGCCTCCTGCATTGCTGGTCTCAGGGATCGAAGTCTCTGGTTGCTCCCTGAATTCCACGCCCCCTTGCCTCTGTATGAACCCTGTCCATCACAGCAAACCATCCTTCTGGGGCCCTGACCAGACAGCCCTGCTCACTCTTCAACACACTCCATTTTTCCCTGATATGGGTCCTCCTGAATGCGCGGTGGGAAATACCATGACTTCCTGTGTTGCCGCTGAGTAGAGACCACCCATGGGTACTGAGGGATGGAGAGGCTGCTGCATCAGGCCAACCCACACACACAGAGCCAAGGGCACATCTTCCCTACAGGTCAGGGGAAAGTAGGAGCAGCGTAGAACATAGAACAAAGTCGGAAAAGCTGGGCTGAAGCAACCCCTTCACCACATACCACACAGTTCATTCCTGAGGCCCACTTCCGCTTGTGAGACAGACATGAGACCTCACCCAAGCTCTTAGATATCTTCAAGCCGATGGTGAGGACATGGTCTGCGCATTGTGCCATGACCCAGGCAGGAGAGTTCCTGCGGAACTCTCGGGAAGGCCCAGCAGGGCTCCAAGATGGAGGAAGACTGGTCAGGGGGACAGCCATCCATGCGTGATGATGCCTTCTACTTCCCCAATGTCAGTCTGAGGCTACAGCCACAGAAGGGATGAAACTGGGAAGGAAGTCATGGCTGGAGTTAGTTTGGAGGTGAGAACTGGGATGGGGTGGGGCTGAGACCAGACACCAGGTGGAGGCTGCACTAAAGCTAGGTACGGTTATAAAGTGAGGTGTGTCGTCTTGTCTGAGGTAAGATCTAGTGGGTTAATCTGACCACGACTAAAGCTGTGTGGGAGATGGAACACGGTCAGGCTAAAACTAAAGCCAAGACCGTGACGGCTGGAGCTAAGGTTGGGCCAGGACTGTTTGAAGCCGGGCTGAACTGGGGCTGGGGAAGGCGGGTCAGCCCCTGGAGCTGCGGCTGGAATGTGATCTGGGTCCAGGGGTAAGACAAAATGAAAACAGGAACTGGGCTGCAGGATAGCTTAAGACTGGATTTGGGAGCAATCAAAGGAACAGGACAGGGCTTTAGGGTCAAACTAAAATTGGACCTTGAGTGGGTTTGAGAGTAAAATTGATGTTGGGGTCAACGATGAGAGGGAAACTGAGCAGGGGCCAGAGCATGAGACTCAGGACTTTTCTCTGCCCGCTCGGTCATCTGGAGAAGACACCTGACCCTACAGAGGAGACACTGCACACCTGCGGCTGGCCCCTCCCCTCTCTAGTGACCACCCCATCCCTTCATTTCCTACTTCCTCTATGCTCAGCCAGCTGACAGAGGTACTGCGCCCTGGAACGGCTGCAGGCCCAACACACAGGGCCCCTCATGGAGCTATTTTCTTTCGGCGTCCATAACTTTTCTTTTCTTCTTATGGAATATCCCTTATTTATTATTTGACGGTTTCATACATGTTAAAAAACGTATCTTGATCATATCCACCCCTTTTCTTTTGTCTGTTTCTATGTGCGTAATGTGTATGCATATGTGTACATATGTTCAAATGTGTGGATGCATGTATGTGAGCGTGTGTGCGTGCATGTGTGTGTGGGGGTAGCGGGGGGGGGCTGCACATCCATGAGTGCACACATGTGTGTGGAGGCTCAAAGTTGACATCTTAAGTCTCTCTTGATCACACCCCAGCTTATGTATTGAAGCAGGGTCTAAACGCGGAGCTCACTGTTTCAGCTCGTCTGACTAGCCTGCTTGTTCTGCGGAGTTCTTGGTCTCTACCTCCCGAATTGGGATTACAGGCACCCATCAAACCTACCTGGCTTCCTGTGTGGGCTCTGGGAAGCCAAACTCTGGCCCTCACGTTTGCATGGCAAATGCTTCACCCACTGAGCCATCTCTCTAACCCTGGATTCATCGCTTTTCTTGCTGCTGCAACAAAATCGCCGACGAAAGCAACAGAAGGGAGAATTTATTGTGGTCCGAAGACCGTAGGGATGTAACCCATTGTGTTGGAGAAGGCACAGAGGCAGGGGCATGACACAGCTGACCACATCCCGTCTGCAGTCAGGAAGCAGAGGAAGATGAGCACTGGATCTTGACTCTCATCTTTTTTTCCCCTTTAACTCAGTCCAAGACCCCAGGCCATGAGATGGTGTGCTCATGTTCAGGGTGGGCCATCCCTCCTCGGTCAAGCCTCTCCCGAAACACCCTCACAGGTCTCCTGAGTGACTCCAAATCCAGATGAGTTGACAACAAAAATGGACTGGGACACGTTCATCCCATTTCAGCTTGACACCCAAGCATTATCACTTCGATCCATAATAGTTTCATTGTGGGTTTTTAACTGGTTGTTGCCATTTTGAGACCAAGTCCCTGTGTGTAGCCCGAGCTAACCTCAAACTTGCATCAGTTCCCCTGTCTCAACCTCCCAAGTTCTGGGATTACACATTTGCTACTTTGCTGGTTGGAGCTTGGGTGTCGTATGGAAAGAAAAACAGTAGTGTAAGGGCCACAGAGCTGGGTGCACAGCTCAGAGCTGTGAGTGAAGGCCAGGCAGATGGGTGTGTCGGAAGGCAGATGATGCCACCACAGTATCACAGGCCTATTAGCCCAGCACCTGGGAAGTAGGGAAATCATGCGTTCAAGGATAGCCTCAGCTGCACAGCAAATTTGAATCTAGCCTCAACTACATGAGATTCTGCTGAAGTGAGGCAGGGAGGGAGGGAGAGAGGAAAGGTGGTAGGGAGAGAATATGGGTAACAGGTCCTGGAAGGTCTTCAGACATGATAAGAGCCTCCTAGGAGATTCAAGGTTAGTGTGGGACAAACATGACAAAGTGATAGACTCCAGCTAGGAACCAAGGAAGGTCCCATGGAAGGAGTGGCAAAATCAGCTAAGCTGTGTGACACCGAACATGTGATTTCCCCTCTGAGCCTCAGAACCTTTTTGTCTGTGTTTGTTTTGTTTGTTTGTTTGTTTGTTTGTTTGTCTGAGGTAGACAGGCAGGACACATACGATTTTGTGCAGGCTGGTCCCTAGCTATGGCAATCCTCCTGCCTCAACCTCCTGAGTGCAGAGATTACAGGTGGGAGCCACCACTACTAGCTCTTAGTGTCTCCTTTCAGGTGGTGATTATTTCTATGTTGGGAGGGCTTGATGTTCCCAAGCAAACCAGATGCCAACTAGTGAAAGGGCAGAAGCTCCGAGAAGGCACCTCCCCAGCCAGACTGTCTCCCGAAGTCCCCCACCCTTCAGGGTGCCAGGCCTGATCTTCACAGCTCTTAGGACAGCTCCAAGCCGTACTAAAACTTAATGACAAGAAACCTGAAGGGTCACGAAATTCCACACAGCACAATTTACAGAGGAGATGTATTAGGGTGGGGGGAGGAGATGCTGAGTCCTCAAGGCTCTGGGGCGGGGTATAGCATCAGCCCAATAAAACTGGTCCACATATTTCCAGCCCAGACAGCACGCCCTGCACCACCTCCAGCCAGCAGCAGACAGGGACCCTGCTTGGTAGGAGACTGCATCAGACTCAACCTGCCCGCCCTGCTAGTCCCTGCCAGGCTGCCTTATCCTTGCACTGTCCGACTCTCCGGACCCCAGGGCCCTCCTGCATCATCTCTGCCACTGTGTGGTGGACTCTAGGCCCGAGAGAGGAGGAACTGAAAAGCAGGAGCTTTGAGAGAGGGCTTCTACTGCAGACACTCAAGGGACAGGACAGCACCACTCCAGGTCAGCAGTGTGTCCTGGTGGTGGGGGGGGGGGGTCTTGTAGTCAGGACAAGAGAACAGTTCATAGTTGCCTAAAGGAGAATCTGAGGCAATGCTATGCTGTATCAGGATCTACAAAAGAGCAAAGGTGTGTCTGGGTCTGTGTGTGTGTGTGTGTGTGTGTGTGTGTGTGTGTGTGAGCACACATGCGTGCGGCTGTATGTGAGTCTGGCACGCTCTTATACATGCGTGCACACACTGGTACGTTTGGAGGACAACTTCAAGTGTCATTTTCAGCCAGCTACCCACTTTTTTTTTTCTTGAAAAAAGGACTCTCACTGGCCTAGAACTCTGGGTGGGCCAGGGTGGCTGGCCCCCCGAGCTAGTGGATCTGTCTAGCGCTGGGCTAATAAGCACACAGCACCACTAGCTTTCTTTAATGTGGTTCTGGGGATCTCCCCAGTCTGACAAAGACTATTTGAATTACTGAAGACCGAGCCCTTCCCTAACCCCCCACCATCACCACATACACACACACACACCAGCTGTCCCTGCCTAGGGCAGAGGGAGAAGCTGCAGTCTTTTAGAACCCTCACCATGCCTTGTTTTCTGTTTTATTTACTTTCTTTTTTCCATGCCTTTTCCTTAATCATTTCCTACTGGCCCCTTCTCTCTTATCTGCTCCTCTTAACTCCAATACCTCTGATCTGTTCCCTCCTCCATTCTCTACTCCGGGTTTACTGACTCCCTTGTTGTTCACACATAACCCCAGGACCACAGTCTGCACTGCTCAGTCACTTAGTCACCTTGCTGAAGTCTGATGGGATCCAAACCAATCTAACAAAGCTTGCACCTTCCCTGCACACTTCCTGAACCCCTTTCCCACTTAATTCTTTTCTCTGTGGCACATGTCACTAAATGCTTTCTTTTCAAGGCTCAAGAGACGGCTTAGTGGTTAAGAGCACACACTGCTCTTGCAGAGGACCCCAATTCGGTCCCAGCACTCACGCTAGGCAGCTCACAACCACCTGCAACTCCAGTTCCAGGGGATGCAGCACCCTCTCCTGGGGCACCGCGTCCACAGGGCGCATAGGTAGGTGTACGTGCAGCCAGAACACCCACACACAAATAATAGAAACACAACCTTTTTTTTTTTTTAAAGGAGTAAGGAAAGAAAACAAGCCAAGGAGAAATAAAACAAATTCGAGCAAGCATTCTGGGGAAAGGTGAAGAGCAGGAGTGCGGGGCTTAGCAGGACCTTTGTGCAGGTTCCAGGACTGTGCTGAAGGATGCCACTGCCCCAGGCCTGGAAGACATGTGCATGTCTGGTTCATACGCTGTCATTCGTTTTTGGTTTCTCTGTAGCTGGTCTCAAACTCACAGTCTTCTTCCCTGGGCTCCCAAGTGCTGGAATTACAGGGGCATTTGCTGCTATAATTTTTTTATTTTTATTTTACTACGTGTGTGCGTGTGTATGTGTGCCATGGCACACCTGTGTTGTCATAGGACAACTGTAAGAAGTTGGTTTTCTCTTTCTACCTTCATGTGGTAGACCCTTATGTGAACCAAGGTCTCTATGGCATGAGTGCCTGTGCTTGTTGAGCCATCTCACAGATCCTGCATTTGCTTATTTTCGAGGCACAAATACTCCCACCACTCAAAGAACCAAGGTGAATTCACTGTGCTTGACACCTACAGGCCTGTACAAGTGTCTCCCAGCCTGTAGGCTGCTGCGTGGGGTGGCCTTTAACCACCCACACTTCTTAGGACTAGCTTCCATATGTCTCATTTGGTCTTCCCAGGGAGAGGCCAACTCAGGTATGGAACTTGTGTGACAAGATGTCAGCCACCTCCTACTCAAGAGAATTCTGGGAAACAATGTCGGTATATGTGCTTTCTTGACACAGGAACTCACTAAGTTGCCCAGGCTTGCCTCGGATTCACAATGTAGCCCAGGTTGGCCTCAAACTCTCAACTGTCCTCTTTGTTGACAGTGCACGTGGGTGCTACCATGTCTGGCTATGGAATTCAGATTCCTCCCTCCCCCCTCCCCACCCCTGCCCATCCCTCTCAGCCCTGAACCCATTGAACCCATGGCCACATGGATATGCACATACCTGCCTCTGAGAAGGACCAAAGTCATAAGTACTTATTGTATCCGATATGGCTTGGGGACGGGGTTCCCCAGGTTCCATGCCCAATCTCCTATGCAGACAAGTTTCCTTTAGAAGACCTGTCCCCTCCGAGGGGCTCTGTCAGACCGAGTGGAAAGCCAACTTCAGAGGCTTGGGCCTGGGCCAGTCCCACAGAGCGCTCTGCCACAGGGGGAGGCCACCTTGCTCCCTGCCTCTTCCCACCTCCTCCCTAGCAGGTTATCAGCGTGGAAACAGGAAGGCTGGCAGGGCCATTAATAAAACATGAAGCAGAGCTCTGCCCCATCAGGCTTCGGAAGCAGGCGGCAGCTCAGGCCCTCTACTGCCCCGGAGGGAGAGAGCCCCGCTTCCGGGCCTGGGCAGGGGTATCCTCTCCTCCTCACTGATGCCAGACACCAGGGGTCACCTCCATTTTGCTGACTGCTGTTTCCCTCCCCAGTGACCTGCAGAAGATTCAATCCACACAGAAAATTCTCTGGCCTGGGACACGGGAGACCAGGAATTTGATTTTAAAAAAAGGTAAACAACTCCTGCCGTATGGAGAGAAATTGAAGTATGTAGAATTAAGAAGGCTGCAAAAGAACAACCCAAGCCTTGGTAGCAGATCCGAATTCCAGCCCAGACCCACCTACTGGGTGACCTCAGACAAGTCGCTTTACTTCTCTGAACCTCCGGTTCTTTATCTGCAAAGGCAGAGATGACAGGAGAAATGGTGAGGAAAAGCCAAGGAGGTGCTGGGACCTTCCTGCCACACCGCAGATAGCCAATACAGGGCAGCCGGCTTTTACTTTGATGACAGGGAACCCAAGCAAGCTCTTGACTTCCCTGAGCCCACCGGAAGATCAGTGCTCTCCCTGTGGCAGGAGAGTATAGCGGGTGGCCCATTTGTTTGCCACCCGCAGAAAGTCCTTCTAGGAGGGCACAGTAAAAGGGGAAGCCGAATCAAGACAAACGTGAAGGGATGGGAACTGGTCCTAGAACTAGAACTGGGGGGTTTGAAAGGCCTCAGGGTAGAAACTCAGTAAGTTTAAACATGGAATTGGGGAGAACGGAGAGGTAACAAGGAAGCAAAGGGCTGGGTCACCTGCAAAGGTGACAGAAGTCAAGGTGAAGGAGACTCGGGCTTACCCTGCGTCACCATTTCGATAGGATGAACCTCCTTGCCAGAAAGGCTAGTCTGTTAAAGGCATTAGGCATGTGTAGGGATGTGGATTTGGGGCTAATGGTTGTGTCATGAGGGCCCTACCTTCACTGATGAAAGGTAGAAATCTAGGGGCTGGAGAGACGGCTCGGTGGTTAAGAGCACTCACAGCTCTTCCAGACATCCTGAGTTCAATTCCCAGCACCCACACGGCAGCTCACAGCTGCCTGATGCCTATGCAGATGTACATGCAGACAAAGTACCCACATACACTAAATAAATAAATAAATCTTTATTAATAAAGAGAAAGAGGAAGAGAGGAAGGAAGGAAGGAAGGAAGGAAGGAAGGAAGGAAGGAAGGAAGGAAGGAAGGAAGGAAGGAAGGAAGGAAGGAAGGAAGGAGGGATCTACAGAGGTGTGCCTTCCAAGGATGTGTCTTACCTGGCCCCCTACCTGGCCCTTCTCCGCTTTCTGGCTGCCATGACCTGAGCAGCTTCCCTCCAACAGGCCCTCCCCTACAACACTTCTCCATACAAGCCCAAGAGCAGTGGAGCCAGCAGGCCCTGAGTAGAAACCCCAGACAGAGTGAGCAAAATGGAATCCATCCCGCTAAAGGGTTCCTCTCTGGTGTCTGTCACGACAATGAAATGTCTGTCTCACCAGCCTGCATCCAGTGAAAGCTCTTCCAGGGTTATGAGCTGAACACAGACATATTCACCACAAGCTAAAAGCCTCCCCCTGGTGACTAAGAGGCTCTGAGGCAGCACTGGCCACAGAGATGCCATTCGAGATTCATGTGTGATTTGAATTTTTCCAGTGACACATCCAAAAAGGCAAACAAAGCTGGACATAATGACTAACGCCTGTCTCATAGCTCTTGGAAGGTAAGTTCCTTCCAAGACAGAAGTTCATGGACATCCTTGGTGTCCAGTCTGAGACTGGTGCCAGCCTATTCCATATAAGAATCTGCTGTTGAGGCCAGAGAGATGGCTCAGCGGTTAAGAGCTCTAGCTCCTCTTCGAGAGGGCCCAGGTTCAATTCCCAGCACCCACATGGCAGCTTACAACTATCTGTAAATCCAGTTCAGGGGATCGAACACACACACACACACACATACAGGCAAAAACAGCGATACACACACAATAAAAATAAAATTACATATAAAAAAGAAGTAAAACTAACTTTAGGAACATATTTTATTTTACCCATCTCAATTCAACATCTATATGAAAAGAATTCCTAGAGACATTTTACTTTTTTTTTTTTTCTCAGACCAAGTTTTCGAATTCAGTGCATGTTTTATGCTTACAGTCTTTCAAGTTGGCCTGGTCTTGTTTTAAGGCCCTTGAGTTACATGTGGCTGCCGTTGGGGACGGAGGTGGAGGGGTGCAGAAAGAAAGCAGACTCAGGCAGAGGCAGAGGTGCAGAGACAGGCCTAGGGTGTGTGGTGAAGCCACAGAAGGAAGGCATTCTGGGGAGGTGCTGTGAGAGGTAAAGGGGGCAGGGCTGGAGTGAGCTCCTGGGAAAAGCTTCTGTCAAATGGTGACCTGACACTGTGCTGTAGGGACAACACAGCACTTACCTAACCCTTCCAGGCTAGCTCAGTGGGCCAGCAGCTAGTCCCTTCGGGAGCTAATAAAAGCCAGAACCTGACCTCCAACCAGGGTCCGGGGAAGGTGGGTATGAGTTTGGAGCAGGCATCACTTCTGGGAGAAACCATTCGTAAGCAAGCACAGCCCCTACCTGGAAGTGGCTTTAGGACTGACCTATACCTCAGAAGGGGCTTGCCCTAGGACTGAGAGTGGCGCCTGATACAGGCTTAACAATAGGACCCCAGAACCTGGGTCTGCTCAGGCCAGAAGCCTTGGGAGCGAGGCTACGTCTCCACATTGGCTACACAAGGAGGAGCTGGCACTGTGTAAGGCCAAGGGCCACCGGGGCCACCCACAGGACTCCTTATTCACCTGAGGTAGTAACCTGCTGCCTGGGAATCTCTTAGACTTGGGCTCTACAGTCACACCATCAGTAAAATTGGGTGTTATTTCACGATGCTGTGGTCTGGGTGGATGGTCTTCTAAAAACTGATGCTGAGTTCTGATTCCCAGAACCCCAGTACTTAGAAGTGACTGGGTTGTTAAAAAGGATTAATGAAGCTCTCATGAGCATAGAACCCCCTATTAAAAAAAGAAACTCAAGCCCTCACGTCCACCAGACTCTTCCACATGCCCATCTTTTTCTTCTTTTCTGATGCAGCATAAGGCCCTGGCCAGAAGCACCCAGCTGATCTTGGACTTCTGGCTACCAGAACCATGAGCTAAACAAATACCACTCCAAAGGCTTGGTGTCAGCAAGAGGTCCGCAGCCCAAGACCCTGGCTCCATCCACCAGGCTAAGGGGTTTGAAGGTCACAAGTCTGGTCTAGAAGGGGCAGAAGCATTGTGCAAGATTTCCCACCAAGTTGGACAGCCACTACCAACCCATAGCCAAGACAGACCTCTTCCTTGGCTCTACAGAGGGGGGCAGTTCCACTGCATAAAGAGTGTCCCCACAAACCAGATGGGGAGAAGACAGAACAGAGGATTCACAGAAATAAAAACACTGGCCAGCTCCCCAGAATACTAAGTTGATAAACAGAACTGAGCTGCATGCTGCATCAGCAGGCAGATGGAGGAACAAGAGATAGATGGAATCATAGGTCGTCAGATAGGTGGGAGGAGGGACGCCTGGATCCATGGATGGGTATGTGTGGATGGATGGACGCGGGCATCCATAGGTAGACAAATGTGGTTGGATACATGGCTGAATACATGGATGCATGCCCGAGGAAGCAGGTAGGTGAGTAGGTGGGTAGCAGGCAAACTGAAGAAGTATCGGGCTTCTCCCTTGGCCTCTGAATTTTGAGGGAACTTCTCTCATCACCTCTTTTGCACCGCAAGTCAGTGAGGACCTCAGACCACGGGTGTCAGCTAAGAGCATGGCCTCTGGTGGCTGTTGGGAACCAGAAGCCCACCCTGCCTGAAGCTTTGTGAGTGCTACATCGGAAGGAACAGAATGGGCTGAACAGGCCACATTGCAGCCTTGCTGTCTCCAGCAGAGTTAGTGAGTCTGATGAGAAAACAGTTACAGATCCCTTTTTCTGTTCCTCCCTGGAGCCTCAGACCTCAGCTGGGGTGTGGCTTCCCAAGAAGAGCTGGGACCAGACAGGTCAGCCTGGGTGGAGGAGGGCGGGGTGGGTGGAGGAGGGGGATGCTGGTGCTGAGATGGTAGAGAAGATAGGAAAACTGGGCCTGAGGTGGTCCAGACGGGTGGCTCCTCCCCACCCACCCTCGTGTTCCGGGTGGCAGATACTGGATGCCCAACGTGGTTGGCACCTAAGAAGTGGCTGCAAGAATCAGGGGGAGACCAACTATCTCTCCAGATGACTTCTGTGACTCACTGCAAAGCTGTGAGTAAAGGCAGCAATGCGTGTGAAACGCTTGGCTCAGGCAAGCATCAAGTGTTACTGATCGGCATCTAGGATAGCGCCTGGTGCACTAAACAGTCGTTGAATGGACGAATGTGACTCTCAGTGAGCTCCCCTGCTTCGAACACTAGAGGACAAGAGTATATGCTGTCTCTACAGCTACTGGGGGAAATGGACACATCAAGTCCATTCGCCTTTCCCCTCTCGCTTTAGAACTCTGCAGCTGGAAACAGGGAAGGGTCTGAGCACCGCATGCCGGCAGAGCTCCTTCCCAGCATGCCCTCCAATTTCCCAATCAAGTCGTCACCAAACCCACACACACATATCCAGGCTGACTTGCCAGCCTCAATGTTCCTCCTCCAACCCATGGCTAGGACTTGAGCCAACAGGACTCTCGACTGGAAAGTGGTACTATCTAGATAGAGATGGTCTCCAGTTTCCACACATGACAACAACCAGGAGTGAAGACTCTTGGCTCTACCATACATATGTGTGTGTGTACATATATGTATGTATGTATATACATATACATATTTATGTATATGTACATAATATACAGTGTATATATATACATAAAAATGCATGTATATACATTCTTCTATTGAGCATTTACTGTGTACCAGCTACAATGCCAAGCTCTCCACACACCTGAACTCATTTCACCCTTACAACATCAAAGAAGCTGGTATCCTATTTGGCACCTAAGCTGAGGCAGAACAGACTGGGCGCCTCGGCTCCAGGAGGCAGAGCTGGCTGAGTTCTGAATCAGAACCCCGCCACGCCCTTGCTGTGTGACCTTGGACAAGTTGCTGCAGCAGTCTGAACCTGCTTCCTCCTCCACAGAGAAGAGAGAAGAGCCTAGAGCCCCTCTGGGCCCTTGTGAGGATTAAGAAGATAATGGATGTAAACACCACAGGGTGCCAGGCTCACAGGCCTCAGAGGTGAGGTCAGGGCCTGTCCTTCCCTCCTTATCTCACCTGCCAAGGCTTGCAGGCTGAGACAGACCTCCACAGTTCCAGGCACAGGGCTGGGCGCTTCCTGCACACACACACACACACACACACACACACACACACAAGTTATTGCTGATCAGCAGTTTTTCTCTCCTTGAGTATCTCGGGCCAGGGACTGCCCTGACAGCACTCAGCAGCCAGGCCCCTTCTGCCTCTCAGTTTCTGGGTAGCTTTCTGTGCCACTTCCCCACACCTGCTGTGTCCCTCCCTGGGACTCTGGATTCGGACCTGCTTCCCTGGGTCTTAACTCCTTAGATGGCCTGCGTGTCACTATGTCCCCTCACTCCGGCATCTAGAGGTCTGGGCACCTAGACCCTGTCACTTGGTGACAGATCACACACACACACAAACGCTCCCCTCAGCTGTTCAACCCACCCATTCTGGAATCCCAGGCTCCGGTTTGCCCATTCTGTGTCCCTGAACCTGCCAATCACCTACCCACAGCGGCCACTTGCACCCCACCCAACAACTTCACCCGCATCCACACTAGCCCCGGCCTCTGCAGGGCCCTGAAGCCTGACAGAAAAATCACAGACACACTTTGACATTAATCAAAGACTCTCATAAATAAATATGTGTAAATCATATGCAAACCAGGTAGGAATTTACATCTCTCTCTCTCTGATGAGTCAGCATCTCCAAGCACCAGGGAGGCTGTCTGTCACTCGGGAGGCTTGGGGAACAAGAGCCCTCCACATCCAGGGGAGCCCACTGAATTCACGACCTCAGACGCTAGAATTTTCAACTTGGAAGTATAAATCAATTAATTGTTGCGGTGCTTTCTTTCCCCTACGCACCAGCTACTACTAAAAGCATTTAATGAGATGATACGTGAAGTGCTTAGAAGGGTTATTAGTGGTATGCACCCAGTTTATCTACCATCTTCTTCATATTATCTCATCTAGATTTCACAGTGATAGCAATAATCATGATGACAGTAATAAAAGCAATAGGTGTCCTTTCTCGGAGGCTTCCAGTACCACAGCCTCACAGGGTGCAGGCAGCAGAGGCTTGGTGTTCCACCCCCATTGCTCCAGGCCCTACCATTTCGGTACACTCTAGCCTGGCTTCCCACCGCCAGGAACTTCAGCTTTGCCTGAGGGCTTCTGCTCACCTCCAGGAAGTTGCTCTCCCCTCCTAGGGCAGGCCACAAGTGTTGGAGAGTCAGACGGCAACAGCCAGAGAAATGACCTGGCTGGTAGAGACTGACTCATCATCCAGTGGTAGAGCTTCCAGGTGCGTGCAACTCTGATGCCCAACGGCCACAGTGGGACGGGTGTCGTCGAAGCTAACTTGCTACTTGCTGACTAACGCTCCAGCTGTTGGTTACCCACCCCCTGACACACACACACACACACACCTCCATCCCGCTTTCCTGTCTCTCCCCTCTCCTATTGCCACTGCTTCCTGGATCACTTTCCTGGGGCCTGCTTTGGGGAAAGCTAAACTGAAACTTCAGGCATCTCAATCTGTCCTAGTAACCACCCCAGGAAGCAAGAATATGCCTTTATCTGGGACTCAGGCATGCTGTTCACATTTCCATCAGGTCCTGCTACAGCTCCTGCTGCTCCCTCGTTCCTGCTCTGCTAGGATAAGTCAGAACTCCAGGACACCGAGCCCATCTTCTAGCTGGGAACCTCTCTATGCTAGGTGTGCAATGGGCTGATTGGATCTTGCAAGGCTCAGAACTTTCTCAGCCTTTCCATGCCCTTCCAGCAACTCCACTGTCTCCACTGATGCCTCCTTACTTGATACAGTCTGTACTGAGACTCTTCTTCTCTTTCAGAAAGTCCTATGCTTCCTGTGGGCAGGAGCCCTGTCCTTTTCATTGTTATGTCTTCAATGCCTTCAGTCCAAAACAGGTAATCAAAATTATCAGTGCAAGACTAGCAAGATGAGTCACAGGGTAAAGGGGCTTGCCACCAAGCCTAATAAGAAAAGTTCGAGTCCCCTGAACCTTCATGGTAGAAGGAGGGAACTGACCTCATCAGGCACACATGTTCTGGCATACACAGACAGACAGGCAGGCAGACAAACACACAAACATACATACATACACACATACACATACATATAAACACATATACACAACAAATAAATAAATGTTTGTGTTTTTCATTTATTGTTTATTTTTTATTTTTTGAGACAGGGTTTCTCTGCGTAGCCTTGGCCGTCCAGAACTCACTTTGCAGTCCAGGCTGGCCTTGAACTCACAGCAATCCACTTATCTCTGCTTCCCTGAGTGCTGGGATTATAGGCATGCACCACATCTGGCTCATATATTTGTTTTTAAATAGCAGAGTCCAGCATTCTAATAACAGGCTAGTAAACCAATAAGAAAAGCAGAAGCAGGAGGTTCAAGAGTTCAAGGTCCGGGCGTGGTAGTGCGTGCGCATTTAATCTCAGCACTTGGGAAGCAGAGGCAAGCTGAACTCTGAATTCCAAGCCACCCTTGGCTACCATAAACACTAGATCATAGATAGATAGGTAGGGGAGGAGATTATAAATCAATCGATAGATAGACAGACAAACAGACAGATACATAGATAGAAAAATAGATGATAGATACCACATATACTGTGGTTACAATTTCCATCAAAAAGTCCATGTCCTGAGGCCAGCAAGATGGCTTAGCAGGTAAATGCACTTGAAACAAGCCCGATAACCTGAGTTCAATCCCCAGGACTTCCTCCATGGAAGGAGAAAACTGATTCCTACAAGTTGTTCTCTGACCTCCACGCATGTGCCATAGCATGCACAGGTACAAATAAATATTTGCGATTTAAAAAATGTAATAAAAGAACCCGTGTCCTACAAAGCCTGACAAGGTGTTAACTGCCTCCATCCCAATACAAAGCTGAGCTAAACCCAAGGTCAGGATCGAGCCTGGGCTGATACCACACCCTTTCTTAAAAAGGGAAAAGAAGCCCCCAGTCACACATGCCTGAAATCCCAGCAGAGGCAGGTGGATTTCTATGAGTTCGAGGCCAGCCTGGAGGCCAGCCTGGTCTACAAAGTAAAATCCAGGACAGCCAAAGCTACACAGAGGAACCCTGTCTCAAAACAAAACAAAACAAAAAACAACACAGGAAAAAGAAAAGGTAGTTATATTTATGCCTATAACTGTATGTTTACATGAAACACATTCATAAGTATATGTAAAGAGCTGTCACTTTGGCAGATCAATTCAATTCTCAGAACCTCAATTTCTTCATTTGTAAAACAGGGTAATTACTAGCTGCAAACATTTTTGTAAGGACGAAGCATGGAAGGGCAGGTATGAGCAGCGAGCCCAGCCCCTGCGCACGGTAATAAACCACAGCCCTCATTAAACATCGTGTATGTGTGCAGAATGTTCCAGAAAGATTGCACCAAAACATGAGTTGTTAGGAGAGGTGAGGCAGAGAGGCAGATGGAGAGCTTTTGCGTCCTATTTCAGATGCGTTCAGGGTAAAGAATCTTTGCAAATGAGACTGTGTTGCTTTTATCAGCAGCAGAAAAGTTAACAGATACTCCTATTGGCTGGAGTAAAAGTTCCAGTGTCTAGACCATGTCTCAGGGGCCCCTCACTTCCTAGCTATCTCCTCCAGCCTCCAGAAGGCTCCAAACCCTCAGGGGTAGAGGGTACTCTCCTAGGAATGGGTAGCCCTCTGATCCTGGCCAGATGCCAGGCAGGCCCCACCTGAGAGATCACTTTGCTCTATACAAACCTACGTGGCTTCTACCTTATTTCTTTCCTTTCCGCCCAGATAATGAAAAATCCAGGACCCTGCAGCTTCTCCATTGGAGCTAAGCCAGGATGTGTCTTCCCCAGTCCCTCAGGGAAAGCTCCTAACATGTGCTGGAACACCGTCCTCTCCACTAGATTTACTCCTGTTGCCTACCCCACACAGAGGCTACCAAGCCCAGATTCAGGGCCGTTCCTGGCCTTCCCTGCTTCTCCCTACACCTGCTGGCAGCAATGATTTCCACTCTTACCATTCTAGTCATCTTCATTTTGGTCTCAGGTCAGGAATTTTAGGCAGAACCAAGCCCTAACAAGCTCCTGCCCTGGTGCTCTGGGTCCATTAAGCAGCCCACTTTGGCTCCAGGCAATGACCCAGTGTGAACAGGAAGGCCCACTATCTGAGGCTGAGAGCCAGTAGAAAGCACTAAGCCAGGAGTGGCAGCGAGCACCTGCAATCCCAGAACCCAGGAAGCTGAGGCAGACGGACCAGAAAGACCATTGATTCCAAGCCAGCCTGATTTACATAGCAAGATCCAATCTCCAAAACCCGAGAAAATAAATAAAAAACTGTAAAAAAAAAAAAAAAGGAAGTAAAATGGGCACACCTTTAATCCCAGCACTGGAGGCAGAAGGATCTCTGTGAGTTCAAGGCCAGCCTGGTCTACATATCTAGTTCCAATCCAGCCAGAGCTACATAGTATGTGCATGACTAGCCTGGACAACACCCTGTTTTAAAAAAAACGTATATATATGTGTGTGTGTGTGTGTGTGTGTGTGTGTGTGTGTGTGTGTGTGTGTGTGTGTGTGTTCACTATAAACCAGGAACTGAGCTGGATCCTAGGGCACCCCAATAAAATGGAGTCAGTAGAGAAACAGACAACAAAGAGCCCAGGGAACGTGGGCTAAAAAATGTTATCACAGAGACAGACTGTGTAAATAGGGCAGAGACCATGTCTCCTTCTGGAAGGGGAGGTTTCCTAGTGTCGATGACAGTTGAACCCAGACTTGAAGGGCATGAAGCAGAGAGAAAAGCATTCTGGGAAGAAAGATTCTGGTGTACACAGGCAGGAGGCAGGGGAGGGCCTGACTGCTTTGGGGGACAGAACAGGTGCTTCTGTGTTCAAAGAGACACAGGACAAGCCCACCAATGGCTGGGACTTGATGTCAGGCACACCAAAAGCCAAGAAACACTGCTCAGAGCCAAATGTCATGCTGAGCTGGGTCTTAGTGGGAACACCCCAACCTGAGTCAGCTACTCAAAAAGGATGAAAGGGAAGCAGAAATCTTCCAGACCAGTAACCAGACTGTGAACTTTGTCACTCCCTTTAACCTTGGCTTCTGGGAGTCAGAGATGCAGGTTTGGACCATACTTTAAGACACCTATGCAACAAGCCCATGATGCCACAACTACAGGTAAACAGAGGCACTCCATGTAAGAGTTCTTCTCTAATGGAAAGGAAAGTGGGGATGTGATCCCTCCACACACTGTCTTCAGCCACGGATCAAAGTTAAGACCCCAGGGTGATTCTATCTGCAACAACAAAACTATTCCCAGGCTCAGACAGGTGTTGTTCTGGACCCAGCAGATGTCCCCAAGTCAGACACATGTCCAGAGCTCAAATAGACATTGCCCCCAGGCCGGGAAGATGTTGCATGAGGCCCAGACAGATGCTGTGCTTGGTTCAGACACATGTCCTGAGCTCAGACAGAAGCTTTCCCGGGGCCAAATAATGTGCTGGGCTCAGCCAGGTGTCCCAGCCTCAAACAGATGTTGCCTCCATCCCAGGCAGATGCTAGCTTAAATTCAGACAGATGTCTGCCACCAGAGATACATAAAGATGCTGAGAGGGCTCTAGGAGAATACCACTCCTAAATCTCCCTTTGCCTCTCCACCTGCTACCCCAAGAAAGGTTGAAGAAGGCCAACTAACAGTCCACAAAGCCACCAAACTATCTCCATGTGCTCCCTCACTCCACAGTTCCAGGCAGCCAGGGTGGGAGAAGGCAGAGCCACATAGTGTGGTGGTAAATGAACCATGTGCACCACAGAATAAGTTACATGGGCCATCCGCGCAGTGGTAGACAGCGGTAGCCAAGGCACCTGAGCTGAACGTACGGGAGAGGGACACTGAAGGAAGGACGGAAGGGCCTCAGTCCCTCACTGTGGGACTGGAGGGGAAGTCCTGAGACCCCATAAGCATAGACGTACTTTTCCCAGCACCCAAGTAACCTCATTCCTGAGTTATTTGAAAAGACTTGCTACCCCAAAGCTCAAATGCATGAAGTAAGTTTAAAAAAGGGACCCAGAGTAGGGAGAGGGTCCATCCATCAAGCTAATCCTTAGCTGTAAGATCACCTTTCTTCTCCAAGAGCATCTTACCCTGGGTAGAAAAAGAATGTCCCCCCTTGTGGCCACAGAACGGCCACCAAGAAGCTAGAACTTTGTGGATCTCCAGATGGGAGGCACAGGGTGGAAAAGGCAGCTGGTCCCTCTACCTGTGGGGGGAACCTAACCATTCCACCTGCCCTGAGAGGTCTCTTGGGGCAGCTGGCTCATGAATATATAAATAAAGCATGAACCACACCTCTCAGCAGGTGCTGGTTGGAACTTAGCTCCAGAAAGAACCCTCTGGCCCTCAAGAGCTACCCCAGGCTGAAGAAGATGAAGACAAGGTATACTTTCACACACAAGAAGGCATCTCCAAAACAGACCCTAGTGTGTGTCCACTGGTACAAACCAAACCCAAACACAGTAAAACAAACAAACACACTTAAAGGAAGCTTTAAACCAAGCATGGGAGCACACGCTCAGCACACTTACATACGCTCAAAACACTCATATACATGATATCAAAATAACATAAACTGTATGTATGTGAGTATTTGAGTATGTGTTTGTGAATGTGTGTACAGAGCAGTGAGATAGCTCAGCTGGTAAAGACACTTGTGCTAAGTCTGATTATAAGACTTCAACACCCTGGACCTGCAGAGTGAAAGGAGAGGACCAGTTCCCACAAATTGTCTTCTTACCTCTACATGTGCACCATCACACACACACCCCACTATTTTAAAAAGTGTAAACTATAGACATGTTAATTCACGGAAGTCAACATCTATACAGTCACCATACAGAAAAGCACCACAAGCCACCAGCTACCACTGCAAATACTGAAACTGGAGGTGGAGTCCCCTCTCCCAGTCACCCCAACCAAGACACCTACACCAGTCCTTCACTGGACCACAAAGTCAACCCCCAGCCTCACTCTGGGGACAAGGGCTTAAACTAGCACTCTCTGCCCTCCGCCTACCCTGCTGCGCTGAATTTTGCATTCATTCAAGTAAAAGTGAGAAGGAGAGACTGAAGAAGGAGAGAGAGAGAGAGGGAGAAGGAGGGTAAAGGGATGGGGAAGGGGAATAAAGAAAGGGAGGGTGAGAAGGAGGGAGGGTAGGAGGGAGAGAGGGAGGGAGGAAGAAACAAAGCCCAGCCCAGCCTTTCACGGTAGTTAATCCCTCTATTAATTTGCCGATTTGAAGAGCGCGTGTTTTACATAACAGCACTATGGGCGTCGACCCCAGCTCAGGATCGCCATTCTGCTAAAATAGAAGTACATTTCAATAGCACCTACCACTCCTGACTTAAATACTACAGACTAGAAAGACCATCACTCCCACCCACAGGCCTGTGGGCTGAGGTGACAGAGAAGGCTGAGGAAAGGCAGCCTCCTTCCCTTCACCAAGCAGACAGGAACTCCAATATTCCAGTGAGACTATGCCTCCTCTGCCAAAAGCTGAACCAGCTCTACCCCTACCCTCCTTGGCCTTGAGCTCTAGAGAGGGAAGACAGAAGACTAGAGTTCAGAAAGAAGAGGGATTGTGGCTTTAGGTGGTGTCCAGTACCTAGCTGGTACCCACCCATATAGACAGAATGACCCCAACACTCCACGTCCACACCTAGAGACTAGGGATCTGTGCCAGCCAGTACCTGACAAATGCTTCTAATCAAAACCACGTTCTAGTCTGGAAATACAACTCAGTGGGTCCACGTGCTTGCCTAACAGGAAGTCCTGGGTTTGATCCCCCCACCCACGCTGTGTAAGTTGGAGTGTGGTGGCACACACCTGTAATCTCAGCCCTCAGGAGGCTGAGATGGGGATCGGAAGTTCAAAGTCATCCTTGCCTACATAGCTCATTGGAAGCCAGCCACAGAAGACTCCTGCTACCCTTCAGCAAGAACTACTGGGGGAAGGCAGGTCACCAAGACATCTCAGCCGTAAAAGTGTTTGTCCTTCCCTAGAAGTTGTTCTCTGACCTTCACGCTTGCGCTGTGGCATCCACATGCCCATACACGAACTCACATCATACATGTAGATAATAATTAAAAAGTAAATAACTCATCTGAGGAAAAAGCAGTTTCTGTTCCCACCAACTCACCCAGACAGCTGGGTAGAGAGCAAAATCAAGCCACATGTGTACCCTTTCCAAGCTCCCATTGGGTGGTAGTCTGGTCCCACCTTCTTTCTCTACCTTTCTTTCTTTTTCTTTTGGAGTCAGAACACTTTATTCAGAGGCTTGGGGAAAGGCTGGAGAGGTCCGCACTGTCTGCTGTCCTCCACAGGGCAGAGCTTAGGGGTCTCCTACCTTCTTAATCACCCGAACAGGCCATCCTGCCCGATTTATAAAGGAAGCTCTGGAGAGGTCAAAGGCCACAGAGATCGGGATACTGAGACTGGCTCAGAATCCACAAGCCCCAAGCCAAGGCCCAGATGAAACCTGGGACCCTGACTCCTGGCCCTACTCTCTGTGTGCAACGAGAAGACTAGCAGGAGGGAAAGGAAGTGGGTTGTGAGTGCTACCCAAACCCAGACAGCCCAAACAAAGACCCTAAGCCCTTGGCTAGGAGGACATCCAACAGCCCAGCCGGTGGACTCTAACACTCTCTCCTTCTTTACCTCTTCCCAGCAGGCCTGATTTGCCAGGGCTCCAGGTGGTACATCGGAGTCTGCCCCCACACCACAAAGACTGAGCCTGCCCTCTGCCCTTCCAAGCCTCCAGACTAATGGTTAGAAGAAAGCTCCAGGGGCTCAGGGACCTAAGGGGAAAGCAGCCAGATCCAGCTGCCACCAACAGACACTAAGCAGGAGCGCCTCTTTCTCCCAGAGCATAGGTTCGTGAGCCCCACCAGGGACAGAGAACTCAACTGTAACAGTGAGCACATCACTGCCAGGGTGCTGATGGTGGCAGCCTCAGGAGCGTAGCTGTGTTTACAAGGCAGCCTCTGTGGAGGTCTACGCCTGTGACCTCAGGCTCTGCACACTGGAGCTTGCACAGCTATGACTCCTCCCTACAAGAGCCCTCCCCACACCCACCCCCACCCCCAACCGCCCTGAAGCTCAAAGGCCCCCCACAGCGAGGGCCCCATCTGCTGGAGGCTCGCTGACCTGTGTCAAATGAGCAGGCGCTCGGTCACACTCCAGAGCCTGGAGCGGGCTGTGCACTCTGGGAAAGCTGAGGAGCTCCTGCCTGGGGGCCGGCTGGGCAGGGGCCCCACAGGGGAGCCTGAGACTGGCAGCTAGCTGGAAGCTGCCCTGCACAGGCGAGAAGAGGGGAGGGGAGCGAGAAACAAATGAAAAAAGAAGAGCTTTTCTATCTCCTTGTAACGCTGAGAACAAACCAAGTAGACCAGACTCAGGACTGAGCACAGCCCCTTCCTGCTTTCTGGTCCCTTGTGCAGACCTGGTGGTTCCTGGTGTCTGTATATGTCTAGGGGATGGGAGGAGTCTTTGTATCTGTTCACCTGGGTAAGAGAATGTGCACAGCCAGTTCCATGGGCTAACAGATACCAAAGTGTAGCTATTTGTGTGACTAATACTGTGTGCCAGCCAAGTGTCACTGTGTTTGTGACTCCAGGGGTCCACAGGCCTGAGATAGTTTAGTGTCAGAGAAGGAAGACACATCTCAGTCTTTGTGGACATTCTGTGTTTGACCCTGTTTAGACACAGGCCATATTTATTGTTAGGCAATGGCTTTGCAAAACCGCATGTTTGGCCTACAGATACAAGACCGTATGTTCTTGCGTTGAATTAGTATGTGCGTCCCTGTGTTAGCTTTGCGTATCTGTATCTATGTGTTCAGGATGTGTGAGAGTGCACATCTCCAGGCATGTTTTCATCATTCCGTCTGCACCAGCCACATAGGTTGCCTGACTTCCGTGTGCACACCATGGCCGTGCAGTAGGGTTATAAAGAAGAGTTCTCCCTGGAACTGGGAATGTGGTGGTCCTAGAGCAGCGCTTCTCAACCGAGACCCTTTAATACAGCTCCTCATGCTGTGGTGAGCCCAGTCTTAAAATTCTTTCCATTGCTACTTCATAACTGTAATGTTGCTACTGTTACAAACTATCATGTAAACGTCTGTTTTCTGATGGTCTTAGGTGACCCCTGTGAAAGGGGTTATGATCCACAAGTTGAGAACCACTGTCCTAGGGGCCTATAATGTCCACACGTTCTCCAAGAAGAAGAAAAAGGATACCAAGATTTTCTATGTGAAACTGAACTAAAAAAAGTAGGACTCAGAACCCATATCACTGTAGACTCTACAATGTAGAGGGTCTAAAATTTCAATGCAAAGTTATTAATTTTACTTTTCATGCTGCTGCTCACCCAAGGGTAGCATCCACTATGTACAGGACACTTAAATGACATTCTTTGTTACATTCTCAGAGCCTCAGAGCAATCTTAAGATTAAAGCACCACCATCCCCACTTTAAGATGGAGAAATCACAGTCCCAAGAAGCAAGTGATTCACAAAGGTTGCTTGCTTCTGGGACTGTTAGCTTGGGGACTGAGATATGCTGGCCAACAAGCTGGTAACCTAGGCGCTTGAGCACTGCTTTACTGAGGATAACCCTCCATTCAGCACAGACCAGGGAACACAGCATCCAGGGAACCCTGGCCTGCCTACGAGCATGTTCAGAGATAAGGCTGTAAGGCCGTCATTGCCCCGAAGGCCAGAACTGCAAGGGGGAGAAGGATGAGTGGGACAGCAGAAATAAGACTCAGCTCCGCTTTATACTCTGAGGATGATGTCATTAGCTCTCCCAGGGATTAAGGCACAGGCCAAAGGATGGACAGAACAGCACCACGCCTATGGGTCACTGTTTTTCGAGCCATGGTGGCGACCCCTAAATCTGTACAGCATAGCATCTGTCTGCTGTCTAGACATTTCCCATCTTCCAGCAGGATTGGGGTAAATATATAGAACCTTAGACTGTCAAAGATGGAAAAGCAAAGAAGGTAAATTGATCCAAACCCCATAGCCCACTGTACAGACGAGGAAACAGACTTAGGTGCCCACCTAGCAGTCAGCACCAACAGGACAGAGCAGAGTAAAAGCCCTTTGTGTGGGGGGGAACTGACTCCCACCATCTCATACCACTCCCTGCTCACATTAGGGTGACAGGAGGGACTGTAAGACATTGTTAGTCCTAACTTACAAAAAGGAAACCCAAATTAAGAGAGAGCAGACCAGAGGAAGACAGGGGAAGCTCCACTTGGAGCCCGATCCTCAGAGTAATGCAGGCCTGCTTAAGGCTGGCATGAGAGACTTCAGCTGGAGGAATCCAACCCTCGGAGAAAGCCAGGCAAGGAGACCAAGAGAACTTGAGCTGCCTCAAGGTGACTACTTCCTGGACCAAGATGGAGGAAAACGTAGCATCCCTATCTGGATTCAGACACAGAAACCCATCACAGCTCCTGTGGCTAGAAGGGACCTAAAGGTGCCTGTTCTGGACTGTGGCCAATAGTCAGACAACCCTGACCTTTTCCATTCCTTCCCTTGGAGACCAGGTAGGTACTGAACTTGGGGCACTGAGGGCTCAGAGAACACTGTCTCAACCCAGGGTATAACTCTTTTTCACTGTCAACTCTGTCCCAGCCACTTTTGGATCACTCCACAGCAGCTGCCTTCAGAGCTCTTGTCTCCTTTCTTAACAGGCTTCATTCCTTAAGTGGACCTAACTAGCTAGGGCCCCCAGCTCGGCACCCTGGAATCTCCGAATCACTTTGAAGCAAGACTAGAGGCAGAAGAGGGTCTAATAGTGGACGGGAAGCCCAGCGCCAGAATAGGCAGAAGTATAGAAGCATGTAAGGAAGGGAAGCACAGACCAGCCGCAACTAAGGCCCTACTCCACTCGGGAGCCATGGGAAAGACACATCAAACAAGGACAGGGATGAAAAGATTGGCTGTGTCCCACCGTCCACTTCTCCAACAAGGATACCTCAAACTCCATATCCTACCAGACAAGCCGGAGTTGCCTCCACGGGAGGCTGGACAGCTGCCAGCCTGCACATTGGATTTCTGAAGTGCCCAACTCTCCTTTCCTGAGTCAGTCCACCCATTCTCTCCAGCAAGTTTCCCACCGGCATGACCCCACCACCACCACCATAACCAGCGGCCACGACTGACCACCGGTTCAAGCTGGGAGGAAACAGCAAGAACGGGCTCCGGCGGCGCAGGGCAGGGCCCAGTGTCCATCCCCCATCCTCCGGTGGCGCTTTCTCCTGAACCCGCCTCTACCTCGAGGTTCTCTCCTTGCAGAACCCCGGAGCCCAGCCGGTCACAGGAGCTCGCGTCTTCGCATAGAGCCTCCGCCGCCCGCTGTCCCGGCGCAGCACTCCCCACGCGGTACTCACCTGGCCTCGGCGCCCAGGAAAAAAGACGGTGGAGCCAGCGAGAGGCGTGAAGCCCGAGCGGATCCGCCCGTGTCCGAGCCTGCTGCGCTTTCAGGGCTGGAGAGGTCCAGGTAGTTGCGACGCCGAGTCTAAGAGGGAGAACAGGGAAAACCGAGACCGGGGGAACGACGCGAAGGGGAGGGCACCGTGCGACCTGGAAGGCGCAAGAGGCGAGACCGCGGAGATGAGCGGCTGAGCGGTGCGGAGCCAGGGAGCCACACCGCTCTCTCGCTCTCGCTGCAGCCCAGACTCGCGGGATCCCGGCCCGCAGGCAGCGGCGCAGCGCAGGGCGGAGTGCGGGGCTGAGTCTCTGCTTGGAGCCCGAGCGCCTCCCGGAGCCCGCAATCCCCCCCGCCTCAGTGGGCTGCGGCTGGAAACCCAGCTCGTGCGGAACGTGGGACCGACCCGGCTCCGAGTCTCCCGCGCTGCGGGGAACGCGGGGCCCACGCAACCGGGACCGGAGGGGGTGCGGTCCCAGTGCCACCCCCGCGCCACTCCCCACGTGGCGGCCGCGCCCCCGGGGCGTGAATGTGTACGCGGACGGCAGCGGGGGGGGGCATGAATGAAGCCCCAGCGGCCAATCGGCGCGGTCGGCGCGCGGGACCCCGAGAGCGAGGCCCAATAGCGAGCTCCGGGCTGCAGGCCCCGGCAGCGGGCGGGCGCGGGGGGTGGAGGCCGGGGCCGGGGGGCGGGAGGCGGCTCCGCGGGCAGCCAATGGGCGGCGGGAGGGGTGGGGCTCCGGAGCGCCCAGCGGGTCTCGGCTTTAAGTCGGCGGAGCGCGGCGGCGGGGCCCGCAGACGGAGCGAGGCGGCGGCGGCGGCGCGGCGCGGCGCAGGGCGCGGGGCGGCATGGCCACCACCGCGCAGTACCTGCCGCGGGGCCCCGGCGGCGGAGCTGGGGGCACCGGGCCGCTCATGCATCCCGATGCCGCGGCGGCGGCGGCGGCGGCAGCGGCCGCCGAGCGGCTGCACGCGGGGGCCGCGTACCGCGAAGTGCAGAAGCTGATGCACCACGAGTGGCTGGGCGCGGGCGCGGGCCACCCCGTGGGCCTAGCACACCCCCAGTGGCTGCCCACGGGAGGAGGCGGCGGCGGAGACTGGGCGGGCGGCCCGCACCTGGAACACGGCAAGGCGGGCGGCGGCGGCACCGGCCGGGCCGACGACGGCGGCGGCGGCGGCGGCTTCCACGCCCGCTTGGTGCACCAAGGGGCGGCCCACGCGGGCGCGGCATGGGCGCAGGGCGGCACGGCGCACCACTTGGGCCCCGCCATGTCGCCGTCTCCCGGGAGCGGCGGGGGCCACCAGCCCCAGCCGCTCGGGCTGTACGCTCAGGCGGCCTACCCCGGCGGCGGCGGCGGCGGCCTGGCCGGGATGCTGGCCGCGGGCGGTGGCGGCGCGGGGCCCGGCCTGCACCACGCGCTGCACGAGGACGGCCACGAGGCGCAGTTGGAGCCGTCGCCGCCGCCGCACCTGGGTGCCCACGGACACGCACACGGACACGCACACGCGGGCGGCCTGCACGCGGCGGCGGCGGCGCACCTGCACCCGGGAGCGGGCGGCGGCGGTTCGTCGGTGGGCGAGCACTCGGACGAGGATGCGCCCAGCTCCGACGACCTGGAGCAGTTCGCCAAGCAGTTCAAGCAGCGGCGCATCAAGCTGGGCTTCACCCAGGCCGACGTGGGCCTGGCGCTGGGCACGCTCTACGGGAACGTGTTCTCGCAGACCACCATCTGCCGCTTCGAGGCCCTGCAGCTGAGCTTCAAGAACATGTGCAAGCTCAAGCCGCTGCTCAACAAGTGGCTGGAGGAGACCGACTCGTCCAGCGGCAGCCCCACCAACCTGGACAAGATCGCGGCGCAGGGCCGCAAGCGCAAGAAGCGCACGTCCATCGAGGTGGGGGTCAAGGGCGCGCTCGAGAGCCACTTCCTCAAGTGCCCCAAGCCGTCGGCGCACGAGATCACCGGCCTGGCCGACAGCCTGCAGCTGGAGAAGGAGGTGGTGCGCGTCTGGTTCTGCAACCGGCGGCAGAAGGAGAAGCGCATGACCCCCGCGGCCGGCGCGGGCCACCCGCCCATGGACGACGTTTACGCGCCCGGAGAGCTGGGCCCCGGCGGGGGCGGCGCGTCGCCGCCTTCCGCGCCCCCGCCGCCCCCGCCGGCCGCGCTGCACCACCACCACCACCACACACTGCCCGGCTCCGTGCAGTGACCCTGCGGCCCCGGGTCCCCCCCGCCGGCGCGGCGGCGCCTCCGGCGCGCACTCAGCCCGCGTGGCCTGGACTCCTTCTTTTTTTGTTGTTGTTGCCGTTGCTGTTTATTCGGTTGCTTTGGATTTTACAAAAAAGGAAAAGGAAAAATAAAAAGCCCAGAAACTTTTAAACAGAACCAAACACACCCCCCCCCCCGGACCGACCCCCCTTCCCCCTCTCCGGCGAGCGGCGAAGGGCGCCCGGGAGGGAGGCTGGGTCCGGCCCGGTCCCCGGGAGAGAGCCGCGAAGATCCAGAAGGCGCCAGCTCGCGCCGGGCGCCCCCTCTGCCCGCCGCCTGCTCCCTGTCCCCATCCCCTCGACGACCCCCGCCCCTGCCCCCCCGGGCTGTTCGGGGCCGGATCCCGGCAGCGGCCTCCCCACAGCGAAAGGTAACGCGGTGCGGGGTTAGGGATTCCCGGGAGAAAGGACGGAGAGAGAAGGGAGCCCCGGCAGCTCTCCCGGGCGCGGACTCCCGGCGGCCTGCTGGTCACGGGAGGGGGGGCTGTCACTTTCTTCTCTCCGCGCCTCTTCTCTCGAACCAGGATGCGCCCCACCCCCTTACCCTTTCTTCGGGCTTGGTTGTTTTGTTTTTTTCTTTCTTTCTTCTTTTTCTTTATTATTTTTTTTTACGATTTTTATTTATTCGTGGAGCCTCTCGGCTCCTGGGGTCCTTCTAACTCCGCCCGCGCCCTTAATTTAAATCGCTGTATACTGTATTTATCGGGGCCCCGGAGGGGAGGCCGCGAGAGCCGCATCTGTGTATAAAAGCAGGAAATAGCCAAAGCTTTAATCTAGCCTAATTTATTTTCCCTTTCTCTTCCCCTCTCCTTCTTCCAAGAACGCAAAACAAACAAAAAAAACTAACAAAAAAATTTTTTGAGTGTTCATTTTTCGTTTCGTTTCACCCGAGCCCTCAGCTCGGTTCCTGGCCTAGCGGAGAGGGTCTGCGCTCCCACGCGCGCCCGGGTGGGAAGGGGCATCTCCACCCGCCAGATCGAGCACGCACCGCGGGCCGCTGCTTCCCCGCCGGGCCCTGCCCCTCCTGGCCTTAACGAACGAAACTTGGAAAAGTTGGAACTATTTTTTAACCAGCTGTAGAAATAAACCATTCTCCTAAGAACCTTCCGCCTGATTTCCCACAGCTTCCCCCTGTTCTCTTTCCAGCCCCCGCGGGATGCTGAGAGAACCCCGGAGATCGATTCTCCAAACTTGGGGTGAGGTGGGAACCATGTAAATATGTGAGATATGTACACACTTGGCGGGGGTGGGGGTCAAGAAACATTTTGTGCTTGGTTTTTATTTTTTGGTTTTCTGGGTTCTTCCTCCCCACCCTAAAGGGTTTTGTACACCCGACCAAACCGAAAAAGATATTTTAATATGGTTTCCTGATTTCTGACCCATCTCTATTTATTTTCTGGATGTGTTTGGAGCTTCCCCCTTGACTATTTCTTCATCTGTTTGTTAAGGTTTGAGCTTAAATTTTGTTATTTTATTTTTATTATTTTTGAACAATGTTTTGGTGCATTCTCTTTGTATCTTTATCGCAAAAAAAATAATAATAATGTAGACTGGGAAGTTCCCTTTATATTTATGTTATAGTAAATATTTTATTACTCACATAAACACGTACCCCAGGGCTGTGTCCTGTTCTCTTTACTGCTAGGGCTGGGCTTGTTTTGCAGGAAGCGGTGAGATTCCCCTGCCTGGTCCCCTCTCCTGAAGCTCTAGACTCAGTGGAAGGGAACCACCAGCCTTCTTCCTGGTCAGTATCAGGACTGCCTGCCTGTTGCTTGGTCAACAGTTGGGCACCTGGCCCAGGTACAGCAGTCTAGAGAAAATGAATCACATCCTGTTCCCACTGACTTTTAAGATCAGACCAGGGCCTAGGACAGTAAGCCATTGATAACACACAGAACTTAGGGTCAGCCATGCATCCGTCATTAGCTCACTGTTCTCAGCTGAAGAGACCTCTTCCTTTATTACTAGCCCTCACTGTTTTCCGCTTGCCTGACACCCCAACCCTTTGATTTTTACCTTGCATTCCACTTATGGGGTCCAAGCCAAGTTTTTATGTTATAGCACAACTGGGAACCTACCTGGTCAGGCTCTTCCATCCTACCCCAACTGGCTCTCCATCGAAACAAACGGTACCCACTGGACATCTGGCAAACTCGGGTCCATTCCGTGGTCCTGCAGAACTAAGTCAGCTTGGGAGTCCTGCTTGTCTGCTTAGGCAAAGCTAGCTCTGCTTTGCAAACAGACCGCCAGTCCCAGCCACTCTTGAGAGAAGTAGGGGCATAGACTATGCTGTGGGAAAGGCATGACATATCTCCTGGGGTAGACACCCAAAAAAACACACAGAGGGGAGAGCTGGTAGGAGGGAGGATGCAGGGCTGTGCAGCATGACCTGAGGGGAAACTGACAATTCAGAGATGTCCTCAATTCCTGAGTAGCAACCTCCCCTGAGAAGGTCCTCATGCCTGGAGCAGGTCTCAGTTCAGCTCAAAACCCAAGATGGCATCCCAGTCAAGACTTTTTCTTTCTTTCTTTTTAAAACAGCTCTTACCGTTTCTCCGATAGACCATGGTTCTTTTTCCTTCTCAGGAAAAATAGGTTCTTCTTACTATGCGGAGCAAAGCAGCTTGAAGGCTCTGTGGCCTGTTTGGGGAGAAAGTTGATCCCTGGTGAAGGGGTATGTGAGGGTCCTGTGTGCCTGGGAAGCTGTCTGGGCCTTGGTGAGCACCTGACTGTAACTGGTGGACTGGTTGATGCCCAGAGTCAGGTGTTCCAGGACCCCAAATGCTGGTCCTTGGCTGGGTCGAGACAGTAGGATAAGTTGATGGGTCCTGGTGACTTTGCTGCCCCTCAAGCTTAGAGGGAGCACAAAGGCTCCCGGGTTTTTCAAAACCTCAGCTCTCTCTCTCTCTCTCTTTTTTTTTCTCTCTTGCTCTTTAGTTCAACTTAGTTCATGGCTAGCCTGTGATGGGCACCAGAGTCCCCGCTGTTCCTCCTGTCACTGCTGAGCTTCATTGTGCTTCTCAAGGAGACAGACTTGTGGGCCAGCAGGGAGATGCACAGAAGCCCCTGGCCACCCTCTCTCGGCCTCTCATTTCATGCTCCATTAAATAAAAACCTCGGAAGCCTTCTCATACTCCTGAGTTCACCTCTAGATTTGTCCCTGCCTTGGGGGCTCCCAAAATGGTAGCAAATGAAACTTCCCAGTCCCTGCCAGCCTCTGCAGGCTTTGAAATTGGAAGGGCCTCGAGGAAGACGGGCCTTTCACTGGCCTCTTGCCTACAGCTGACACCAATTGATTGATTGATTTCCTAATTGTCTGCTTAATCTTGTACAAGAGGGTGGGCTTATTATTTAAGCAAGTCAACTCAAAAATAGCAAAACAATGTAGCCTCCCAAGAGCCAGCGGCAGCTGAGGAATAGAACAAAAAGAGAGAGGGAAAGGTGGGAAAGGGGGTGGAAGAAAATCTTGCACTGCAAGGATTTTACTTAATGAGACACCAGACTGGGATAATGACCCAGTGAGAGCCCCTTCGGTGCAGAAGGCCCAAAGGCTTCCTCCACACTCCTGCTCCGGACAACCTTGGAACCTAGAGTCCTAACCCCTTGACAAAATAGTTTAAGAAAGGCGCATCAGTTGTGGGCTTCATCAGTTGCAGGTCTACCTGCTAATGCCAGCATTCTTCAGGCCTCCGTTTGTCCAGGAGAGGCATCCCTGACATTCTCCCCCAAAGAAGCACAACTTTCCATTGCAAACCTGGAATTACTGAAGCTGTCTCTCACCCTTTACACTCAAAAGTTATTTCCCATAATCATGGAGCCACAGGTCGGCAGAACTTGACGGGTCTCCCGAGAACACCTACCTGCTGATATTTGTGTATTCTGCTGCATGTGTGGCTGGTCCCAAGAGCCATGTGGTATGGAGGGAATCCATATTATTACTGAGAATCTGATAGTGTTTGTGAGGGCTAAAGGGCTGTTAACGCTGGAAAGAAGGAAGATGGCCACTGTGGTCACCTGTGGTCATCAAGGCAAATCCAGAAGGTACCCTGCCCTGAGCACCAAGCACATTGATATTGTCCCACACCTCCTGCCCTGGGTAGTACAGGCTTCTATGTGGCCTGGTATAAATCCCAAGCAAGCGTCTCTTGCCCCTAGAATTCAACTGAGTGGCCACAGGTCTACCTGACTCCTAGCCACGGCTACCCACTCGGAGCTCCTTGGAAGTTCCTATACAGACTCTAAGGGGAGATAAGTCAAGGACCCACCCAGGGTCAGTCTTCTTCCTTTCTGAACTTTCCACAACAGGATTTGAGCTCCAGAACAGATTGTTCTTAGACAGAGGGGAGAGTGGAACAGGGTTGTCGAGCCCAGCTACTCCCATAAGTTTATCCAAGGGGCTCTTCCCAGGGTCTCAGGTTAAAGACTACTGCCAGAGGCAGCTTTGAGTTTTGTCCTCGCCTGTCATATGCGAAGGCCCTAGAGTTAGTGTTTGCCAGGTCTGGCAGGACTTCTCCAGTGCTGCTCAGGACAACGTGTGGGAGGACTGCCCTCTATTGGTCCCTACGCTGGGACATGACACCAGTCATCAGAACGGCCTAATTGTTGAGCCTGCCCTTTTCCCCAAGCCAGCCTCAAGGTGATGACTCTGTAGGCTTTGCCAGCGAGAGGTGGCTTCAGGCCCCCAAGGAAGAAATCCCGCTTCACACAGAGACAGAGAGTTTGCTTGTGACCCCTCCCTTCCCGTCTACCACCTGCCCACTCTCACAGCCACTCAGAAACCCACTACCACATACTGCTTTTCCATCTCTCCTCACCCTCATCCCCAGCTCTCCCCCCACCAGCTCCTCAACAGCTCACACACACACACACACCCCACACCACACCACACCACACAGAGCCTCACCCACACCACTGTTCGGCCATCCAACCCAGCTTTCTGGTGGTTAGCACCAAACTCTTGGACATCCAGGCACCTGGCCCGAGTGCTCTTTGATTAAACACACACCACCATCCGTCACATTTTAGCCAGACCCTCTCCTTTCAAGATTTCTAAGCACTTACCCCTCAAACCGTCTTCTAAGTACATCCCTGCCCATCATGGCCCCGGCTCCTCCCCAGATCTCTTTCTGCTCCTTTCAGATAATTAAAGTTAGGCTGTGTGTTTGTATGTATGTGTGATCTTATTTTTTAAACACACACCCCCACACATACATATGCGTATATATACAAACACACAGCAATTAGCTCTATCCGTTCTACCACCATCCTTGAAACAGTAAAACTGAACTATGCGTAGGCCCCCACGTGGCCCTGTGATGAACCCAGCTTCACCTAGTCATGGGGCTCCTGATCTCTCTCTCTCTCTCTCTCTCTCTCTCTCTCTCTCTCTCTCTCTCTCTCACACACACACACACACACACACACACATATACACATACACACAAACGCACAGGAACACACACATTAGTATTTCATGAAGTAATACCCACTGTACACTACAAGACTATAACCCATCGCCTGCTTCCCACCTCCCTTCAGAGCATCTTAATGGACTCTCCTCACATGACCCAAGGACCAGGAGCACAGAAGCACTGTGCTACAAACCCCTTCCCCAGCCCACCTCATCTCCAGCCACACAGCAGTGGACACATCTCCCTGCTGAGCCTGACCAGGGTGGGTCTGGGTTTTATTAGGCTGCAGAGACAGCACGGAGGCATATGGTCTCGTACACAAGAAATAATGTTCATGTTAAATCAGACCTCATGCATAATGCATGGTGCCTGATCTCACATTATTTTGGGTGTTCGTCAAAATCAGTGTTCTTTCTTGTGAGGGCTCCTGAAAAGAAGGGAAAAAGGCGTTTGCTAATTACACCCACAGCCTAGACCCAGGGATCCCAAATACCCTGGGAGCTTCCTTTGCCCTACTTCACCCACCAGTGGGTCCTGTCCCCCCTCTCACTCTGCCTCCCCACATGGAGAGAGGGCTTGCCTCCGGTTTGTAGCAGGCGTAAGGCCCCGTGTTATTTTTATTTCTTTTCTCTCGGCTCTCTGTCCCTGGAGGGTTCTGGGGAACAGCAGTGGCTCCGTTGCTCTCACACCCGATTCATTTGCCGTTTTATGAACTCCCGGTTGATTCATCGCCTCCCTAAGTCAATGATTCACTCCTGATGGCTTTTCAGAAATCCTTCTTGAAGGGCTCCCGATTATTCAGCTTTGAATGGGAGCCTGAGCTGAAGTAGATCTGGACCCTGCAACTGTTCCCTTGACCTGGGCTTTTACTGAAGCTGAACCAGGGAGGAGGGGATACCCGCTCCATGCAGAAGCTGTGAGAATCTACCTAAGCAACTCACAGCCACATCTAGACTATAGCAAAGGCCCCCTTCTGCGTCTGTAGATCACCTGCCTTCTCCTATGTCATCAAAGTCCCAAGAAACTTGCTGTGACTCAGGGGAGGCAGAGCACTGAGTGTGAGCACAGGGGCTGTGAATTGAAACAGACCTGGGTGCCAGTTCCGGCTCCATCGTTCATCAGCTGTGTGACCTTAAGCCAGCAATTCACATTTCCATGCCTGTTTTCCTCAGTGTGATGACAATGGCCGTTCTGGATTACAGAGTTGCTTTGAGAATTAAGTGGAATCATGCACACAATATTTAGCATAAGTGATGAATAGATCAAAGTTGTTTTACCTGAGGCCCGCGCTTAGAAGTTAGTGTGCAGGGAAGAACACCATAAGATAATGACCTCTGACCAGGGACCCCATTTTTTCCAAGGGCGCTTTTACATAATACATACCCATCACTCACCTGATGCTTCATTTACTGTCTCACACAATGTAGCCCCATTTTATAAAAGAAGAAACTGGAGCCTAGGGAGTATTTGCTTAGTCAAGGCAGCAAGATTAGTAAGTGCCAGCAATCAGGATAGAAGCCATTTTATCTGACTCGGGAGCCCCTATTTTTTTTTTATACTAAGGCCAATGGCAAAAATAGTAGTCAATGCTGAGAAGGGAAAGCTCCTGAACTTGGACGTGGAAATTGGGAATGGAGGGTGTTAGAGGGTGTTAGGATGTTAACCGATTAAATTCTATGGCTCCATCCCTACTACCCAGAATCAAGTGAAATCCCATGAGGCCAAAGAAAGTTGGATAACTTGCCTAAGTTAGTTCAGAAGATCAGGATTGGCCCTCTCCAAAAGCCTCCACATACTGAGCAATCACGTTGTAGGCAAGGATGGAAACCTAGCAGCTGCCCAGGCCTTCATCCTAACGCACCTAACCCACTAGCCAGGAGTCTTCTGGAAAGTTGCTTCAACTCTCCATACCTCAGTTTCCTCTTCTGTAAATGAAGATAACAACAGCCCCTGCCCCACAGAGCCGCAGTGAGGAGACGATGATGGAGATGATATATAACGGAAACACTTAGAGCCTGGCATGTCGTGAGTGCACATTAAATGTTAGCTGTAAAAAATAATTTTATATGTACAGTGTGTCTTGTTGCTGAGCTGTTGAAGAAAAAAATAATAATAATGTCAAATCCTTCCCCTACCACTACTGCCTTCCTAGAATGATTTCTCTCATTCATAAAACCACTCTAGGAAAATTAAGTCTAAAATTTCCATTCCCAGGAAACTGAGGCCTGAGGATATTAAAGGCCTTTCTCAGAGTGACCCAGAAAACCAATAATAGGTGAAGCTTTTGTTTTGTTTTGGTTTGGCTTGGTTTTCGAGACAGAGTTTCTCTGTGTAGCCTTGGCTGTCCTAGACTCGCTTTGTAGACCAGGGTGGCCTTGAACTCAGAGATCCTGCCTGCCTCTACCTCCCTCAGTGCTGGTAGGTACAGGTTTTAAGCCTTTTGCCTACTTTCATTTTGTGGCAACCCTACTTCTCCAACATATCTTCTGAGGTTATAATACTAAGTACTAGTACCACGTACCAAGGCTTTGTACTGGGCTCTGCAAAAACAGCACCCAGAGGCATTAAGGTGGGCCATGAAGAATGGATGGAGATTTTCTCAGGAGTCCCTGGATCAGGACCTTATCCCAGAAACAGCCACTCAGCCCCTGAACCATCAGACCCCTGTCACTCACCCTTCCTGGACCCTGAACCTTTTCCCACCATGTTCAGGACCCTCCTCTAGCAGACCCTGGCACATTTTTGACACTATCACAAAAGATTCAGTGCAGGGTCGAGGCCTCTAAACCCGATGGGGTCACAAACCATGATATTAAGTCTGACTGAAACTTCCTTCAGGTCTTTGTGACTGGTTTTACCGCAGCCCCTGGCCAGAGGTTACCCACTCACCTGTGTAGCTCAGCCTCAGATACTTGGGTCCCAGACTGGATCATTTGTGACCATGGACCTCAAAATATGAAATTAGCATTCCCCCATTCACTTCCCATCAGTCCATTCTCGAGTCATATACTACCCCATTCATCAAGCCACCCACCTATGCGTGCAACCATTCATCCACCTACCCTTAAACTACCTAATTCAGCTACCCACCCTCCCATCTACCATCCATTCATCTAAACACCCAGCTTAACGGATGTAGAGAAGAGCAATGCCTCTAACCACCACGCACTTCTAGCTAGGTCTCATTCCCTCCCTACCCCTCAGCTATATAGGATAGGTGTATGAGAAAATGATATGGAAGGAAACAATGAAATCTGTTGTTGGATCTATGAAATTGTGTGTGTCAAAGTGCTGGGACCCTCCACACTCCACTAATTCCTCCAGGGCCCCAAAGAAGGCGGGGTCCATACAGCCTCTGGCACCACTCTAAATGGCTTTAGCTCTCATTTCTTACCCAGGAATGTCAAGTGCAGACCCAAATGTAAGGGGTTTGAAAGGGCTCGAAGGAGAAGGCGTTTGACAACATAGCCTCTACCAAGGCCAGCTCTTTTTGCCTTTTTCTCTCAAAAATGGCAGGCACATTTAAGCTCACCACCTGGATGTGTAACTTGGAACAAAACCCTGCCATACCCATCACCTCAATTTCCACCAGTGAAATATGGGGGTCTTCTCAGTTTTGAGGATGCCGCCTGCCTTCTAGCCTGGGTGGGCCTGCTTCTTTGACAATGGGGCTTCTCTAACCAGCCCACACAAGAGGAAAGATAGGAGATGACGTGGTTGGTGTTCAGGGCCCTGAGGACTCAGCCCTAGCTATTCAGCACCCCTCCCCTGACACAAACAATCCTCAGTCACCTCCCCCTCCTGCTCCCCAGAATCTGGGCACAGCTGGGGCCTGCTATGCCCTAGCCACCCCATGAATCACCCCTCTATGGTTCCCCGGGGGAGTGGTCCAGGGAGCATCCTACGCTCCACGAGGAGTGAGGGCCAGAACTACAGCCCTCAAGCAGGCAGTGTCCACAAGAAACAATGGGGGCCTGTGGCTAACAGCCGGAATGCAGCCATTGTCCTGCCCTGGCCCCCAACCCCAAGGCCTCAGGTCCCCAGGCCAGGCAGGCTGGCGTGGATCAGTGCGTCAGACTCTCATGTCCCAGAGCTGGGCACACATGACCTGCAGCTTACCTTCTCTGGGTAGGCAGGAGGGGAGGCTGGTAGGCCAGACCCCACCTCCACAGCCAACCTCACAAAGGATCTTCCTGCACAGAATGAAATGGGACCCCCGGGAGCAAAGGCAACCTCCAACCTACTCATCCCCGGGATACTGGAGACCAGCAGCTCTGAGACCCAAGCTATACATCACAGTGGGGAGGGGACCACATTAGAATAATGCAGGATTAGAGTGGGGTTGCTATAGCGACGTATTAGGGCAATACATCTAGGGAGCCCCAGCCCTTTGGTGATGTATGGCTCTGCTCAGCTGTGGGGAGCAGGGGGAGGGGACCTGTCCCGCCCCTCCAAGGGAGAGCAGACACCAAGCACTCCTCACCGGAGGAGAACATCTGCGTTAGACGCTAAAAATAGGCATCTCAGAACCCTGTCAAGACTGAAAGGTGTACCCTGCCAGCCCCCACCATACGGATGTCCTCCACATTCAACTTGGTGTCAACTTTAAATCTCAGCTCCAGCCTTAGCCTTGGCCTGTGTTCCAGCCATAACCCCAGCCCATGAAGTTGCACTAAGCCTCCAGCACAGCCCCTCCAGGCTCCAGCACTGGTTTCATTGCTAAGGACTAGTTGTATACTGTCTCCCTGAACATCTGATGGGATTCATTAGGACTACATGGGGGTCAAGGGTCAAAGAAGGGAACAGATCCAGGTGGTGGTGACCTGTGTCTTTGTAATCCCAGCACTTGAGAGGTAGAAGCAGAGAGATCCCTGTGAGTTCAAAGGCCAGCCTGATCTACAGAGCAAGTTCCAGGACAGCCAAAGCTACACAGAGAAATCCTATCTAAAAAATAAAAGGGGGGGAGGGGTCAGTGCTGGAGAGATGGCTTAGTGGTTAAGAGCTCTGATTGCTCTTCCAGAGGACCTGGATTCAATTTCCACCACCCACATGGCAGCTCCAAGATCTGACACCCTCACACACTCACACAGAAGTACATGCAGGCTAATCACCAATGCACATAAAATAAAAATAAATGAATTGGGGCTGGAGAGAGAGCTCCGCAGCTAATAACACTAGTTATTCTTCCAGAGGTCCTGAGTTCAATTCCCAGCACATGGTGGCTCATAACCATCTATAATGAGATTTGGTGCCCTCATAATAAACAAATCTTTAAAAATAAATAAATAAATAACTTATTGAAAGGAAGGAAGGGAGGAGGGAAGGAAGGAAGGGGACTGGGACAGAGGGGGAAGAGATAAGACAGCCCACAAGCTCCTCAGGCACTATCCCTCCTCACCCAGTGGCCTCCTTGTGCTGACACTTGTCATCCCATTCCATCTAATCTAATCTAAGTCTGTCTAGCTTCCCTGCGTATCTCAGGGCCACAGAGAGGCTGCACAGGTGGTCCTATTGGGAACACAAAGAAAGAACGAAAGAGAGAGAGAGAGAGAGAGGAAGAGAGAAAGAAAGAGAAAGAAAAGCAAAGAAAGAGAATGAAAAGAAAAAGATGAGGCTGCCAACAAAGAAAGAATTAAAAAAAAAAGAAAAAAGAAAAGGCTGGCAGGCTGCCTCCCAAGCACACTATCCAGTCATTTGTACTGGCTTGTTCACCTCAGACATCTTGGACCTCAACTCCCTAAGGACATCAAAGAGGATTCTCTAGAGATAACCCTTGTTGCTACACCTACCTTAGAACTGTGGTGAGAGGAGGAAGAGAGGAAAGCCCGTTTCAGAACTAGACTGTCTCTCTTGACCTTCTGTGTACATTCCGTCTGTGTGTTGTGTATGTGCATGTGTGTTGAAGTGAGTGTGTGCAGGATGTATGTGTACGTGTGTGCACGTGCATGCCCTGTTTCCTCATTAAATACCTTTTTAGTTTATTTATTGAGTATAATAATTATACAACTCCATTCTGTTTGTTTTTGTTTTGTTTTGTTTTGTTTTGTTCTGAGACAGGTTCTTGCTACATGGCCCGGACAGGCTTTAAATCCAAGATTCTCCTGTGTCAGCCTCACAAGGCTGGGATAAAGGTATGAGCCACCATGCTGACTTTATCCTTTTTTTTTAAGATGTATTTATTTATTATGTATACACTGTTCTGCCTGCATGCCAGAAGAAGGAACCAGATCTCATTGTGTAGATGGTTATGAACCACCACATGGTTGCTTGGAATTGAACTCAGGACCATCTGGAAGAATAACCAGTGCTCTTAACTGCTGACCCATCTCTCCAGCCCGACTTTATCCTTTTTTATGCTTGAAAAATGACACTGAATTTCTGTCACAGCCTGGGCTCTGGCTGTCCACAGGAGTCAGGCTCCATCACTGCCATCCCCTGCAAAAATAAGGAAGACCCAGATCAAGGCATGAGGTGGAGTAGAAGGCTCTTTGCATAGCCTCGTCCCTGATGCTAGCCACGCAAAGAGGCAAGGGCTTCACCCATGACTAAGAAGAACTCACACAGGATGTCTCTTATTTTTCAGCCTGGGTGAGTCTTCCTTCTCACAGTCAGCCAGACATACACAAATACATTCACAATGCACACACTCTCACACGTTGTAGAACAGAAGAAAGACCAAAAAGAGAAGGTAGGAGGAGGACAGAGTGTGTGCCCAGAGGCAGTTCCTGGGGTCGGGTGGCAGGGTGCCCAGGGTACTGAGTGGGCAGGAGACCTCATGGCTTCCTCTCTTCTCTAGCCAGCGACCAAAGGTCAGCTCAGGCGGCTCAGCCACGTGCAGTCCACCCACAGTCCTGGTCAGGTCATGTGAGACCAGGACTGAAGCTTTGTCAACACACCATTGTCTCCCAGAGGCCGGCCTGAGTGGAAGGGGGAAAACCCTCTCCAGCCCAGGCTAGCTGGTGAGTCTCTAGAGCCTTGATCAGCTCCCAAAGGGATGCCTCTGCTCAGGGGTCCTTCAGCCAGCTTTCGTCCCAATGATGATGATAGCAATGCCCAGCAAGACCCCACCCCTCTTTGGGACTTCATACCATCCTCAAGAAGTGGGGTGGAGTAGCCTTCCTTGGCATTGAGAGAAGGAGCAAAGGGAAGAAGGGCCCTCTTTGCCCTGTTCTCCTAGGGACAGATATGCTACCATGTGACCCCAGCCCCCCCCCCCCATTCACCCATTCTGCAGATGCTCTGGGGGGAAAGAGAGCACAGCAGAGAGGGCAAAAATATGGCCCTGAAGGTCATCTTGCACGTCAGCACTGGGAGGGACCCTGGAATCCCTTGTGTCCTGGCTCCCAGCCTGGACCACAACACAGGCTCCATTGACTCCTGTGTACCCTCTTTCCCAAGATGCCCACAAAGCCATGGGCTCATGGTTCCTACCCACAGGCTCCTGAGCCACAGGACCCACCCTGTGGCCAGGCTTGGCCAACATAGATACTGCACCTGCACAAAAATCTCCAGGTCAAGGCTGAAGGTCATGGCTCACCTCTAGGCCCTGCCCTGCCCAGTCTGGAATGCAGTCAAATGGAGAGCCAGCTAGGGCACGTCCTCTGCCAATGCCATCTCTGCCTACCCACAGTCCTATGTATACTTAAAGCTATCCCCTGTCTCAGCCCTTACCATTGAGATATAAGGCAAGGCCACCCTGGTGGAATCTGTCTCTTACGGGGGAGCCAAGTGGGGGAAGAGGGTTGTGCCTGGGGAGGGGGGGGGCGGGAATGGAGGGAAGCTGGGGCTCAGGAGCTCCATCCAGTAAGGGGAGGGCTGGCCCCGCAGGATGACAGAGAGATGATTAAACCCACAGAGAAGATTGATAAGGGTTGCTAACCAGCTGCAACTCAGCAAGGTGGGCTGGGGACAAATCTCATCTTGTCCTGGCGGTGCTCAAAGCACTGGGGGGTTGGGCCGGCCTGGCTGAGCTCATGACCCGACCATAGAAGCTCCAGAACAGGGTAGGGAGCCTCTCCCTGCTTCTCCCTCCTGGCCTCTGATGATGGCTTCCAGCACTCACCCCGGAGACCCCTCGCCCCCTTAACACCTGGGCAGTGCATCCCTGCACCCAGCAGTGGTCCCGTCACCGTCACCCCCAGCATCTCTGCCTAAGCTCTCACTCTCGTTATTATTAGATGTGATTTACAGTGGAAGCGCTGAGTCAGACAAACTGAGCTTTCCCCTAGACAGAGGCAGTGGTAGCGAAGAGAGTCCAGGGGAGGTGGGCAGGGTCCTCAGGAGGGAGCCGGGAGAGCCAGCTCTGAGGGACTCCAACTTCTAGAAGGAGCAGGGAGTTTTTGCTGCTGCTGCTCCTGCCTACTTTGGCACCAGGATCCCACTTGGGACTCTTGGACGTTTCGGAGCCCTTTTCTGATTCCTCACCTGACTTTTGAGCCTCTCTTGGTTAGCCTCAGATTCCCCTTTACAAGTTTAAGAGGAGAGCCCAGAAGTCCTGAAGTCTGGAAATGAAGTGATTCTCCTGGGCCTTGTGTCCTCAGACCGGCTCTGAAGGTGGTCCCTGGCTCCTAGAGATGGAGAGAGGCAGTCGAGGGGCCCCTGACACCCCACCCCCAACTCTGCAAACAGAGACACTAGCACTGAGTTCCGGGAGCACTGACCAAGACTGCCTGCAGGGCGAGCACACATTTCTGCTTCCACCTTGTGCTGAAGAGACTGGTGAGCAGGTCGCTCTCTGCTCCCTGGGTCTCTGACTCCCTGGCAGGGAGGAACTGGGCATTGTTGCCAAAAATAAACGTTCCTTCTCCCGCTCCCTGGCTCCCGGCTCCCGCTCATTAGGATGCGTGGCGTTTGGCTGCGGTCCCACACCTTGCAGCTCATTATAAATATGCAGTCGCTGCTGGCGCTACCCCAATCATCTCTGCAATCAGAGCTTTTAATTAGGTTAATTAAATTGTATCAAATCTCGCAGGGACGCAGTTCACTGATGCTGATGAGGCAGCCAAAACAGACCCCAGCTCCTTGGCTAATGAAGGCCGCTGCCTGCCTGAGCAGTGAGGGGGCAGGAACGCATAATAAAGGGGTGCCGTCCTCTGGGAGGAGCTGCTGCCCAGGCCCAAGCTCAGGGGACCTGGCAAAGGGTCTTCATCTAGCAGGTTGACCTCCAACTGCAGCAGTCTCTCAAACCCAGAGACGATCAGCTTCACCGCCGGAGAACCAACCACAGTAGCATCAGGAGCCAGGACAGGTGGGCAGTGTTAGGCCTAAGCACCTGCCACCCCCTACTACACAGTGAACAGTGTGCCTTGAGATCCACTGGCTCTATTGGGAGCTCCTTTACTTCTTCCACAGACCATCTTAACGAGGCAAGCATCGTGCTTGCGCACGCGCGCGCGTACACACACACACAAGCACACGTACACACACACACACACACACACACGCAGAGAGAAGAGAGCAAGAGCTGTCACTGCCTCCTTGGTTGTCTTATTAGCCTGAGAGGAGGCCAGGCTGTGGCTAGGAAGCCCATCCCACTGCTGGCCCAGTCTCCATCTGCCATGGGGGCCATCTGCCCCTGGCAGGGGGTAGTTTATAATGCTACCAGCCAGAGACAGGAGGGGGTGGCAACCCCCCACACACACAACCCCTATGTGCCAGATGGACCCTGTATTTTCCCACCTATCACTCTACCTAAAGAGCCCCCTCTCAGGGAGAGACACTAGTCCCAGACCTTTAGAATCAAATTAGCTGAGGAAGGAAGAGAAACGGCTCCCTCCTACTCTGGAAACTCCTTACCCATGCCCTGTAATCTACCACCAGGCTGCTGGAACTGATACACCCAGGAGCTGGAGGAAGGTCTTCCCCGAACTTGAAGCAGAATGGCAGGTGCAACCTCAAAGTTGTCCCTGATACTGCTCAGCCAGGCTCCAGCCCTTTCTTCTTAACCCTTCAGTCTCTGGGGATTTTTTCAGTGCTTCCAAGGCAGAGCTGTCTGTTCTATAGGAGCTGCTTTTTTTTGGTATACAAAAGTATTTTTTTTTTCTTTTCCACCCAGTAATGTGAAAACATGAAACTGAAAACCAACCCCCCACATTTGTCACCTCAGAGAGAAGCCTTTAGGGTAACAACAAAAAAAGAAAAATGCTGTAAATTCGACCGGCTGAGGGCAAGGGAGGGGAGTGCCCACCTGTCTCCAGGCACCAGGGTTTCGCTGATGATCTGAGCTTGGCCATCAGGTGACAATGAAGACAGGAAAAAGCTTCCTTCCCACCTTCCTTAAACCCCCAAACTCAGCAGGCCCCTGCCTCGATCCTTGGCTCTATTCTGGAACAGTCTCTACTACCGCCTGGCAGGGACAGACACCACAACCTCCCTGCCCCAGTGTGTTCCTTCACATGACGGGATGCGGCCAGCACTTTTCCTAGGACCATCAAGTTAGGCAGAGCAGTTAGGAGAAGTGATGTAACTGAGACAGGACCTCCCAAAATGCCATGTCACTGGGCCTAGGAAAAGGAGACAAGGAGATTCCTTACTTGGAGTCAGAAGCAGCCAGAGAGCTGTTTCCTCTGGCCAGACCATCTATAGGAGGCAAGCAGAAGCATGACCAGAACAGCCTCTTCTGGTCTCCTGAGCCTCAGCAGTGGGCTTGGGCTTGGGAAGGCAATGCTAAGGATCAGGCCTTCCATATTCTAGGCCAAAGCTCTACCACTTAGTGACACCCTGAGCTCTGGAACTAAGAACAGCAGCTTTGTCTCTCCTGGTTGCATTGGGGCTCTGGTATCCATTCTGCTACAGTCCCAGAAGCCAGTGGGAGCCTTTCCAGCAAGGAGGCCCCATGACCTGGCTGGCTAGAGAGTGTACCCTCTGACCCCACAAGGCAGCTGCAAAGCCCAAGAAACCTGCCAGCTCAGCCTCAGACAGCCTACCTCCATTCCTCCATTCCTCTGCAGCTTTGGGCCAAGACTCCCACCCAAGGCTCGGTGTGCCCTTCCCAGTGCCCTGTGCATGAGGCTTTGGGAACTGGCAAGCTAAGATGGCTTTGGGAGTAAGAGAGCCCAGAACCACACACCTACTTGCCTCATGATTTCAAGTCCCAACAGGCCCTGGCCTCACCAGCCTCCACAGGCAGGCAGAACAAGCAGTCTGCATGTTGGCTGCTTTCCCCTGCTGAAGGACGTGCAGCTCTGATTGTTCAAAGACCCGAAGCCAGGAGCATGGAGCGATAGCAAGCCACAAGTCAACCCTCAGAACTTCACGAAAAGACACCTCCTACGACATCCTGATGGACTGCCCTCTGGGAAACCTGAGGCTTTGGGAAAGACCCTAATGGTCCCTACAGGAGCCTCATTAAAAGTGAGAAAGCCATGATACATTCAGACTGAAAGAAAAGATTTTTTTTTTTTATTTTCACAGAGCTCTCCTCCATGGCATTAAGTTCAATAAACAAATCCGTACTCAGCATCTCTGGGGGGTCAAGGAGGTTCTGGCAGAAGCTACTGCAGTCTACAGAGGCTTGCTGATAACCAGCTCAGCAGAGAGGCAGCAGCTCCACCTGCTGGGCCTTTCCCCCCAGAATTAGATTCTTATATTGAAAAATAAAACAAGGCCTTGACATACTCCTGTTTTAGTTGAAAGGGCCCTAAGATGTGGCCACAAGATGACTGGGTTGGCCTCAGGGACTCTCCCGTGGACAGAACCACAGGTTCTGCAGAATTCAGACGGCTGCTGTTTGAAGATGTGGCTTAAGCAAGACATGAACCAAACAAGAATACTGAGTCACGGGAAAGTTCTCCACTTCCACAGGCTGCCCACAGCCCTGTGGCACAGCCAGAGTGGTATGACACGTCAACAGGCCAAACCATCCCCGGCCTAAGAACACGGGTACAAAGAACACAAAGCCCCTCCCTGTACTATCAAGTCTGTCATCCCAGTGAGTGTCCTGCCTTAAAGTTATGGCCTTGTCTCAGAATGCCTAAGACTGGAGGCTGTGATGGGCTAACAACAAAGGACCACCAATCTCTCCCCTTAAGAATTCCTGAACCCAGGGTTGGGGATTTAGCTCAGTGGTAGAGTGCCTGCCTAGCAAAAGTGAGGCCCTGGGTTTGGTCCTTAGCTCCAGAAAAAAAAAAAAAAAAAAAAGACAAGATTTCTTGAGCCCTCCAGACACGGTGGCTTATAACTGTAAATCCAACACTTGTGATAAGGCAGAATAATAAGTTTGAGAGCAGCCCAGGCTAACATGAGACCACGCCAAAAAAGAAAAACAAGAGACTGGAGAAGTGGCCCAACAGTTAAGAGCACTTGCTGCTCCTGCTCTTTTGCAGAGAATCCTTGGATCTCAGAGACAGGCAACAGTGGCTCAGCGACAAGGACACCTAGTCTTGTTCCTCGAATGTTGACTACCTCCAGCCTGGAAGCTAGAGTACCCCAAACACAGTGGACTTCGTGGCCCCTTTGGACTGAGCCCAAGCCCCTTCAAGCATATCCATTGGTGTGTGTGTGCCCCGGGGGTGGGTTCATGGACAGGTCCATACCTGTTTATAAGGCCTGAGCTGTTCCTGCCTCATGCATCTCTTAACATGAGAGCCCATGCTGCATTGTGTACTTTTGTGTGGGTGCACACTTTATGAGATCATGGCTGGGGGACTGGAGAGATGGCCCAGCTGTTAAAGGCTAGGCTCACAACTGTAAATACAAGAGACAGTGGCCAGGTATAATCCGATTCTCCCCTACATCCCTATCCAGGAATGGTAAGAATCAGAGCAGCAGTGCCTGGCTGCTGACCCCTGCTCAGCCTGTTAACTCATTAATGCCAGATTCTTCTCAGGTACCATCTGAGAACCCTGCCTCACCTCGCTTGTCAGTGTTTCCCAACAGTGTTACCTACGTAGTGATGGAACTGATGGCCTGAGCCTCAGACCACTGGCGTTAAATGAGCTTAGCACCTCTTCACAAATTGAGTTCTACCTGTGAAGTCTTCCTTCCTAAAGGCAAAAGTTAGCTTCTGTTCTCTGGAACCTTATTTTCAGGGTCCAGATCTGATTCCCACAGTATACATTCTGAGAAAACAGGCTTTCAATGTAGGCTTTATGCAAGAACCCAGTAGCCATGTCACTTACTACTTAAAATAATAATAATAATCAGGGCCTGGAGAGATGCTCAGAGGTTAAGAGCTCTAGCTACTCGTCCAGAGGACCTAGAGTCAGTTCCCAGAACCCACCTGGTGTTCACAATCAGCTATGTTTCAGGAAATCCTATACTATCTTCTGGCCTCTATGGGAACCAGGCATGCAGTGTAGACACTAAGGGAAAGCGCTCATAGAAAAAAGAAAATCTATCAGACCAATGTGGCTATTCCTCTCCAGAAAGTAGGGTGTGAACAAGACTCCCAGAACCCTGTTCTCATTTCTCCCACATCTTCTGTAAGCATGCTCAGTCCTGTTCTGACTGGCCACGACCTACCATCCCTATATATGGGCAGGGAAGGGAAGGGTGGGACCTAGGGAAGAGAAAACAGCTTCATATAGCCTGGGGTCTGTATTCTCGGTGAAGTCATTTATAGCCTTGGAGTCAGCAATTGGCCAGGAGTAGAGGGCAGGAACAGAGCCAGGCCAAGTGTTCTGATGTGAGCTTCCTCAACAAATAGGAACCCTTCCAAGGGTGTCTATCTTCACATGTAAGGAGAAAGAAATGGACTCTCGGACAACTTATGAAGCAACCCAAATAAATAATGATGATGAAGATCCCTCTCCCCACTGTACAAAACATCTAATCCTTAAAACAGATTCTTTAGCCAGGTGTTTTGGTATGTCTGTAATCCCAGCCCTTGGGATAAAGAGACAGGATGGTCCAGTTCAAGGTCACCCTTAGCTAATTTTAGATCAGCCAGGGCTCCATGAGATCCCATCTCAAAAAACAAACAAAAAAGTCCAGTTCAGTTGCTATGTAAATATGAGAATATAAGTTGGATTCCCAGAACCCAGTTCTGCTGTTTTTGGAAACAGCCTTTCTCTGTATAGCCCTGGCTGTCCATAGCTCTATAGATTGAATCAGGCTGGCCTTGAACTCAGAGATCTGCTTGTCTCTGCCTTCCAGTGCTCAGATTAAAGGTGTGCACTACTACCACCTAGCTCCGGGAACCCATATTTCAAAAGCCAAGTGTGAGAGCTGATAAAATGGCTCAGCAGACAAAGGTGACTGGCCACCAAGCCTGATAAGCAGAGTTTGGTCTCTAGAACCACACAGTGGAAGGAGAGCACCAAATCCAGCAAGTTGTCTCCTGCCTCAGCACCAACAGGTGTGCATCCCACACTTCAATCCCAAAAACAGGCAGGCAAAGAGAGGTGGATTCCTAGAGCTCACTGGCCAGCTGGTCTACTCGTATCAGTGAGCTCCAGGCCAATGAGACAGTGTCCCAAAACAAGGACTGATGCTTCAGCATGACCCAGGGTTGTCCAAGGACCTCCACATGCACCACCATGCATGTGCACCCACACAAACACACACACACACACACACGAAAGATTTTTCTCTTTACTAAAGTTTTATATTACTTTTGAAAAATTCAATAATGTAACAAAAATGGCATATAGCTAATGGTTTATTTAAAAATTAGAACATAAATTTTTACTGTAAGGACAATGAGAAAACAAAACTATAAACAAAAACTGATACATAGCTCTCCCAAAAGGGGCCAAAAACCAGAATGCCCACAGTAACTGCTCTGTAGCCCTAGCTCCTACAATATAGAAAAATATCTATTGTTTTTAAATAGATGAGAATGGAAATGGATTCATCTACTTTCTCCTTTGCTATATAACATTATATAACTTTTGTAGGGAAAAATAAGACTGAATACATAATACAGAAATAATGACACTGGGGAAGGTACTTTACTATTCTCATAGAAAGAAATCAAGCATCAGGTTGACAATAAGTCATGATTAAAAACCAAGCCATTTGAACTAATAAAGTCTAAGGTTATTACAAAAGAAAAATAAAAAATAAAAAAAGAGTTCTTTTCGATGCAGAATGATGAGGCTTATTTTTAACACGTCAACGTTTTCGGCAGGTCTGGAATCTGTAAATAGCTGGGGAGTTCACTGTTTCTTTCTTCACCTTCACCTTCTTAGTTTTATCCTGTAGGAGTGAACAAGTCCAGTAAACACAAGCAGGGTTCATGACACAAAGTCAGTAAGCTGGCTAAGGGAAGCCCCGACACAGTCCTTCTCCAAGTTCAAAGGAGCCTTAGGCACCCACTGCACGAAGCCACCTAATCTCTCCAGGAACACACAGAATGCTACCAGCTGTGGACAGTCTTTGGGAAAACTGAGGAGAGGGCAGCTCAAGTAATTATTTTGTTTAAATTATAAATTTAATTCTCTCACAGAACCCAAGTTGAGAAAGGGCAACTTAAATGATCTGCAAGGCTGAAGAATTTGACATTTAGAGGAATGATAATGCGAAAGAGCTTCTTAAATTCCTTAGCTCTGCTATTTAACTGCACAATGTTGTCTATTTTTAAACACCAGTGAGTGGCATGCACTGTTTTGTTAACCTGTTTAAATGTTACGGGAGCTGCTCATAAGCTATAAAGTCCATATGCTACCTGATCCTACCCTTTGCTGCTCCAAGGCACTGACTAATAACCCTCTTATTACCTTCTTAATCAAGGAACATTTCAACAGTGGCAGAGCAGTAGGTGCTGGCTCAAACCGCGGCCCCCAAGGAACAGACATTTTCACTGGTGTTGATTCACACACAGCCGAGAGCCAGTCTCAGTTAAGACCTTTATAAGAAAAAGAAAAAGAGAAGGCTCAAGGCCCCCTCTCCTTACCATAAGATCTTTGCGTGTTTGAATTTTCTGTGCAACAACGAACAGCTTCTTCTCCCGTTCAATCCGCTGTGTCAAGCAATCATACTGCTTTTGTCTTTCTTTAGCTATCCCCTACAGAAGAAACATTCATTTTCAATAAAACAATTAACAAGGCAAAAATGGTTCTTGAGTCCAACTATATCAAGTCAACATGATTACAAAAAAGATACCCACTTTAAAAAAAGCACATCTTATAAATGAAAGCAACCACGTATCCTATCAATATCATTTTATAAATGCAGAAACCCAGGCAGAAAATTAACTGGCCCAAGGGTAGATGGTTTGGCTAAATCATAGTCAGGACTGCCCTGAGCCCTGACTTCCAAGAGTGTTCCCAGAGGTATACTAAGTGAACTCAACCTCCGAGTGCCTTAGTTACTGGGGCTGAGGGCAGCACCCACCCAAAGGACCACTGAGTGGTATGCTGGGCCTCAGAGTTTAAATCTAAATCTCACAGAGCACAGGAGGATTTTCAGCATGGGTGACCTGAGAAGACTCAACTGCTAAGGACTCCTCAGAAATTATGGGAGTCCTTATATTTTTGGAGACTTGTAAGCATCTGAGAAACTAATAGAAACTTTGGCTTCTTCTTTGAGATAGCATACAGGTTATCACTCATCTGTAATGCTTGAACCAGTATTTGGATTTTGAGTTTGGGGGTGCTCAGAATATCTGCATGTACATGAAATAATTTAGGGATAAAACTCAAGTCTAAATAAGAGATTCATTATTTTTCATGTATTCCTTATATATACAGCCTGAAGATAATTCTACACTGTATTTTTAGCATGCCTGCATTTTGACTGGGGCCCATCACATGAAATCAGGTATGCAATTTCCCACTTGTAGTATCCTATCAGCACTCAAAACATTACACATTCTGAAGGATTTCAGATTTTGCTATTTTGGAACTAAGAATGCTCAACCTCTATGCACACACATGCAGAAACCCGTACATACATATATGCACAAAATTTTGACATGGGGGTGGATAGTCACAGACCTCCTCAAGCCAGCCACAGATTTATTTACTTACTTACTTACTTACTTATTTTTTTATCACTTCCATGTTGCAGCCTGGCAATCTACTGAACAGCCACAGTCCCCTGATAAAAGTAATTATGCTTTAAACAAAGCACTGGTGTCAAATGGCACTGGGCAAGCATGGCAGGTCCGAAACCTCTTTCCTTTGTGGCCATTCTGATGGCAGACCACCTGTAGTGTCTGTGAGGACCACTATACAACCTGACGTGCATCAGTGACTCCACTAACTGAAAATACAATTAACTGACAAACACGGTTATCACAAGACCGCCCAGACAGCTCCTCAGCTGAAGTGTTACTAACGGAGAGGGGACTAGCACTGGGCCTCAGACTTTAACAACTCACCAGCTCTACTACAGTCTCACAGCAGTGGTTGCAGACAGCTTTTGTTTTCACTTTATTGCACAGACTGTCAAATTTATGGGATTACCCAATATAGTCAAACTAATTAGGGGTATTTATATTACTAAAGCAAGTTTAGCTGCCTCTGAGCTAGAGGAAACTGCTGTGAAATTAAACATTGGAAGCAAAACTGATGCGGTGTAAATGATTCAAATCAAAACAGAACAGCTGTCTGCTTGAAACACATTGACAGCGTTTTTTTAAATGAATCAGTCAGAAGTGAGAGTTCAACTCCAGAAGGCTCTGAGAAAAAGCCTGTCATCTCCACAATCCAGTTATGTGACAGAAAGCACCATAAGGAAAAGTCAATACAAAATCTTGGGTACAACCTAGTAATATGAAAACATTTTAATACGTGTATTCACTGCTAAAGGTTCTAGTTCAAAGCACTACACACACATCCCTAAGCTTTAATGTCCCTTCCCTGCTCTACCTTTTCTAAGTGTTGGCAAAAGATACACCCATTAAAAGTACAAAGGACCAGATCAGAGCTAGGATTCAAACCTGAAACCTAAGCTCCTCACCACCATGGCACATGTCCTCCAAAACAAACAAACAAACTCTACTTCCATCTCCATCATCAAATCCTCTTCTTCACCTCGTCAGGGGAATTGTAAATATATGAAATGCAGTGGCCAAAGAGAACCACAGACAAAAAAAACCCAAAAAAAACAGACTTCTCCAAGTACCCTTCTGAGCGCAAACAGGGTGCATACCTTGAGTCGAGTCTCGGGTGTAACTCCTTTCACCTTCTCCTTCTGCAAGGTCTCGATCCTGGGTCTATTAAAGACCCTGTCAACTAGCTCTGGGGCCGTCTGCAAGTGGGTCGCAATATCAAACCGTTCAACTGAAATTCAAGACAATCTTTAAGGCACAGGTTGTTCCTAACACCACACAACACACAGTGACATAGCAGACCATCCCAGACACTTTCATACCTTCCTTTTTGGTGTCAAAAAAGAACACGTGCTTATTCTGTTGCTTCCCCTGGAAATCCAGCAGATGGAGCTCTGATTTCAGTCTTTCAATTTTCTATAACAAGAATATGGTCTCTTTACAGTGGGTTCTTCCAGAGTCTCAGAAATAAACTTGCAAGGACTTAAGACACTTCACAGCATCACTGTCAGCCAGCAAAGAAATCATTTCATTCTTTTTTCCTTTTTGGTATTTTTAGGTACTGACTCTCATTGTGGCATCATCACATATGTCTGTCATCATACTTTGTTCTCAATAGTTTGATTCTTCTAAATGAAAGCCCTTAAACTTACTAAGCACCAACCATTTATCAAGAACTAGACTAGGCGTTCTACAAGACTCAAAATTTCAAATGACAGAAATAAGCATTCTCAAAGAAGTTAACTGGTCTAGAACCATGGGGCTAGAAACTGACAGAAGCAGAATTTAACCTACATTTGTCTCATTCTCTCTCTCTCTCTCTTTGGTTTTTCAAGACAGGCCTTCTCTGTGCAGCCTTGGCTGCCCTGGACTTGCTTTGTAGTCCAGAGTAGCCTTGAACTCACAAAGATCCAATTGACTCTGCCCCCCAGAGTAGTCTCACTTTCAAACCTGAACTCCTTGCTGATAATACTTCTAAGACATCATTATACCCAAAGCAATGTAGACTTTGGAATATGCTAATAACTTGCAATTATAGAATTGTTTCCTTTACTGTTGCTGTATAAACCAGGGCCTTGATACTTACTGCCTCTACCTCCTGTGATTAGAGGTATACACAACCACAATCTGCTGTATCCTTTTTAAGCAACAAAGACATCAGAACAAAGAGTTAACTGTTACCTTCGCTTCTGCAACCCTTTTCATCTCTATGTATTTGATATCCTGGGTTCTCATAAGCTTTAGCTGCTCTGGTGTTACTTCTTCCTTGGTCTCTTTGATAATATGAACTCCATCCTAAAATCAAGGTTTAACAGATAAAGCCCTTAGTAGAATACTACCATCAGTAACTAACTGTTAGCACAATCCACATTTTAAAAAGACAAGCAAGTGCTTCCTGCACACTGCGAGGAATCCAAGGCCTCAGGCCACTGACATCCACCTTGAACAGAGCACACGTCCAGTCACTCTTTGAACTAGAGGCTGGGGTGTAAGGAGGCTAGGGTGTACCTAAAGGGTACAGCATTTTGTCTGGCATGCAGAGGTACTGGGTTCCATTTGCAATATCACAATAAAGACAAATAGAAAAAAAAAACAAGAAGCAAACAGAAGATAGTGCAAAGGTGGGAGCATGCTGACCGGAAAAGGACAGTCTGCCTTGGACCCTCGCAGGAGGGTCCTGAGCACCTGGCCCAGCTGGGGAAGGGTCAAGTTAAACCAAGGACGCTTCCTCACTCCAACTAATTCCCCACCCTCATTCCCAACACTTAGGGCTCCAAAAACTATTATCTGTTTCACACATACCTGGAGCTTAACACGAGTCATTTTATAGTAGAATTCATCTGGATTTTTTTCAAGAGCCTTCTTCCGGAGAGCTCTGAGGAAATCTTGCTTTTTATGATAGTCACTAAAAAAGCAAGTCAGAAGAAATGTGTTGCAAAAAGAAAAAAGAAAAAAGAAAAAAACTACTCACACAAATGAACTAATTACATGCATTTAAAAGTTCATAATAGGGGGCTAGAGAGATGGCTCAGAGGTGAAGAGCACTGGCTGCTCTTCCAGAGGTCCTGAGTTCAATTCCCAGCAACCACATGGTGGCTCACAACCATTTATAATGAGATCTGGTGCCCTCTTCTACTGTGCCCTTGTTCACACAGACACAACATTGTATACATAATAAATATTTTTTTTTAAAAAAAGCTCATAGTCTAGATGCACACCTGCCACCTCAACCTCAACACTTAGGAGACTGAGGCAGGAGAATCACAAATTTGAAATCAATCTGAATGACAGATTTTTTGTCTCAAAAACAAACAAACAAAAACCCTCAATGCAAACAAACAAATAAAAAACAAACAAAACCACATAAAACAAAATTTAATTTTATTGACTGATTGATTAGTTGGTTTTTTAAAACAGGGTTTCCTGTGTAACAGCCCTGGCTGTCCTGGAGCTCACTCTGTAGAGCAAACAGGACTTGAACTCACAAAAACCCGCCTCTCTACCTCCTGAGCACCAGGATTAAAGGCATATGCAAAACAAACAAAAAAATTTTATTTTATTTATTTATTATGTATAGTGTTCTGCCTGCATGTACACCTGCACGCCAGAAGAGGGCACCAGTTCTCATTATAGATGGTTGTGACCCACCATGTGGTTGCCAGGAATTGAACTCTAAACCTTTGGGAGAGCAGCCAGTGCTCTTAACCTCTGAGCCATCTCTCCAGCCCCAAAACAAAAATTCTTAAACCAAAGCAGTGACCAGATCTGCTTCATGATCCACTGTGACAGAGTCAGACTCTCCATAAGACCCACAATCTTAGGAGCCCTCTGTCTCAATCAGACCTAAAATTAACTATCTCCATTCCAGTTTAGTGTCACTTAAACCATTACAAAAGGACACCAAGTAAAGCACAACTTAAAACTTCTTATAAAGGGCTGTGGTACGAACTTCAGCACCCAGCTACTGCCATGATTCAGACGCCATTCAGCACAGCTGAACAAGTAGAGCGCTGATCTCCACAGCCAGAGTGGGAGGTTTGTACTAGGCTCCACAACTTCTGGCTAAGTAAGCCTGGGTAAGCTGAATAACCATTCTAATCCTAATTTCACACATAAAATGAGTGTAATAGTAATCTACCCCAGAAGGTTGTTGGAAAGAATAAACAAACATATAGATATGAACTATATCTCCTAGAACCTGCCTGACCCAACCACAGCACTCAGGCCTGGGGCTATAGCTCATTGGGTAGAAAGCTTCTCTTGAATACGTAAGGCCCTATGTTCAAGTCTCATTTCCCACCACACCACAAAAGGGAAAACAAGCACAGTACTCAGGTCTTACAATTTGCTTCAAAAGCTCTGGTATGACAACCATGATGCACATCCCTTAAATCCAGCCCTCGGGAGACAGAGGCAGGCGGATTTCTGAGTTTGAGGTCTGCCTGGTCTACATAGTGAGTTCCAGGACAGTCAAAGCTACATAGAATGACCCTGACTCAAAAGAAGAACAACAAAAAGCTCGGCTACCAGCCAGGCATGATATGTAAAACCGTAATCCCAGGACTAGAGAGGCTGAAGGAGGACATCTTGACTTTGAGGCCAGCCTAGACTACACAAGAAGACTGTCTTAAAAAAAATTTAAACTAAGAAGAAAAACGCTGTGGGGCTTGAGAGATAGGTCAGTGGTTAAGAACATTGACTGTTCTTTCAGAGGTCCCAGGTCAATTCCCAGAACAGACATGGCAACTAACAACTAACTCTTCCGGTCTCCACAGGCATACACCAGGGAAGCAGAGATAGTTGAATCACTGTAAATGTGAGGTCACACTGATCCACATAGTGAGTGTCAGGCCAGCTGGGGCTATATAAACTTTTAAAAAATTAAAATCTGGAAGCTAGAGAAATCCATTTAATCATTACCACCCACCACATCAGGAGCAAAAGAACGTCAGCTGACTTGTACACTAATAAGCAATTATAAGCACTTTGCAAATGAAGTGCTAAAGAAAAGAATGGACATGATTGTTTTATGAAATGTTTTCAGAGTTCATCATCACCCACTCTCAGGCTCATGAATCCATCTTTCATATCTCTTCATTCCACACCACATATAATGATGTAAGAGACTCAACAATCAGAATTATCTATTTCACTTCCAGAAAAGGAAGCAAAAAGATTCAGTATTTGGTTCAAACACCAAAGTGGAGGCAAATCAATGCCACTGAGAAAACCATCTGGAAGGGCATAATAAAAACAATTACAGTGCAAGTACTTAAATAAGTAATGTTCTGTCCAAACAAAGGGAAGCTTGGGGTCACAGGAAAATACCTAACAGGCTGCCAGAGCTTTGGGTATTTTATCAATGGCAGGAAAACATTCCCTGGTTAGGCACCAGGGCACATGAGCTGTAGTACGAGGATATTGTGAGCTTTCTTGGCAAAACCTCTACGAGAAATACCAGACTCACTTCGCACGAAGTTTGTAATCTTTCTTTTTCTCCAGCAAACCCAGACGTTTTCGAAAGCCAGGCTAGAAGACAAAAGGAAAAAGAAGCCCTTAGTTCTCTTAGCAAACACATGTTCAAAGCAACATGACACCTGACAGGAACCAGACTGTAGTGTTCAGTAAATCTATGTCCTTGGAGCCAACCCACTACCCTGTTCCTCCCTCCTCCTCTTTATGGGCCCTGCCCAAGGATGAGAGGGCACATCCTAGAGCCAGACAGGTCACAAGCACCATCTTAGTAGGCTTCTTGGCCTATTAAGGACAGAGAGAGGCAACAATGACTCGGCACTAAGCAAGCAGTTGCCAGTTGTACTAAAATTACTACCAACTTAATCCAAGGGCTTACAAAATACTACGATGGGAGAACATAAGAACAGGGGGCAACTGTGGTAAGGGACTAAATTTAGTTTTCAGACCTGGGTTCAATCCATGCTTCACATCGTAACAACCTATGACCTTGGGCAAATAAATCATGTAATGCTTCTGGGCTGTCATTTCCTAACTATAAAATAAGGACAGTGCGGCTGAGTAAAATGGGGCTTGCCTACAATCCTAACACTTGGGAGCTAAGGCAGGAGGATTGCAAGCCCAAGGCTATATACTAAGACTAGAAACAATTTAAAAAAAAATAGACAAATCCAAGTACCACGGAAAAGTATTATTTCTGACATAGTCCTCTATAGCATACAGGGTTCAATGACTACATCCTGATATATACTTGTATAAGCTACCGTTACTTTGAGTGCTTTATAATCAGGTTAAATTGGTACATGCCTATAATCCCAGAACTTGAGAAGTGGAAGAGGAGGGTCAGGAGTCCAAGGCCAGCCTAAGCCAAATGAGACTTTTGTGTTAATTATGTGTCTATATGAGACACTTTCCCAACTTTTTGCTTTGGCAGAAGGCTTTTGAGACAGGGTCAATTCATAATCCTCTGCCTTCCTGAACTCCTGGTCCTCCTGCCTCCGCCTGCAGAGTGTATGCCACCATACCTGCTTTTTTTCGGTGCTGAAGATCAACGTGGAACCTCTAGCATGCTAGGCAAATTACTAACTGAGCTACATGCCAGCTCTACCTGTATCATCTTAACAGCTCACGATTAGGTACCTACTCAGTTCCAAAGCAATGTGCTATGCTTGTTGCATATTCCTATTTCATCTTTATGACATTACAAAAAAGTAAAATATATTCTGGAGAAGGGGGATGACATTTAGAGAAATATTCAAGAATGCAGAACCAAGGCTGGGGATGTATCTCAGCCGCTAGAGCACTTGCCTAGCGTGCAGAAGTCCCCAGGTTCAGTCCACAGCACCACATAAACCAGGCATGGTGGCATATACCTGTAATCTTTGCAGGAAGAAAGGAAGCAGGCTGACCAGAAGTTCAAGGATGCCTGGTGGTGGTCACAGACCCTTTGATCCCAGCACTCTGGAGGCAGAGGCAAGCGAATCTCTATGAGTTGGAGGCCACCCTGGTCATCATAGTGAATTCCAGGACAGCCAGGGCTATACAGAGAAACCCTGTCTCAAACAAAACAAAAGGTTCAAGGTCTTCCTTAGCTGCATGTACCAGTAAGCCCCAAAGCTAAAACTGGAGCCCCTTCTGTCTGCAGCTAGGCTATGCTATTTCAGAGCCCACTATATTCTATCTTTCTGCTCTGTGCGACGTTTCTTTGGCTTTGGTTTTGGAAACAAGTTTTCATACAGCCCTCCTTGACTTCAAACTCAGGACCTCCTGCTTCGGCCTCCCACAAGCTATGATGATGGATGGCCTTTTTTCTTTTTTTGGAGACAGGGTCTCATTCTAGAGCCCAGGCTGGCCTGGGACTCACTGTTACTCAAGGTAGGGCTTGTGATCCTCTTGCCTCACCCTGCCAAGTGCCAGGATAATAGATTTGTATCACTGCACCCACTCCTCTGAACAGCCTTGATTCCTGAGGCTACACATTTATGTCTCTACTGAGCTTGGGATAATAATTTGAATGGGATTCTTACAGTCACCTTCGTCACCTCTTCATCTTTCAAGGGAAAACATAACCAATGTGTAAAATGACAACTCAGGGATGGCAAGATGGTTTAGAAGGGAAATGTCTGCCACCATGCCTAAGTCTGACCCCTGGAACCTCCCTACATGATGGAAGGAAAGACCTACCCCACAAGTTGTCCCTTGACCTCTATAACCACTTCCTGGCATGGCTGTCCAACACAGACACACACACACACACACACACACACACACACACACACACACACACACCACGCCAATAGGTAAATGTAATTAAAATTTTCTTTTCAACTGTGTGGTAGCCCAAGCACTCAGAGTGCTCAGGAGATAAGTGGCAGGGGGATTTCTCTGAGTTCAAGGCCAGTCTGGTCTACACAGAGTGCTGGGCCAACCAGGGCTACCTAGTGAAATACTGTCTCAAAAAAGACTTCTCTGGTTTTTTCCAAATCATTTTTATGGGCAGTGGTGGCACGCACCTTTAATCCTAGCCAGGCCATTCCAGTCTACACAGCAAGTTCCAGAATAGCCAAGGCTATGGGAAAAGGGGAGGGGGACAGAGAGGATGAACATTCTGCCTGCACATACATATATCTACCACATGCATGCCTGGAGCCCTCAATAGACAAAAGAATCAAATCCTCTAAAACTAAAGTTATGAGTGGTTGTTAGCTACCCTGTGGGTGCTGGGAACCAAACCTGGGTCCTCTGCAAGAGCAGTAAGTGCTGAGCCATCTCTCCAGCGCCCGTGACAGCTTTTTTATTCCCAAAACTTTTTTAATGATTTTAATGATTTTTATTTTATGTGCCTTGGTGTTCTACCTGTGTGTGTCTGAGTGAGGGTGCTGGATCTTCTAGTACTGGAGCTACCATATGGGTGCCAGGAACTGAACCTGGGTCTTCTGGAAGAGCAGCTAGTGCTCCCAACGGCTAAGCCATCTCTCCAGACCACTAGCTTCTATTTTTAATACAGCAAAGGGAGACTGACTGAGAAATAAATTTCAAAGGTCAGGGAACAACACTGAGGTAGAAGTCTTAAAATCATTAATGTGTAAAGGAATGTCCATGTGCACTACAGAGAACCTGGCACTACATGTGAATCGGTTTACACATTCACCCTCCTCCACACAAAACATCAAGTGTGTCCGCTGCCTCACAAGGACACAGCACACTCTGGAAACCCAAATTCAGAAGTGACTCAGGCACTGGCTTACAGTCCCCTTCTTCTACATTAACCTAAGTCAATTATCTGCAACAGTGACTTTAGATGTGAAATTTAATCTCTTTAGCCAGGTGTGGGGCACACACCTATAATCCCAGTACTTGGGGAGGCAGAGGCAGGCAGATCTCTGTGAGTTCAAGGCTAGCCTGGTCTACAAAGTAAGTCTAGGACAGCCAAGACTACACCAAAAAAACCCTGTCTCAAAAAACAAAAAAACAAAGAAACAAACAAAAAAAAAACCCACCACAATAAAAAACTCTTCAAGCACCAGGTTTTTAATTTTTAATTTGTAAAATGTAGTAATATCTACCTCCTAAGGACACTGTGGAATTAGTAGACAATCTTTTGTTCAGCATGCAAGGCTATTCATAGGATGCTCAAAAGGAGACCATTTCAAGAAGAATATACTGTAATACCAGCATCCACAAGGCTGAGGCAGAAGGATCACAAATGGAATCTGAGGTAAGTCTAGGCTAAATAGGGAGACCTTGTCTCAAAAAAAAAAAAACAACAACCTTTGTCTTCACGAGGAAACTGATTCACAAGTCCAACTGTTTCACCACAATGATCATTACTCTACCCTTTCCACATGTTCCACATCTAGTACCTTAATTTTTTTAATTATTATTTTTTATTTTATGTGTATGACTGTTTTGCTTTTATGCCTGTGTACATAAAATGTGCCTGGTGCCCAAGGAGGCCAGAAGAGAGCCTCAGACACCCTAGAACTGGAGTTACAGACAGTTGTGAGCTGCCATATGGGTGCTTGGAACTGAATCTGGGTCCTCTGGGAGAGCAGCAAGTGCTCTATACCACTGAGCCAGCTCTCCAGCCCTCCCATCTGGCATTTTTAATGTGCCTCCTCTTATAAAACTGCCTCTATATTCTTGAAACACCTCATGTGATTTCTGGCTTTGCAGTATACCAACTCTAGCTGTACCCCTTTGGGCAAAGTACTCGACCCATCCTTCATTTCCTCAAGGAAACATGAGGATATAATAACCGGCTTCTAACTGCTGCTCTGAGTTAAACAGCAGTGAGAGTCAAGCATTTACACTTCAAGGTCTGGTTACTACTGGTTTTAGATAGGACCACGTACAGTCTCACAAACAAGATGTTAAAAAACACTACTGGGAGGTTGCTGAGATGATTCAGTGAGTAAAGACACTTGCCACCAAGTCTAAAGACTTGAGTTTCAACCTGGAGAATGACTCCTACAAGTTGTTCTCTGACCTCCATAAAGCTATGGGCACCAATATGCACATGGTTAAGTAAAATATATATAAAATTTAAAAATTTTAATACTTGTATAATATTGCTTCCACTAAGCATACACTCTAATAAATGCTATTAAGCAGGAAGAGTTAACTGTGGTAAAGACAGTGCTATCACTTCTCAGCCTTCTAAGATCAATGATAAAATAATTTTTTTTTTTTTTTTTTGGTTCTTCAAGACAGGGTTTCTTTGTCCTGGACTCCTTTTGTAGACTGGGTTGGCCTAATAATTTTCTTTCTTTCTTTTCTTTCTTTCCTTCCTTCCTTCCTTCCTTTCTTTGGTTTTTCAAGACAGGGTTTCTTTGTGTAGCTTTGGCTGTCCTGGACTCCTTTTGTAGACCGGGCTGGCCTTGAACCTCGAACTCACAGCTATCTGCCTGCCTCTGCCTCCCTGAGTGCTGGGATTAAAGGTGTGTGCTTAGAAAATGATTAAAAGGTATATATATATAAAAAAAGAGCAGTCTCAATTCTACAGCATCAGCCAATGGCATGGTTTCAGAGGTGATGTCCCTTCCTTTTCTTCAGCACCTGTAAAGCAGGGATCTCTAAGGGCCTCTTTGGCTGCTTATATGAGGGTTCTGTCTATTGGTGCTGTGGTTTAATTTTGTATATATACATGTGTGGATGCACACGCCACAGCATGTATGGGGGACAGAGGAAAGTTTCTCAGGAGTCCATTCTCAGAAAAGAAGCCATGAAAAACCTCACAGCGGGGTTACGGGAGTGTTTGGAAGTGAGAAAGGGAAGGAAGAAATGTTGTAATTAAGTTACAGTCTCAAAAATTTAAATAATAAAAAAAAAAGAGTCCATTCTCTCCTTCCACTTTTCTATGAGTTCTGAGGATCTAACTCAGGTCACCAGGCTAAGGCAGCAAACACACTTACTGGCTGGCTGAGCCATTCACCAACCCATTTTGTTTTGCTGAGATACCATCTCATGTAGCCCAGTGTGGCCAAAAACCTGATGGATTACCCTGAACTCTTAACCTTCTTGCCTTGGAAAAAAAAAATTATTTGAGGGGCTGAATAGATGGCTTAACCGTTACAAGCACATTCTTCTCTTCCAGAAAATCCAAGTTCATTTCCTAGTACCCACATCAGGATACATCACATATCAGGCATGTCACAAGTTCCTGTAACCCCAGTTCCAGGATGAGCTCCCAGATATACACACTCGGATTCACTAATTATTTTTTAATTAAAAAAAATTTAAGAGATTTAATGTGTGTGTGCATCTGTGTGCGTGCATGTGAGTACAGAGCCCATGGAGGCCAGAAGGGGTTGTTGGGCTTCCTAGAGTTAGAGTTAGAGATATTAGTAGCCCATGATGTGGGTGCTGGGATTTGAACTCTGATAGAGCAACCAAGTACTCTTAATGGCTAAGCCCTCTCTCCAGCGGTTAATGCCTTGTTTGAACCAGTTATGTGGTTTCCAAGAATAGAAAAGTGGATAAAGTGATTCTGTACATATCTTTCTTTCGTTCACATACCCCACACTTGACACATTCTCCTCAGAAACCCCACAATTATTTATTCTAACTAAATTCAATGGGATACTTCCTTCCTCCTTTCTCTCTTCCTACGGAGGACTACTGCCTGGCACTTGCTAGGCAAAAAGTTCACCACTGAGCTGTATGTCTAGAATTTTTTTTTTCATTTCCATTTTGAGACAAGTTTAAGTTGCCCGGGGAGGCCTTGAATTTGTGACCCTTCCGCCTTGGCAGAATGAGTAGCTGCAAATACAGACCTGGGCTTTCAGGTGCCACTGCGTTTGTACATGGGCAAGTCACTCTCCAGAAGAGAGAAATAAAGTACCATGATTTCAGGATGAGGAACGGGACAGATCTACACGAACCACAAATCTCACGCCCACTTTAGGAACTTATCTTCGGTCACGACTCCTGCACGTGTCGGATGTGGGGCGCCTACCACCGCTGGTCACTTCGTTTAACTTTGGCCTCAATTTTCCAGAAGATGGCATCTGGCATACCTCGCCTCACTCAATTAACCACTGAGCCTCCTACCGTAGAGAATGACAATCTCCCTAACCCAATGACAGCCCCCGGGTCTCCCCAACAAGGGACGCTGTGTCAGGCCCCGCGCGTCGGGTATTTACAGAAGGGAGAAGCGCTAGCCGGCATCCTGACGCTGGGATAGAGAAGGGGCGGAGGCCACCGGTCGGCGCCCGTGGGGCCTGCGAGGACCTACCTGGCTTCGTTCTCGGTGTTCCCGCTGCCGGGATTTGGCTGCCTTGCGAAAAGCCGCCGACATGCCTACTGAAGTCCAGTAAATGCTCAGCAAACTTCACCACCGAAGGAGCACTACCTGAGCCGCCGGGTCGGCCAAGACTACCGGAAGCAGGCCCAGCCGCAAGCTATGCAGCCTATCAGAAGCCTGCCTTACCAGAAATACATCCCCGCTCAAGCGGCCCGAACGGGAGACTTCTGGGAAATGTAGTTTTCAAAGCTAGAGTCTCGTGATTCCTTCCGCTCTCCTTCTTACTCGCCAGAGAGCTTCCAAGTCGGAGCCTTCGCTCTGCCGCACGTTGGCATCTGGGAACACGTGGCTGGCATTGCCCTCTGGCTGAGCTCGGCTTCCGTGTGCGCATGTGCTGTCACCTGCGACTTGGCCTGGGTTAAAATTCTAAGTAGAGCATAGACTAGTGGTTCACACCTTTAATCCAGTACTCTAAAGGCAGAAGCTTACTAGTTAATGTGAGTTCAAGGCTAGCCTAGTCTTACATAATGATTGCCAAGCCAGCCAGAGCTATATAGTGAAACCTGGCCAGAGGGAAAAAAAGAAGCTAGAAATACCGTGAGCTTTACATTATACTAGAAAGAGTGCTTTAAAACCACATTTGGCTCTGGTGCTGGCTACTGACTGTGTGACTTTGAGCAGATTTCTTGACTTTAACGAGCATCATTTTTCCTAACCCATAAAACGAAGATAATAATAGACACTGGTCTTGCACATAGGAGTGTCAAAGGCATTGGACTGCAGAATTGTACCTATAAGCAAGGCAGAAGAGAATCATCCAATAGCAATAAAGTTCTGAGTCCCTCACAACCACTGAAGAAATGGCTGGCTGGCAGACTTAGCACAAGAAAGTATGGAATGTGATGGATAGAGCCCTGAGCTGCAGAGGGAGTCTTCTGATCCCAGCTCTGCTCCTAACCAAGGAAAGTTCATTTTGCTGACATTTGGTCTCCTCATCTAGTTGTAAAATAATAAAATACTCTACCCACAAGATTGTGAGGCTTCAATGACATGGTTAAAGTGCTTAGTTCTGTGTTTATTTGTTAGCTGGTTTACAATAAAATTGTTTAGTTTCTATTGTTTGAGTTGATTGGGTTTGGCCTAGTCTAATTTGGTTTGGTGTTTTGAGGCAGGATCTAGCTAGGTAGGCCTGGCTGCACTGAAACTCCCTAGTCCAAGCTGGCCTGAGCCTCACAGTGATCTCTTGCATCTGCACCGTGCTGGGGTTACAAGTGAGCACCAGCATGCCCAGCGATCCATGTTATTTTTATCATCACTAAAGCCGCCTCTGAGTAGCACAAGAGAGACCTGGACCCAGCAAAGCGTGACAGCAGCATTTGGGGCTGCTTGCTCTGTCTCTCTCCTTCTCTCCTCCCTTCTCCCTCTTATTTCATCTGTTGCCATTTGGATTCTTTTCTACTACATGAGGCTAATATTCTGAGGGCTCTTTTTTTGTTGTTTCTGTTTTGTTGTGTTTGGGACAGGCTCTCTCTGTGTAGCTCTGGCTGCCCTAGAACTCACTATGTAGACCTGGCTGTGTCCTCCAGTTCACAGAGACCAACCTATTAAGTGATGGGGTTAGAGGTGTGCACTCGTATGAAGGCATCAACAGACTCCATACTTTCATCGATTTTACATGGCACTGATCATCTCTCCAGCTGAAAAACGCCATGGAAACCCTCTTCAGGGAGTCCAGGGGACAAGTGGGTATGAAAAAGGTCACAGTATGAAAAGGTTTTTTATTTTGTTTTATTTTGTTTTGTTTTGTTTTCCTGCCTTGAACACATTTAATCTTTGCCCAGTTAGGTCCACATGCATTAGGAAAATTCCATTTTGCTTGTCATCCTTGGAAAGCCAGCTACTTAATGATCTGGTCTGGGACCACCTCTCCAGCCTCATCTTAAAAAGTTTAGCTATCTGATAGACTGACCAGATGTTGGCTGTATCCACTCCAGCCTTGTCCCCTGAAGAAGTGTTGGCGACCAGCAGCATCTGGGGAAGCCATCACTGTCCCCTGAAGGTAGAGGACTCTAGAGGTAGCCCTAGATTGTCACTGTACAACTTCCCATTAACTTGACATTTAGAGCCATATCATCAAAATCTTTGTAAAGTAATAGCAGTAACCAGTTCACATGGGTTGTGGTAGTGTGTGTGTGTGTGTGTGTGTGTGTGTGTGTGTATGTGTTTTAGACTAAAAGAGGTGATAACTACCATACACATGAGACCTACACACAGCTCTCTCTGCTTCCTTCCCCCTTCACTCTGCCAGTCATTCATTTCACCCTCTGTTACACCCTTTTGGGCTTGGGAGCACTAAGAAAGTTTCTGAGGAATTTGAAAGAGGGTGTTTACTAAGCTTGAGGCCTGCAAGGGCTCTGGGAATTGAAGAGTTAAGAGTGAGCAATATACCCAGGGAAGGAAGGGTATTTTCTCCCTAGGAGGAAGGAGGTCTTGTGGTTACAGGCACTGGAGAGTGATTCAGCACGCAGGGAAGCCATGAGCAGCTTGGTGGAAGAGACCCGGAACATTCTTTTGAAAACTCTTGCAAGGTAAGAAGACAAGATGGGGCTCCCTGAGTTTGAGACAAGGAAGCGTATGTGTATGGATCTCCTGGGAGGGGAAGGAACAAACATCTCATTTAACCAAAGCCTGTCGCCAAGCACTCGGCTCTGGCTCAGACACACCTGTTTCTCAAGAAGGGGGAGAAGACAGATGGGGAACAGGAACAGAGAGTCCATGAGTGAGGCTGATCCCTGAACTCCCTGGAGCACGTCTTTCTGGGCCAATGGAAAAAAAGTGAGCAGGGAAATGTGAGCCCACTGGAAACAGAGAGAAAGGGCACAGCCCCCCTGTCCTGGGTAGTCTCCTTCCCCAAGGCTGGACAGAGCCAAAGATTTCTTAACTTCCTCTGACCTTTAGACTCTTAAGTCCTAACAGCAGAATCTCTGTGGTTTTGTTTGCTTGTTTGTTTGGTTGGTTGGTTTTGTTTTTGTTTTTTGAGACAGGATTTTTCTGTGTAGCTTTGGCTGTCACTTTGCCGGCCAAGCTGGCCCCAAACTCACAGAGATCCACCTGACTCTGCCTCCTGGAGTGCTGGGATTAGTGCCTGCCAGGCTCTCACAGCAGAATCTCAACTCTTGACCATGAAAGGGAAGGAGGGGAGGGCTCCCCACCTACTGGAGTCTTATTGGATGGTCTTATCCAGTCCTTCACAATAGTATCCTTGAGGGAGAAACTGCCTTACCTTGAGGTTCACTGACTACCCAGTAATGGTTAGGATCACTTTTGCCATGATAAGCTTTGACATTTGACAGTTTGGATTTCAACCCTGACTTTGCCATTCTTGGCAGTTAATGTATTTGCGCTCCCCTTCTCGATCCCTCTCCTAACTCCTCTTTCTGTACAAGGTCTCCCTATGAAGTCCTGGATGGCTATATAGACCAGACTGGCCTTGAACTCATGGAGGTCTGCCTGCCTATGCTTCTTGAGTGCTAAAATTAAAGGTATGCACCACCACAGGCCCAGCCTCCAATTTCCTATCTTTGTTTAATTTTGTTGTCATTGTGGCAGGTTAACTGATTTTAACGGGACAAATAGTTGAACCATAAAATTTTATTTAAAGGGGCTGGAGAGCTGGCTCAGCAGTTAAGAGCACTGGCTGTTCTTCCAAAGAATCGGGGTTCAATTCCCAGAGCCCAGTTGGCAGCTCATGCATTCAGGTAGAACACCAATGTGCATAAAACAAAATAAATAAATCATAAAAGATATTTTAAAATATGGAATATTTTATGGGTTTGCATATCTTCACTGCACAGGGGCCATGCTAATCTCTGTATCATTCCAATTTTAGTATCTGTGCTGCTGAAGCAAGTACTATTTTCTCACCTTTGAGAAGAGGATTTAAAATGTATATTTAGGGCTGGTGAGACAGCTCAGGGGGGTAAAAACACTGGCTGGGAGAGCCTGGTGACCTTAGTCATGACCTAAACCCATGCTGGCAGACTCTAACTGACTCCAGGGCCAGCAAGATGGCTCAGTGGGTAAGAGCACTCAACCCCACCCCCCAAGCCTGACTATCCCCAGGAAGCCACATGGTAAGAAAAAAGAACCCATTCCTACAAGTAGTCCCTGACTTCCTATGTGTGTGTGTATACACATGCATTTGTGCATATTCGTGTGCAGAAATTTTAAAACTTATTTATTATTTTTATTTATGTGTTTGTGTAAGTGAATGTCCTGTGTGTTGGTATCTGAGGAAGCCAGTAGAAGACATGAGCTTCTTTGAAGCTGGAGTTACAGGCTGCCCTGAGGTGCCAGACATAGATGGTGGTGGTCCTCTGGAGGAGCAGTATACTGGCTAGTTTTTATGTCATCCTGACACAAACTAGAGCAATTTTGGAAAAGGGAACCTCAATTTATTTTCATTTATTTGTTTGTTTATTTATTTTGTTTTTTTAAGACAGGGTTTCTCTGTATGGCCCTGGCTGTCCTGGACTTGCTTTGCAGATCAGGCTGGGCTCGAACTCACAGAGGTCCACCTCCCTCTGCCTCCCAGAGTGCTGGGATTACAGGTACGCACCAACACGCTTGTCAGGAACCTCAATTTTTAAAATGTGCCCAGCAGACTGGCCTGTGGTACACTTTCTTGATTGATGGTTGATGTAATAGAAGGGTCCTGCTCACTCTGAATGGCGCCATCCCTGAGCTGGTGGTCTTGGGTGGTATAAAAACCAAAAACCAAACAAACAAAAACACAGGCTGAGAAAGTCGTGATAAAGAAGACAGTAAGAACCAAGTTCCTGTATGGTTTCTGCTTCAGGTCCTCCCTCGAGGTTGCTATCCTGGCTGAGTTCCTGCCCTGACTTCCCTTAGTGATACTGTCGTGTGGACTTGTAAGCTAAACTAAACCCTTGCCTCTCCAACTTGCTTCTGGTCATGGTGCTAGAAAGCTAACAGCAAGCAGTCTTACCCACTAAACCATTTCTCTAGCCCCCCTAAGACATTTTTAAAAGAGAACTGACTCCACACAAGCATACAGGCATACTAGCACTAGCACACAGATGTGAGCCCACACAGTTGAACACATACACACACCACACACGTATATGCTATATATATGTATGTTTATTGGATAATTACATGAGTTCATGTATGTAAAGTGTTTAGGGAACGGTGCAAAGTCCGGGCTCATAGAGCCCTAACTCGTGGTAAAGCCCTTCAGTAGCACTTCAAGCCGTAAGGAAAGAACAAAGATCTCCAAATGAAGCACCTTTACTCCTCGCTCATGGAACTCTTCCTTTTCTGAAGGCTCCTGTTTGGTGGCTTATGTTTTCTATTGCTGTGAGGAAACACCATACCCAAAAGTAAGTTGGGAAGGAAACAGTTTATTTGACTTACACTTCACCATCACTGTCCATCATTGAAGGAAGTCAGGACAGGAACTCAGACAGGGCAGAAACCTGGAGGCAGAAGCTGATGCAGAAGCCGTGGAGGGGTGCTGCTTACTGGCTTGTTCATGGAAGCAAGCTTTCTTATGGAATCCAGGACCAACCAGCCCAGGGATGGCTCCACTGGCAATGGGCTGAGTCCTCCCCCATCAATCACTAATTAAGAAACATCCTATAGCCTGATCTTTAAAAAAAAAGTTACTTATTATGTAGACAGTGTTCTGCCTGCATGTACACCTGCACACCAGAACTCATTATAGATTGGTTGTAAGCCACCATATGGTTGCTGGGAATTGAACTCAGGACCTCTGGAAGAACAGCCAGTGCTCTTAACCTCTGAGCCATCTCTCCAACCCCCTATAGCCTGATTTTATGAATTCATTTTCTAGACACTGGGGCTCAAAAGGGCGAGAGAGCCTTTATCCTCCTCAGTTTCAAAGGACTTTTATATTCTTTAAGTGAGTGGCGAAAGCCCAGGCAACAACCTTCCCATCCTCAGCTGTGACCTGGCACTGAGAGGTTTCCCCTGTCAAATAACTCTAGCTTGTGTCAAGTTGACATAAAACCAGCCAACACAACTCCCAATCATAGTCCTCACCTTATCCCAGAACTGACCAACCCCTCTTGCTGTCCACTCCAACCAGGAAAAGTTGTACCCTGTATCCCTCTAGACAGAGAGTTCCCTAGACCTGGATGACAAGTCCCAGAGGAAGGACCCACCGACAAACTTGTCTTTTCACCCACTGGACTCCTAATAGGAGCCTGGCAGGGAGTGGTAGGGGGCTCCAAATTAAAGCATCATGTGTCATTTATTTGTGATGTATTGCATGCCAAACACTGTAGTAGATACTGGGAATGCGGTAGTGGACAAAAATGATCCAACCTTTGCCCTCATGGCACTTGCAATTTAAGAATCAACAACGTTTGAGCAATTATTTAATTCTGGAAGAAACCCTGGCCTGGAGGCTGTCTTAGGACCTAGGAACCAGACCCATTCTACAGAAGGGAAGGGTCCCCACCACCCTTGGAGAGTCTCCCTGTAGCGTAATCTTGGCTGGATGCGGACTTAGATCAGGAGAGCCTCTCTGGCCATCTGAATCACCGCAGAGATGCAAAGGTTATTTCCAGGGTTAGTTTGTTGTCTCCTGTTTTGCAAACAGCACAACAGAGCCTTCCCCCCACCAGCCCCCCTCCGGCATGCCCTCCAGATCGAGGCGATGCTATTTATTCCTAGTGACAAGCCTGAGGATCCCAAGGGGGGGAGGGAGCCGGGGTGGGGGAGGCCTCAAGGGCCTCCTGTCCCTGGCAGGCGCCAGTCCTCGCTTCCCGGCATAGGGTAGAGACTGGAGGGTCAGAAACTGCAGAGGTCCCCTCCCTTCTTCACCTCCCCAGCCTGCAGCAACCCAACCACTCACACTCTTCACACCCCTCCCACCCGAGAAACCCAAAGCTCACGGGGCTGAGGATTAGGGTCTCCCTGAGCCTCAAAGGTCAAAACTATTCCTGGGCACTTTAGAACTCTCAGTGCCAGGTCACAGCTGAGGATGGGAAGGTTGTTGCCTGGGCTTTCGCCACTCACTTACAGAATATAAAAGTCCTTTGAAACTGAGGAGGATAAAGGCTCTCTCGCTCTTTTGAGCCCCAGTGTCTAGAAAATACCTTGATCTCCGGTGGTAAAGCAGAATCAAACCACCCCCGCCCGCAGGCTGGATTGAGGCCTCCTTCACAAGCTAAGGTTTAGTGTAAAGTCTGGGGGATGAGCTAGGGGGAGAAGAGGAAGGGGTCTGGTCCCCAGATGGACCCCGGTCCTACATGTCCGACACCCCTGGCCTGGGAGCTCTTCCAGCAGTCCTCGCGGGTCCGAGGGACCCGGGGGGAGGGAGGGAGAAGGGATGGCCGGGTCAGGCTGCAGGGGGCGGGCAAGGCGGGGCCCGAGAAGGTCCGAGCGCCAGGTTCGGCTGCGTCGGGCTCGCAGCAGGCAGGAGGGGGGCGGGGTCTGGCCCCCGCGGGCGGGTTGGGGGCCCGGGGGCGGGGTCCGGGCGGGGCGGGTCCTTGCACTTCCTCGGAGGCTTAGGGCCGCGCGCCCACTCGCCCACACAGTCCGTCGCGGCTGGCTACTTCGCCGCGGCTCTGTCGGCCCCTCCGCCCGACCCGCAGGTAGGAGCCGCTGGGCGATCGGCTCCCGGCCCCACCCACGCCGCGCGCGCCCAGCTCCCGCGCCCGCTTTGAGGTGAGCGTCCCCCTCCCAGCTTCCAGCCCCCCCACCGTTCCCGCGCTGCACTCGCGCCAGGGTCGCTGCCCGGGACCCCGCCCCTGTCCCCTGCTGGAGCACCCCGAACTCAGGACCACGCGTGCCAGCACCGAACCTCACCGCTCCGCGCCTCCGGGCCAAGGTGTGGGGGGGGCGCCAGAGTTACAGGGGGTGGGGACCAAGTTTTAACTAGAAAAGCTATAGAGATCAGCAGGGTTGGAGAAACTGAGGCTGTTAGGGAGCCTGGTAGAACCGGCAAGGGCGCGCGCACCAGGAGGCTACAGGGACCATTCAAACGAGGGCAGAGAATGGCCCTACAAAGTTCTCGGGAACCTGGGTTCTGTGGAGCATTTTAAGACGCAAATGGTTGACCCTAGGGAACTCATTGCTAGCGCCCTTCTCAGGGCCTTGGAGGGCCCTAAGGCAGAAGCTTGTTAGACTACTGCAAAATCTGCCTCCCTGAGGCCTGAAGAGATTTTCAGAGTCAGAGACGCTGAGACGCTGAAAGACCAAGACTTGGGTGCACCAGGGATAAAGATCCCCAGAGTGGAGGCCCCACTGGGACACCCCCACCCAAGCACAAAGACAGCAGCGGAAGGGAGGTGAGAGATGCGGAGTGGAGGCAAGAGTTCACGGAGGAGAGACACCTATGTGCGCTCACTGACAGCTGCCCCAGGCCTGAAAGGGTGGAGGCAAAGCTAGGGGGAAATTGACTCTTAGCCAGCCCATCCCCCAGGAGGGAGAGGACCTGAGGCTGTAAAGCTGAGCTCAAGAAAGAGCCCCGTGTACACACACAACCACTAAGACAGCGCCAACTTATTTTTAAACTCAAATCTTGGACGCTCTGCTTCAGCCCTAGGGGACTGGGGGGGGGGGGGCGGGGGTGAATGAAATGTTCCTCTCCTGTCCTCAGAGCAGCTGCTGGATCTGCTCCCTACCCCCTTTTCCCTAGACTGCTTTGACTTCCAGGCGCTGTGAGGAAGAGGGGTGGAAGAGAGTTTGGGGTGGGGGGGGCTCTAATTTCTCCCCTTACGTCTCCTGTCAAGGGGGAGGGGTCTGCTCTGATTCTGACTCACAGCTGTGGGGCCTGGCCAGGGTCCTCCTGGACTTGGGGTGGGGGGTGGGGGCGTACAAAAGGGTTGAGCAGTTGGCATGGGTGATTGGAAAGACTTCTGGGTGTCTTCCAGTGGCAGGCTGGCAGCCGGGGAGAAGAGCTCTAGTGTAGTTCCTGTCCCGCCATCCCACTCTTCCCCCTACTACATGCACTAGCACCACCACCCTTAAAGGCTGACTGCCCCTTCCACCGCCATCAAAGCACTTCTCGGCAGAGCTCCCCGCTGGGGAATAGGGAACTTCTACTCCAGTTCCTGTGTAGCCCTCCTCATGCCCCTAGCCTGTTGGTGTCCTGGTGTCTTGTGAGGAACTCTAGAGAGGAGATGCATTCTGTCCTGCCTGCCTTTTTGTGAGGCGGGTTGCGGTGGTGGTGGGATACGTATTTTGTAGACACAAGGCTTCATACAAGTGTGTACACCTGCGAACACACATCTGTAAGCTCTGTAACGTTTCTCTCCCTAGTGTCCAGCTTCTGTGGGCCCCCGTGGTTCCCTCAGCTCCACCCTGGACTTCACTGAGACTCCCATCTCAGGTCTGCCTGAGACCCACTGTCTGGCTCCAGTAGGTGCGAGGGCCTTGTAGTGAACTTCACAAGTAGCTACCATTTCCTTGGGCCTTATTACCTGCCAGATGCCCTGTGGGGATTATCACATTCAAGCCTGACAACAGTCCTAAGAGAGGAAGGTAATATTATCTCATTGAACTAGATGGGCTAACAGTCCCAGGTCGTGAAAACTGCGTACCCAAGGTCTCAGGATTCCAAGTCAGGCTTATATCTTCTGACTCTTGCAAGCTGCTATACAGTGAACACCATACAGAAAGGTATTCTGCCACTCAGCTCTAATTCACTGTGTGTGTGTGTGTGTGTGTGTGTGTGTGTGTGTGTGTGTGTGTGTGTGTGTATAAGCCAGGTATGGAGATATGTGTGTTAGTGAGGAGAGCAGATGAGAGTCATCTGGAAGATCCACTGTCTCCTCTGAGCCCCACCTGCTACCAGCCGGGAAGAAATACAAAACTGACTCCCTGCTCACCCCTTTAGTCCTCCAGCCTTGCCAGAGAATGGGGAAGCATTGGGGAGGAAGGAGAAACCAGGATGGGGAGAGACAGGTGGGCCTTGGTGGTGCCCTTCACTCTGTCCTTAAGTAGGGACATAGACTAAAGGATTAGAGCATTCTGGGAAGGAAACAGAGGGCACGCTCCTATTTGGGGTGCCTCATCTCAGTGTGGTGACTAGCTCTGAGGGGGTGGATCCAGGGCTAGCCTGGGCCTGGGAAGGTAGCTGCTGCTGCTGCTGCTGCTGGGCAAGCCCAGAAGGAAGGACTCACAAATGGCCACAGGCTGTCTGTCTGTTATTCAGTGGCCAGCAGCCCAGGCAAACCTCAGATGCTGGGCCAGGGGAAACCAAGATCTGAATGACAGGGAGGGGCTGAGTAAGAGGGGCTCTCTCCAGCCTTCAGTCTAACCCCTCCCTTAGGACTCAGCACTCTGAAGACTCCAGCTTTGGTGACTTTGTGTCCTGTTGCTTTGGGTGTGGACCAGGTGTTCTCCCACTTTTCAGAGGGAAAGTTCAAACTCCTCAGTCCCAAAGAGGTGGGCCCTTCAGGTTTGGGATTTCTTCTGCTGCCTGAAGTCTGAATTCTAAGGCAGACCAAGGTTTCGGTGAGAATTTCCTGCTGTCCTGGCTGAGAAGGGGGCAGGGGAGAGTGTGCTTTTCCTTCATCTTAGGTGTGGGAAGCTATGGAGAAGGGGGTTGGTAGGTTCCTTTGTGCCCCCTTAACTTCCTCCAGTCTCCTGTGCAACAATGACCCAGTCCCCTTCCTGTGGGTCCTGGGGGCTCTTCTTCACTACCCAGCCCTAGGAGAGCTTGCTTCATAGTAGAGGAGGGTGGAGCCAGCGTATTCTGACTTTGCTGGAATTGGCCAGCAGAAGAGACCGGGAACCCCATTTCCCTGCCCCCCCACTCTTCTTGCTCCTGTTCCAGAGGCAGCTGTGTGGGTGACCTCATCCCACAAACATGCTTTGTTCCTGAGAAAATGGAAAGTGTCTGGGGTTTGGTGGGGGGCTGGGTGTCTGCAACAACAGCTCTCGGGGTTCCCCTTGTCTTACTCCCCATCAAGAAGGGACCCCACTGGGGCTCCAGGGACTCTTACTTTCTCACCTCTCACTTCTCCAACCTTAACCCCTGGGAAATAGGGGAAGGCAAGGCAAAGTCTGCCTGTCCAGATGCAGGGGGATGACTTATGACCCTGGGGCCTTGCAGAGCTACCAGCAGAGGCACCTGGCAGGGGGCATGCTGCCCTCTCTCTGTGCCTCCATTTCCCCTCTGCCTCCCGGCCATCTCCGGTTTTTCCCTTTTATCTCCCTCTGGTTGGCTAAAAGCAACAGATGTGGCAGCCAAGACTGCCCGGGCTGGTGTGACCAGAGACACAGCAGAGGTGGGAAGGATGAGGCCGAGGGTCCAGCTGGGGAAGCTTGGCTGTGTCCAGCCTTCAGGGTTTCCTTCCTGCCTGAACCTAGGCTGAGCCCGTCAGGCTCTTGTTGCTTGGCTGATTCTCCTGGGAGAGGAGGCCCAACTTCTCACCCCATGCTCCACCATTCATTAGTCAAGCATCTCTCTAGCATTCTACTATTTCCTGCAGTAGGGTGTTGGGGGTGGGGGTAGCACAAAGAACAGCCCATTCCACCTGAAACTTTCCAGATCAGAACTCGAGGTAAACGTCCCTTTATCTAAAGTCCTATGGCTACTATCCTGGGAGTCAGGAGGTGAGAATGCTGTAGGCAGTACGGTTGGTTGGTGGTCGGTTCCCTGTCCTGGTCTTTGGCACCCTAGGGACAGTACAGAAAGTGGAAGCAAACCTCAGGCTAGGCAGGAAATGAGTCATTGACCCAGGAAAAGCCCCCTCCCCCCATCAGCCAGGACCTAGATAAGAAAACAACTCTGCTTCCTGATTTTTTTTCCTGACCCCTTCCTATCCTCACAGTCAAATATAGAAACAAACATGGAAGATTCCAGCATGTGATGAGCCTGGACCCTGGGGTTCTCCAGAGCAGACCTCCTCCATCCCCACCTGCTCTCATCTGGCATCTTCTATGCCTCCTTTCTTTTTTGAATGCAAAGAGCCCTCGGGTTGGCCTATGCTAGAGCCCTTCTATGTGAACTCTGCCCCATCTTCTTAACAGGGCTTACTCATCATCACCACCATGAGCGAGGCATTTGACTGTGCAAAGTGCAAGGAGTCCCTGTACGGCCGCAAATACATCCAGACAGACAGTGGCCCCTACTGCGTTCCCTGCTACGACAACACCTTCGCCAACACCTGCGCCGAGTGCCAGCAGCTCATCGGGCATGATTCAAGGGTAAGGACCGAACGGGGGAGAGTTAGTGCAGATTGGTGGGAGAGGGCCACGGATAACTCCACCAAGCCCAGATGCTATCGACCCCTGCTTTGTCTCCCGGAAGGAACTCTTCTATGAGGATCGCCACTTCCATGAAGGCTGCTTCCGCTGCTGCCGCTGCCAGCGCTCCCTCGCTGACGAGCCCTTCACCTGCCAGGACAGTGAGCTTCTCTGTAACGACTGCTACTGTACAGCCTTCTCTTCACAGTGCTCCGCCTGTGGGGAGACCGTCATGCCTGGTACATCCGAGGGCCTCTTCCTGGGTTTGGGAACTGTCATCTGAGTAGGGTCTTTGCATCTATCTGACTTATGCATGCATGGGGCTTGGCATGGGTAGATATCTACACACACTACACACACTGCATGTTCCTGGAGCACACTCGGATCTGTTGTGCACGTATGCTCTTGGGAGCTTAATGCACATGGGGATTGGCACACCCAGCTCTACCCATGAAAACTCAGCAGGTACGGAGAAAGACAAGCTGGAGGCTTAGTGTGCATTGGACCAGTAGGCCTGGCGAACACCTAAAGACTTACCGTGTGCATAGCAGATAACATACTTGATACACACAGGCCTTAGCATGTGTGAAGACCTGCATGTTTGGTACATGTGGGAGCTGAGGGAATACTGAGATTCTCAGTCTTGCTGTATTGAAGTTTTGTGTGCAGTGATGAAATTGTAGGCTTAAAATGTGTGATGACATGCATGTCTAATGGGTATGTGGGGACTTAGCATGTGTGGGGAATGACACACCTAATACACGCAAAGGCTTAGCATGTACTGAACCTGTCGACTCCCAGGCTTTGTGTAGGCAGAGTTGCATAGTTAATGGGATCTTACAAACTGTTTTTTGTTTTGTTTTGGGTTTTTTTTGGTATGCAATGGCTTATTTATCATGTACTGGGACAACATATATTTTCCACAGAGATTTGCTATGTATGTTTAGATAGTCCTGTCAGAGGCATGGAGGTTTAACGCATGTGCTGAACCATCTGTCCCAGTTTGAGGGGAGAGGTGGGCATATGTAATGTACAAGGTGGGAGTCTCGCTTCCCGTGCCTGGACACAGCACTTCCGGGTGCTGGAAGCAGAGGGGATGACTTGGGGAGTAGAATCGGCAGAGTGGCCCTCGTGAGCTTGGGACAGACTCTGAGTGTGATTCCTGTTTCCCACAGGGTCCCGGAAGCTGGAGTACGGAGGCCAGACATGGCATGAGCACTGCTTTCTGTGCAGCGGCTGTGAGCAGCCACTGGGCTCCCGGTCCTTCGTGCCCGACAAGGGTTCTCACTACTGTGTGCCTTGCTATGAGAACAAGTTTGCTCCCCGGTGTGCCCGATGCAGCAAGGTGGGGGCTGGGCCTGTGAACTCAGGGTAAGACCCGTTTTGGGTGGGAATCCCCCCTCCCCTGCTGATGGGTGATGCCCCCACAGACGCTGACCCAGGGTGGGGTGACATACCGAGATCAGCCCTGGCATCGGGAGTGCCTGGTCTGCACCGGGTGCCAGACGCCCCTCGCGGGGCAGCAGTTCACATCTCGGGATGAGGATCCCTACTGCGTGGCCTGTTTTGGAGAACTCTTTGCACCCAAGTGCAGCAGCTGCAAGCGCCCCATCACAGGTGGGGGCAGTAGCGAGGGGGCAGGTAAGAACACGGGTGTAACAACGCTGGGTGAGGCTGAGGGGCAGCGGTGCCCTCAGGTCTGCAGAGCTAACCTCCAGCCTTCCTCCAGGACTCGGTGGAGGCAAGTATGTGTCCTTCGAAGACCGGCATTGGCACCACAGCTGCTTCTCCTGTGCCCGCTGCTCCACCTCCCTGGTGGGCCAAGGCTTTGTACCAGACGGAGACCAAGTTCTGTGCCAGGGCTGCAGCCAAGCAGGGCCCTGAACCCAAGGCTCCTGATTTTCCCTTTCCCAAACTAAGGATTTAAGACTACGGCTCCTTCTCTGAACCACCTCTGGGACCCAGCCCCTCCCTCGAGCCTCCATCCCACCCTTGAGCCCCTATACATGGGGTCTTCAGGATTCAGCCTCCAAATTCTAACATAGCCCACTGGTACTCTCTGACCCAGGCCTCGAAACCTGGGCTTGTGGAACACCCATGACTTAAACTCTCCCCAAGTTTGGACTCCAGAAATGAGTCCTCCCTTCTTTACTTTTTTTTTGGGGGGGGGTTCCCAGATCTAGCTCCCTCCCCAGATGAAGGCCTCAGACACCCCAGCCCTCCAAATCTGGATAGTGGTACCTAGGCCTCCTTAAATCTAGACTTCTTGGGTAGATTTTTTAGATTTCCTGTGGGTGCCTGAGAAGTCTTCAAAAACAGATTGTACCCCGATTTGACCTCACCTGCATCTCACCCCTATCTGGGCTGAAGTCGTCTGGATAACAGATTAGAGGGGTTACCTAGTTAGAGTAAGGTACAGGGTGCTATCCAGCCTATGAGTACCACGTTATTTCAGCTCCATGTTGCCCAGAGATAGGCAGCACGGGGTGGCCCCCTCGGCTTCCAGGTTCTGCAATAAAACGTGAGGGAGCACTGGCCCCGTGTGTGTGTTTGTCTGGAGGGTGAAGGAACGTTCCTAGGCTGAGTCAGGCTTTTGTAAACCTCCTAGTGGGCGGCCCGTAGGGTGGGGATTCTCAGAGAATCCCCTCTGGCAGCCACACTAGTCCCTCTCAGAGCTTGGCCAGCCTCCCCACGGGCTGGCGGAGGGCTTTTTCCTCTGGGAGGGAGGGATTGGGAGAAGTGCCAAACCGAGTGGCAGTGGGTTTCTCGGTCTGGTCCACATCTTCCCCCACCCCCAACAGCCCTGCCTTAACCCGACATACAAGCACCGAGTTCTGATCCCTAGTTGGGCCCAGACCCTCAGCCTCCTTCCCCCTCTACCCAAGGATTAATGGGGGCGGCTCAAGATCCGCTCACGGCCGCACGTTTTTTTGCCAAAAAAGGCAAGGATGCAGCTGCTTGCGCCGGGGGAACATCTGGATCCGATTCTCAGCATGAATGGGTCATGGCCCCGCCTCTCGTGATTCACTGGCGGGGGCGGGAGGGAGCCAGAGGGGCAGTCTCCTGAAGTGGGGCGATGGGGCGGAGCACTCCCCTGCTGGACGCCCAGGCCTGGCCGCTGGCTCCGCGGTTGGACGGTGGTGGCAGGTACGCGCCCCTGTGGCTGCGGCATTCTCTGGAGGCGGAGACTCAGGTGGGGGCGGGAGTGAGAGGGAGTGGAGCCTGCCAAGTGTAGTATCTCAGGAAATCCTCCCTAACCCTGGGCCGGCCTTAATGCGGTTTCTCAGAGGTGTAGACTCTAGGAGTCATCTGCCCAAGGTCGCAAAGACAGTCACCTGAAGATTAGGATTGATGCTTTATACTGGCAGCGGTTGGCCTTTAGTGGGTGAGGAGGAGCAGACTCTGATTGCATAGTCCAGGCTGATCCTCCTGCCTCAGCCTCCAGAAAGGTAGGATGGCAAATGTGAGCCAACCACCATACTCAAAAAAAAAAAAAGTGTTGGGGGAGGGGGGTGTCAGGTTTTGTTTGTTTGGTTCTGTTTTGGTTTGGTTTGGTTTTTGGTTTTCCAAGACAGGGTTTCTCTGTGGAGCCCTAGCTGGCCTGGAACTGACTGTAGACCAGGCTGGCCTAGAGCTAAGAGACCAGAAAATCTACCAGACTCTGCCTCCGGAAGAGCTCGGATTAAAGGTGTGAACCACCACTGCCTGGCCTATATTTTGTAATTTGTAAGAGGACAATTTCCGGAAGTCAGTTCTCTCCACCGTGTGGGGGCCAGGGGATGGAACCCAAGACTCAGGTGGCGAGACTGCAAACACCCTTCAGTAGGATCGTTTCAGCAGCCTGCCCAACATTTTCAACACATTTTTATGAGTGCCCAACACACATGTGTATGTTTACATTTTCTGTGTCTCCCACCAACCAGAGAACTGCCTCATGCTTCCTGCACTCCCAACGTCTGCTACAGGTTCAACAAACACTTGCTGAGGCATAGCTGTCAAGCGGGGAAAGGCCCAGAGGCTGAAAAACATAGGCTGGTTTGGGGAAGCACAAGTCATTCCTCATGGAGGAAGTGCCAAGTTACTAAAATGACAGGCATAGCCGGGGTGGTCAAAAGTCAGATGCCAACTTAAACAGACCTCACCCTGCTGGTGAGCAGCTTTTGGAAATGTGGAAGCGGGGGCATTCGAGGGTCAGTGTGAGAAAGATCATGCTGGCTGTGTCTGAATAATGGATTAGCAGGGTAAAATGAGCAGGCTGCTCAGAACACTAGCACAGCGGGCCAGGAGAGATCACGAGACAAGTAGCAACCAGAAGGGAAAAGGTGGGGCTTGCTGACTGATTTGAAAGCAGCCTGCAGGGAGTGTGGACCAAGCCCTGTTTAGCTGGAAGTGAGGCTTCAGAGGCAGAGTGAGAGAGAATGGCCTGGCCAGGGTCTCCTGCTCATCTCAAAGGCTGAGCCATAAACAGTTTCATTTGTCTCAATATAAACACTTTTCAGATTCAACAACTTGAACTTAATTTATTTTGAAACTAGCATAGTAACAGCTGCTTGACCCATGCTTCTAATCCTAGCACTTGGGGTGGCTGCAGGACCATCTTTGGCTTCGTAGTGCATTTGGAGTCAGCCAAGGCTACATGAGAACCTATCTCAAAAAAAAAAAAAAAAAAAAGAGAGAGAGAGAAAAGAAAGAAAGCACATGTATCATAAAAAGGAGGACGGATGCTGTATTTTGAGTATAAATAAGAATTTTAAGTGGTTGGAAGATTGTTTTAAAGATAGAGTGCCGTTTTTATAAAGCAACAAAATAAAGTAGTAAAAAGAAATTTTTCTTCCTAAGCCAAATGGCCAAGGCTTCTCTGGTTCTTTTTGTTTGTTTAAAATGTATTTATGTGTGAGTGTCTGTGTGAATGTGTATATGCCTCTGTGTGTGCTCACAGAAGTCAGAATAGGACGTCAAGTGCCCTCTCTCCCTATTCCTTTGAGGTAGTGTCTCTCCCTGAACCTCAGTTTATGTTCTCTTAGGGAGACTAGAAACCAGCAAGCCCAGCATTGTCACGTTTCTGCCAGGTTTGGGGTGGGGGTTACAACACTGTGCTGGGGTGCCCAGCATATTAAGTGAGCAGTGGAAACGCCAGTCTTTTTTTTTTTTTTTTTTAAGGATCTCACTTAGTCTTGGCATCTTCCAGCTGGCTTATGTGTAGGTGTTTTGCCCGCACAAATACAGGTTAGTAGCATGCATGCAGTACTCATGGAGGCCAGAAGAGGGCATCAGGACTGGAACCTTACAGAAAGCTGTTAGCTGCCATGTGTTGCTGGGAGTAGAACGTAGGTCCCCTGTAAGAGCAGCCAGTACTCTTAAGTGCTGATCAGTCTGCAGCCACCCAGATTCTTCTAAAACAGGAGATTTATTCATTTACACACCGTTAACTCCTTTATTTTAAGTGCTACAACTCATTGCATTTTACAAAGTTGATAGATCTGTGCAACTAATGGGCCATCTCCAAAAGGATTCCTTCTGCTCATTCTAAGTCCCTTCCTACTGCAAGCAACCACTCTCTCGTTTTCCCTTCGTCTCCATGGATTTGCCTTTCCCAACATTTCATCTGAACAGACAGTTTTGGGTTTTCTGTTGTTTTTGATTCTTTGAGATGAGTCTATATGTTGACCTGGCTGGTCTCAAACTTCCCCTAATCCTCTTGCCTCAGTTACTCAATTGGACGGTCATTCCTATCCCTGGTTTCTTTCTTTCTTTCTTTCTTTCATCTTAAATATTAAGTTTTGAATAATGCCCATTTTTTTTTAAGATTTATTTTTGTGTGTATGGGTGTTGTATATGTGTATATGTATGTGCACCGTGAGGTGCTTGCTGCCCATGGAGGTAAGAAGAGGACATCAGATCCCTTGGGACTGGAGTTATGGGCCATTGTGAGGTGACATGTGGGTGCTGAGAACCAAACCTGGGTCTTCTGGAAGATATTCTTAGCCACGAAACCATTATTCCACCCCCTACCTTCTTTATGTAATATGTTGATTTCATGGTTTCTTTTTTGTTTGTTTGTTTTGAGACAGGGTTTCTCTGTGTAGCCTTGGCTGTCCTGGACTCCCTTTGTAGGCCAAGCTGGCCTCAAACTCACAGAGATGGCCTGCCTCTGCCTCCCAGAGTGCTGGGATTACGGGCATGAGCCACCACACCTGACTGATTTCATAGTTTCTTATAACATTTCCTCACTGTTGAACATTATTCTCTGATAATATGTTTATTTATTTACCAGTGACTTGACCTTTTAAAAATACTTATTATTTTTATTTATCTGTGTGTATATATATGAGTGGGTACCATGTGTATGATGCCCATTCATCCCTTGGAGACAGAGATACACATAGTTGTGAGCCACCTGACTTGGGTGCTGGAAACTGAATGCAGGTCCTCTGGAAGAGCAACAAGTGCTCCTAACTGTTGAGCCATCTCTCCAGTCCCAATTAATGGACTCTTGGGTTCCATACAGTGTTTGTCTATTCTGAATACCACTAACAGGAGCACACAGACTATGTTTTTTCATTTCTCTTCCTAGTAGGCATATAGACTTCTTTTTCTTGTGTTGCTGCTGAAACTCAGTGCCTTGGATTTGTGTGTGTGTGTGTGTGTGTTTTGCTTGTTTATTGTTTTGAGACAGGGTCTTATCACATAGCTCAGGCTGGACTTGAACTTGTTCTCTTCCCTCAGTCTCCTAAAAGCTAGGATTACAAGTGTGTGAACCATTATGTGTGTCTCCAAGCCTGTTCCTAATGCATGCTAGACCCCCTCTTTATATTGACTCACATCTCTAGCCCTCATCTGCTAAGTTGTGTTTGTTTTGTTTCCTGAGGCCCGGTCTCTCTGTGTAGCTCTGGCTGTCCTGGAAGTCACTATGTAGACTAGGCTGGTCTAGAACTCACAGAGATCTGCTTGCTTCTGCCTCCCTATTATTGCTAATCTTTTTTTTTTTCTTTTTTCCTCTTTCTCCTTTTAAGAAATGCAGCCTAGATTTAATTTTCTAAGTCATGCAGTGGTCAGGTGTGGTGGCTCATACCTGTAATCCCAGCACATGGTAGGCAGAATCAGAAGAATGAAGGATTACAGCGAATCAGAAGCCAGCCTGTGCCGAATAGCAAGCATTTCGTTGCTTGAGTAGGCCCCATTTTACTTAAGGAGTCCTCTGCTAAAAACACAAAAGTTGTTGTTACCCTTGAATACTTAGGAGCTTTATTAATAACAAAACTCCGGGCCAGGCGGCAATGGCGCACGCCTTTAACTCCAGTAAGCAGGTAGATATCTGAGTTCCAGGACAGCTTGGGCTACACAGAGAAACCCTGACTCAAAAAAACCAAACCAAAACCATCCCCATTTTACTGACAGACACACTAAAATCCAGACAAGGAGGAAACATCACCAGAAGTCACACAATGAAAACTAGAGATTCCAGTTCCACTTTCCCTTCCGTATCCTTCAATTTCTCGGTTCACGCCACTGTGTAAATGACGGTCCAGCTGGCTATGCTCCCTCAGCCTCCAGGATTTTTGCAGGCCTCCCAGAGGAATATTTCGGTCGCCGAGGTCGCTCTTCCACACCCCCAGACAGCAGGGGGCAGTGTGGCTACTGTTGCTGGTAGCATTGACTCGCTCTACGTGTAGTGTTCATCTTTTCTTGAACCCCCCCAAGCCACTTCCGGGACACACGGAACTTTGGTGCAGCCAGATGTAACGTACTGAAACGCAGGCGCGCAAGGCGGCAGGCGCTGCTTCCGGGCGTGGTGGAGTGAATTGAAGTGCTGTGGCCAAGGGAAAATGGAGACGATTTTAGAGCAGCAACGGCGCTATCATGAAGAAAAGGAACGGCTCATGGACGTCATGGCCAAAGAGATGCTTACTAAGAAGTCCACGGTGAGTCGGTCGTGGTCGGGGCCACTTCAAAAGAAGGGCCTCGGTCTGGTGCCGAGCCTCTGACTGCTTTCTTTGGCCTTAGACCCACCCTGCGCCCCATCTTCATCTTCCTCTTAGTCTGTCCCGGCGCTCGGTAAAGTTCTCCGAGGACCCAGCAGCCCTTCTGCTTCAGCCCCTGAGACCTAAACCAATTAGCTTGTTCTTCGAGTGGCCTTTCCAACTCGAACTAAAACTAACAGCTTATTATCGTTTGCCTTTCTGCAGCTCCGGGACCAGATCAATTCCGATCACCGCACTCGAGCAATGCAAGATGTGAGTGCCCCGCCGTCCGCTTTCCTCTGGGTCGAGCTGGGCGGGAAAAGTGCCGGCTGTCAGGGAAGGTGCAGAGGCTCAGCGTGAGTCCTGCCCCTGGGTGCTTAGATTAGTCTTTGTCGGTTCCTGAATGTCCTGTCTCTGCCTCCCAAGTGTTGGGATTAAAGGTGTGTGCCACCACTCCGGGATCGGGCTGTCTTTTAAGAGTAGGGGAACTTTTAAGACCTTGTACCTCAGGAGGCTTCCTTTGCTAAGACAGCCTTGTTTACTTAGCTCTGTTGTACAAATTGCTTCTTTCTGATGGATTTGTGTTTGCCTTTCAGAGGTACATGGAGGTCAGTGGAAACCTGAGGGATTTGTATGATGATAAAGATGGGTAAGTGACAGCCACATGCCCTCCCACGGTTAGCGCTTCTGAGGAGCCCTGGTGAGCCGGATTGGCTTTGTGCTTTATGTTCTTTGGATATGTTGTTATTTTACAGACTACGGAAGGAGGAACTCAATGCTATTTCAGGACCCAATGAGTTTGCTGAATTCTATAACAGACTCAAGCAGATAAAGGAATTTCATCGGAAGCACCCGAATGAGGTAAGGCATCCCAAAGTATTTATCCAAAAATAAAAGAAAGATGCAAGGAAAATGGGGGGGGGGGTGTACCAGTCAGCTCTCTTATGAAGAAAGAGTTTGCATCTTAACTGCAGTGAGCATACTTAGCTGACAGCCTTCCTGGCATCCCTCAGCCAGTAAGGAAACAGAAGGCAGTAAGGCCTGCTTATTTCTATCCAGTGAGAGATGAGTGAGGGATTTTTTTTCTCCAGAGTTCTTTAATTTGATCCAGATTCTGTGTTCATCATAGTCTAGACTCTACCTCCCTACCCAAACTTACTTTCTTCTTTTTATCTTTCATGAGAATTTCTCCCACCCAATACACTGTGCTCCTAGCTCTGCCTTGAAATCTTCTACTGACACAATGGTGCTCTGCTCACTTCCAGAGTTCATTACACCTTCAGGTTTCATGGCCAATACCAGCTCCTTCATAAATATCTTCTCTTGATTACCTCCTCCAAAGCAATCCTTTCTTAGGATGCCGTATTTTGTGGCAATGAATGTCTGCCCTGCTATACTTAGCAAAGCAAGTGAAGAGTGGTAGTAAGCCCCTCTGAACTCTTCAAGGGCAAATCAAGCATTAGAAGTGCAGCTCTGTACCTGCCTGAGACACTGCCAGACACACCTGAGCTTTTCTCCTTCCCTCAGATCTGTGTGCCAATGTCAGTGGAATTTGAGGAGCTCCTGAAGGCTCGAGAGAATCCAAGCGAAGAGGCACAAAGTAAGTATGGCTTAATGCTTTGTTTCTGGAAATTTCAAATGCATTCTGAGCTATATAGTTAGAATCTTTTTTCTGTTTTGTTTTTTTTTAAGCTTTATTTTTATTTTGTCTGTATGCGTGTTATGCCTGCATGTATGTCTACACAGCATGTGTGTGCCATGCCTGGGGAGGCCAGGAGAGGGCATTAGATCTATGACTGTAGCTACAAATGGTTTTGAGCTACCATGTGGGGGCTGGGACTCAAACCTGGGTCCTCAACGGGAACAGCCAGTACTCTTAACTGCTGAGCCACCTTCCAGGCCCTAGAACCTGCCTCTAATAACAAATAAATAAAGGCTGATTTTGATGGAGTATGCATTTAATCCCTCCTCTCAGAAAACAGGCACTTCTCTGAGTTCAAGGCCAGACTGGTCTACATAACAAGTTCCAGGCCAGTCAAGGCTACATAATGAAACCCTAATGAAGGAAAGTCCCGTATAGCTGATATGAGTTAAATCAACGAGGATGAAGACAGGTGTCTTTGCAGGAGTATTGTTATATTAGCCATTGCACCATCTTTCCTGCCCTTTGTTTTGTTTGCTTTTTGTTTTTTTGAGACAAGGTTTCTCTGTATAGCCCTAGCTGTCCTAGAACAACTCACTCCGTAGACCAGGTTAGCCTCAACCTCAGAGATCACCTCCTCTGAGTTCTGAGATTAAAGGCATGTGCCCCCACTGCCTGGCTTCCTTTCTTTTTCCTCTTCCTCTTTTTTAAAAAAAGACAGAATCTCTACATGTAAAACTGGCTGTCCTGGAACTCTGTGTGGACCAGGCTGGCCCCAAACTCACAGAGAACCACCTACCTCTGCCTCTCGTTGTATGTGTGTAGAGGTTAGAGCTCAACTTTGTAAAGTCAGTTCTGTCCTACTTTTACCTAGGTTCTGGAGTTTGACCTCAGGTGTGAGAATCACCTTGCTGCCTTTTTGTTTTGCTTTGTTTTTTTTAACTGTTCTGGCGCTTACTATTTAGACCAGGCTTGTCTTGCTACCATGTCTAGCTGACTTTGAACTCATAATCTGCCTACCTCAGCCTTCTGAGTGCTTTTAAAGCAAAAGACAGGATAGTATGGAGCTTAGATTTATACCCAGAGATTTAACTCATTTGCTAGAATATTAGTGAGTATATATGAGACCCTGAATTCATTTCCTGGCTGTGTAAACCACCATGGTGACACATGCCTGTAATCCCAGCATGTAGGTGGCAGGAGGCAGATCAGGAGGCTCAGGTCAGTTTAGGCAACATGAACCCTATCTTTAACCCTCACCCATAGGACCTCAGGAATTGGTAACCAGGTTTTCAGATTGGTTTCTGGGTTAAATTGACATTCTGATCATCTTGAACAACATGCATATTTTGTGCTGTCTAAGCTCAGAGTAAGATCTTAGATCTATTTACTTGATGAGAATAGGGAGGGCATTTGAAAGGCTGCTTCATAGAGCTTCGAACAGGCAGTGAATCTGATAAAGCAAGTTTAAGAACATAGTCTACAATACCATTGTGTAATCCCTTCAGACCTGGTGGAGTTCACAGATGAAGAGGGATATGGCCGCTACCTTGATCTCCATGACTGCTATCTCAAGTACATTAACCTGAAGGCGTCTGAGGTAAGGCCTGGAGTATGGAGAGAAAGTCTTATTCTAGGGATTACGACAAAACACCTAGTTAAAGCAGGTAGAGTGTTCCCCAACTTACTTGTGTAAATATTAAGGAGGTGATTTCATTTTTTAGAATAAATAATATATAATGAAGTTGGGATCCTACAGTTAATACAGCCCATTATTTTCTTTATTAATAATTTCTATTAGCTGGTAATGGTGGTGCGTCCCTGCAATCCCAGCACTCAGGGAGGCAGAGGCTGTGAGTTCAAGGCCAGCCTGGTCTACAAAGTTAAGTCCAAGACAGCCAAGGCTATATAATAAACCCTGTCCTGAAAATAAATAAACTATCTAAATAAGAGTATACTCCTGGGAGTGTATGTATACATCAGGTGCCTTTTTCTATTGCTCCCCACTTTTGGTTTTTCGAGACAGGGTTTCTTTGTATAGCTCTGCCTGTCCTGGACTTACTTTGGAGACCAGGCTAGCCTTGAACTCACAGAGATCTGCCTGCCTCTGCCTCTCTGGATGCTGGGATTACAGGCATTCGTCATCACACCTGTTTGCTCCCCTTTTTTTGTTTGTTTGTTTGTTTTGGTTGATTGGTTGGTTTTTGGTTTTTGAGACAGGGTTTCTCTGTGTAGCCTTAGCTGTCCTGGAACTCACTCTGTAGACCAGGCTGGCCTCAAACTCAGAGATCCACCTGCTTCTGCCTCCAGTGTCCTGGGATTAAAGGCACCACTGCTGCCTGGCATCTACCCTTTTTTTTTTTAAATAATAGATATCTTTTTATGTATTTTTATTTTATGAGTATTTTGCCTTCATGTGTATCTGCACCATGTGTGTGCCTGGTGCCCTTAGAAGCCAGAAGAGGCACCTAGATCCCCAGAAACTATAGTTTCATTGCACATGGTTGTAAACTACCATGTGAATTCTGGAAACTGAACCTGAGTCTTTTGTAAGAGTATCAAATGCTCTTAACCCCGCTGAGCCATCTCTCCAATCCTGCCACCTTATTTTTTTAAGACAGGCTCACTAGACCTGAAGCTTACCCTTTAAGCTATACTGGCTGGCTACTGAGTCCCTGGGATCTTATGTCTCTGCCTCCCCAACATACCGGAGGTTCCTGGTATGTACCGTCATGTCCTGCTTTTACATAGGGGCTGAGGATCTGCACTTAGGTTCTCATACTTAAACTAAGTACTGGACAGCCGGACCATCTCCCTGTCCAGAGATAAGTAACTTTTTGTTTGTGTGTTTTTTGAGGCAGGGTCTCTCTACATGTCCTGTAACTCACTCTGTAACTCACTCTGTAGGCTGGCTTTGAAATCAAGAGAGATCTGCCTGTCTCTGCCTTCAGAGTGCTGGGACTAACTGTGTATGCCACAGTGCCTGGCAAGTGTTAAAGCCCATAAATACTTCCCAGTGGCTTGTGGTAGGTACACAGTATAAGGTATGGGAGGTGTGAGGAGTCCGACCTCTGTCAGAGAAGGACCAGTTCATGTATTTTGGTCAGAGAGGTTTTATTTATTCGCTGTCTGTTCTGTAATGATGTTTAAAATGACGGTCTCGGGACACAAGAAGTTTATGGGTGGAGCATGAAAGCACACCTTTAGCCGGAACACTTAGGAGTCAGAGGCAGTAGGATCTCTGTAAGACCTTGTCCCAAAAAGAAAAGACGAAAGTTCCTGATGGGGAAGTGTCTGCAAGTTTAGCTACTAACCTTTAAGCTCTGCGGACAGACAGCTTTTCTCTTCTGCACCTCTCTCTGTGCTTCAGAGAGGCTCAGCAAGTGCCTGCATGGGCTAACACAGGTACCTTCAGGCCCTCGTTATAGAATGATAGGATCCTGGCCCACCCTAAATACCCAGCATGTGTCTTGTTTGGATTGATGTGTGTTAACTTGACTTGCTGAGTTAGTTTCATGTTTAGCAATCCTCAGCTCCCTTCAGTGGAATCAGCGGCCTTAAGGGATAAAAGACAGGAAAGAAAATACTAACATGAGCCAAGCATTGATACTTGGTTAGAGAACACTCAATTTTGACCTTGATTTGAAAACAAAATAATTTCTGTGTGTGCAGTGGCCTTCAGGTATGGAGATCACAGGATAACTTGTGGGAGTTAGCCCTCTCCACAGTGTGGGTTCCTAAAATAGAACTCAGGGCTTTACACTTGGCAGCAAGCCCCTTTATCCACCGAGCCATCTTTCCAGCCCTTGACTTTATGTTTTGAAGATTAGCTGAGTTATCATCCTGACATTTGTCATTTCGTTTCTCTTTTTAGAAGCTGGATTATATCACATACCTGTCCATCTTTGACCAGTTATTTGACATTCCTAAAGAAAGAAAGAACGCAGAGTATAAAAGGTAGGCATTCAAAGTTTCCACAAATTACGGAACGGTTTCAGGCCAAAGTTCTGGTTTTTGTTGCCTGAATGCTATACTTGCATGATTCTGGGTTTATCAGAAGATAAGGATAGTGAGTGTTATGTTTTAAAATATTGATAATGATGGCATGGGTGGTGCATGCTTTTAATCCCAGCTCTCTAAGAGGAAGAGGCAAGTGGGTCCCTGAATTCAGCCTGGTCTACATAGTGAGTTCCAAGCCAACCTGAGATACATAATGCAACTTTGTCTCAGAAAATCAAGTAAACATTGGTGGACAAAGGTATTTATGGGAACATCTGTGATCTTACCCCATATATAATTTTGTATAATTTAGAAGTCTGTGTGGGGATCTCTAGGGTGTTTTGGGTTTTTGTTTGTTTGGTTGGTTGGTTGGTTTGGTTTTTGTTTTGTTTTTTGAGATAAGTACAGGTTTTCCTGTGTATCCTTAGTTGTCCTGGACTCACTTTTTAGACCAGGCTGCCCTCATAGAGATCTGCTTGCTTCTGCCTCCCCAAGTGCTGGGATTACATCTCTGAGGCTTTGGAGTTTAATGGAGTTTCCAGGACTGGCTAAATGATGTGGTTCGATCTGGTATTAAGTAGAAAGTAATACTGAATTATTCACTCCTCATTAGTGTTTCCCAAGCTTGCTCTTTCTCATACATATTCTGCTTACCTGGCTTCTTTCATCTGTGAGTTAATAAGACCTAGTATTTGGAATTATATCTTCAGGATAAAAGGAGGTAAGAAAGGTCAGGATTTAAATGGTGCTGTGAAGAAAATAAACTCATCTAAAAACTAGTAGTGGGCTGGGAATGCAGCCCTGGTAAGAGCACTTTCCTAGCGGCCACCAGGCCTTCAGTCCTATCCCCAAGTGCGTGTGTGCACGCGCACGCACACACAGTCGGGGTGTTACTGCACCAGCTGTTGTTAGAGGTGTAGTTCCAGGGCGTAGCAGGTGTTGCAGGCAGGAGCTGTGATCGCTCTGCGTCACGCTCTCTGCAGATACCTGGAGACCCTGCTGGAGTACCTGCAGGACTACACAGACAGAGTGAAGCCGCTTCAGGACCAGAATGAGCTCTTTGGGAAGATCCAGACCGACTTTGAGAAGAAGTGGGACAATGGCACCTTTCCTGGATGGCCGGTGAGCTTCAGCGAGCTTCATGCCAGGGGCCAGGGGAACAAACTGGTCGTTTTCATCTTGAGTCTCTGCTTCGGGACGTTGGATGTCAGTCCCTTGGTATCAGCTCTGCCCTGAGGCCAGGCATTCTTTGTACACTCTGAACAAGACTTGTCAGGACCCACTAGACATTGTCTAGTCCCAGGATATTTTTTTTCTTAATTTCATCATTTATTCACTTTACATCCTGATCACAGCCCCCTCCCTCCTCTCCTCCCATCCCACCCTTCTCTTCTCTTCCCGCTTATCCCCCTCCTCTTCTCCTCAGAAAGGTCCCCCAACACCTCAAGTAGCATCAGGATTAAGTGCATCCTCTTGCACTGAGGCCAGACAAGATAGCCCAGCTGGGGGAAAGGATCCAAAAGCGGACAACAGAGTCTATCTCAGACAGCCCCCACTCTACCTGCTAGGGGACCCACATGAAGACCAAGCTGCCTATCAGTTCCATGTGTTGGGGACCTAGGTTCAGTCCATGCCTGCTCTTTGGTTAGTGGTTCAGTCTCTGTAAGCCCCCATGAGCCTAGGTTAGTTGACTCTGTTGGTCTTCTTGTGAAGTTCCTGTTCCCCTCTGGTCCTTCTATTCTCCCCTTGCCCCTACCTTCCACAAGACTTCCCAAATCTCTGCCTAATGCTTGGCTGTGAGTCCCAGCGTCTGTTTCCATCTGCTGCTGGGTGGAGCCTCTCAGACAACAGTTATGTTAGGGTCTTGTCTGCTAGCATGCAGAATATCATTAATTGTTCAGGGGTTGACTCTCTCCTATGGGCTGGGTCTCAGTCATTGGTTGGCCATTCCTTCAATCTTTGGGACCAGGATTTTTTCTTTCTTTCTTTTTTTTAAGTGTAACTTTGTCCACAGTGTTTTTTCTTTGTCCATCTGTCACCAACGCCTTCTGTCTTTTCATGGGCTTTGGTGAAGGTCATGGTGCAGCACCAGCAGGTCTAAATCATGTTGGGGCTGTTTGGTCCATCCGGGCTCCACGAGATGGATTCCTGATCACCTCGCTTTGAATGGCACAGCTCACACAGTAATGCAGCTTGACGTAGAGTTTGGGAAGCATATAAGCATGGAAGACACTTGCTTCGGATATGTCCCTCACAGCAGCAGCCTCTACAATGTTCCAAGTGATGAGCTTCTTAATAGCCTTGTCCTTGGACACTCACCAGGCTTGGTTTGTGCAGCAAATTGGCTGCACTTGACCACGGCCCTTTTTAACTCGACTGTTGTTTCTTCTTTTTTTGGTCATCTTGGAGCCAATACCCGAGAGAACTGGGCCCAGGATTTTTAACAACCATATCCTGACTGCTCTGTGGCTCCAGTTGACCAAAATCTGATCAATCTGTGATCAGAATTTATATATTTTTACTCCTGTTGACAAACTTGGAAGTTTCAGGGAGAAAACTAGTCATCTGAATTTTTTGCTACATTTCTGTATGAATTGATCATTGTTTGTTACTGTGATTAAAGAAGGGGTGCCAGCCAGTCCCGGGAAGTTAGATGGCCCCCTGACTTTCATTCCTCTTATTAACGTGGATCTTAATGGACTCTCCGTTCCTGCCAGAAAGAGACAAGCAGTGCGCTGACCCACGCCGGAGCCCATCTTGACCTCTCTGCGTTCTCTTCCTGGGAGGTATGTGTCATGACACTAGATGATGCTGCTCTTGCTTAGCGATCTTTCTTTTTTGTTGTTGGTAAATTTATTGTGTAGGAGTAGATATATGTCCCCACACATGTGGGCATGTGCCACAGCATGCATGTAGAGATGAGCAGTTGTGGGAGTTGGTTCTCTCTTTCTACCATGTGAGGCCTGAGGAGCAAACCAGGTTATCACTTGACAGCAAGCACTTTTTTCCTTCTGAGACATCTCACCTGCCCTGGCCATCCTTCAGAGAGGCCACTTGCTCTCCTGTCTTTCAGTGTCTTAGATTTGTAACAACCATTTCCTGAGGACATGCATGTAGAAGAGATAAGGAAAGATCAAAAGTTAAAATTTAAAAATTAAAAGATCAAAGTTAAAAATTTTTAACTTTGAAAATTAAATTTCAGAGAAATTGATATGTTATAGTATCTAGGGAGTAAGAGGGAAGCTGAAGCAGGAGAATTGCTGAGAATTTGAGGCTAACTTTTGAGTAAGACCCTGTTCCAAACACAAAAACAGTAATTCAAACAAACAACAACAAGGAGCTAAAGACAAGAGTTCACGTGGTGGAGTATTTGCCTAGCATGTGTGAGGTCCCGAATTCACTTCCCATCTCTGCAAAAATATTGCTATGAATGGATCTCCCTATAGAGAGTCACAGAACACTGCCCTTCCAGTGTGGCTGAGTCTAAGATATGATGGTCAGTCTTTGGGAACTGAAAGCTAGGAGGTTGGCTGCAGAGTGTGATCTTGCCTGGGGAAAAAGCAGATTGTGGTATGTTGATCTCTCTTTTGTAGGAGTTGGCGTCCCTGGGTCTGGACAGGTTGAAATCTGCACTGTTGGCTTTAGGTCTGAAATGTGGCGGGTAAGAACCTGATTTTTCTATCAAAACTTCTAGTTAATGTGATGATTCTCTTGAGTGGCTCTGATTTTTTTGTTGTTGTTCTATTACCGTACACTGCAAAATAATCTTGTTCAGGGCATGATGATGAATGATTTAACCCTAGCACTTGAGAGACAGAGGCAGGCAAGTCTCTGTGAGTCTGAGTGAGTTTCCTTATCATCTGTATAATAAATTCACCCTAAAATCTCATGTGCCTCTTACCTCCTTAGGACCCTAGAAGAGCGGGCTCAGAGGCTCTTCAGCACCAAAGGAAAATCCCTGGAGTCACTGGATACCTCTCTGTTTGCCAAGAATCCCAAATCAAAGGGTACAAAAAGGTGAGTAGCTAGGGCACACCTCTACTCTGGCTTTAAGTTTCTTCCACATAGAGTCTGCTTTCCACCTCTTGCTTTGTTTTTACCCTTTATGACAGGGTCTTATGTAACTCAGGTTGGCCTGAAACTTGCTATATATATGGCCTGACCTTAAACTTCCTCCTTGGCTGTGATGCTTTTGCTTCTACCCAGAGGGTGTGATTGCAGGCATGTGCCACCATGCCTGGCTCTTTTTTGCATTTTGTTGTTTTTACTGTGTAACATGGCTGTATAAGAACTCACGCTGTAGACCAGGCTGGCCTCAAACTCACAGAGGTCCACCTGCCTCTGTGTCTGAGTGCTGAGATTCCTAAGCCCAGCCAAGGAATACACTTTTTAAAAAAAATTGAAAATAGAATTTTTTTCTTTTATTGAAGATAGAGTGTTTTTTCATATAATATACCCTGATTAGAGTCCGCGCTCCTCTACTCCTGCCACTGTCCCCCTCCCGCCGGTTCCACTCTTTCTGTTTCTCAGTACAAAAGAGATAACAACCAAACATGAGAAAATAAAATACAGTAAGATAAAGCAAAACATATCAAAGTTGGACACTGTTGTTCTTTTAAGAAAAAAAAAAAAAAACATTCAATTTTACCAATAAAGACTCAGGAGCCAGATGCTGGGGTGAAAGCCTGCTGGCTCAGAGAGGCAGAGAGACACCAGCTGACCTTCCTGCTCAGCTGAGGTACCACAAGGAAAAAGTCCTTTCTTCTGAATGCTTTTATTTTTCTTTCTTTCGTTTTTAAGATTTATTTATTACCTATACAATGTTCTGTCTGCATATATCCCTTCGTGCCAAGAGAGAGCACTAGATATCATTATAGATGGTTGTGAGCCATCATATGGTTGCTGGGAATTGAACTCAGGACCTCTAGAAGAGCAGCCAGTGTTCTTAACCTCTGAGCTATCTTTCTACTGCATACTTTCTTAAAAAGCCCTAAACTCGGAGCTGGACAGATGGCTCATATGCATGAGATTTTCTAATGCCTTCACAGAGTCAGTGTTCTGACAGGGAATAAAGCTTCAGGTACAAAAAGAACCCTTAACTGATATGGCTTGTTTCTTGTTCCCCAGAGACACAGAGAGGAACAAAGACATTGCTTTTCTGGAAGCTCAGATCTATGAATACGTGGAGATTCTTGGGGTGAGTGTATTCTCTTTTGAGGGCTGTATTGCTGCTCAGTGTGAGGATTAGATAGGATTTTTTTCACTTTCTAATTAGGAAGGGGGGTGGGCAGTAAATTAGTTCACCTTAAAATTTGGTAGGTCTCTTGAGTCCTTGGTCCTTCAGTGGGTTCCTGTTCTGTTGTTAGATAATATTCCCAAGGCTGCTCAATTACCAAGAGGCCAGACATAGACAATAGACCCCCCTTTTTGCCGGTTCAAGAATAATGCAGCTCTTTGCTGAGGTTCAGCGTAGCCCAGGGGGTGACCCCTTCGAGAAGCAGGCACTCAAAAGGCAAGACAAAGGCGACTCACAGCAGTGCTCAGGTGTGGTTTATTGTGACACAGCCTTTTGCCCATGTTGAAATTGTGAAACCCAGCAAGGCTAGTACCAAGATGATTGTGAACATTCTTCTTGCATAGTCTCAGGGAGTGCCAAGGGTAGGTGGGTGGGAGGTGGAAAAGGTTTGGCTCACCCAAGATAACTTTTCACATATCTGCCCTTTGTAGTGAACATTATTCTGCTTTAGTTTTATCACCCAGCACACAGATGGAAGTAGTCCCCCCTGGCTCTGTAATGAATCTGAAAGACCAGCCAGATGTTAGACACCAGAGACAGTGAACTTAGGCTATGATAATGTGGATAGCAATATGGGTGGCCAGTCCCCTGAACGTTGCTGAAAAGTCATTACCTTTGTGCCCTTGGTGTGATTTATGCCTACTGCTTTCCCCCTTTTTCTGGAAGTGTTTGCTTCTCAGCCAGAACATGGCACCTATGTTGAATTCTAACCAGTTCTACCTGTGGTTTCCTGGAGTTGCTCTCACTAAGCACTAATAGAATGAATGTTTGTTATACTCTGCTATTTATTTATACCTGTTGGTTTTTAAGCATGAAACTGAATTTTTTCATATGAAATGAGTATGTCATGATCCTTAAATAACTTACGTGTGGTCAGGGAAAACAAGCAGCTGCATGGAATCTGAACCAAATAGGGAAACTCAGGGTAGAAAGCAATCATCTTGGGCTGGGCGGTCCCTACAGTAGATAGACTGGCTCGGGAGTTTTCTACCAGTGGTGCTGAGACCTTGTCCATGATGGTCTGCTGCCTAAGGTGGGTCTAGGCAAGTGGACCAAAACCTTTAGCTTTCCCTTCAGAATCAGGTGTGGCCTTTGAGCACAGTTCCCATAAGAAGGCAAGACTTAGTCTCTCCATCTTCTATTAATCTTTTAAACTTCCTATGTGTGTGTCGTGTGTGGTGGTCAAAAGACAAGCTCCAGGGCTCTGTTTACCCTTCCGCCTTGGTTTGTGACACCAGCTCCACATTGCTGCTGCAATTCATGCTCTAGGCTTGCATACCCATGCGCTTCCAGGTGATGATCTACCTCCCACATCGCTGTCAGAGTGCTCAGGGTACATGTGTGCCTTTTCACATGGGTTCTGAGGCTTGAGCTCAGCTCATCTGGATGCCTGACAAGTCCATTTTAGCCAGCTGAAACATGATCTTGCCAGCCCAACTTAGCCTTATTCTATAACCAAAACCACCTTGGAAGTGAGGAGCCAGCATGACCTGTGCTAATGTGCTCTGACTTTGCTTTTCTTTATAACCCACCTTAGGAACAGCGACAGCTCACTCATGAAAATGTACAGCGCAAGCAAGCCAGGACGGGAGAAGAGCGAGAGGAGGAGGAAGAAGAGCAGATCAGTGAGAGTGAAAGTGAAGATGAAGAGAACGAGATCATTTACAACCCCAAAAACCTGCCTCTGGGCTGGGATGGCAAAGTAAGCCTCAGGGGACCCCCTTGGCCCCTCCCATTGTGGCAGCACACAAGAGCTTGGTAAACTAATGCTCTTGCTTGATTTCTTTTAGCCCATCCCCTACTGGCTGTATAAGCTTCATGGCCTGAATATCAACTACAACTGTGAGATCTGTGGAAACTACACCTACCGAGGGCCGAAAGCCTTCCAACGGCACTTTGCTGTAAGAAGTTCAGAGCCATTTCTCATGGAAATTGAATAGAAACAGCACTCTAGAGAAGTGGATGATAGGGCTGGAGAGATGGCTCAGGGGTTAAGAACACTGTCTGCTCTTCCAAAGGACCCGGGTTCAATTCCCAGCACCCACATGGCAGCTCATTCCTGCCTTTCCACTAATGCACATAAAATAAAAGTAAATAAATTATTTTTTAAAAAGAGAGAGAGAGAGGAGTGGATGATAGCCTGTGGGGACCACTGGTGTCCAGAGCTGAAAGGAATGAGGGAGGCTCATGTCTGGGGTCTTGGATCGTGGTAGCCCTGAAACCTGGGCCAATCTCTGGAGTCATGCTACCGTCTGCTGTGAAGTTTAGTGTTGGTTTTCCCCTGCTAGTTCTCATGCTTTTTCTCTCTCATTTTTCTGCGGCATTTTGGATCACTTCTGGCTTTTTGATCATTTCTCTACATTGCTAGTAAGGAGGGCTGAGCAGGTTTTGGGTTTTTTAGGTTTTAAATGGGCCTTTGCCTCTTTGCAGAAAAAAAAAATAAGGTGCTGATTTACTAACTGTTCTTAACACAAGTGGTATCTGAGTTCTACCTCATTAAGTGGGCTCACCCATATTGCATTCTGCCTTTTGTCTCTAGAGGGCATTTTATATAATGGAAAGGACTTTTACTATACTAGATAAGCATCGTGGGTTATGTGAACTCCTCTCTCAGACACCTTACTAGCTGCTTCTAGTTCCTTTCTTCTGTGTCCTTGAGTGGGCACTGAGTTTTTCTTAGTACCACCTCACATGATTTCGGGTTGGTGTCCAGGATGGAGCCTATGGTGGCTTTCTCTGAGAGCCAAAGTTGTGATATCTTCATGCTCTCTGTGCTCTCTTATCCCTTCTGATACCTGCTCAGCATTTGTTTCTGAACCTCCAGAAATACCAGCTTGCCTTCACAGCCATGCGGGTCGGGGAGGGCTTCTGGGTCGCACCAGCTTCTCCATAGCAAGGAGTAACAAGTCTGAGTTGTACTTCTCTGATACCACTGACTCAAGAACCTGGAGACTGTAAGCCTGAGGCAGTGCAGCGCTGCTTGGTGCTGTCAGTCCCAGCCAGCTATGTGTAGACACACACTTCAGAGGGAATACTGCCTTCTGCTGGGGTAGGGGCCGAGGTAGAATGAAGTGAGTGCTGTTATGGCTATTCCTGTTTCTCACTGTCCCTTTCCTTCTCTTCCAGGAATGGCGTCATGCTCATGGCATGAGGTGCTTGGGCATCCCAAACACTGCCCACTTTGCAAATGTGACGCAGATTGAAGATGCTGTCTCCTGTAAGTAAGCTTGCTGACTGATCCCTAGCCAGACCAAGTGGCCACTCCTGCAGCTGCCCCACTATCCCGCTGTCTCCAGGCCCAATGGCAGAGGTTGTGGCTATAGAAAGCTAAGGCACACATATAATTACTGCTTTTTTTAAGGGAGTGAGCTAGTCAACACTACTGATTATATCTCCCCTGAAAAGAATCCTGTGCTGAGGTTAGAGCAGGGCTTTTAGCCTGAGTCTGTGAACTTTCCTCTGTGGCAGATTCTGAGTGTAGGTTATGTTTACTCTTCTGAACTGATTTTAATGTGTTAAGAAGCACAGATCCAGAAGAAGATAACAGAAAGGCCTCAGCTTATTTCTGAGGCAGCGGCAGATAACAGAACGGCGGCAGCAAAGTGCTTGTTGGAGGAAGAGTCAAGTGGCAGGTGCTTCACCTTGCCTGGCAGTCTCGGGGGGCGGGGGGGCAGCCTAACCAGCACATATATTAAGCCTTCTCAGCTATGAGCTATTGTTATTTCATCCCATAATTTCTATCGACTGTTCCCAATGTAAAGTATTTTCATCAGATAAAGAAAGAAAAAGAAAAAATATTTTTTCACCTGGGTGTGACATATGCCTTTAATCCCAGCACTCAGGGAGGCAGAGGCAGGTGGATCTACAAAGAAAGTATTTTCTTTTTACTGTTATAATTGTTTTGTTTTTGAGGCTGGGTTGCTCATTGAGCACACTGGCCTCAGTCTCACTGTGTAGTCAAGGCTAGCTTTAAACTGCCTGATCTTACTTCTGCCTCCCAAATGCTGGGATTACGGGGGTGTACCTCCATCCTGATTTTTCGGTCTCTGTTCTAAGAAATCCCGATGAAGTTTTCTTTTACAACAAAGTGAAATCTTGGTAAATTTTGCAATAAAGGAAGTTTTATCTACAGGTGGTTCTAAAGCAAAATTCCATTTGGGGCAGGCGGAGTCATTTGGGGGAGTGCGCTGGGAGCAGCACAGCCGGAATGATGTGACCTGCTCCCAACAGACTGGATCCTAATAGCTGTTTATCTCTCATCCTGCAGTGTGGGCCAAGCTGAAACTGCAGAAGGCTTCAGAACGATGGCAGCCTGACACTGAGGTGGGTGCTAATGTTCAGGGTTAGGAGTGGTGTCAGGTGACAGCTCTCACATGCACAGAGTCTACAGCAAGTATAATGGTGACTACAGATGAGCCTGTTGTCCTGCTTTTAAGTTGTCAGCACACAATTGCGTTCTCCCACTGAGGCTGATGTGAACAAGGGCACCCAGTCTCTTGTGTACCTGGGGATTTCTGAAGAAGTGTGTCACCTGTTAGGTCTCTGAAGAAAGCATCGAGTCAGAGGCAGTCCTCTCTTTGGAATGGGATGTGTCCTCGTTGGTTTTGACAGGTCTTAGATGAGTGCCATGCATTGAGGGTGTGGTGGTGACAGGGTCCTGTGGAGAGTGGTAGTGGTCTCCTTTATTCTATGTCAGTTTTTCAGTTTTGCTTTTTAGCATCAAGAGCCTTTCCAGCTGTAATGTAGACCTGAAGCACTAAGCCTGTTTGGCCTCCCTGCCAACCCCTGCAGTGGCCCGAGGGCAGGAACCCAGGTTTCTTGGGAACCATTTCACACTGCAGTTTTTGTCAGCCTTTCCCTACAGGCTTCCCCATTTCACAGGCGGTACTTTGAAGGATATGTCGGGGATAAGGGTGGTCCACAACCAGTGCCAATCTAGATCTCTAGAAATAGCATCGGTTCCCTTTTGCAGCTCTGGCTGGGAAAGCTGTGTTAGGTGAAGAATGCTGATTTCCAGGTACCAGGTTTGCTGTGGAGCCTCTCGTGTGCTAACAGAAAGCCCTTCCTTTTCAGGAAGAATATGAAGACTCCAGTGGAAATGTCGTGAACAAGAAGACATACGAGGATCTGAAGAGACAAGGGCTGCTCTAGTGGTCGGCCGTGCCCAGGCTTCCCCGAGCTCTGCGTTTTCCAGTTTTCCCAGTGCCCTTAAAGACTTTTGCTATGTAGTCTTCAGCCCAGCGTGCACCTTGCAGAAACAAGACGTGCTGGCAGGTTGCAGAATTGAGATCTGTTTTATCTTTGTTTTATATTAAAAAGATCTGTGGGAAAATAAACCAGCCCTTGTTCTGGGTGTGTTGTTTCTGAAGCTCAGGTTTATAAAGTAACATAACCTTTTGTTCTTAATCCCTCCCTGCCTTGTTCTCACCAACTTCAGTAGCAGCTCAGATTTAGGAAGTAGTTATAGTTACTACTGCCTGTGTCGTGTCAGTTAATTCTGAGTGCGTGTCTCACCATAGCCCAGACTAGCCTTGGATTCCCACCAATCCTGCTTCAGCCTCCATGTGCTGAGATTACAGGTCTATGCTGCCACACAGACATGTTAAGTAATTGACACCTAACTTTTCTCCTTGTCATCTGTCCCTTCACTGCCTCTTCCCAAATGAGCATCATGGCAGGTTGAACTCATCCCTCAGTTGAGTTACGTATAGGAGAAAACAGGAGCGTGAGTCAGATCTGAGGGCTAAAAGTGGCATCAAGGTTTTCCTGTTTTATTTGCATAAAGAAATTAGCTGTAGTTGGGCTTAGTGGCACTAGCCTATAGTCCCAGCACCTGGAGACAGAGGCAGGTATCTGAGTCTCAAGCCAGCCAGGGTGACATGTGAAACGCTGCCTTATAAAAGTTAGCTGGAGCCAGACATAGTAGCACAGTCAGACCAGTGTTCAAAGCTTCTAGGCAGCTGTGGAAACAGGGTGGCTGCAAGGAGCTGCTCTGTTTTCTGAATTGTATTCAAGATTTCAGAACCAGGAAGTCCCGTCCTACCTATGAGGACAGTCACTGAGGCTGAATAGAATTCCCCAGAGACCTCTTAGCCTGGCAACCCTAAGCTGTTTTGTTTTTCAGGCGTTGCCTTGAAAAACCCCAACTCTGGCTGGCAATCTTCCTCCACATACCTGTTGTCTTTGTCATGCGCATGACAGCAAAAGTCTCATCAACCCTACTGCACTACATTACTCTGGCCAACCGGTTCCTTGTGTGGCACCTTGTGCTTTGGCTCTGCCAGTCCAAGGGCCAGATGAGTAGCCTCCCCTGGGCTTGTGCAGCAAGAAGCCCATAATCAGGTCTAATTGAGTCAGTTAGAAACTGATTACTGGGGGCTGGAGAGATGGCTCAGAGGTTGAGAGCACTGATAATTCTTCTAAAGGTCTTGAGTTCAACTCCCAGAAACTACACATGGTGGCTTACAACCACATAGAGTAAAATCTGGTGCCCTCTTCTGGTGTGCAGGCAGAATGCTGTATTAATAATAATAATAAACTGGTTCCTGAAAACTAGGCCAAGGTGAAAGGAGACATTGCCATGTGAGGAGAGAGCTAAGCACAGCTTTGAAATGGAAAATGGAGGAAGCCCTCTGGCTGCACCAATAGCCATACTGGTCCATCAAGGAATGCTCCACTGCCTTGTAGCTGTCACATCCCTAGGAGCAGGTGCCTGAAACTCCAGGGTTAATGAGGTGCCCTATTACGGCATGGAGGGGAGGTGCGATCAGAGCCTGAGTCCTATGAAATATGCCAAAACTGCCTTGCAGTAAATCTGAGCTCACCTGTTGCAGCTCACCCTTAGCTTATAGTTCACAAGTTCAATTTTTTTGGACTAAACTGTTAACATATTACCTGGATGTACACTCCTTGGCACACACCCAGAGAACTCTTAAAAGTCAGCAAACTACAGACATTATTTGCACATCTGTATTTATTGCTAAGGTAGAGAATCAAAATTGCCAGGATAGGGAATCAGTCTGGATGTGTGGTAAAAGACAATAAAGTATTCCAAATGCACAGTGAAGTTTTATTCAGTTGTAAAAGAACAAAGTGACATTCAAGGGCCAAAGAGATGGCTCAGGAAGTAAAGACAAATATGAGCTCAGTATAGTGGTGCACACCTTTAATACCAACACTTGGGAGGTAGAGGCAGAGGCAGGTAAATCTCTGTGAGTCTGAGGGCAGCTTAGGCCACATAATGAGTTCCAGACAGAATGTAGATTTAAATATCTACATGCATATATATACAAATACATATATATGTACACACATATATAACAAAAGTAGAAGGTGTGAGTGAAAAGTAGGGGTTGTTAGTTTTTTGTTTTTTTATTGAGACAGGATTACTCTTTGTGGCCCTCACTGTGCTGGAACTCACTCTATGGACCAAGCTGGCCTCAAACCCATGGAGAGCCACCTGCCTCTCGCAGAGGTGTGCACCACCATCGCCCACCCTGGGTCTTTGTTTTGGGACTAACTTCTGGGCTCTTTTTTTTTTTTTTTTTACAGGATATATATGATATAAAGGGATTTTTGAAGGGGAAGAAGGTACGGAGTAGAGAAGGCTAGTGGAGAATGACAAAGGAAGTATGAACACTGGATTAGAGGGCTTGTTGCTCTTACAAAGGACCCAGATTCAATTCCCAGCACCTACATGGTTGCTCACTGAAATACCTAGATCGAGAGTCCCCAAATGACCAACAGGCTCTGAGTCCGATGTAAAACACACGAGGGCCTTTATTACAAACTAGAGCTGGGTGGCTGCCTTTTGCAAGAACAAAGAGGCAAGCGACCCCCAGCTCTGGGGGAACAGGGTTTTTAAGGGAGCAAAAACAAAAGTAGGGAAGTGTAAGTCTTGGCACTATAGGATTGGGTGAAAGGGTCCCTAGGGGAGTTGACCTTAAAATGATTGGTTTGTTTTCAGGCGCCAAAACTGCAAATGATCAGATCTGGCCATCGGGGGATACCTGCCTGTTCCGTGCAGGTTAGGTTGTAGCAAGGGGGAGGGAGTTAACACATTCCATAGGCTTCCTTATCGGCTATGTGACCCTAGTCACATCCCAAGGTTAATCTGGCTGGGGGATTGCTGGACCCTTGCTCTGAAAGAACTGTGCTATGGTGACTTTGCCCCAGTCCCAAGAATTAACTCTAAATTTTTGAACCTCTCACTCACAACCATCCATAACTCCAGTTCTAGCACATCAAAGCTTTCTGAGCCCTGAGGGGTGCACATACATGCATGTAGGCTAAACACTCATAAAGTAAGTTTGTTGTTGTTTTGTTTTTTTTTTTAAAGAATAAAGTGACCCAGGCATAGTGTCACATGCCTTTAATCCCAACACTCAGGAGACAGAAACAGGCAGATCTGAATTCAAAGCCCACCTGGTCTACAGAGTTCCAGGACAGCCAAGGCTACACAGAGAAACCCTGTCTTGAAAAAAAACAACCAAACAAAAGAATATAAGTATGAAGTGTATATGTATGAAAAGATCACAATGAAATTTTTTTTATTTTTTGGTTTTTCGAGACAGGGCTTCTCTGTGTAGCCTTGGCAGTCCTGGAACTTACTCTGTAAACCAGGCTGGACTTGAAGTCACAGAGATCTGCCTGCTTCTGCCTCCCCAAAAAAATCTTTTTAAAAATTAATGCCATCAAAAAAAAAATTAGTGCCATCTGTGCACCAGGCACTACCAGGTTTGCAGAGCTTGAATTACATGGCAGTGAAATGGTTGAAGCAGAAGCCCCAGGCAAGGAAGCTCAGATGCAATCTCCACAGGGAGGTGGGAAAACCATAAGGCTGATTCCATTCATCTGGCTCTAAGGGACACACAGGTGTTAGCCAAGGCCAGGCAGAAACAGCAGGAGTCCTCAGAGGTGTCTCCCTGAAGTCTGGACTTAATGGAATGCTCTGTAGAAACAGAATATTTCAGCTGAGCTCCCTGACTAAATTAGGCCTTCTGCATGCTGGGTGAGCTCTCCAAGCTGCATCTCTAACCCAGACAAATTTAAGATTGTTTTTCCTCCTTTCTCTACATTTTTCTTGTACTTTCTATGATAACCAGCTCTTTCCTCATCCCTTTGATGCCACCATCACCATATGAGCTTGGGGAGGGCCCTGACTGCTCTCTTCTGAGAACCCTCCCTATTGTCACGTTTCCAATGTAGTCAAATAGACACCTTCCCATTGCAGTAGGACCCCGGGCTGTTGCTCCTCTGATCTGCGGGAACTGCTGACTGGCTTTATCTTCTCCTGAGGACAGTATAGACATCAGGTATGTTTCCTCCTTTTGCTTGTAGTTTGAGTCGCCCAGGGGCACTGCGTCAGAGGGCATTCCCCAAACTGACAAATGATTGGAGGGAAGGAAAGGCCACTTTCCTTCCAGTGGCTGCATCCGAGCCTCCCTGAGTTGTGCATAGATATACTCAAGGCCCTCTGCATCATCGGGTGTGCAGGTAAGTCTACAGCCGGGGTGGAACAGGCACTGAGAATAGTTCCTCTATCCATGGAAGACACGGTGCACAGACTAGAGTTGGTAGGTAAGAAGCTCTGTGGACGGTCCAGGGAATCACCAGATAGACACTATGTCTGATTCTGCTGAACACCACTCATCATACTCCTAAGAGGTCCCTACAGGCACATCTATTCAAACTAGAGAGGCAGAAAAAACTTTACATTGGAAAGTTTGGGTCCCTTTCTTTCCTTCCTTTCCTTCTTCCTTTCGTTTGGTTGGGGATGGGGTGTTTGTTTTGTTTTTCAAGATAGGATTTCTCTGTCTAGCCCTGGCTGGGCCCTGGGCTCATTAGCCTTTGAAGTCTGATGTCTCCTTGGAAAGATACTGACCACATAATAACTATCTTGTTTTTTGAGACAGGGTCTCTGTAACCAAGGCTGCCCTTGAACTCCTAATCCTGACTCCCCTTCCAAAGTGATGAAATTACAAATGTGTGCCACTGCACGCAACTAAGAACTATTTGTTATACTGAAGAGACAGAAGAGTGGGAGGCCGAGGGTCTGGTCATGAGACGAACATGGGGGCTCCCGTTAGCCAGGCTGCATCTCAGCACTTTTTAAATCCCAAGCATGGCTTCACCCATGCAGGAAACAGAGGATCCTAGTGCCTGCTGTAAGCCACCATCCGCAAGATGTCCCCAACAGACAGACCTGAGTATTTAACAGAGAACAAAAACCTTGAGGGTCCTGGGAATGGTGGGGACTAGGTGACGTTCCATTTCGCAAGCATATAGTAATGGATATAATGTTCTCGTGCCCATCTTCTTCAGTTTCCTACCCGGCAGGGAAAATCCTAAACCCAGGTTTTACAGTTCCTTCCAGCTCAGGTCCCACAGAGGCTGGGACCCCTGAACACAGGAGCACAGATATCTCTGTCCTTGGCTCAGTCAGATCTACCTTAGTGATGGGCAGTCTCCATCCTGAAAACCCATGAATCCAGGGGTAGTCTTCTGAGTCCCTCTGTGACCCAGACTTTCCCTGGCCTGGGCTCCATTCCTCCACTTTACCATCCTCCCCCCAACCTTGGATGTTGCAGGCAAATGAGACCAGATCAGGAGTATCAGACTGTAGTGATATTTCTGAAAATTCTGGAATTGTGTTTTTAAAACAAAACAAAACAAAACAAAAAACACAAAAATGGGCTGGAGAGATGGTTCAGAGGTTAAGCACATTGGTTAGTCTTCCAGAAGTCCTGAATTCAATTGCCAGCAGCCACATTCCTCACAACCATCTATAATGAGATCTGGTGCCCTCTTCTGGTGTGCAGGTGTACATGCAGACAGAACATGGTATATATAATAAATAAATTAAAAAAATAAAATATAATTTTTTTAAAAACACAGAAATATTATAAGGATGTGCTTTCATTTTACTCCCAGGTGTAGGGATGTGGAACTGCTTCAAATTACATGTAGCAGCTGACAGTAATTTGTCTGGTGATTTTTTCCAGCTGCAGATAATTTCTGCGATTGTGTGACATTTGGAATTCTGGTGAGGGTACATAAATTCAAGGGCCCCCAAGAGGCAGAGTTGATGGTTGTTGGTCATTTAGGGAAGTTGTCTGTGGTTTGCTCATGGCTGTGGTTAAAGAAGAAACAAAATGAAAGAAATCAGATTCAGGGATTTTCCTAATTCCTCTCTCTGCTCTGTCTTGTCTCTCCTATCTAGTGTTAGTGAGTGGAACCAGGGAGAGAAAGGCTGGGAAAAAGAAGAACCCACAAAATACAAAAGACCAGCTACACTGGATGTCTATTTGCTGTCCCTGTACCTGCTCCAATGCTATCTCTTCTCAGGCCTGAGATGCTGCTGTTATCATGCCAACGCTGATTCTCAGAGGGGCTGTTGCTAGAATGCAGGTCCCCTTATGCTTGTCTCATACTGTTGCTTTGATAGTATGACTTTCAGGGAGCAAACAGACTTCCTGGGACCTCTTATTCCTTATGAGCTGTCCCCCTGCTCCCTCCCAGCCTCACTTCTTTCTTCTGTATAATACAATCAATCACAAGAGCCACTGCACCCTCTCCCGGGCTGCTCAGGACTGGTGCTCTACTCTCTCCGGTATTCACAGCACCTACCAAATGTCCTTGGCCAATGGTCGATGGTTGCCACAGGACTGCTTTGCTCCATGTTCTCAGCTCAGACATCCTGGCCCTTCCTGGAACCCGAGATCAATCCTAGCCACGGGCTTGTTGCTGACCCAGATGTTCCTGTTTCTCCTGACCTTGCATAACCTCTTCTTGACCTTTGATCTGGCTACTTCCTGCTGTGTCACTGCTCTTCTCTCCCTCATGCCAGTTCTAATGCTGGTCTTCTGGAAGTCCAGAGTCTGACGAGAGGGCAGCTGACCCCTGCTCAGGTTCAGGTAAGCATGTGAAGAAGACAGAATTTCCTGACTGATGCCCTCCACTTGGAATGGGGCCACAGCATTCAAACCCATCCGTAGACCTGCTACAGCCTCCACTGCTTTGGAGCCAGGTACAGCCAGGAGGTGCGGGTCTCCCACCAGGCAGCAGAGTACCTGTCTGGGAATCAATACTGCAAGGTAGGGGGCAGGGCATGATGGGACACAAAAGGAACACCACCCTAAGGTGAAGGGAAGTGGGGGGAGCATTGCAAAGACAGAGATTCTGAAACAGGAGAAGGAAGAGTCCCTTTTATGATGCTGGGAGAAACAGAGATAGAGCCCCACACTCCTGCCATTCTTTACTCAGCTGATTCACCTTTCTTTCTCTCTCTTCTTTCTTTCATTTTGTTTTTTCAAGACAGGGTTTCTTTGTGTATAGCCTTGGCTGTCCTGGACTTGCTTTGTAGGCCAGGCTGGCTTCGAACACACAGAGGTGTGCTTGCCTCTGCCTTCCTGAGTGCTGGGATCATAGGTGTGCGCTCCCAGCTCAGCTGATTCAACTTAATGCTTTCTACTATAAGGCCTGGTGCAGGCTCAGTTGTAGAATGAGAGATGAAATGAATCCTAGCCCTTCCCAGCCATCCAAGGACCCTGGGTCCAGCCCTGGCCTCTGCATACTGCAGTGTACAGTGGAAATCTGCTCTGCCTAGTGCTCAAGAAACTTCAGTCTCTGGTGAGAACTCCTGACTTCCCTTGCCGCTGACCCACCCTACCCTTTGAGAGGTCTTCAAATCACAGCCCAGTTTTCACCAGTTCCCTGATCTCTACGAACATCCTGATCTCTAAATCATCTGGCTGACCCCTACCTTTGAGGTCTTCATCATCTCCCCCCCAAACTGGATTTCCCACTTGCTCACAGGACCCTTCTCCTAACATGTTCCTTCCGTTAGCTCAGCCCTCTTTCCTCTCCCCTGCAAGCTTCAAAGAGACATGGAGCAACCACCTGTGCTTGTCCCCAGGGTGGCAGCCGAGAGGGGTGTCGGGTTGTGAGCTGCCTATACATCCTAGAGGGGCAAGGAGGGGCTGTGACTTCCCAGAGGTGCTGCACCCCCACCCGAGGGTGTCACAGCACTTCCCCAGACCAGAGTGTTTTGCTTCCAGAAGCAGGGCCTCTGAGCATCCCAGCGGACAAGTAGCTTTCCATGCCACTCTCAAGCCTACACAACGAATCTACGCCTCAGAGAAACGTGAATGTCTTGTACGCAGCTGCCTGCACCGGGAAGTGGAAGGGGAGGGGTCATGGCGCAGATACAGTAGGGCTCCCACCTCATCTCCCTGTCTAGCCTCAAAGGGCAGGACACTCCAGCTATGTTGCCCAGGCTCCTTGAACTTCTGTGAGGTTTGCCTGCAGATGCAGACCTGGAGTAGTTTGGCAGTGGAGTCTACAGGAAGCCACATTTGTGGAGAGCCAGCTGCCTGGGGCTGAGCAAGTCTGAGTCTCTCTGCTTTGCATAATGCTTTAACACAGGGCATCAGGTGGAATTTTTCCAAGTCTCCAGAACGCAGCCCCTTGTTTCTGACCTACTGATTTTCTGGCAACTGACTGAATGACCTCATGAGAAGCTAAGCTCAGCTTAGTTCTAGTTTCATTAAGTTTCTTGCCTTCAAGAGCTGGGGGAAGGGCAAGGGGAACATGAATGGTCTATCTCAGGCTATACTGCAGGCTGCATGGAGTCCTGCATGACGGAACACTCGGGTGCCATGGAGCTGGGGCTGCATCGTGGAGTGCTCAAGTCTTTGCCTCAGGCAGCTCTCTCTAGTTGGATAGGATTTTTCACTTTTAAAGGCCACTGTAGGAGTCACCAGGAGGCCTCTGGCCTGCATCCTGATTGTAGCTACACTGCTGTTCCTCAATTTCATTCTCCTCTTGTCCCCAGTGTACTTGGGTTCAGTGGAATCAGAGAGCAGCATTCAAGAAGACTGTGTGATCCCTGCGGACCTTCTCATCTCCCATTTTAAATCCTGTAGCTGTGTCTTTAATGAGCATGACTTACCAAGTCCACCTTCTCCCTTCCCTATTCACAGGGCCTAGGGCTGAACATGGGTTCTCCAAGGTCAAGGATAAGGTCATTGTCACCAATTCAAAGGAGAGGCTTATGCTTTTGGGGGCAGGGGGTTTAACACACCTGCCTGACCCACATTCTGTGGGAAGATCCCCAAATCCTGCAGGGAAAGTTTTTTCATTTATAGAAACTGTTAAGTCTGAGAGGAAGACCTCAGACTCAGGTAGTATGCAAAAGCAAGGATCGTTTATTCTGCAGAAAATTTCCAGCATGCAGGGGCCACCATTCCTTAGAAAGGGAACTGCGAAGTGAGCACATAGGCTCAATTTAAAGGCAATTAGGGGGCGTTCCAGAAGGAGTGAGGTAACCTTTTGTAGTGACTCAGGAGGTAGGGGAGTGGAATTTAGGATTGGCTCAACATTTAGGAACTTCCCAGAGTTGCTAAGGACTTTTCCTCACATTTGCTGAATCATTATACTTAGTTCAAGCCCATACGTTAACCTTTAAGCTGACTGGCTGCCTGTGAGCTGTGTTTTTTTCAGAAATTGTTTTTCTGTGTACTAAAAAACAGAAACTCAGGCCTACTTAGGCAAAGTTGAAAATGAAGCTTGTCATGGAGTCACATTAGCCATATAGATTGGGGCCTTCTGGGAGTCTCTCAGAGGCTTTGGAGTTATTAGACCCCTCCCATTTTCCAAGACCCTCCTGGATCTTTCTAGGAAGATAAGCAGGAAGACATACCTGCTTCTTGAAGGGGTTCACACATGTAGGTTGAACTGGTTATCAGAATGCAGTTCACAACAAAAAGGGGGGGGGCAGGTTAAAAGTTACAGTGGTGCTAAGAGGGATGGTTTAGCAGGTAAAAGTGTGTGCTGCTAAGCCTGATGACCTGAATTTGATCATTCAGTCTGCGTCCTCACATGACGGAAGGAACCAACTCCCACAAGTCATCCTCTGACCTTCACACAAGTGCTGTGGTATGTGTGTGTGTAAACCATAATCTACAAAAACATTTTAAAACATTTTTTTCATTTTTATACAGTTTTTTTTTTTTCCGTATAGCCTTGGCTGTCATGGAACTAGCTCTGTAGACTGGGCAGGTCAAACTCACAGAGTAAAAATTAATTAAATAAAATTACAATGGTCACACCTTTTAATTTTTTTTTTTTTTTTTTTTTTGAGACAGGGTTTCCTGTGGATAGTCCTGCCTGTCCTGGAACTTGCTTTGTAGACCAGGCTGGCCTCAAACTCACAGAGTAAAAACTATTTAAATAAAATTACAAAGGTCATTCATTGTAATACCAGCTTTGGAAGCCTGAAATTGAATTATAAGTTTGAGGCAAATTCTAGACTAACCTAGGCTACTGAGACCCTGTCTCAAAACAGCAACAAAAAGTCACAGTGGCCATTCCTTCTCCGGCACTGGCCCAACTGCTGTTCCTTTCCTTTGGGATGAAGTTGAAAAGCAGTATATTCAGTAAGCTAATTTATTGAACAATCAATTGAATGAACATGTTCTGGGCTGGAGACGTGGCTCAGTAGTAGAGTATTTGCCTGGCAGGTATGAGGCCCTAGGCTCATAAGTTCTATCTTCAGGACTGCTCAAGACAAATAAAGGAAATTCTAATAGCCTAAAGTGTTGAGGGCAAGGCTCAGCCTGGTCCTCAGGTGACATCCACTTTACTGAAATAGCCAACAGTTGAGAGAGCCATCCTAGAATCTTTCATATGAGTTAGCTTCGTACACAAACAGGTTTGTAGACCAGGCTGGCCTTGAACTCCTAGAGATCCGCCTGCATCTGCCTCAGAGTGCTGAGCTTAAAGGCATGTGTCACCACTGACCAGCCTTGAGCTATATATTTTTTGTTGTTGATTGGTGTTTGTTTTGTTTTGTTTTTCTTTTTTGAGACAGGGTTTCTCTGTGTAGCCTTGGCTGTCCTGGACTAGCTTTGTAGATCAGGCTGGCCTTAAACTCACTAAGATCCGCCTGCCTCTGCTGCTTGAGCTATATTCTTGTTTCGGTCTTTTTTTTTGGGGGGGGGGCAATAGAGACAGGGTTTTTCTGTAGCCTTGGCTGTTCTATATTCTTAACCTAGATGGGAACAATGAAGCCATCAGGGTGGATAGTCAATAAAATATGGGAAAGGAGCTTGAGAACAAAATCTATTCTAAGAAGGCCTGGGGGTTGGGGAGAGATGGCTTCTGTAGTTAAGCGCACTTAGTGTTCTCTCTGGGACTCAGGTACAGTTCCCAACACACACACACATACACACATTGTCAGGTACCTCATAGGTTCCTGTGTCCAGCTCCGAGGATCTGATGACCTCTGACTGGTCTTCTTGGACACCTGCACACACGTGGTACACAAAACTCATGCAGGCATACATATGACATAAAATTTAAAACTAACTGATTAGATCTTTAAAGAAATAAAGAATCAAGAGGGCCACATCCTCCTTTGCTCTTAGAGTCCTCCACACAGCCTGAGGGTAGTCATCACCACGTCACAGATAAAGATGCCACATACTTCATATTCCATGAGCAGAAGAGTTAGATGGGCCTGAAGAACATTTGGTTGTTCCTAACTGAGAAAATGACACAGGAATTGGAGTCAGACTTCCCTCTGAGCCCCAGCACTTGTTGGCTGCAGGTTTTGTCAAACTGCTTCGCTCTTTCGCTTCTTCACCTGGGAAGTGGAGATGATTTTTCATAGTCTTACATTAAGTCAGGGCAGGGTAGCTGTTATTTGGAAAAGTTTCCAGAGAATATAAAGCTGTCCCTTCCTGAATGTGAAGAGTTGAGAACGGAATTAACTCGAAAATAAAAAGTTAACCTCACTTTTTCCGTTAGAGTAACATGACCATCTTTCCTTCCGCCTTGGGTAGGAGCCCTGGCCCCTTGATTTGGCGGGCTGAGAAAAGCGTCCCTTGGGGAGCCTTTCCAGAACCGGGACGCAGAAGTATGAGGGGATGCAGACTCCAGATTCTAGATTTTTAATGAGGTAAGGGCGAGAAGACCCACCCACTCACCCATGATGGACTCGGGCATGCTGGGACTTGCAGGCTGGCTGTGACGCCGGGGCCGCTGGGAAATGTAGTCCCTGACCTGGTCTGGGACGTTGGTGTCCGGCGGGCCCAGGAGTGACAGCTCGGGAGGTAGGCTGCAATGACAAGGGTCTGAAATAGGTGTAGAGTGGGAGGGAACTTGCAAGCTGGCTGCTGGGGCTCCTGTCCTGTGGGTGCCAGAATGGACACCCCCGTCCTGCTGCTGATGCAACGGGGCCTGTTGGGTGGGGTGAGGACCAAGGAGCAACGGGACACTTTTCAGAGTTCCAAGGAAAGAGGACCGGGACTGGGTTACTTCTCCAGGGTAAGACCCTCTTAGCTGAGATTAAGCAGAAGTCTGTCTCCCCATCCCTATTTCCACACACCACTATTAACCTTTCCTAGAGAAGCACCAGATGGACTACAACAGCTCCCTGAAGAGGGCGTCAGAGCTATGCCAAGAGGCAAGGGTAGCAGCAAGTATACTGGACCCCACTGGCAACATCTGGTTGCCCTCCCAAAGCGAGATCCAGCTAGCGGCAAAGCGGTAGAAACCCATTTTCTGGAAACATAGAGAAGGCCATTGAAGAAAGGTGAGGACCAGGAGAAGCGGGATAACCAGGCTCTCTCTTCTCTCCACAAAGGCTTCTTCCTTCCCCACAGCCGTCTGAAGCAGCTCTGTAACGGCATGGGACATTCCCACCGGCCCTTTTCTAGAGTTTGACTACTTAGCATGGACCAGTCTGTGGCAATCCAGGAGACCCTGGCTGAGGGGGAATACTGCATCATCATATCCTTTCGAGCCATAGGTTGCCACCTAGCTCATGCCTGCTTTGGCCTTGAGTGGTGGAATGAAGGTTGTGGAAAGTTCTGATCACCCTCTCTCTCTGTAAGCTGTATGCCAGGGTAAACCAGTATTTGCCAAGCATTCACCTGGCTCTGGGCCCTCCATCAGGTGCTTTAATGTAGCTCTCCTCCCGACCCTTTGTGAAGCTACGAACTATTATACCTATTTTGCTGATGAGGAAAACTCAAGAGAGACAAAGTAATTTACCTGGGGGGGGGGGGGGAAGGAGGGGTGGCGGGGAGAAAGGCAGCTGTGGTGGAGTGGGCTGGAAGAGAGGTTTGTTCTTGGCTTTCAGTTTCCCTTCACCCTGAGCCGCAGGCAGTACAAGGTGTGCTATGTAAGGGAGATAGCAGGCAGAGCCGCCTGCTGGGGCTGGTGCGGCACCGGCGGCTGGAAGATGACTTTCATGAGCATGCGTAAGTAGGCCTCAAACTCCGCCTGTGTGGGCCACGGGTCGTTTTTCAGTATCCTCCAACTCGACTTCAGCCATTCTGTCTGAGTCTCCTAGAGTAATTAACATAATGATAGTATCGTTGGAACACCGAGTTCCAAGCCCCTTATAATTGGCAAGATGTGACATGGAAGCTTCTAGAGAAGAGCCATTTATCATACTTGGCCGGATTTTGAGCTTGTGTGAGTGCCTGAGTTTAAATCCTGACAACTGTGACCATCAGCAAAGTGCTCTTCATAGCTCTGTTTACCCAGAGTAAAGATCAGAGGGCTGAACTGGGGATGGGAGCTTGCGCCAGCAATTCCAACACTCAGGAAGCCGAGGCAGGAATGCCACAAGGTCTAGGCCATCTTGGGCTACATAGTGAGTTCCAAGATAGCCTAGGCTAACAGAGTGAGAACCTATCTCAAAAAGAGAGGGGATGGGGCTGAAGAGATGGTTAAGTGGTTAGAATATGTACTGCTCCCTGAATTTGGTTCCCAGTACCCACTTTCAGTGGCTTACAACCCCTGCGACTCCAGTTTCGGAGGATCTGAACCCTCTCTGGACTCTGTGGGCACATGCTCGTGCACGCACGCACGCACGTACGTGTGCACACACACTGAGTAAAAACTAAAATATTTTTTAAAAGGGGAAGAGATGGAGATGGTTCAATTAGTGGACATGAGTTCGGATCCCGAGAAACCACGTAAAAAGCCAGGTGTGGAGAGATGGTTAAGTGGTTAGGAACCCTTGCTTTTGTAAAGGACTTAAATTTGGTTCCCAGCACCCACATCGGGCAGCCCACGGCTACTGTAACTCCAGCTCCAGAAATTAAGATGTTCTCTTCTGGTCTCCATGGACATCCGCATACTTGATGCATCAACATGCACACACACACACACCACCACACCACAAGGACATATACACATAACTAAACATAAAGTAAATCGTAAAGAAGCTAGGGGAGGTAGCCAGATAGGTGGATCCCTGAAGCTGATCTAGCTGAATGAATGAGTTTCAGATTCACTGAGAGAATTTCACTCAGTGGGTCTAACTTGATAGGTGGGGAAAAGGAAGTTCAGGGAGATGAAGGAACTGTGTAAGGACACACAGTTCCTGTCACTCACATGCTAGATGTCACCAGATTGGCTTCTCTTCCAACTGTGAGGTGTTAGTTATGCTTTGATGACATCATCCACACATTACAGCTTCCCTGGGCACTGTGGATGGTAAGGGCCTGAGGCATGCATTATGGCTAGGGTACTGCCAGCTGAGCCTTGGGACCCACAGGTGACTGCAAGCACTTCTACTCATTTCTGCTTTCTGCCCCCAGTCTCTTCCTGTATACACACCGGAGGATGGCCATCACGGGAGACGATGTATCTCTGGACCAGATAGTTCCACTCTCAAAAGACTTTATGCTGGAAGAAGGTGCTAGTCTGGCTGGGTAGTAAACTCCTCTCCCCTGGGTCCCCCCCAGCCATCTCTGCCCTTACTGTAGGGGTGTGTGGCAAGAGAGGATGATGGAGACAGGGATGTTCAGTTGCTAAGGGCGTTCTCATTTCCCTCCCTCAGTGACCCCAGATGGAGAACTCTACATCCTTGGTGAGTAGACTTTTCAACCCGGGTCCCTGTTGGGGCAGCAAAACAGAATCTGAAGACAGAGAGCTGTGAATAAGAACACGCCTGGGTGGCCATGATACTATGTACCTGTAATCCTAGCATGTGCGATGCTGAGGTTGGGGGGTTGTTTTGAGTTTGATGTCTGCCAGGACTATAGAGTGAGTTCTAGGCCAGCCAGAGCTACAGACTGACAACAAGCATAAAAGGGAGACTGTTGGGTTGGTGGGATGGTGTAGCAGGGAGAGGTGCTTGCTGCCAAGCCCAATGAGCTGAGTTTGAGCTTCAGAACCCCCATAGTATAAGGAGAGAACCAGCCTGGGCATGGTGGCCTTTAATCCTGTACTCCGGAGGCAGAGGCAAGTGGATCTCTGTGAATTTGAGGCCAGCCTGGTCTACAAAGTGTGGCCAGGACAGCCAAGGCTATTACACAAAGAAACCCTGTCTCAAAAAACCAAAAGAGCGAGCGAGAGAGAACACCAGCTCCTAGAAGTTGTATTCTAAATGTGGTATACTATGTTTATTTGTTTGCACACACAAACAAATAAATAAATGCAATAAAAAAAGAAAACTTTCCTGATGTCCATACTATGGTAAATAAGAACCTGAAGAAGCAGACCTTGCCCCCTCCACCAGCTATTTTCCAGTATTCACCCCTTTGTCATTGTACTTAAGTCCTCCAGGTGGTCTCCATCACTTGAGACATCACAAGTTGTCACCTTCCTTTTCTCCTCCTTCTCTTCCTTTTTAAAATTTTTGAAGACAGGGTAGCTCTGGCTGTCCAGGAACTCACTCTGTAAACCAGGCTGTCCTCTATTTAGTGTGCGTGTATGTCTGTCAGTCAAAGGACAACTTGTTTAGGCTTTGCAGCAAACACTTACTAGAAAGCTGAGCTATCTCCAATGGCACAGAGTCCCCTCTTCTTGGAGGCTTCACACCTTTCAGCTTGGCCCTTTCCTATGCCTGGCCTTTTCTCTTCATCATGGCCTTCTCAGTGCCTGGCTCTCCTGTGGACCAGCTGATGGACAGGGCACTCCAGTCCACTTCTGCATCCTTTTCATCCCCCAGGACAGGGAGGAGACAAGTTTGAAGAACCTGTCTCTGCCAGTTCCATCTGGTATGGTGGTGATGAGGCTGATGTTCAGAGCTTTGGACTATCCTCTCCACAACATGGGGAAGATGCTTGTTTAGATGAGGAGGCACACAGGGCTTCTTTTCTGTTCCATCAGCTTAAAGTCAAAGGAAGATGGGGAACCTATGCTTTCTGATTGGCCATTTTGCAGATTCCACTCTTTTATTTATTTATTTATTTATTTATTTATTTATTTATTTATTTATTTATTTTTATATCAATCACAGGTTAGGTACTTTGCATCCCAGGCGTAGCCTCCTACCTCATTCCCTCCCACCCTCCCACTCCCTCCCTCATCTCCCTCCTCCCCTCTTTTTTTTTTTTTAAATAAAAAAATTTTTTTTGAAATAAGTTTTCTCTGTGTAGCCCTGTGTGTCCTGGAACTCCCTCTGTAGACCAGGCTGGCCTTGAACTCACAGAGATCCACCTGCCTCTGCCTCCCAAGTGCTGAGATTAAAGGCGTGCACCACTGCCAGGCAGAGCCCACATATTTTTTTATTAAGATTTTATTTTAATTTATTGTGTATACACTGTTCTGCCTGCATGTGTGCTTGCATGCCAGAAGAGGTCACCAGATCTCATTATAGATGGTTGTGAGCCACCGTGTGGTTGCTGGGAATTGAACTCAGGACCTTGAGAAGAACAGCCAGTGCTCTTAACCCCTGAGCCATCTCTCCAGCCCCAGAGCCCACTCTTGAAGTAAATTTCAGTATAAGCTCCTGGTGGCCTCATTTCTTGCCTTCTCTCCACAGGCTCTGATGTGACGGTACAACTGAATACGGCTGAGCTCAGGCTTGTATTTCAATTACCCTTTGGTTCACACACCAGAATGTTCCTCCAGGAAGTTGCCAGAGCATGCCCAGGTAGGTAAGAACCAGGTTTCCTGGGAAGGCTGTGTTGGCTGGAGGCACTGGCCTACCCTCTCTGTAGCTGACTTTCCAAACCCAGTGTACCATCCCAAGGCTGTTGGCATAGAGTCAGAGTGCCTTAGCTGCCAGCCAACCACTGTGTTTGCTTTCCTCTTTTGAATGAGGGTCTTGTTTCCAATTCCTGATCTTCCTGCCTCAGCCTCCCTCCTGTGTGTTGGGATCACAGACAGCTGTCACCACACCTGGCCCGCATCTGTTTTTCTGTTTTGGTTTCTAATCCTGAGTGTTAACAGGGCTATGACCCTCATGATTCAGGGCTTCTTCCAAATTAGCTGGGAGGTTCAAATTCTCCAGTATCCAAGGCTACAACCAAGAGAAGTTGGTCAAGTGGACTCTGCCCTCAGATCTTGCTCTCTTCCCCACTGTAGCTGGGAAAAGAAAAAAAAAAAGTCTAGCTTTAGCCCAGCAGAGAGAAGTTAGCTGATAAAATTAGTTTACATGGGAGGTCAGCCAGGCAAATAGAGTAGAGTCTGTATACAGAGCAGAGCCCCAGTGACATGCAAATTCATGCCGTCAGGTGCTGGGGTTCAGGTGTTCGCCTAGTGCCATTATGGACAAGTTCCTTCAAAGCTAATATCTTGTCTCTGCAGGAACATACAGAAAGGTTGTCTCCTATGATAACTGCCTATGGGGCCTGACCTTCCAGCTTCAAGCATTTCACTAGATGCATCAGGAAGGTGACTGGCTTTGGAGACAAATTGGCTTTGGGGTAAAAGGAAATCAGGACAAGAATTACAGAACCTTGAATGGTTAAGGAGCTTAAGTGATATTCTATAAGCAGGGAAACTTTACCTATAAATCATAAAATAATAAAGATAACTTATGATTGTTAGTCGTGGTTGTAGGCATGGGAACTACTAATTACTGTTATTTAAGTTGGGCATCCCTAACATGGAAATACCAAACTGCAAACCCTCCAAAATCCAAACTTTTTTTGTTTGCTTTTCAAGACAGGGTTTCTCTCTGTACCCTTGACTGTCCTGGAGCTTGCTGTGTAGATCAGGCTGGCCTTGAACTCACAGAGATCTACCTGCTTCTGCCTCAAGAATGCTGGGATCAAAGGTGTGTGCCACCACCACCCGGCTCAACTTCTTTTTCTTTTCTTCTTTTAAAGACAGGATCTTATGTAACCCAGGGCTGTCTTAAACCTGCTATATAGTTTAGGGTGACATTGAACTCCTGATCCTCCTGCCTCTCAAATGAATCTGAATAGTACAGGGCCAAATTTATTTACTTGCTTAATTTTCTTTGGACAGGGTCTCATACAGACCAGCTCTGAACTGTGTATTCAAGGATAACCTTAAGCTCCAGATCCCCCATCTCTACTTTCCAAGCGCTAGTGTAACAGGCCTGAGCGGCCAAGCTTGGGTTTTATAGCGCTGGGGATCCAAACAGGGCCTTGTGCATACTAGACTGGTTCTCTACTGAGCTATGGTCCCATCCCGTTCACTGTTAGTTTTGTGTGTGACAGAGAGTCTCCTATAGCTTAGCTGGCTGAGTATCTCTTTGGTACACAGCCAAGGTTGGCCTTGAACTCCCGATCCTCCTGCCTCTGCCTCAGTTGCTACAACTGCAGGTGTGTTCTACCTTGATCAGCTTAAAAAAACAAAAAAAATTTTTTTTGAGTAACACTATACTGCAAATGGAAAATACCACATCATAAAATTCTGTTTTATGATCAAAATTACTAAATATTGCAAATAATCAACTCAGTCTATGTGTGTAAGGTATACAGGAAGTATGCATTAATTTTGCATTTAGACTTGGGTTCCCTTTCTAAGGTGTGTCAGCATGTCCCAAATATCCCAGCGTCTGAAGCCTGAATCCTTCTGGTCCAAGTAAGTGAAGTAAGAGAGATGCAATCTGTCAAACCAAAGAGCAGGGCTCTACAACTCCATAGTGCCTGGAGCCTAGCCAGTTCCTAGCAGTGTGCAAACCATTCCTTGCATCTATGAATCACTGTTTCTCCTCTTCCTCATTTTTCTTCCTCCTCCTCCCATCTCCTCTCTTTTTTTTCCCCTTGGTTTTTCGAGACAGGGTTTCCCTGTGTAACAAGAGCCCAGCTGTCCTGGACTCACTTTGTAGCCCAGGCTAGCCTCAAAACCACAGAGCTCCATCTGCCTCTGCCTTCCGAATGCTGGGATTAAAGGTGTGTGCCACCATGCTTGGCTTCCTTCTCTTTTTTTTTGGGGGGGGGAGGGTTTAAAACAGAGTCTCTCTCTATAGTCCAGGCTGGCCTCAAAGTCACAGAGATTCTCCTGCCCCTGACTCCTGGTGCTAGGATTAAAAGTATATACTACTGCTTCATGCCTGTTTTTGCAGTCTAATGTATGTAAAATGTATCTTCCTCATGGGGGTTGTGGGAATAAAAAGAAACGACACCCATAAAAACGGCTAACACATAGAAGTCCAGAAAATGCTTCCTTTCTCTCTACTGGTAGAGAACATGTCTAAAGGTTTTTATTTGTTATTTATTATTTATTTCTTTATTCATTAATTCATTTGGTTTTTCAAGACAGAGTTTTTCTGTGTAGCCCTGACTGTCCTGGAACTCACTCACTTGTAGACCGCGCTGGCCTCGAATTCAGAGATCCTCCTGCCTCTACCTCTGGAGTACAGGGATCAAAGGCGTGCACCACCACTGCCAGGCATCTCTAAAGTTTATTGTTGATTGGTCATGCTTTCGACTAGTCCTTCCTTCCCTTCTTTGGCATTTTCGAGATAAGAGACAGGGCGCACTACATAGATCTGGGTGTCCTGGAACTCACTATGTAGAGCAGGCTGGCCTCGAACTCACAGAGACCCATATGCCTCTGTCTCCGGAGTGCCAGGATTAAACGCATTTGATGCCCAGCTAGACTCTTTTTCCTAAGACAGTTAACCCTTACCATAACCTTACACGGCAGGTATTATCAGTCACTCTTTATAGGTGAAAGAACTCAGGCTTAGTGAGGGTAAGGGCCCTCCTGCCTGTATAGCTAGCAAACACTGGGTTGCATCCTAGCTGAAACCAGGATTCGCTAGATGTCCTCTGAACCCTGAGGCTCTGCTCCAGAGCTTCTTTAGCCCGTGCCTTTCTTTCCATGTTAACAGTTTGGAGAAAGCTTCTTGGAGGAGGTGATGTTAAAGCTCAGACTATAAGGAAGAACAAGCAATTTTTTTTTTCCCTTAGTCAGGCAAAAGGAGGGGAAAGGTCATTGGGACTAGAGAAGTGGTTGGTGGGACTGAACTTGGATAGGTGTGGAGAGAGCTGGGCCAGAAAAGCTGGCAAAGGGCAACTCATGAAGAGTCACAAAGTACAGAGAAGCTTGGACTCTGCCCTGTACCTTTCAGAGAGACCTTAAAAGAGTTTGCAAATGTTTCCAGGAAGATTTGAAAGTTTGAGAAGCTCCTCTGGCAACTGGTATGGAAGGCAGTGAGAGCCTGGAGCAGGGACAGCAGTAGAGATCTAAGAAGGTATGTGTCACCATGGTCCAGGCATATAGAATAAGCCTTAGGGGGCTGAAGAGTTGGCTCAGCAGTTAAGAGCACTGGCTGCTCTTGCAGAGGCTCTAGGTTCAATGCCCAGTACCCAGCTTATAACTATCTGTAACTCTAGTTCTAGGGGACCTGTCTAGCCTCCTTGAGTACCAGCATATGCATGGTGCACATGTATAGATGCTGGTAAAACATTCATTCACATAAAATAAACTGCTTTTTAAAAATGAGGCTTTTATCCCAGCACTCGGGAGGCAGACAGATCTCTGACTTCAAGGCCAACCTGGTCTACAGAATGAATTCCAGGCCAGCCAGGGCTACATAGAAAGACCTTGTCTCAGGAAGAGAGAGAGAGAAAGAGAGAGAGACTTAGCCCAAGGATGTGCTATGGGACTTGGAAAGAAGGAAGAGAGAGACAGTGAGATCATTTGAAAGCAAAGGTACCATGGGGGCCATGAGTTTGGGTTGTGTTGACAACTTGATGTCAACTGATTAGAACAGTGCCTGTACATATCAGACATGAAAAAAAAATTCTGAGAGGATGAACGGAGTGTGGTATTGGTACCTGTGGTCAGGGGCTGAGCCGGGTGTTTCCAGGTTCTTGGCCTCTTAGCCAAAGAACTGAAAAGAACAGTTCACACAGATTTGCTAATGAAGCAAGCTCACTTCAGTAGAGCAAAGATATATTGCAAGTTATAGAGGGAGACCAAGATTGACAGTGAACTGCCTGAGGGAGGCTACCCAAGGGTCCTGGCTACAGCCTACTGATAGAAGGGAGTGTAGTTTGGGTGGGTTCTCTATTTTGATTGGTAGGTTAAGTCATATATTTATTTTTTTTCTACGGTGGGTACCCCTTCCCATAATGATTTTAATCACATTATATATACATAATTTAATTATTTTTTATTTAATTAATTTAATCATATTATACATAGACATACTCTATAATAATAATAAAAATCTCTAAAAGGTTACTAAAGGACACAATTTTGCCTTACTGCTCATGCACCCAAACTAGTTTAGGCTGGGTCAGCCCTTCTATTCTTCGTACATGGATCCATTGGGAATAGGATTAAATAGAAAACTGTCTAAATTTGGTTGCTATCAGAGGTAGGGAAGCTAACACTATTGTTCAGAGATGGAAGTATGTGTAGCTCAGACATACTCAGGATGTAGATGTCTCTTTTACTTCTTCAGACCTTAGTTTTCTGATCTAAGAAATAGAAAGATAAACTTGCCTTACCTACTAACCTAAGGGTGTTGTGGGGATCAGATGGGAGTGGGTATGGGCTAGCAGTAACACTGACAATAACTTGAAAGCAGTGTCCTTTCATGCCACACCCCAGGACTTGAGTTTGGGTCTCCTCAATATGACCGCCTTGCAAACCCAATTCAGTTGGATCTGGTTCATGCAGTTCTACAAGCTGAGCAAGCAGGACAAGAAGGGTTTAGCAAGAAGGGTTAATGCCAGGGTTTGGGAGCCAGACCCGCGGTTGAGTCAGAAGCAGAGGTGGCTCAGGAACTTCTGGAGGGGAGGAGTGCCCATTGGGTTAGAAGTAGCAGATGGCTGTCCTTTTTTTGACAAGCTTTCACTATGTTGCCCAGGCTGGCCTGAAATGCTCAATGTTGTGCCTCACCTTCCTAAGTGCTGAGATTACGTGAGTGCAGCCCAGGCTGATCCTGAATTTCTGGTCCTCCCACTTCCACCTCCAGAATTCTGAGACTACAGGTGTCCCTGTCTTTCCCCATCCCTACCGCCCCTCACTCTCAGCTTTATGTGGTGCTAGGTATTGAATCCACAGTTTGGTGCATGCTAGGCAAGCACTGCTAACCAGCTGCATCCCGAGAACTCAGAGGGCTTGTCCTGATAGTATGTTAAATAGAATATAAAACATAGCTTATTCCTAGTTTGTCTGGCGTGGCCTGGAAGTTGCAGGTGGAGGATGGTGTGGGGGTGGAGGGAGTTAAAAACCCCAGCCTATTCTTCAGTGCTGGCATGCTGGCATCTGGTTACGTCTCCTACTTTGCCACTCCACTTTGTGACCTTTGCATTTAGCCTTTCTTGCCTCCTCTATAAAATGAGGATAATAATTTCCTACCTAATAAATCTTGCCGGATAATGAAGCAGTCCTATTTTCGCAGAGCACTTCTCTGTTAATTGCATTGGGCTTTCAGATCCACTCCGAGCAAGAGGGAAGCGGGCTTGCAGAGTCTCCACCACATACAACCTTAGAGAAGTGCAGCTGCCTTTTCAAACCCGTGGCCCAGTCCGTCCTCCATTGTTCCTCCCACAGGTTTGGACCCTGACACGCGGGATCCGGAGTTCCTGTGGCTGTCTAGACACAGGTGCGCAGAGCCAGATGCCCAGTCGTCGAAACCGCGCGAGTGGAACTCAGACCCGGGTACCCGGAGCAGTTCCACGCCCATTGGAGGAGGCAGGTATCAGTCTCGGAATGCACGGCGAGGATTGGAGAATGTCTTGCCTCAGGGACCCTGGCTAACTTCAGATTGGGGGCCGAGCCAAGGAGGAGCCTGAATTTCTATTGGCGGAGGAGGTGCAGGGGCGGGCCCGTGCAAAGCCGGAGCGCGCGAGGCGGGCGGCGGGATGAAGCGCTTGAGGAAGCAGACTGGGAAATGTCGGCAGGCGGCGGCTCTCGGGAGCGCGACTGTGCAGGTCGGGCGGTCGCTGCGGAGCGGGGCTGCGGTGTCGGGCCTTCGGGAGGACTGGCGGGTCGGCAGATGGCTGCGTGGGGCGAAGGTCAAGGTCTTGGCCGTCGGCGAGGCGGGGATGCTGCGGCTAAGTTCTACTGCGAAGTTACCCTCCGCCTGGCGTGAGGGCAGGAGGCCGGTGACCAGCGGGTACCCGGGAATCCCGAGGCCCAGGGGTTAGGGAAGCCTCGTTGGTGACCCGGTGTGTGACCTCGGGCTGCTTGCTGCCGCTCTTGGCGTTTCGGTTTCTCCAGCCGAGGTAGTTCCTCAGTCCCTGCCTTTCGAGGGTGGTGAGTGTGTGTGGGGGTGTGCGCGACTCTGACAGGGTTGTCCTCAGACGAGGTGCGGTTTGTGCCGGCGCTCTCTGAGCTCCGCAGCCGCCGGAATGAGTGGCCCGTGCACGTAGCCGGAGTGCAAGGGAGCCCTGGCTAACACTGAACCCCGGACGCCTTCGGGGATGAGGTTACAGGTGAAGCCAGCTAGGTTTTTGCTGCTCGTCCCTTGGATAATGTGCAGCACAAAGGCTAATTGTTGAACACGGTGTTGTGCTTTGCAGAGGGAGAAGGAGGCTCCGGGCTGAAATTTGGGTCAGCCCCGTGATTTAGGGCTCCCTGGCGTTTGTTTTTTCCAGGGTGTTGTCCACGAAGCACCGGGCTCCTGAGGGCTTTGGCGCAATTGCTAACACCCGTTTGTATCATTCCTGTCCGTCCTTTGCTAGCGATGGAAGTCTGTCAAGTAGCCCTGTCAAGTATGGGCCAGGACGTTTGCATAAATTACGAGGCTTGAAAAATATGAGGAGTGGGGCGCGGTGACCTGTTGGGCAAGAGTTTGTAAAGCGAGAGGAAACTAGGCAGCAGGGGACTTCCTCAGTTTTTCCTTCCTAGAAACTACCACAAGGTGCCACCGAAGCCCCCGATGGTGCAGATAGTGGGCATCTTTCTTAGATTTATCTCAAAGCTCACTTGCACAGCTGTTGCTTCAGTTTCCATGACCTTCTAGTTTGTGGTACTGGCACTGGTGAGCGTTTAAGATTAACACCCTCTCCTTGCACTTCACACGAGGCTTTCCGAAATGCAGTTAAGTGGAGAACTGGTCCACTGGCCGCACAAAGAGGTGGGTCCTGTCTTCTGTCCACATGCCAGTGCTGGCCTTTTGGGTTGCCGGTGGAGAGATGTGGATGATGAGAAATCAGGGCAGCCGGCTCTGAAAAGAGTTATCTGCCCCAGGGTGACAAAAGCGCACCCGTAGCAGAAGCATTCATTTTGCTTCACAAAGGGAAAACTGGCCACATGCTAGAGAAGAATTATTGTCAAGGTTTTGCTTTGGGTTTTAATTCAAAAGATTCATCCGCATCATAATGCCCAAGAGTATGTGCGATTACGTGGGTAACTCTGCTAAGTTGCTGCTGTTGCACCAGTTAGGTCCAGCCCTAGTGGAAACGAGTAGTGGATTTTGATTCTTCCCATGTGTGGACCATCAAAATCCCCACTTCTCCAAAACCTGGGGAACGAACCAAAGGGAAAATGCTGCTTCCCAGTGCTGATTTTTAGCCAGGTGTGGTAGCAGTTGCCCACGATCCCAGCAGTTGGAGGGTGGAAGTAGCAGGGTTCGGGGTTTAGCATCCTCTTTAGGTACACCAGTGAGCTCAAGGCCGGTGGCCACTTGAGCTACATGACGTGAGTCACCATCTCACGAAAACAACAGCAATGGATTGAAAAACAGACAGCTATTCTTCAGGAGCTGACCTTTGATGGAGAAAGGTCTGCTAGTGAATAAGTACAGCTGAGGGGGCACAGGGTCAGTCTAGCAGCATGGATGGTCCTTGTAGGGTTAACAAGGGCATCATGAAGGTCCAGGTGTTTGGGGGGTAAAGTGAATCTAGTTTTCATCTTATTCTTTTGCCTTGTTAGAGGAAGATCTCACTTCAGTGATTCTTTCCCCCATTTGTCTCAGCTGAATTCAAGAGTGCCAAGGTGAAGTAGGGGAGATAGTTCAGTGAGTAAAGTGCTCACCTTGCAAGCACGAGGACCTGAGTTCTTATCCCTGGATCCCATGTAGAGCCAGGCACCATATTGTGGGCATCTGTAATCCCAGGGTTCTTGTGGTGGGATGGGAGGTGGGGACAGGACAGTCTCTGGAAACTCGAAGGCCACCTACACTGCTGTATTCAGGGATGAACAAATGACTTTGTCTCAAATGAGGTGGAAGGTGGGGATTGCATATACATATGCAGACTCATCACTCGAACTTGAACAAGAGAGTTCCAGGGTGATGTGGTAGGGCTGTAATGGGAAAACGAGATGGAGCTAGTTTCTGACTAAGGCTGTGTCTCCAGGGTCACAGAGGTGTCAGCACTGGGCTGTGGCATAGAATACAGTGGCAGGTGCTCTTGGTCTCTGGAACATTATGGTCTTGTTTCAGACAGTAGCTGTTCTGCTTTGTTACTTATTTTATTGCTTTTAACTTTGGGATGCTCCTTCCTTCCCTAATGAGAACAGAGTGTGGTTTGGGAGGAATGCCTCGTTATTGCTGTTAAGGGCGTCTTAACTCATACAGCCATACTGAGCATGGGGCTCAGTACTGTCTGAGTCATTTTGCAAAAAGTTCACCAGCACTTCAGTCTGGGTTCACAGCAGAGACCTAGAGTTGCATTCTGAAGGGTTCTGAGCCATACATGGGAAAGGAAACAGCTCAAGTCCCATGGGTCATTTAGCTAAATGGCAAGAACAGAGCTGGGGTCCAGGAAAATGGCTCATTGGGTAAAGGCACTTGCCACCAAGCCTGATGACCTGAGTTTGACTTCTGGAACTTATGTGGTAAAAGGAGAGAACTGACTCCCACAAATTACCCTCCGACTGCCACACGTGCACCTTGTCATTCGTGTGCGTACTCATGTCACACACCCATTCCCACACACAAATTCATAGTAAATAAAGGAATAATTTTAAAATTATTTTAAAAAACCAACAAAGTGATGACATTATTTTCCAAGACAGGGTTTCTCTGTGTAGCTCTGCTGGCCTGGAACTCACTCTGTAGACTAGGCTGGCCTCAAACTCACAGAGGTCTGCCTGCCTCTGCCTCCCAAGTGCTGGGATTACAGGAGTGCCCCACCAGTGCCCTACACATTTTGGTGTTTTGAAGCAGGTTCTTTTTCTAGCCGATTTGAAGTTAGGCAGCTTTTTAGTAGCTGTTGTGTGTGTGTACGTATTTGTGTATTTGGAGGCCATAGGTCACCTCAGGTATTGTTCCCCAGGAGCCATCCATCTTGTTCTTTTGAGACAGGGTTTCTCATTGGTCTGGAGTTCTGGGTAGTCTAGGCTGACTGGTTATAGAGTCCCAGGAATCCTCCTGTCTCTGCCTCTCCAGTCCTGGGATTACAGGTGAAAGCCATCATACCTGTTTTTTATATGGGTGCTTGGGATCAAACTCATGCCCTCATGCTGATGCAGCAAGTGCGACTGAGCTCTGTCTAGCCCTGCAACCCAGTTTTCACTGCAGTAGGTTTATGAATATTTTCTCCTGGACCCAGGAAGCAAGGCATTAAACTCTGGCTGGCCTGTGAAAGGAAATGACTACTATTTATATCTCAGGGTAACATAAAGGGTAACCTAGATTACCAGAGTCAGAGCCAGAGAGAATGTTAGAAAAATAGCCTGGGGATTGGTTTTCTGTTTCTTTCATCTGGTTTCATGTCTGTGTTAATAAGTGAAACCTGCATGACTAATATATTCTTTCATTGTGGAGAAGATGAATTTGCCTTTTGTTTATCTTTGAGGTGGAAATACTGCCCATCATGTCTGATGCTGTAGGAAGTTCTTCAGGCTCCCAAGCAAATTAATTTTGAGTCACTTGTTTCTTTACACAAAACAAAACGGTATTCACTTTTCTTCCTTTTGTTGTTTCTGTCTCCATTTTTTTTCTTCCTTGTCCTATCTAACCTCTTGTTTCTACAACAGGCTAAGCTCCTTAATAATTGTTTTCTTAAGAAAATAGTTGGTTTTGGAAGTCTGCAATGTCTTGTCTGGAACATGAAAGGTGACCCACAGACACTCAATTAGGAGTGGAGCTTTGTGCAGAAATCTTCAGGGCAGGACAGTTCAGGAAGTGGGAAGCATCAATATTTATTAGAGGAAGGACAGTGTTGAGGCAGAGAAACTATGTGTATGTTATTTTGTTATGTTGTCTAAAATACACAGTAACAACAATAATAACCCAAACAAAAACGAAAAATAATAATAACCCAAACCAAGAAAGAAAAATAATCCCAACAAAAACAAAAGCAGCTGGGCATGGTGGTGCATGCCGCTCATCCCGAGGGGGGCTGCATAGGTCCTAGTTTGCTAGTGTGTGCAAGGTTCCAAATTCCCAGCACTAGGAAAAAAGTGGGAAAAAAATCCATTAATAATTGTGTAGACTTTACTGAAGGTCCATATATGAACTGAAGCTAGCAACTATAACAGGAAGAGACTCTCATTCTTGGCATTTTGATAAGGCTTTAAATAAAGTGTGTGTCTATGTGGCTTGGATGTTTTAAAAATGAAAAACTATTGCATCAACAACATGAAGAAGTTGTCTTGATCTTTTCTTTCTTTTTTCTTTGTGAGTATGTGGTGTATGCCTGTATGTACTGTGTGTGGGTACACAGATGGCCTGTGTAGGTGTGTGGAGGCTGGCAGAGGGTGTGAGATGCCCTTCTCCACCACTTTCTTTCACATTCTTTGAGACAAGGGCTCTCACTGAATCTGGAGCTTCACTGGTTTTCTGCTAGTCTAGTGGCCACTGAGTCTCAGCAATCTTTTCTGGGCCCGCAGCCCCTTCTTGCCAATGCCGGGCTTCTCTGTAGCCTTGGCTGTCCTGGGCTCATTTTGTGGACCACGCTGACCTCGAACTCACAGAGATCCACTGGCCTCTGCCTCCCAGAGTGCTGGAATTACAGATGTGCAGTGCACCATATGCCCTGCTACTTGACTAAAATGGGAGTAAAAGTTTGTTTCCTGGAAGAGGAATTCCTTACTTAGAGGTACTTTTGCTTAGGAAACAGACATTGTATATGCCCACTCACAAGAGCTTAGGCTTTGGCCGCCCCCTGAGCCTTCTCAGGAATGGTTTCATCCCAGTGAGAGCTGCAGATCTTTTCTGCCTTAGCCTTCCAAGTCCTGGGATTACAAGTGATGTAGTGTACTGCTACACTCAGCTACTTTTTCACCTGCTTCTCTCTCCCCTCCATTTTTTAGAAACAGAGCTTCACATAGTCCAGGCCAGGCTTGAGCTCCTGAGGATGTCCGTGAACTAGTCCTCCCGCCTACACTTGCCGTCTGCTAGGAGTACAGCCCTTGCCAATCTGCCTGCTGTCACAGTCTCTCCTCTTCACCCCTTCTCCTCTTCCTTTTCTTTCATTGCAGCCACTGAAAGCCATGGTCATTTTTATTGTTATGTTTTTCTTTTTCTTTCTTTCTTTTTTGAGACAGGGTTTCTCTGTGTAGCCCTAGCTGTCCTGGAACTCACTCTGTAGACCAGGCTGGCCTTAAACTCACAAAGATCTGCCTGCCTCTGCCTCCCGGGTGTTGGGATTAAGGAGTGTACCACCACTGCCTGGCATTCAGGTTCATCATTCATACCTAGACAATTGCAGTGACCCCCCCCCCCCCGCTAGTCTTTCCCTTTCTCTTCCCCCCTTTCTGGCTATCAAGTCTAGTGTCCTGCTAGACAGTTGCTTTCCCTCTGAGCCATATCCCCAGCCCTTGCCTTTCTTCCTGTACTTAGATTCCCCCCTCTCTCCCAGATCTCTTTAGAGCACACTTTGTATCACATCCCACTTGTTGTGTCTGAGGGTGAATGTTACTCCACACCCCAGTGCCTCAGGGATAAAGTTCAGATCCCTAAGAGCTCCAGTCAGCCCTTACAGGGCTTCACCACAGCTGGTCTCCAGTCTCACCTGCACCAGGACTCACCTTCATTCACTTCAAATGATTATTGTTTCTGGATAAAGCCCTGTACCTTCTCACCTCTTCATTGATAGCAGTTTTTTGAGACAGGGTCTTCAGTATGTAACTGTGGCTGGCCTTGAAGTTACAGAGATCCACCTGCCTCTACCTCCCAGTGCCGCAATTAAAAGGCATGTTTCACTATGGCCATCTGGGCTACATTTTGAGCAATTTATTTATTTCTCACACATACATACACACGTACCTGCATACACCATGGAGCAAGTGTGGGTTCTGGGGATTAAACTCAGGTTGTCAGGCTGAGCAACAAGAGCCATTTCTTCAGCTCTGGTTCCATTTTTTTTATAAGCTTGAACTTGAACTTTTGAACTTGATGTTCTTGGCATTTTAAGTAGGTGCTCAAAATACAAAACAAAACAAAAAGTCTGAGCCAGCAAGGTGTGGTTCATGCCTGTAATTGTAAACACTTGGGAAATGGAGGCAGGAGGATCAGGAGTTTGAGGTCCAACTGGGCGACTTGAGGCCCATTCTCAAAGGGGAAAAGAAAAATCTGCTTTTGGTTGAGCTGAGGAAACTGTACAAATTGTAGACTTCACAAGCAGAGGACTCCTCCCCCGCTTCCTGGCTTGTTCTTCCCACTTCTCTTTCAGCTTTATCACTAGACCACAGACAGTTCACAGAAGGCCCGCTGAAGAAAGAGAGCCTGGAGGAAAAGTGAAGTCATCTCCAGTAGCCCATCATCACTGACGTGTTGTCGAGTGACTGTACTGGAGTCTCTCTCTTTGAGAGCTTGGCTGGATGTTTTTCAGTCCTGGTTTACCTAATTAAATTTGTACAAGGTACAAACCAGATTTTGAGTTCAGGACTCAGGACAAAAATGTGGTTTTTAGGCTTGGATTTCTGCCTCCTGTTCCTGTCTCCTTGAACATTTTAGTCTTGATTTTTTTTTTTTTTTTTGTATGTGTGTCCACCTCCCAAGTGCTGAGATGAGGAGCATGGTTTTGCAGTACTTTTTTTTTTTTAAGGACACAAGATACCTGTCTCAGGGTTAACAAAATGGACAAAATCAAACAAGTGAAGCATCATTATTTGACTTAGGAGAACTTGCAGGAAGTGCTGCAGACCTGGCCACCTATGCCACCTAAGGAAAGCTGAAAACAATTAAGCCACTTGTAATGGTGCATACCTTTAGTCCCAGCACATGGGAAGCAGAGGCAGGCCTGGTCTACAGAGCAGTTCCAGGACAGCTGGGGCTACACAGAGAAACCTTGTCTCAAAAAAAAAAAAAAAAAAAAAAAAACCAAGCCCAAACAAGCAAACAAACAAACAAAACCCATAACTGTTTGGATTGGTGGCCAGGCTCAAAGGAACAAAGGGTTCTTTCCATTCATTAATTTCCATTCATTAATGCCAGGTGCCTTATGTTGTTGTGTTTGCTCACTGCACTCCTGGCTTTGTATACTGGGGACAGTGTAACACTTTGTTTTCCTTTGCTGTAAGAATAAAACTCAAAGCCTGACGTGGTGGTAGAAGGACTGGGAGTTCAAGCCCAACCTGCAACTGGAAATAATCATATTAAGTGCTACTCTGTCATTCTCAGAGGAAAACAAATATTTGGGCCTGGGGAACAGCTCAGTCCTTAAAGTTCTTGCTGCATAAGCAAGAGTTTGTTCTTTGGCACCCAGTGTAGAACGGAGTTGGTGACATGCCCCTGTAATCCCAGTGCTGGGAAGGCAGGGGCAGAAGGACTCCTGGGGCTCACTGGCCAGTCTGGTCTAATACACAAGCTCCAGGTAATTGAGATAACCTATTTCAAAAAGCACAGACGTGAGCACAACACACAGGAAGTATTACATGTTTGTTTTTTTTTTCTTTTCTCATTTGTGCTTCCTAGATTTATGTGGGTAAATAAAGTCTTATGCGTGTAGATGGTATGCAAGTGGAAATGAAACCATCTAGGAGAATGAAGAGGACTAATGGGAGGGGGAGGGGAAGAAAGAGAAAGGAGCATTGTGTGTGTGTACTCAAAGTGTTGACTTGTATGGAAATGGCCTTATGTAGTCCAGCATAATATAATAAAATAATTAACTGAAAATGTCCTCTTACCCTCTAAAGTAGGAGAAGAAAAAAAGAAAAGTTTAAGGTTTATGTGAAGTACAAAGCCTTACCATTTGGCTCAGAATGTGTCACAATTATAGGAGTTGTAATTTATTAAGTAATTACTGTGCTCTATGGACCGTAGTGTGCTGTTAAAGGTCTAGGAGCCAGGTGTGGTGGCATATACTTCTAAGGTGGAGGCAGAGGGAGCGGGAATTCAAGGCCATCTTCAACTATGTAGTGAATTTGTAAGTTAGAGACCATTCTCCTGTCCGCCATGGGACCCTATCTCAAACAATAATAAGAGTTCTGAAAGGAAATCTTTATTTTTCATTTTGGGAGTATATTAAGGTGTTTTGGTTTGTTTTGCTTTGGTTTTTGTTTTTGTTTTGTTTTGTTTTTGAGACAGGTTTTCTCTGTGTAGCCCTGCCTGCCCTGGAACTTGCTTTGTAAACCAGGCTGTCCTCAAACTCATAGAGATTCTCCTGCCTCTGCTTCCCAAGGGATTAAAGGCATGTGCCACCACTGCTCAGTAAGTTTTGTTTTGTTTTATTTTTTTGTTTTTACTTTTATACCATGACAAAATTGTAGAGGAAAATAACTTAAAGTGGACCAGGAGATGGTTCAGTAGTTGGGAGCCCTTGGTTCAGTTTCCAGCACTCACACTGGCAGCTCACAACCACCCGCAACTCCGCTTCTAAGGGACCCAATTCCTCCTTCTGGCTGCTGAGGATACCCCCACACATGTACATCTACACACACACACAAGAATTCATTTTGGCATTTTGGCTCATCATGCTTTCAGAGATTTAAGTTCGTGGTCATCTGCCTCCATTGCCTTCCTCCTGCCCCCTTCTTTGTTCTTTTTCTTATTTCTGTTTGCTTTAGACTTCCGGTAAAGTGAAAATACTCTACTGAAAGAACAGATAAAGGAAACTTGTTTACTCCCTGGCATCCAGGAAGCAGAGCGGGCCTGGGGCAAGATGCATACTTACACCAGTAGAGGGTGTCTGGTCTCTTGGAGCTAGAGTTACAGGTGGTTGTGAGCTGCTTCTGTACCCTGATTCTCTACAAAACCCTGAAGTAGGTGGGGTAAGTAAACCCTTTGAGAGCAGCAAGGACTCTTGACCACTGAGCCATTTCTCTAGCCTGTAAGGAGACTGGACACTCTATTAAGTAATATGGGGGTTTGGTACTTATGGAGAAGAAGGGAAAGAGCAGAGCAACATTTCCGAGTGCTTACTACTAGGATGTCTGACCAGACAGTGTGCTCTTCCTTTTGAGACAGGGTCTTACTCTGTACCCTCATCTGGTCTGGAATACACTGTGACTCCAGGGCTGGCTTTAAAGAGTCCTCCTGCATCCGTCTCCTGTGTGTTGGGGTCACAGCTATGAGCTGTGCATTTCCTGATCATTTGGGCATCTTTGTAAATGTGGTCATACTTTTCAAATGAGGAAACAAATTATCTTTTGCTTGAGGTTTCATATGATGTAATGGATGGAGGCAGGAAAATGTTCAGCTTTATTTATTTTAAAACCTGAGGTTTTCCCCAAAGTTCCTCTAATGTTTCTTTTTTTTTTTTTAAAGATTTATTTATTTTATATATATGAGTGTTCTATCTGCATTTACATTAGCCAGAAGAGGGAATCAGTTCACATTATAGATGGTTGTGAGCCACCAGGTGGCCCCTGGGAATTGAACTCATGACCTCTGGAAGAGCAGAGGGCGCTGTTAACCACTGGAGAGCCATCTCTCCAACCTGTCTCTAATGTTAAAGTACTAGACAAAGCTCTGGATTCACAGAGACACCTGCGGAAGGCACACATGGGTGAGCAGAGCTTAGTGAGAGGGCAGGCAGGAGTTGAGGCTGGGTTCTACGTGTAAAGAATCCAGAAAGTAGAAGGGACCTCATGTGGAAGTGAGAGTGAGTGCAGCATGTGTGGGAACCTATCCTTTTATATTGAGCTGTCCGGGTGGTGGACTAATGAGGGAGAAGAAAGCCAATATGCAAAGGGCCTTGGATGCCAGTTGAACCAGTTTTGGTTTTAACTTACAGGCATTGTCTAACCCTGAAAGTTTTGGAACAGAAAGATGAAATCAGAGTTTCATGTGGCCAAACCAGAGACTACATTGGGTAAGGAGAAGTAGGTGGATCTCCTAGGCTCATGTAGCAGCAAAGGAGGAGGTGGTAGCAGCAGTGAGAATGAAGACACTTGACTGACTCAGCCTGGGGCCCAGAAGAAGGGTGAGCAGATAGCAGAAGAGTGATGGAGGGTGCTGCTGACTGCAGTGAGAGCTCAGGTAAAGAGCATTGAAGTGGGGCCACAGTTTTACCTGGGACCCACCTAAGTATAGAACATCCTGTGGGGACTCTCAGGAGACAGGAAGGCTGAGCTTATAGTGAACCATGATGTCTGGCTATCCCTAGAGAAGGGACCGGGCCTGAATCTTCAGTGATAGTTACGATAGCTACCAGCTCCAAGTTTATAAACTGAAGTTAAAAACTGAGTTGTCACACTGTAGGTGTTTTGTGTATTTAATGGTTACAATTTTGGACAAGGCATTTGTCCCCAAAAGATTTTTTGTTTTTGTTTTGTTTTCCTGAGACAAGATCTCACTATATAGCATGGGTGGCCTTAAACTGAGAGATCTACCTGCCTCTGCTTCCCAAGTGGTAGGATTAAAGGTGTGGTACCAGCATGTTCAGTTTGTTTGTTTCTTTTTTTGTTGTTATGGTTGGATTTTGTTTGTTTGTTGTTGTTGACAGGGTTTCTCTGTGTAGCTCTGACTCTCCTGGAACTCACTCTATAGACCAGGCTGGCCTCGAACTCACAGAGATCCATCTGCCTCTGTGTCCCGAATGCTGGGATTAAAGGCCACCATTTGTCTAGCTTTTGTTTCAGTTTTATTATTATTTTATTTATGTGTGTGTGCATGAGTGGGTAGGTATGTCAGTGAACCTTTGGAGGTCAGAGAACAACAATATAGAGTCAGTTCTCTTCTGCTACCTGTATATGGGTTCCAGGGCTTGAACTCAGGTCGTCAGGCTCGCATGGCAAGTGCTTTACCTTAAGGAGCTGTCTTACAAGCCCAGAAATAGGATTTTTCAATTTGAGTTTACACTTTTACTCTTGTGAAAAGCCCAGACTCTCCATGAGTGGTAGGCTTGGTGCTGAGAGTTTGAAGCTGAGGCTCGTCTCCTGTCTTCATTTTGTAGTTTTGGCCTTCTCCAGGCCTTGTTTGACTTCTAGAGTACTTAGGCTGCTGAGGTGAAGGATGGCTTCCAGTTAATTGTGGAAAAAGACATCAACCTTAGGAGGAAGGTACGGTTGATTTTCATCAGCTGAGGGAGCAGAGACTTGAGGTCAGAGAGCTTGTTCTAGGTCATGCACAGTTAGAGGCAGTAGAACAGAAGTTTCTGACTCCAAAGCTTGTGTCTTTATGTAATGCGAAAACCACAGATTAGGGCTGGGATATGGCTCAGTTGATCGAGTGCTTTCCTCATGTGCACAAAGCCAGAGGTTTGATCCATAGCCCTGTACAAACTGAGTGGGCACAGTGCACAGGCCTGTAGTCACAGCTCTCCGATGGAGGCAGGGTGGTCAGAAGTTCAAGTCATTCTCTTCTGCATACTGAGTTTATGACTAGCCTAGACTACCTGAGACCCAGCTCAAAAACAAAGCCAAAACAAAATGAAAAAGAAAGCAGAAATATGCAAAAAGAAAAACATCATCATAGAGAAATGACCACTATTAAGTTTTTGCTTGGTACTCTTCCAGATTTTCTTTGTTTATAGATCTCTATTTTCTGATGCTATTAAAACATTCCTGGTTGGGTGTGGTGGCACCAACACGTCTTTAGCCCTAGCACTTGGGAGGCAGAGTTAGGCAGATCTGTGAGTTTGAGGCCAGCCTGGTCTATTTGCTGAGCCTCAGGCCAGCCAGGGCTACATAGAGAGACCCTGTCTCAGAAAACTATAACAAAAACAAAAACCCCAAACCTCGGTGCTGCTAAAGTATAAAGAAAAATTTAAAAAGAGACTGTGTGTTTGAAAGACAGAAAGGAATAGAGGTGGGGGAAGGGTAGTTATATGGAGGGTTTGGAGGGAGGAAAGGGAAGGTGGAATTATATATATATATAATGTACTTTCTGGTTTTTCTTTTTTTAATTCATTTATGCACTTTACATTCCAATTGTAGCTCCCTCACTTCTTTCCTTCTAGTACCACACCCCGTCCCTCTATCCCATACCCCCTTTCCTGTTCCTCAGAGAAGGGAAGCCTCCCTTCCTACCAACCCACCCTAGTTCATCAAATCACCTCAGGACTGAGCATGTCCTCTTTCCATGTGGCTTGGCAAGGCAGCCCCACCAGGGGGACATAATCAAAAGCAGGTAATAGAGTCCATGTCAGAGACAGCACCCAGTCCCGTTACTAAGGGACTCACATGAAGACAAGCTGCCCATCTACTGTACCAGTGTCAGGGGCCCTAGGTGCAGTCTATGCATGGTCCTTGGTTGGTGCTTCAGTCTCTGCAAGGCCACCTTGGGCCCTGGTTAGTTGGCTTTGTTGGTCTTCTTGTGGAGTGCCTGTCACCTCCAGGTCCTTCTATCCTTCCTTCCCCCTACTTTTCCATGAGTCCCTATGCTTCACCCAATGTTTGGCTGTGAGTCTCAGCATCTGTTTTGATCCACTGCTGGGTGGAGCCTCCCAGCTAGGCTCCTGTCCGTGAGCACAGCGGAACATCATTAATAGTGTCAGGGGCTGGCTCTCTCCCATGGGTTTCAGGTTGGGCCGGGCGTTGGTTGTACCTTCCCGCCATGTGTTTTATCTTTATCCCTGAACATCCTGTAGGCAGGGTAAATTTAGGATCGAAGTTTTTTGTGGGTGGGGTGGTGTTCCTTTCCCTCCACGAGGAGTCCTGTTTAGTCAGTGTCCTCTTCAGTCGCTATGACCTCTCTACTTACTAGTGTCAGCTTTTTCCCAGTTTTTCGAGACAGGGTTTCTCTGTGTAGCCCTGGCTGTCCTGGAACTCACTTTGTAGTCCAGGCCGGCCTCGAACTCACAGAGATCCGTCTGCCTCTGCCTCCCAAGTGCGGGGGTTGAAGGCATGAGCCACCACTGTTGGGCTTTAGTTAAAATTTTTTAAAAAATGTTTCTTTAGCTTACAGTTTTGGAGGCTAGAGGTCCAAGTTTGAGGACCCCATCTTTTGACAGTGTGTGTGGCAGAGGTCACACTGTAAAGCCAGAAGGAATCAAGGGCTAAGGTTGTTCTTTTTGTAATGACTTGCCATTGAGGAAACTAACTGCTATCCCACAAGAACAGCCGCAGTCCCTTCTGAGACGGGCATCCCCAGCTGACCAGATCACCTATAGCCGCCTCAGCTATAGAAGTCCCACCACCACTTGCCGCATCCCTAAACGAAGACTAACCTTCCAGAGAAGCCTGTGGGCAAGCTGCATCTAAACCACAGTGATGTGTGTATGTGGTATGTGGATGTGTGTTGGTTTATAAGCGCCGTGTATGTGAACATGGATTCACAGTCCTTCCTAGCATATGGCGATAGAGCCGCACCCAGTATCACCATCTTCAGTTCTTCATCGGCAGTTCTGAACTCCCAAAACCCTTGAGAGCTGAAAAGCTGAAAAGAATTTATCTTTGGCTCAAGCTAGATTTGGCAGTGAAACTTCCTTTTACCAATAAAAGTCTATTTATAGGCTTTCTTTATCCAAGTGTTGTTATTCATAAGCGGTACTGCATCTCAGCCCTTACTGGGATTGTTAATTGCAATAGTGTAAGTAATGTCTTATCATTCCAAAGGGCCCCAAATTCTGAATTCTAGTATGCATCAGCTTGGGGGGTTTTGAAGTCAGGCTCTGTGGGTCTGTGGCTCCCTATTGCCATTCAGTCTAAGAAGAAGCCTTAAAAGGCAACAGTATCTGTTAAGCAAAGTTTGTGTGGGAAGGTTTTTTTTTTTTTTTTTTTTTTTAAGATGTGAATGCGGAGTCAGAATTAAAAAAGAAGCTCGGCAGGGTTGCAAACGCCTGTAATCTCAGCACTTGAGGAGGCAGAGGCAAGCAGATCTCTGTAAATTCGAGGTCAACCTACAAAGTGAGTTCTAGGACAGCCAAGGCTTCACAAGAGAAACTCTGCCTTTAAATAATCACACAAACAAACAAGAGTAAGTAAGCATTCCATACTACTCCACACCCAGAGTAGGCCGCAGGTGTTAGGACTGACCGATGATGCTCTCAGTGGGAAATGACTTCACGTGTAGGCGTGGCAGGTAGTCATCAAGAATGCATTCAGAAATCACCCCTGAGAAACAGCTGGCCCCAATGAAGAGAAAATGGAGACTGTTTTGTTCAGTATTCATTATTGACTACCAAGTATGCACCATTTGTTATGGGGCCACAGGAAAAATAATCCTCTCTGTCCCCTCCCAAGAAGCATGTGGTCTAGCTAAAAAGATAGGATTCTAAGAGCTCTGATGTGATGAGTACCTGCACAGATGCAACCCCATGAGCTGTGTGTGCTGGGATCCCAGAAACTGGAAGTCAGAAGCAGCAGGTTCGGCTAGCTTGAGTTGGTTAGCAAGTCTCTGTCTCAGAAGACAAGGGTGCTGGAGAGGTGACCCAAGTTCAGTTCCCAGCACCCACAGATAGTTCACAGTCACCTGTAATTCTGGCTCCAGGGGATTGATGCCCTCTTGTGAACTCCTCAGGCACCTGTACTCACATATTTATATACATTCACACAAATTCTCTCTCTCTCTCTTCTCTCTTCTCTCTTCTCTCTTCTCTCTTCTCTCTTCTCTCTCTCTCTCACACACACCAAGAATAAATCTTGGTGCTAGAGACATGGCTCAGCTATTAAGAGTACTGGCTTCTCTTGCAGAGGACCTGGCTTCATTTCCCAGCGACCACATGATATTTTACAGCCATTTTGTACCCCAGTTCTAGAGGATCTGATACCCTCTTTTGGCCTTTTTAGGCACCAGGCATACATGTGGTGCTGGCAAACACTCATATACATAAAATAAAAAAGAATTGAAAAAAAAATCGTTAAGGCTGAATGTGGTAATGGTAGTACATGCCTTTAATCTCAGTACTTGGGAGACAGGCAGATCTCTGAGTTTGAGGCTAGCCTGGTCTACAAAGTGAGTCCAGGACAGTCAGGGTTGTTACACAGAGAAACACTGTCTTTAAAAAGGTGTGTGGGTGGGTGGGGGGGGGGTGGAGGGCAAGAAGCTGCCCAAGCAGAGAAAGCACTTACTGTGTCAGACCAGGCACCTGAATTTTAACCCAACAGAACTCACATAAAGGTGGGAGGAGAGAACCAAGTCCACAGAGTTGTCCTCTGACACCCTCCCAGCCATAATGATAGAAACCCAAGGGTGTGTGCAGGAGGAGCAGTAGCAGAATAAGTGAGGGTATAAGGAGAGGATCAGAGACGGCTTGTGAAGTTGAAGAGTGATTGTAGTTTAGCAGATGCTGATGGGATTGGTGGGTGGGATTGGATATACCCAGGGTCAGGGGTAAAGAGGTAAAGAGGTAAATAGTTTTGGTGTGAGTTGGTTAAGGGCTTGCAGAGAGAGTTAGGAATGAGGGTGAGAAATGGGACTGGAGATAGATTTGGGGTTATTTATAGAGAACTTTATGTGCTAACTACACAGAAGTTCAAGGTTCTATTTCAAAGGTCACTTAACACACAGATGAGCTGTTGAGAATGATGCTTTCTATTAGCTTTTGATTGACTGGGTTGGAGGAGGCAAATGCAGGCATGAGCCTTGCAGAAATCAAGGCTGAAACTAAGGCATGGCAGTAGGGATGAAGAAGAGGGTTAAATATAAAGGTATTTAAAGAGAGCCTGATGTGGCACATGGCTTTAATCCTAGCACTCCAGCGGCAGAGGCCAGTGAATCTGAATTTGAAGCCAGCCTGGACTACTTATGGCATTCCAGGCCAGCCAGGATTACGTTGTAAACTTTTATCTTTAAGTAAATCAATAAGGATAATGTTCCTAGACCTGGTAACTGAGCACAAGAAGGAAGGAAAAATCTTGTCACCTCTTAGACTGGGTGACAAAGGGTTGGAGGACTGAGGCTGGAGAGGAGCAGAGAGGAACTGGGGAAGCTTTGCAGAGAAGAAGGAAGGGAAGTTGTGGCCAGAGAGGGAAGAGTGATGCTGTGGAGTAGTAAATGCAGTAAAGACCTGTTGACAACCAGCTTCCATGCCAGACTCTGGGGAGAAAAGGTTCCGAGAACTGCTCAAAGCTGGAAATTCCCCAAATGGTGCCTTAAAGTTTCCATCCACAGTCATGAATGGAGACAGTCCATCCCACAAAGAGGGTTGGTAAGATGGAGCAGTGCAAGACAGTATCCTTAGCACACTACCCACCTGTGGGGTAGAGCACACTAAGAAGCCTTGGAACGCATAGACACTGTAGTCATAGCTCCTTAGGCTGAGAGGCTCACTCTGCCTGTTACAGAGCCCCAGGAGCTATAATGTTAGTGTCCTTACGTTACAGATCAGGAAAGGAAAACCCAGAGAAGGAAGTGACTTGTCATTTACACAGGAAGATAGTGGTGGAGAAGGCCTTCAATTCTGGTTCCCTGCTATATCCATTCCGAGACCGTGGTGCATGCCTGCTGCACACCAGTCGCTGTATTTCGGAGTAGGCCAGGGAGAGCCAGCCCTGCCTCCCAAGACTTATCTTCTAGTAGGAATAGCATCTGGACTGATATACACGAGTGATTACAAATCTTGTGGGTCTTTTTGTGAGACAGCATCTCCTGTAGCATAGAGTGCCTTTGAACTTGAACTTACTATGTAGCTGAGGATGTCCTTGAGCTTCTTGACCCTTCTGCCTCTACCTGCTGCATGCTGGATCATAGGTGTGCACTGCCATGCACAGCTTCATGCAGTGCTGGGGTGGAACTACAAGTATACTACATCTCAGGCCTGATTATAAATAGTATATGACTAAAATGGCTTGATATTAAATGATGGTAGTACTAATAGGTAAACCTTTGTGGTTTTAGGTCTTATTTAGGATGTGTGTGGCTGTGGCATAATGCATGTGTTTGTGTGTGCATGTATATGGAAGCCAGAGGTCAAGATTGGGTGTCTTTATCAATTGCTCTCTTGCTCTCTCTCTCTCTTTTGAGATAGGGTTTCTCTGTATAACAAAGCCCTGGCTGTCCTGGACTCTCTTTGTAAATGAGGCTGGCCTCGACCTGTCAGATTTCTGCCTGCTTCTGCTCCGAAGTGCTGGGATTAAAGGTATGTCACATCCAGCTCTTTTCTTTTTAAAATTTTGTTGTTATTATTAGTGTGTGGGTCCACACGTGTGCACATGTATGTGCATCCTGGCATGTGTGTGGATGTCAAGAACCACTTTGTGGAGTTGGTTCTCTCCTTTTATCTTTACTTGGAGAGCAGGGATAGAATTCAGACTTAATTGTCGGGCAGCAAGTGCCTTTACTCACTGCCCTGTCTCACTGGTTCTCTCTTCCCATTCTCTGCAGTCGGGTCTCTCACTGAGCCTGGAGCTCATCAGCTGGGCTAAGCTGGATGGTGATGAACTCCAGCTCTAGGGACCTGCCTGACTCTGTCCCCTATCCATTCCCAATGCTAATGCTAAGGTTACAGATAAGTGTACCACAGTGTTGAACTTGCATGTGTGCTGGCGATCTGAACTCAGGTGTGCATGCTTGCTCGGCTGCACTTTACTGACTGAGCCATCTCCCCAAGAGAAAAACCTTTAAAAGTTGGTTGTGTTTCTCAAACTTTTCTGAAGCATCCAGGGACTAAGTATTGATATAGGGACATGGTGGGAGTATAACATTTTCAATGAGACCACAGGTCTGTTGAACACCAAATAATTTCTAGCTCAGGGGAGTTGGAAGTTTCAACAGTAGATGGTGCTGCATTCCTTGCGATGTGATTCTTTATATGGGTTTGGAGACTTTGTGATTAAATACAAGTTAACAGCATGAGTAAGCAGCCCCTTATCAAAATGCTTGGGACCTGAAGGATTTGGGAGTGTGGAATCTTTTTTTAGATTTGCTTATATGTAATAAGATACCATGGAGATGATGCCCAAGTATAAACATGACGTTTATACACAGCTTGTACATACAGCCAAAGGTATATGTTTGTGTATGTGTTCATGTTTGTGTGTGAGTGCAGGTGCATGTGTGAAATAATGTTTCATGGTGGAGTTTTCCATTTCTGATAATCATGTTATCACTCAGAAAATTTGAGACTCACCATGGTGGCACAGGCTTGCAGTCCCAGCACTTGGGAGGCTGAAGATGGAGGATTGCTGGAAGTTTACAGTCAGTCTACACTAAATAGTGAGATTCTGTCTCAAAAGACAAAAAAGGGGGGTGGAAAAGGGGAGATGGTTCAGAGGTCAAGCACTCGCTACTCTTGCAGAGGACAGAGTTTGCTTCTGGCATCTCTGTTGGGTACATTTTGGATGCAGTGCCCTCTTCTGGCCTTCATGTGCACACACACTCAAGCATGCTTATCGCTCCACAGACTCACATACAAACACACAATTAAAAGTAAAATAAGCCTTTAAAGCATGTGTGTATGTGTGTATTTTGTTCCTGAGGAATTGAACCTATGGCTTCATACATGTTAGGCAAGTGCTCTACTGAGGACCAAACCCAGGGCCTTGCGCTTGCTAGGCAAATACTCTACCACTGAGCTAAATCCCCAACCCCTTGTTTTGTTTTAAAAACAGGATGGTCTCCTCCCCTATTAGTGGACTTGGAAAGGTGCAGGGAGGAGATGAGGGAGGGAAAAGGGGGGATAGGGAGGGAATGCGGGAGGGGGCTACGGCTGGGATATAAAGTACATAACCTGTGATTAATATAAAAAAAATTGAAAAAAAAAAACAGGATGGTCATTCTGCAGCTCAGGTTGACCTTGAATTCAGGGCAATCCTCGAACTTGGTCCTCCAAGTGTCAGAATTATGCGTGTATGCCACCACTCATAGATAGAACTTCTGGATAATTTTTATTGTTGTTTTGGTTTTTGAGACAAGGTCTCTATTGTGTAGCTCTAGCTGTCCTGGAACTCACTCCTGGGTATCTTTTTGACCTAGAAGTAAAAAGATGAGGGCTCAGTGGGTGAAGATTCTTCCCCCAAAGCCTGATTACCTGAGTTTGATCCAGGACACACATGATAGAGAAAACAAACTCCTTCAAGTGGTTCTCTGACCTCCACAGCATACTGTGACACATGTGTCCTGTTGTCTGTCTGTCTCTGCCCACCCTCACCCCCGCCCTACAATAAAGAAATACACACTTTGATAGTAAGGGGCTGTGAGCGGAGGACATTTAGGAGCTTCTAGAGTAGAGGTAAAGGGATATCAAGAACTTGCTTGGGAGGTGAGGGAGTTGGCTACCACAGTGTCAGGGTGAAGCGCTAACACCTGAGCCAAGGCTTGGACGGAAGCAGGGGTGGGCAATGTGGGTGTCAGGAGGAAGTGAATCCCAGAGGGACCAGCAAGATCAAAGCCCTTGGCATGCAATGAGCTTGACACATTCCAGGAGCCGTGGAGAAGGAAACATGGTGGGGCCAGAATGTGAGGGTTCCCAGAGGCTTGCGATGCTCAGGGCACGGCCTTCTCAACTCTTGCTTCTGAGGGTGAGTTTTATTTTCAGTGTGATGGGAAGCTACTTGAAAAATTTAAGCAGAGAAATGACCTCATCTAAAACTTTTGTGTACTTTAGGGTTCACTGTGGCTGCTCTCTGGGAAGCTAACAATAGACCTTATGTAAGGAAGCACACAAACAGGAAGCTGCTGCCATAGTCCTGAGAAGTTCTGGGCATGGTTTTGAAGGCAGAACTTGCTTCAGCTGCCAGTGAATTAAATGTAGTGTGAGTTAGGAAATGGGAAGGGCCAGGAGAAGGTTCGCGTGTTTTAGGTAGTTTTGTCTAAGTGTCTCGGGCTGTCCTTGGACAGCAGCGGTGTCCCGCGTGCTGAGATTATGGGTATGCCCCATCCTGCTAGTTGTTTTGCCAGTTGTACATTGTAGCCCAGGCTGGTCTCACTTGAGGTAGTTCTGCCTCAGCCTTCCAAGCACATGATTACAGGCATGTGCTGCTGTGACCAGTGAGTGTGAGGTTTTGATTCTGATCAGCTGGTTGAATGCTGGCGCCATTTACTGGGATAGAGAAGATGAAGCTGGGACATGGGTGTAGGAACTGGAGATCAGGTGGAAGGTGTAGAACAGAAATGTAAATGAGAGACCTTGTTTAGTGTTGAGTTGTTTGCATGCTGTGAAGTAAGTTCTATTTTCATTAATTATGTTGTTTTCCTGGGATGCCAGGGCAAACTGGAGCTGTCTGACCAGGGCCCCCTTAAAGACCCACATACAAGTCAGTGGCATCGCACAGAGGACCCTGGTTCACAGTGCAGCTTGTGATTTGTGGTTTTTCCTCTGGGGGTATCAGATGCTGTAAATGGAGACTCTCTCTCTCTCTTTTAATAATTTATTTATTTGTATTTTATATACATTGGGGTCTTGACAGCATGCATATCTGTGTGAGGGTGTCAGATCCCCTGGAACAGGAGTTACAGACAATTGTGAGCTGCCATGTGGGTGCTGGGAGTTGAACCCGAGCCCTCTGAAAGAGCAGCCAGTGTTCTTAACAGCTGAGGTATTCAGAAAACTTTACTCTGCTTTTCCTGCTCATTAGTCTCTTTGGTGGGCAGGGCATTCTCCTGTGTCTATTTTATTTTATTTTTTATCTGTCTTTGAGGCAGGGTTTCTTTACGTAGCCATAGCCCTGGCTGTCCTGTAATTCACTCTGAAGATTAGGCTGGCCTTGAACTCAGAGATCCACCTGCTTCTGCTTCCAAGTGCTGGAATTAAAGATATGCTTGCACCACCATGCCCGGCAAAAACAAAAATTTTTGAAGCTGAATATGGTGACATGTTTTTTACTCTTAGCACTCGGGAGGCAGAGTAAGTGGATCCTTATGAGTTTGAGGCCAGCCAAAGCACTACTTAGGGAAACCTGTCTCAGTAAACATGTAGAAGTCAGAGTATAATTAGGGAGACTTAGTTCTCTCCTTTTACCATGTGGGTGCTGGGGACTGAAACCAGATTGTCAGGCTGGTTTTGAGCTCCTTTACCTACTAAGCATTCTCACTCGATGGTGAATCTCCATTTTCCTTATTGAGGTCTTATCAAAGCTGACAGTTGCCCCATGTTCAACTTGTCTGCTGTTTTCTTAAAGTAGTCCACAGAATCTCTGCTTGCCTGGTCTCCTTGTGCCCCCATTTGCATTTATGTAGCAAGAGACCCATGTGGAAATGCTAGAGAGATGGCTTAGAGGTTAAGAGCACTTGCTGCTCTTGCAGAGGACCCAGGTTTAGTTTCTAGCATCCGAATGGTAGCTCACAACCCAAACTCTAGTTCCAGGGAATGCTTTGCTATCTTCTAATCTTCTCAGGCACACAGGTAGAGCATGTACATGTAGGCAAGACCTTCACACACAAAATAAATAAATCTTAGACAGTGGAGGAAGGGAGGGAAGGGGGGGAGAGACAGTGGAGGAAGGGAGGGAAGGGGGGGAGAGAGCCATGTGTATAGTGTTTTAAATCCTGAGATTAGGGGCTGGAGAGATGGCTCAGTGGTTAAGAGCACCGTCTGCCCTTCCAAAGGACCTGGGTTCAATTCCCAGTACCCACATGCAGCTCACAACTGTCTGTAATGTCAATTCCAACGGATCTGGCACCATCACACTAATGCACATAAAATAAAGTTAAATAAATTATTTTTTTTTAAAAAAAATCCTGAGATTAGGGCTAAAGAGATGGCTCAGTGGGTAAGAGTTTGTGAATCCCAACAGCCACATTGAAAATAAAAATAAAACCCTGAGGCCAAATGCGGTTAGTTGCTGAGGAAGAGAACAGCTAGGAGGGAGGTGCCGTGCTTAGGATCTTGCTAGGGCATGGGGCGGAGAAAAGGAGGGACCCTCCAAGGACTAGTTCCCCAAGGAAACGTGACATCCATCAAGTGCTTACTTCAAGGAGGTGAGCGTGGACAGAGCTGCAGCTCTGGCTGGGCCCCATGCCTATCAGTTACCATCAGTAGCAATGGAAGATGGGAGCCGAGCTGAGGCTGGGCCCCAGAGGGCTGAGATGAGTCTGGGCTGCAAAAGGTTGAAAAGACACAGGGATGAGCTTTTCATGGGGTTTTGATCTAAGCTCCCGGTACTAAAATCTTCTACATTTTGAACTTTTTTTTTTTTCTTCTTCTTTTGAGACAGGGGTTCTCACTGTAGCGGTGGCTGTCTTGGAAATTGCCCTGTAGACAAACTCAGTCTCAAACTCAAGGATCTGCCTCTTGAGTACTGGGATTAAAGTGTATTATCACACATCCGTCAGAACAGTTTTATTTTCCTATGAACACAGTACAGGAAAATGTCCTAACTTTACACCAGTTTCCTGCATCGCTGTCTTGGACTAGGGGTGGCACATTTGTTATCAGAATTAAACCCATGTTGATAGATTACTATTGACCAAAGTCCACACTCAGATTTTTACCTAATGACTTTTCTCTGTCCACAGTCCCATCCAGGACCCCCAGGACACTGAACTGTCATGTGTCCACTTAGTTTCCTCTGATTCTTGCCTTGTTTTTGATGGCCTTGACAGCTTTTAGGAACACTTCCTTTTCTCCTTAGAGGGAGAAAACATTCTAGAAAACTCTAGAGGGAGGGGACATTCTATCTGTCAAGGCTGTAGGTTATCAACATTACTTATCACAGGTGAACCTTGACCACCTGGCTGAGGAAGTGCCTGTCACATTTCTGTCCCACAAAGCTTTGATTTTCCTCCTTCGGAAGGCAGTCGCTCTGCACAGGCCACCCTATGGAGTAGAGACTTAGCTCCCGAAGGGGAAGCTGCTGTGTGAGTTACTTGGAATTCTCCCTGGGAGATTTGTTTTATCATCCCATGATTATTATTTTTTATGTATTTTTAGTACTTTCCTACTTTCCGGTACTGTCAGAGATTTCAGGCTCATTTCGTATGTTTCTTTTCTCATTCCCCAGACAGCCATTATTCTCAGGAGCCCAGTATTAGAAAATTGTGTTAGAAGCTAAGGTCTCACATTAAGTGTGCTTGCTGCTCTCGGTGTTTTGCTTTCAGACAACAGCAAAGCAGTATGTGTGTCTATATGGTGGGGGTCAGTTTTTTTTTTTTTTTCGCTTTGAGAAAGGGTCTCATGTAGCCTAGACTCAAACTCCGTGTATAGTTGAGGGTGAATTTGAGCTTCTGACCGTCCAGCTTCCAGCTCCCTCATGCTAGGGTTGTTATAGGTTACCACACTCAGTTTGTATGGTGCTGGGGATTGAACCCAGGGCTTCGTGCATATGAGACAAGCACTCTCCCAGCTGAGCTACATCACCAGCCTTATGTGACTATTCCATTTTAAAATTTTATTTTAATTTTAATCATGTGTATATTGTGTGAGTTTATGACATGTAGATTCCCTGAGACCAGCAGTATAGCTAGAGTTGGAGTTGTAGGTGGTTGTTCCTATATCTAATCACCTGTATTAAGCTAAATATTAATCCACATTGATAGTCCTAAACCTAATCCATCACCACTTGGATCACTCTAGCTCTCTTTCTTTGCTCATCTGAACTCTCCTGCCTCAATAGTGGGTCACTTGGCTTACATCATTCACCATCCCTTTACTCTGTGCTCACGTGCAGTAGTTGCCCAGCTGTTAATCTGTGCCATATGGTAGCCATATTCTGAACTGGAGCACAGTGCGTGCATGGCTTCCCACTTGCCCCTAGGCTTACAGGCTGCACATTTTTCAAGTTTTGTAGTTAACACTTTTTCCCTTACCCCATGTCATTGTGGTTCCATGTTGTGATGGCTAAATGCCTTTGTCATTTTCTGTATGTCACTCCAGGAGTCTCTGAGATTTTAAGTGATCTTATTCATTTATTTTTGATGGATCAAATTCAGGGCCTCATACATGCTTGATAAGCACCCTACCACTCAGCCTCATCCTTAACCCATGAGTTGTTTTGTTTATTTTGCTTTTCTGAATCTGGGTCTCACCATGTAGCTCTGGTTGGTCTGTAACTCACTAAGTAGACCAGGCTAGCTTCAAACTCAGAGATCTGCCTGCGCATCTTCTAAGTGCTGAGATTAAAGGCGTGTATTTGCCCTTGTTTTTTGAGGCTGGGTCCCATCATGTGTCTTAGATTGGTCTTGATGGGTGTGTTATGTAGATCCAGGTGAATATGGAGGACAGAGTCTAGTGTTGAGGGTCATCTGCCATTGCTGTTCCCGGAACAGGGTAGAGTGGCTAGAATAGCTTTGTTCTCAGTGGCAAAACCATCCAGGTGAGCTACCTTTCTGCCTCTGCACATGCCTTGTAAGACCGTACCTGCATGCCAGCTTAGGCCAGTGATTCCTTGGCCACCCACCGTCTGAGTAGCTATGCTCCGTACTCAAGCACACTAGTATACTTTAATTCCTTCTCTTCTTTAGGTGGTTCTAACTTCGACAGCTCAAAGCCAAATGGGAGAGGCCTGCTTATGGACCAAAGCTCTGGAGCCAGGTGTCCAGATAAACCAGAAAACTGGGTCACAAGGTACTGCAACCCTCCCTTCGTTTGTACCTGAAGACTGTCTTCATTAGAGACTCCCCATTGTGTATTCCAAGTAGCTGAAGGCAAGAACTGTTTCTACGGTGTGGGCCATGGGTATGCCAAGCTGCAGCCTCTTACAGGGACTGTTGTTTACATCAGAGTTCGGAACTTTATTGTTTTAGAGCTAAGGAGCCCCAGGTGACAAGGAATTATATAAGGGGGTGGAGAGCTGGCTCAGGAGTTAAGAGCACTGGATGCTTTTACAGAGAACCCGTTTCATTTCCAGCAACCACAGGGCTCTAGGGGATTTGACACTCTCTTCTGGGAATTGCACTCATGGGTACGTTCCCTTATGGAGACACACACATAGTTAAAAACAATACAATAAATCTTAAGAAAAGAGACTCCATAGGTTGGGTGGAAAAGATGGCCCAGGAGATAGAACATTGCCCCACAAGCTTGAGGGCCTGAATTCAGATCCTAGAGCCCGCGTTATTCATTTATTTATTATTTAATTTTATTATTTTATTTTTATATAAAACCCAATGTCAATAGTAAAAAAAAAAAAAAAAAAAAAAAACCAAAAAAAACCCAATGTCCTGCACTAGCCAGGAATCCTTCTAGAACATGGACTTGTAAGTACCCTAACTCTCCTGTAGAGATTTAGAAAGTGGTCTGGAGAATGCTGTGCAGTTCTGAGAACCAGATCCACATCCCAACACCTGAGTAACAAACAAGCTGCTCTCACATGTTCGTAATCCACAGGGGTATGGAGACAGGAAGATCATAGCGACTTGCTGGCTTCCGTCCCAGCTTAACAAGCAGGAGCCCCATGATCAGGGAGGAAGCTACTCCAGCCTGCCTGAAGGGCTAGACAGAAGGACAGCCAGCGTCCTCTAGTGCATGCACACACCATTTAAAAAGTTAAACCTGGCAAGGAGGCATACCCCCTTAATCCTAGGACTAGGGAGGCAGAAGCAGGTGGATCTCTGACTTCAAGTCTACACAGTCAGAAGAAAGGCCATTCCTCCACACAGCAAAACCCTGTTTCGGTTTTTGTTGTTCTTTTTAACTTTATTTTATGTGCATTACTGTGAAGGTGTCAGATCCCTTGGAATTGGCATTATAGACAGTTGTGAGCTGCCATGTGGGTGCTGGGAATTGAACCCAGGTCCTTTGGAAGAGCAGGCAGTACTCTTACAAAACCCTGTTTCAAACAAATAAACAAACAAACAAATAAGCAAAAATACAGGAAACTGAAAATGTTTAATTTTTCCCCCTCACATTCTTTTTATAATTTTCTGACTTGGAAAACACTTTTTTTTTTTTTTAAGCCCTTCTCACCATGCACGATTATTCAGTGTGTTTTCTAGTGTCTTCTACTGGTGGTAAGTAGAATCATATAGTCAAAATAAAACACTTTTTGGTCAATATTTTAACTACACCTTTTTTAAAAAATTTATTTATTTATTATGCATACAATATCTGCATGTATGCCTTCACATCAGAAGAGGTCACCAGATCTCATTATAGATGGTTGTGAGCCACCATGTGGTTGCTGGGAATTGAACTCAGGACCTCTGGAAGAACAGCCAGTGCTCTTAACCTCTGAGCCATCTCTCCAGCCCTTAACTACACCTTTAAGCAACAATGAGCAATCCCCAAATTTGAGTGTATTTGAGAATCCATCAGTCTTGAGAACCATTTTATATATTCTTTACAAAAATTTTTCTTTTTAAGATTTATTTTATGTGAATGAGTGTTTGCCTGTGTGCATGTGCCACAGGTGCGTCTGAGGCCCTCAGGGGTTAGACGATGGTGCCAAATACCCTGGAACCGGAGTTACAGATTGTGAACTACCATGTGGGTGCTGGGAACTGCACCCGGTTTCTCCTCAAGACAGACTAAGCCATCTCTTCGCTCACCCTCCCCCACTTCCTTATTTTATTTTGTTTGGAGACAGTATTACTATGTAGCCCTGGCTAGACTAGAGTTTGATACATGGAGGAGAATGGCCTTGAACTTAGAGGTCTGCCTGCCTCCGCCTCCCTAGTGCAGAGATTAGTGCGTGCCACTGTGTGCCATTGTGGTGGTCTGAATGAAAATGGCCCCCACAGGCACACAGGGGGGGTACTGTTAGGAGGTGTGGCCTTGTTGGAGTAGGTGTGGTGCTGTTGGAAGAAGTGTGTCACTAGGGGCGGGCTTTGAGGTCTCAGATGCTCAAGCCTGGCCAGTGTGTCACTGTTTCTTCCTGCTGCCTACAGAACTGGATGTAGAACTCTCAGCTACTTCTGCAGCACCATGCCTGCCTGCGTGCCACCATTCTTCCTGCCATGATTATGATGGGCTAAACTTCTGAACTGTAAGCCAGCCGCAATTAAATGTATTCCTTATAAGAGCTGCCATGCTTGTGGTGTCTCTTCACAGCAGTAAAACCTTAATTAAGACGGCAAGCATGCTACACAGTCTCACAGAGCCTTACTTGATGTATAAATTCCAGTGGCACTGTTACTACTTACCTGGTGTTTCAGTCAGTGTTCTCTTGCTGTGAAGAGACATTGTGACCACAGCCACAAAAGAGAGCATTTAATTGGAGGTTACTTCTGTTTCAGAGGTTTAGTCCTGCCATCCTGGTGGGGAGCATGGTGGCTGTAGGCCGGCACTGGAGCAGTAGCTGAGAGCCTGGGCCTGGCATGGGCTTTTGAAACCTCAAACGCCACCTATAACTTCCTCCAGCCAGGCCACACCTACTCCAACAAGACCATACCTCCTAATCCTTCTAAACCTTTCGCATAGTGGAACTTAGCATTCAAATACAAGCCTGTGGGGGCCACTCTTCTTCAAACCACCACATGTGTCATTAGTCTCTCCTGGGAGTGGTTTTCAGAGCCTTACGTACTTTAGTCCATTAAGGCATCTTTAACGCATTTCTTGGGTTGTAGCATAGGACCCTGTTAGGCAAATATATCATATTTTTCTTACATTAGCTCTTGAATAATTTCTATCCTAGCTACAGATACTACATGATAATATAGTCTAAATTTCTATGGACTTTTTATTTGGTTTTACTACAAGAGGTCTGAAGGACCTTACAGTCTTATTCTGTGCGGCACAAAGTTGCAGAAAAACACTCACATCAGAGTCCCAGCCACACTCCATTCTCTCCAGCAGGGTGAGCACATTCTACTTTTGTAGTACTAGGGGTTGAACCCAGGACCCTGTATATAAGTCAAGTGCTCTGCCTGTTGAGCTATATATCAAGTCTTCCTTCTTTTTTATTTTAAGGTCCCTTTGTGACCTAAGAGTCTATGAATGTATTATCAGAGAAATTTCTAGGCCAGTTATGCTGTGTAATCAACATATCAGGTTGCTTAATCTCCCATTTGTTATTAGCAAATAAATTTAATGTGGCCTCCTTTATTCTTCTGCGATTCAGGTGCTAATGTGTGGCAACATCTAGTTTTATATTTCTTTTCCATGCCAGACTCAAAATATGATTAAAATGCTTTCATTTTTTTCCAGACAGCCTAAATCCAAGTCTGAAATTACCGACATGGTTCGCTCCTCCACAATCACGGTGTCGGACAAGGCTCACATTTTATCCATGCAGAAGTTTGGGCTGCGAGACACAATTGTGAAATCACAACTCGTGCAGAAGGAAGAGGATTACACCTACATCCAGAACTTCAGGTAGCTAACTAGGTTCTCAACAGTTTTATTTCTTTTGAGACAGGGTGTCACTATGTAATCCTGGCTGGCCTGGAACTTGCCATGTAGACCAGGAAGACCTCAAATTTACAGTGATTCGCCTGCCTCTGCTTATGGAGTGCTGGGATTAAGAGTGTGCATCAATGGTTTTTCAAGGCAAAATGGCCATTCTGCTCTCTGGAATTTCAGCATCTGTTTCACGTACCTTGGATTTGGAAGCAAATTATTCTGTTTGATGTTTTTCCTTTTCAAAAGTATCATTGTATTCACTTTTTGGGGGTTGTGTGGGGAAGGGCATAAGGTCTCTTTGTTACCCAGCTTGGTCTAGAACTTAAGGGATCAAGTCATCCTCTTGTCTCAGCTGTACAGATGCCAGGGTTATAGGTACATGCTGCTGTCCCCACCTCTGGGTGCTCTTCATTGACAGGTGTCCAACAGTCTGTCCTCTGGGCAGGCGCTAGTCAATAGACTGCAGTGGGCGGTGCAGCTTGTGATGGCTGCAAAATATTTACAGGGATAAATGAGTATAGAACAAAGAGCAGTACCCTGAGTCTCGAGTATCTGCCTGAGGTTTTCTGTCCCCTTGGTCATTCCAGGCCTTTGAAGAAAATCATTGAAAATGAAATTTATTGACGTTCAGTAATCCTGTTAGCTGGGCTCACTGAACATTAAATGAATAAAGCTTTCAGAGTTCCGCCGGAGCTTTAAAAATCATTGCACTGGGATTATAAGGCAAAATAATATTATTTCTAGGCATATGGTGAAGAAATAACCTCTGACCCCTGGTGCCACTTTCTTTCCGAAAGGAATTATTAGGCGCTTTTCTTTTTCTTTTTTCCCCCTTCAGTAGCACACACAGGGCAAATATTTTGTGGCTTATGACTTGTCAATAGCTATTTAATGGAAGGAAGAATGTTCAGAGCAGGCTGGCTTGCTTTTCATTCATTCATTCACCTATCTATCTATATGAGTCAGTCTATCTGTCATTTTTCTATCTATCTGTCTATCTATCTATCTGTTGACAGGTTTTTTTTTTTAACTCGTTTTATTTGGGATTCCTTAAAGCCTCTCCCTTCCAACCCTCTAACCCTAAGTAGGAGAGAGAAGGTTAGTGGGAAGAGGGGGCGCAGGCCCCTTTACTTCTGTTTACAGCTGTTTAGGGTCAATGGGTTCTTTTAGGGCTATACCAAATGCAGTCAGCGGTCTCCTCCAAGATGCTGCGCCCTGCAGCATTTCTCTCAGTCTGTCTGCTCCAAACTGCTCCAAACTCCATCTCTGGTCTCTTCAAATTGCCACTCACCACACGCCACCACTGCATGCACCACACTTTCTCTTTCTGGGCTCTCATATTTATATCCTCAGAGCCGTAGACCACCCCCTGTCCATGCTACACAGGCAGGCCGTTGTCCTACAGGAGACAGTTATCAGCTGTGGACAAGCTAAAGCCCAACTAAAATCCCACACTTGGGATTAAAACAAAAACATATTTACATAACATAACTGCGTTTCCACAGTAACCAAACCTTTCTTTACATCTGTCTATCTGAGACAGTCACTGTGCAGCCATGGTAGTTGGAACCTCAGCATACAGCCTACACCGGTCTGGAACTCACAGCAGTCCTCCTGCCTCACTGTCTCAAGGGCTGTGATTATACACATGTTCCACCACATCTGGCTCAGAGAAGACCTAGACTGTTTGCGGTTAGACTGCTGGTCCCCTCCTTGGTGCTGTAGTCATTGGTCTAGGTTAGACAGGACATTTCCTTTGTCTTAAAATGCCGTTCCACAGAGACCAAACCCCATACTTACTGCTTCCAAATCACTGATTGAGTCTCTTTGGTGACAGGTTTTTTGTGGGAACATACAATGTCAATGGACAGTCCCCCAAAGAATGCCTCCGGCCCTGGCTGAGCCACAGCACCCAGGCCCCCGATGTGTACTGTGTGGGGTGAGTGCTCCTCTTCTGTTCCTCCCAGTTTTTAAGAACAGAGAGCCATGCTGAAGGGATGGGGACATGAACTGAGCCAAGTCTCCATGGCAGGTGAAGGAATTGAAACATGAGCTCAACTCAGGGACAGCTGCTTCTCTGTTCCATGCTCTTCCTGATACACAGATGTCTGGCCACATACTGTGCTTGGTATTTAAATGCTAATATTAATTTAGTATAACCTTCTGTTAGAAATTGGTGTGTCATTACTTGACATTCAACACATTTTTGTTCACAAAGCAAGCAAATATTTTTTGCCAGTAAAGGAAGGTTTGTTAAAATTTCATCAGTTGGTTGGTTTTGTTTATTTTATGTGTGTGTGCATGCATGACTATGTAAGCCAGAGGTCAGTTTGTCATTCCTCAACAGAGAGTTTGTGTGTGTGTGTGTGTTTAAGAAAGACAGACAAGGTCTCTCTCTTTCTAGTTTGGGGTTCATTAAGTTAGGCTAGATTGGCTGATTAGCAAGCTCCACAGATCTGCCTGTTTCTGCTTCTCAGCACTGGGTGTGGATCACCATGCTTGGCTTTTGTTTTTTGTTTGTAGGTTTTTGTTTTGAGATGGGGTCTCACTATATAGTTCTGGCTTGCTTTGAAGTTATGTATGGGGGGGGTGCACACCCGTGTGTGCACAAACGTGCTTTCAAATAATTCAGTGGCTGTTTCCTGGAGAGGAAATGAGCTTATGTTCAGAGAAGCACCCAGTAAATCCCACGACATCTAATTCTCCAGTTCTCTTTGTTTTTACCCCCGACCCCCAGGGTCCAGCCATTCATCTAGAAAGCTGGAACCCAAGCATCTGAGCAGATTTGGGATGTGTTAGCTACATGCTGCCTTTCTCTGATTCACCGGTTGCCTCTCCATACAGGTTCCAGGAGCTTGATCTGAGTAAGGAAGCCTTCTTCTTTCACGATACCCCAAAGGAGGAAGAGTGGTTTAAGGCTGTGTCAGAGAGCCTTCACCCAGGTGCCAAGTATGCAAAGGTAAGAGGGGGTCCTGGGACTTTGTAATGTTCTGTATCCTACAAGGAAAGCCTTCGATAAATGCAAGACAATTTTGTGAACCTTAAGTGTAAGCCATTCCTGGTCAGTCTCCCAAGTCCTTCAAAAGGGCCTGTCTGAGTGGAAAGGTGCAGGGTCTTGGCACTTGTAAGTGGCTTAGGGTGTCATGTAGCATGCTCAGCGAGTGGGACAGGCTACTTAGTACCTGGCCTGGAAGAGCTGTGTTAGTTCCTTGGGCAGCTCTCATACCACATTTCCCTTGGGATACTCTGGTTCTCAACTTCTGTCTGCAGCAGCCATCACTTGAGAATTGGGCTCTGTGTTCCAGGTGAAGCTGATCCGGCTGGTTGGGATTATGCTGCTGTTGTACGTCAAACAGGAACACGCAGCATATATCTCAGAAGTGGAAGCTGAGACTGTGGGGACAGGAATCATGGGGAGGATGGTGAGTCCTTGGTAATATTCTGCAAATTGGGGACCTTGACCCCAGTGTTTTGACTCCGATTCTTGGGATGCAGGAGCTGTGCAATCCCACCTAGGATGCTGCTGCTGCAGGAGCTGTACCCGTGTGCAGGGCTAGACTGAACAGGCAGCGTTGACTCCACACGGGTAGTTAGCACTGGCTGGGCCTCTGGTTGACCCGCATATACTAGTATCTACAGAAAGTGTTTTGGCCCAAAGAAAACAGCCCCATAGGTTTGCAATTTCTTCTTCTTGAGGCTTCTGGAGTCCTGCCATTAGACCCCTCTGCAAGAGCTGAGCTGATGCAGCTGGCTCACCAGGAATACAGACAAAAGAACAGGCAGTTGGGATAGGCAGGCTCTGGCCTGAGCTTTCTGTGGAAATGGCTAGTCGTTTGCTTGGGGATTTATATTCTTATCCGTTAGATATAGTAAATAACCCCATAAGGTCATTCTGAAGACAAAGACAAAATGTTTTGAAAGTTGGGAAGTTTAAATGACTGTGGGGGTCCTTTCAATAGGGCAACAAAGGAGGCGTGGCGATCAGGTTCCAGCTGCACAACACCAGCATCTGCGTTGTGAATTCCCACCTGGCAGCCCACACGGAGGAGTATGAGAGGAGGAACCAGGATTACAAAGACATTTGTTCTCGAATGCAGTTCCCTCAGGTGGACCCGAGCCTCCCCCCTCTCACCATTAGCAAGCACGAGTGAGTCTGGGTTTCTCCCCTCCTCAGTCTCCACGTGTGACTGCCAGGGTGAGTTCTCCATCGTGGCCAGGAGGAGGTTGGGTGTCTGCCAGCTCTTATCTGTCTGTTGGACATTTCTGGCTTCCTAAATTACTATGTGGAAGACCTCGAGAATCACTGTCAAGCATTCCTTGTCCCTGGAGAGGCACGGGGTTTCTTTACCTACATGTCTGCCTTGATTGAGCACCAGGAGCAAAGCAGCCAGACTGCTTTCATCTCACACACAGTTTGGAGCACTGTCTGAGGCTTCCACGCCTGCGCTAGAGCACGTGCAGTTGAAAGTCGCACCTGTGCTTGTTGCCTTCCTTTGCTCGTTCCTTCTTGATTCTACTAATCAAAATCATGGTGGCAACTGCACAGAGCATTTGTAGTAGTTTTCATTCATTCTCTTTATTTCATTTCTCTCTAAAGCTTTGCTTTTTGCCTGATTTCAAAGCCTTGGGATTTCAGACGTTATGGTCACAGTTGAAGTTTATGGATCTTCTTTTATAAGGAGGAGGAAGCCCCTAGGGTCCTGTCAGAAGCAGTGGAACCGTCTCTGGCTTGTTGGTATTCTGGGAGCTGACTGGATGGCTGTTCTTCTCCAGGGTGCCTCGTAGGGAGCATGTCCTCTCTCTCGTGAGGCTGCAGCTGACATGGCCCTTTGTGTGCTTCTAGCCTGAGGATGTGTTTGTTGGGGGAGAGTGTACACTGCTAGGCAGATTATTTAGTGACATGGGTGTTGGCTTTAGGTAGAGCAGTGGAGTTCATGCGTGTCCGATTTCATCAGGGAGCAGCAGCAAGTATAATGAGCCATGTGACAAAGCTTTTTCCAGGAGAGAAGAGTAAGCTAGCCAGTGATGTGACGGGTAAATCCAGGCCCTACTATTAAAGTTAAGCTTTGCTGCAGAGAATTCTATCTAGAAACAGGTTGAGCTTATGTTTGTGGTCTGGAATGTAACACGGGGTTCCTGGGTGACTGAGCAAAGACAATTGAGGCAGCAGTGTGTTAGACCTGTTTGTCAGTGGATGGGAAGAACAATTTGCAACAGCTAAGTCACTGTTCCACCTTGGTGTTCTGTCTGATGCATCCTAGATGAGAGAGGGTTAAAGCCCCTCCTAAACCCTGTCATCTTTGTGCTCTGTCCTCACAGTGTGATCTTGTGGCTGGGGGACCTCAACTACAGAATAGAAGAGCTGGATGTGGAAAAGGTGAAAAAACTCGTGGAAGAGAAGGCATTTCAAACCCTGTATGCATATGATCAGGTACAGATGGCCTTGGGTCTGCCTCAGGCAGCTACTCCTCTTTGAGAGCACAGACCCCAGTTTCTTCTTCCTCATCTTGGGAGGTTTCCCAAAGGACCTGATGCTGTCTGCTTGTATCTGTATCCCTCTCTGTTGGCTCTATCCTAGAAGCACCTTGTGTCCCTTGGAGTAAGAATTTACTCTTTCTCTTTCACTCAAAAGATCAGGACTTGGGGCCAAAAGAGCTTTACATTATTGATTTTCTTCAGTAAAGAAACTACTTGGTATATTTAAGGTGATTTAATAATTGTCTTTAGAATGAGTCTCTTGCTCCTGCCTCCTCTTTGTCACCAGTTTTCTCCAGTGTGCGCAAACTCTCTCAGCTCCTTTCTTCACTCAGGTGAGTCAGTTCTGTAGCCTGCTGTTCCCTACCATCATTTAACGTAGCATGTCTTTCTGAGAGCAATGGCCACTTCACAGGCTGAGAGAAGCCTGGTCTGACCTTCTTGCCGCTGTCCTCAGTAGACTTGAGAGTTCTTAGGTGATCAGAACTTTCCAGGATGCTGAAGCTGTCTTTCTTTTCCATCTGAGCTCTTCTTTCCTTCTTGACAACCTTGGCATCATTAGTCTAAATCTTTCAATTCTCCCCATTCCCACTGCAGAACAATTGGAGGGGAAGAGTCTTAACTTTGTTGACTCTTTTTATGAAATCATGTGTTAATTGACTCATGGAATAGGAATGATTTTCTCATGGGTCTTTTCCCTTTGAGGTAGGGCTTAGGATATAGACTGATTTCGTGGTCTCCACTAATCCCAGGTTTGACCTTTTATTCTGAAGGCTTCTCTCTCCCATTCTTTTGTACAGCTGAAAATCCAAGTGGCTGCCAGGGCTGTCTTTGAAGGCTTCACAGAGGGCGAGCTCACATTCCAGCCTACTTACAAGTATGATACTGGCTCTGACGACTGGGATACCAGGTGGGTCAGAGGTCACATCAGGGAATTAAGGATATGGAAACCCACGAGTTCTGAAAAGTGCTGGCCCTCGTGGACCTGAAGAACCTTAGATCCCTCGGCTGCATGGACATGAAGGCTCTGTCTCATGGTCCTTTCCTGAGCCATGGCACTCATCTTAGGGTTCTGTTGCTGTGAAGAGACACCATGACCACAGCAACTCTTATAAAGGAGAACATTTAATTGGGGCTGGCTTACAAGTTCAGAGGTTTAGTTCATTATCATCATGACAGAAAGCATGGCAGCATGCTGGCAGACATGGTTCTGGAGAAGGGGCTGAGAGTTGTGTGTCTTGATGTGCAGGCAGCAGGAGGAGCCTGGGTATTGTTTGAGCGTAGGAGCCCTCAAAGCCCGCTCCCGCAGTGACACACCTCCTTCAGCAAGGCTACACACCTCCTGATAGTGCCACCCCTAATGGCCAAGCATTCAGACACATGAGTCTGTGGGGGCCAGACCTCTTCACACCACCACAGCAGTCAGGAAGCAGGAGGCCCTACTGTTTCGGTGAGCGTGCCAGGGTGGACTTTGTATTTCAGTGAGAAGTGTCGTGCTCCTGCCTGGTGTGACCGAGTCCTGTGGAAAGGAAATAACATCACTCAGCTGAGTTACCAGAGCCACATGGCCTTGAAGACCAGTGACCACAAGCCTGTCAGCTCAGTGTTTGACATTGGGGTAGGTGGGCAGCTGGTTTTCTTCCTTATTTCCTCCTTTTAGCCTTGACTATAAGGAAGTTCTTTTTAAAAATTGTTTAAGGTCCTAGAGAGATAGCTCACATATTAAAAGCCTTTACTGTTCTTCCAAAGGATCCAAGTTTGAGTCCTACCACCCATGTTGACCTGCCCAGAACCACCTGTGACTCCAGCTCCAGGGGATCCAGGCATTGCATGCATGTGGTACACAGACATACATGCAGGCAAACGCCCTGTCTTAGCCAGGGTCACTATCTTTGTGATGAAATATGATCAAAGAAACTCAGGGAGGAAAAGGTTTATTTGACTTATATCACAGGAAGTCAGGGCAGGAACCTGGAGGCAGGAGCTGATGCAGAGGCCATGGAAGGATGATGCTTAGTGGTTTACTTCTCATAGCTGGACCACCCGCCCAGGGTTGTCCTTATATCCAATGGGCTGGCCATCTTCCATCAATCACTATTTAGTAAACTGTCCTGTAGGCTTGCCTACAGCCCCATCTTATAGAGGCATTTTCTTAATTGAGGTTTCTTCCTCTCAGATGACTTTAGCTTGTGTCAAGTTCACATAAAACTAGCTAGCACACACCCGTTTACAAAAAATAAAAATAAATGCATCTTTAAAAGATGTAAGTGTAAAGTTAATTACTACTTGCTTTTATATACATCTGAATATTTCCACTTACATGGAAGTTCCCAACACTCTGGACTTTGTTTATACGTTTGCAGCTGAGTGTGTTGGTATTCTGCATATAACACACAGATATTTCCCATTTTTCTTTAGTAAAAGAGCTTACATTATACATATTCTGATAAATCTTTTCCCTTCATTGAAATGTGTTAGGGCTGGGGAATGTAGCTCAGTTAGTACAGTGCTTGCCTAGGTTGTAGTAGGTGCTAGATTCAATTCCCAGACTACACAAACCAGATAAGGTAACACATTCTTATAATCCCAGTGTTATATAATGATTAATAAGGTCACACAATAGGTCTGGTATGAAAAAGATTTATTGTGGGAAAGAGGAAGGGGGGAAAGAGAGAGGAGGGTGCCCATGAAAGAGAAAGAGACAGGAAGACAGGATAGGGGTGGGGAGAAATAAAAGTAAGAGAGTGCATGATGGCCCTCTTAGAAAGGTCTGCTCCTTCTTTATCTGCCCTGCACTTGGCAGGTGACGACAGAGGTTGCTAGGCAACCTAGAAACAGGCTATTGGAATAACACTCAACACTCAGAAGGTGGAGGTAGGAAGGACAGGAATTCAGGGTCATCCTTGACTACATAGGGAACTCTCTGTCTTCCACCACTTCCACCCCCAAAAAGAGAGAGAATATGCAGAAGTATCTGGAGTAGTCCAGAGCAGAGAAAAAGAAGACTGAGCATGGCCTGGGCTAGGGAAGCTGGAGAGAACAGTGGTAATAGCAAGACAGAGGGACAGAGAATGGAGCAAGGAAGAGAAGGAGATGGGCAGATGTGGAGGGGATAGTGGCTTAGATTGGAAGGATGAGTAGCTGTGGGGAGGGAAAGGCCAACAGACTTGTGTGGACTTTGAAATATGTTATAGGTACTTGTGACACTCAGAGAGCCCGGAGGCCATCCTGGGCCTTGGTATTCTGATAGGCAGCACAAGTAGCCATATGTCCCTTCTGCCAGAGGTAAGGGAGATGACTGCCTTAGTAGCTGGGAACCAGAATACTGGCTTTTATCTAACCACAAGAAATCCTATAGTTTAGCTTGAACTCATTTCTAGGAATATGGACTAATAATTAGTGCCTACTCAGTGATTAGTGTCTACTCCTAACAGCTCTTACTATGTATTTTGTTGTTGTTTTCAAGCTAGGGTTTCTCTGTGTAACAATCAAAGCTGTCATGGAACTCACTTTGTAGACCAGGCTGGCTTCAAAATCACAGAGATCCACCTGTGGGACTAAAAGTATGCATTACCACCACTTGGTTTCTTACTGTTTTTTTTTTTTTAAGATTTATTTTTTGGTGACAGGGACTCACTATGTAGACCAGGCTGGCGTCAAACTCAGAGATTTGGATTAAAAGTATATATGACCACCCAGGCAAGATTTATTTCTATTTTCTGTGTATAAGTGTTTTGCCTGCATGTATGTGCACTGCCTGCACGCTTGGTGCCCCCAGAAACCAGGACAGTGCATGAATTTCCTGGAAATAATGAGTTACAGATGGTTGTTGGCCACCGTGTAGGTGAGGAAAACCAGGTCCTCTCTAAGAGCATCCTATGCTCTGCACTGCTAAGCTATCTCTCCAGCCCCAGTTCTTATTTTATACTTCCACCAACTGCATATGAGCTTAGTTTTCCATAACCTTGCCAATAATTTTTTAATTTTTTTATGCAATACAGTAAGCAAGAGAGAGGGGGAGAAAGCAAAAGGAACAACTCATTGTTTTATGTTGCAGCTCCCTGATTGCTAGTGAAGTCAGACATTCCAGTACCCATCATTTGTTTGCATTTCATCACCAGTAGCTTCTGTGGTGCTTCGTACCACCTGTTCTCAAAGGTGTAGGATAGATACAGGATAGAGTCTGAAGTAAGAGAAGAGCCTAAGACCGGCTGTGGTGGCTCTGGCTTTCCAGCGGGGTGTTGGAGGCCAGCCTATTCTTTTTGTTTGTTTGTTTTTGTTTTTGTTTTTTGAGACAAGAGTTCCTCTGTGTAACAGCCCTAGCTGTCCTGAACTCACTCTGTAGACCAGGCTGGCCTCGAACTCACAGGGATCCTCCTGCCTGTGCCTCCTGAGTGCTGGGATTAAAGGTGTGCGCCAGCACTGCCCTGCTGTTCTACACAGAGACCCTCTCTAAAAAGAGGTGGTGGGGGGCGATGACTAAGTAGTGGTGCAATCATTATTTTTCTTGTTGAAAATAAAAAGTGTATATAATTAAAGTACAGAAGGGAGTGTCTGACATATTCTTCCCTGCTGATGAGTTTGGGTTAAAAGAGCTGAGAAATAGATCTTTTTATCAAAACCATAGGGGAAAAAATCCCACTGCAGGCCTCTGGGTGGCAGCAAGCAGGACAGAGATAGAAACCCTGTGTCTTTGGGTGAAGACCTGGGACCTAACAGGAGGAGCAGCCCGGGACACTCCAGTGTCCTTCTGCTCACCAGGAGGTAGGCAGCTGGGAGATCTTTTTGAGCCTGACACTGATTGGGTTATTTGTATTTTTTTAATGTAATTATTTTTATATTAATCACAGGTTAGGTACTTTGCATCCCAGGCGTAACCCCCTCCCTCATTCCCTTCCACTCTCCCCATCCCTCCCTCAGGCTATTTGTATTTTTAAAAAGATTTATTTATTTATTACTTATACAGTAGTCTGCCTGCATGTGTGCCTGCATGCCAGAAGAGGGTACCAGATCTCATTATAGATTGTTATGAGCCACCATGTAGTTGCTGGAAATTGAACTCAGGACCTTTGGAAGAACAGTCAGTGTTCTTAACCTCTGAGCCTTCTTTCCAGCCCTAATTTGGTTATTTGAAAATGAGCCAAATCTACTTAGCTTTCATTTTCTGAAATGCTGTCATCACTTCCTGATGCCCTAAGCACCCTCCCTACTGAGACAAAAGAATAGACGGAAGGCCTTGTACTCAGTCTTTAAAATGTTTTCCTCTTAGGTGAGGGTTGTGAATGAAGAACTCTACCGGAAAACGCTGGAGGAGATTGTCCGATCCCTGGATAAGATGGAAAATGCCAACATTCCTTCTGTGACACTCTCCAAGAGGGAGGTAAGAAAGACCAGACCCATTAAGAATATTAGCATTAGAGTTTGGGGAGTTGGCTCAGTTGGTATGACCTGAGTTCAAGTCCCAAAACTCATGTTGGCGTGGTGGGGGCTGGGCAATGTGTTGGGTGTGGCAACATGGCCGTTATTTTATTCCAAGAATTTGGGAGGCAGAGGCAGTTGGTTCTTTGAATTCAAGCTAGCCTGGCCTATTGTCAGTTCCAGAGATTTCAAGCCAGGGCTATAGAGGGAGACTGTTTCAAAAAATAAGTGTGGTTTATGGGAAGATACTTTATGCTATAGACATGCAGCTACTCGGCAGAGTGAGCTTGATCTTCAGGTTAAGGGGGCAATTTGAGAATGGTGTTTTGAAAGTGGTTTGGATGTAGAAGATGAAAACTTTGTTTCAGGAAACTTACTTGTAAAAGCAAACCTGGGCTTTGGCCTCACTGGCCTTCAGTGGCCACTGTGCCTTTTCAGCTAAGTACATTTTAAAGAGATGCTCCTTCTTCCCAAGACAAACACTTTTCCCCAATCAGGGTGGATACGAAGCTCGAGAAGAGAAAGTGTTTTCTTCTCTTTCTCAGTGGTTCTGACGAGAAAAGAAAGGGTTCTCTTTCTCTTTTTCTCTTCCTCACTGGTTCTGACTGGACCTTCTTTGTTTCCCAGTTCTGTTTTGAGAATGTGAAGTACATGCAGTTGCAAACCGAGTCCTTCATGATTCATAATGGCCAGGTGCCCTGCCAGTTTGAATTCATCAACAAGCCTGATGAAGAGTCGTACTGTAAGCAGTGGCTGACTGCCAAGCCCAGCAAAGGCTTCCTCCTGCCAGGTGACCGTCTCTTCCTACACTGCTCTAAATGTGCTGCATGTCCTTTTTATTTTTCTAAATAAGCCTTTTGCTTCTGAATGCTTCATTCTCTGCCTGAAACTTTTTTGTTTTTGTTTCTGTTTTTCAAGATATGGTTTCTCTGTGTAGCCCTGGATGGTCTGGAACTCACTCTGTAGACCTGGCTGACCTTGAACTCAGAGACCCACCTGCCTCTATCACCTTTAAGACAAAGTCTCTATTATGCAGCCCTTGGCTATCTTGGAACTCACTGTGTAGACCAAGGAGGTCTCACAGAGATCTGCCTGCCTCTGCTGGCTCTGAAACTTTATTTCCCCAAAATCTCTATAACTGAACTCAACCATATATAAAATGTAAAGTGCTAAGGAGCATGTTTTCTGTTTCAAGAACATTTTACTCACTGTGTGTTTCATAGTCTTAGGGCAGGTGCTGCTACTTTAGGGTCCATCTCCACTGCCTGTTTTACTGTAATCAGTGTCCAGTTATCTACCCTTGTGGAGAGAGAGATGATTGGTAGTTATCTAGAAATGGTAACTGGCTCCAGAGTGTAATATACCCATCATGTGGCAAGAGGATTAAGGGGGTTTCCTGGCTACTTCCCAGGAGACAGCTTCCCTGGATTTCGAAGGGGCACATGTTTTCATCTTACCTATTCCAGGGCTGGTCCTTTGATCCATGTCTTCTTATTGGACCCATTCTCCTGGTTTAAGCCACGCTACTTAGTATGTGAGTTTGCCAACATTGGTCTGTACAGTTTGCATGTGTTACCTTCGCATTTCCAGGCTGGACTTGTGCACATTTTGTGTTTCTCCAGTGCAAAGCACACAGGTCTGTGTCGGTTGATCTTTTGTTTACCCTCTTAACTCTTGCTGTCTTACTGTCTGTCCTCCTGCCTTCCGCGCTTTCGCTTGACTGCTCCCTGGCTGATGTTACTTTTAAACTTTTTCTGCAGATTCTCACGTTGAGATTGAGTTGGAGCTCTTTGTAAATAAGGCCACTGCCACAAAACTCAATTCAGGCAGAGACAAAATTGAAGACATTCTGGTTTTACACTTGGAACGGGGAAAGGATTACTTTTTGTCCATATCTGGGAACTACCTGCCCAGCTGTTTTGGTTCTCCCATTCATACATTGTGCTACATGAGGGAGCCAATCTTGGACCTACCGCTGGAAACTGTTAGCGAGCTGGTGAGTAACAGGCCCAGAGGAAACGTGGTATAGGGCAGTGTAGGTCAAACATTGTATTTCTATATCTACCTTCCTGGACATAAGCATTTTGCAGCCTCCTAGAGCTTGCTTAGTAGCAATGCAATAAGTCATCCCACGGTTGAAATGACAATGAGCCTTCACTCATGACTCTTGCTTTTTCTGCTGGTCTAGCCTAGGCTCATTTGTGCCAGGCTGTAGACCTGGATCTTGGGCTTAGACATTTGGGCTCACAAGTGTGGACTCTTTCCTCACTGGATCACACAGCCTCTCTGGTTCTAACACTGGAATGCTGGAAGAACTTTCTTCAGTGAAGTTAGGGCATATACTACTCCATTCATCAAAGCTGCTTGCCATGATTCTCTCCCCATCCTTAAAAATCATCTTTTGTCACCTGGGCTTTTTCTTTTCTTTTCTTTTTTGTCCTCCGGAACGTTTGGGTAGTGGACTGAGGAGTTTCCCTTTCTGTTGTTTGCTGTCCCCATCATGCATTTTCCTGAAGCCAGCCTGGTAGAAGTTCTACCTTGTCATGACTTGTCATAATTTTTCTTTCTTTGGAGACTTTGATGCCAGTGGAGGTTGCAGATGAGAGGAGCCAGTTGGAAAACCCCATGGAAATCCCCAAAGAACTCTGGATGATGGTCGATTACCTCTATAGAAATGGTATCCAGCAGGTACGTGGGGCTAGTCAAATCTAGCTGGGACCAGGCTGCCTTGAGAAAGATCTAGAAAGTTTTGTATGGAAAGCTTTTGTGTGTGGAGCATTGTTCTGCTCCACAGGGGTTGATACTTGATACTTGATCTCGACTCTCCACTGGGAAGCAAAGCATCCTTCCTGGGGGGAGGGGGAGGGGGAAAGGTATGTTTCTTTCCCAGGCCTCCTCTTGGTCCCCCTAGAGGACTTCTGAATGCCTCCTGGGAGGTAATTTTGGTGTCATTTGCAGGAACTCTCACCTGATTCTGAGAATGGGAGGAGCTAGCTTGTTGACAGTTCTGGCAGGGGAAAGGTGGAACCCCAGGCTATGAATCTGGAGGGCTGATTTCTGGAGAGATTTAGGCAGGCTTTACTGGAATTCCTTGACTTGGCTAGAGGTTTGTCCAGGCTTCAAAGCCAGGAATGGAAGAGGGTCACAGGAGGCTGGCAGGCTGGGGAGAATGCAGGGATCACAGACAGGCACCCAGGCACAGGACATCACACAGTGTGTACAGACATAGGCAGGCTGGTAAAGGCAAAGGCTCTTGCTTCTGATCTCAAAGCCATGTTTTTAGAAGTTTTAATTTTGCAGCAAAATACATTCATATTCTCTCCATCTCCCTCCCTCTTGGTTCTCCTGCTTCTTCTCCCTTCATTCTCCTTCCCTCTCCTCTCTCTACTCCCTTTCTCTACCCTCCAGCGGTCTCATGCATGTTAGGCAAGAGCTCTCTACTAAGCTACACTTCCAGCCCAGCAACATACATGCTTAGGGTGATCTCTGTTGTATTTCAGTTTTTCTAGGTAGAGTCTAATGTACCACAGTCTGGCCTTGAACTTGCCGTGTAGCTGAGACTGACCAAATTTTGTATTCTCTTGCCTCCACTTTCCAAGTGCTGAGATTACAGCTGTGCACTACCTCACTTGGTTTGTGTGTTGCTAGGGACTGAACTCAGCTTTGTGCATGCTAGGCAGGGCTCTAACAACTGAGCTATATTTTCCAGTTGTTATTTTTTTTGAGATACTAGTTCACTATGTAGCCCAGGTTAATAGCAAACTCACTAGCCCAAGACTAGCTTTGAACTCATGAACCTCTTGCCTCACCCTCCTGCGTGCTGGGACATGTTTCAGTATACCAAGCCGTGTTCTGTTTATCCAATTGCTTTATTTAACTCTCATAGCTGCTTTTGGAGGAAGCAGTTACACAGAAAGGTGAATAACTTATTCCCAAGATGATTAATACACAAGGGTGAGGGATTAATTAATTCTTTCTTTACTTTTTAAAAATTAAATTTTAAATCAACATGTTGTATGTATATATATACATTATTATTATTATTATATTATTTTATTTTGGCCATGCTATTGCTGGAACCCTGGACCTCAGCTCTCTACCACTGAGCTACATTCCTAGGCCCCAGACCTCACTTTTATAAGATAGCTATCTTTTTTTTTTTTTAAAGATTTATTTATATAGAATTCTGCCTGGATTTCTGCCTGTTGGTAAGAAGAGGGCACCAGATCTCATTATAGATGGTTGTGAGCCACCATGTGGTTGCTGGGAATTGAACTTAGGACCTTTGAAAGGGCAGCCAGTGTTCTTAACCGCTGAGCCAACTCTCCAGGCCCGATAGCTATCTTTTCTGTAGATTTTTTTCAAATGTAATTTGTGAGCAATACAAGTAATACTGTTATTATTAATGGTTATGTTGAATTGATTTATGAAGAGATTAATGGAACTGTTTATGGACAGTCTTATTTGCACAAGGTCTAGGGGTTTTTAGCTCGCCCCATCTCATTGTGTTGTTGTTTTGGCTGAGCATCAAAGTAGCCTTTCCATTTTGCACATGGAAAAAAATATGTCTCTCATAACACCTTAGGACACAGCTCTGTGTGAGGTTTCTCTTATACTGGATCTTGTCTTATGTAGTGTGGCCCTCGCATAGCGTTGTAACACGTACCCAATGGCATCTGGTGAAGCTATGCCTGGGAAGACCTGAAGATGAGTTAGTTACACGGTCCACTGCGGTGATTCATAGGTCTCACTACACAGCTGCATTTTGGATTTGGGTGACATGAGTAAGTCAGGAAATCACTGCCAGTTTTCTGAGAAATAATTGTTTTGTGGTTTTCTTCCCTTTTGCAGGAAGATCTGTTTCAACAGCCAGGCCTGAGGACAGAATTTGAGCATATAAGGGACTGTTTGGATACTGGAATGATTGATAACCTCTGTATCCTTCAGAAATGTGTTTGCGCATGTGAAAATATGAGAACTGTTAAAAGAGAAAGAAGACAGTCTCAAAGCCCAGAGTCTGCTCTTGTACCCTCAGCTAACAGGTCCTACTTACTCAGAACCCACTCAGAGAGGACTCATAGCTGTAAGCAGTCAGTGTAGCAGGATCTCAGGAGACCCTGGGTTACATGTACAAACAGCGTGGTCCCTTTGAGATGTAGGCTGGCATCCTAGTTCTGAGTAAAGCCTGACCAAGCAGGCAGCACTTCGGGCACATGCTTGTCCCTAGAACTTCTCCTACTCATGGACAGCCCATTACCTGTTCCTTAACAGTGGGCCAAAGTTGCTAACAACCATTCTGTAGCCGAAGCCTTGCTGCTTTTCCTAGAAAGCCTGCCAGAGCCTGTCATCTGTTACAGTGCCTACCATAACTGCTTGGAGTGTTCTGGCAGTTACCCAGCCAGCAAACAGGTGAGGAGGAGCACTGAGCATGCATCATAGCTGGGCACATGAAGCCTGGCAGAACAAAATATGACAGCCTTTCAAGTGCAGTGACTTGGAAAATTAACCTCTCTTCTTCTCAGATGTGTTCTTCCTCCTGTGTCCCTTTCGCTTTTAATATCATCCATCACCTTTAGCTGCAGTGACTCAACCCCGAAACCTGAATCATTTCTGATTCCTCCCTCTCCTCACCTCCCACATGCCCAGCCCTATTGATCTATCACTTATCCGCTCTCTCCCATTGTCACTCTGCTTACTTGGTGCAGTCCCTTGTGCTCACGCACTCCCTCTATTCATTTTGCTACAGCCAGAGTGTGACCATAGTGTCATACTTACCTCTGTGTTCACTGTAGTGAGTGATTCCTTCCTCCCTTCCTTCCTCTCTCCCCTCCCTCTCTCCCTCCCTTCCTTCCCTCTCTCCCTTGCCTCTCTCCCTTCCTTCCCTTCCCTCCTTTCCTCCCTTCCTCTCTGAGACTGGATCTCTGTGTGACTCAGTCTGATTTGGAACTCAGTGTGGCCCAGAATGACCTTAAATTCACTGTCCTTCTGCCTTAGGCTCTCAAGTGCTGGGACCCTCTTGCATTACCACATCCAACTTGATGATCGATAGGATAATGTAGAATAGTTGTCAACAGTATGGCTTCCAGAACCTTCACTTATATCCATTTAATCTGAGTATCTTCTGGAACCCACCTTTTCCCAGCTTCCCAGCTGATTCTGCTGTGCAGATATGTGGTCTATAAAATGGATTCCAGCCTGGATAACCCTTCCAGGCTTAATGCCTGTGCAGCCAGTATATTCCTGACAACACTGATGCCTTGTGTTCCCCTGTTTATCTTGCTTTTCTCTTCTCTGCCCTCAATATACTAATCCTCATTGCTGTAAGTCTAATTTTGTCTTATAGTCAGGACCCAACTAACATGTCTTAATTCCCTTAAGTTGTTTGAGAACATGGAATGTTTAGAGTTACATGTGTGACCTCTAAATTCATGCAGCATTTGACCTTTGTTCCCATTTGATACTTATGCCAAGTGGTGAGTGATTAGTTCTATGTGCATTCTCACATTCCTAAGTCATGTTCTCAGTTCCTGGAATACAGCTGGCAACTTGTCAAGTGATTGAGTGAGTGAAGCTGAGAACCTCACCTCTCCTCCTTTCAGGTCATTTCTACTCTCCCCACATTCCACAAAAATGTCTTCAACTACTTGATGGCGTTTTTGCAAGAATTGCTGAAAAATTCAGCAAAAAATCATTTGGATGAGAATATTCTAGGTAAGTAACCAAGGTTCTAGGGCAAGCATCTCTACAGAATCACTGAGGAAGAAAGCTGAATTAAAATACATTTTCTTCTCTCCACTCACCTCTCCTTTGTTCCATTCCTTTTGATTTTTTTTTACTTTTTAAAAGACAGGGTCAGGTTATGTTGCTGAAGCTGGTCTCAAATTCACCATGTAGCTCATGCTGTCCTTGGACTCCTGAGTGCTGCACATGCACCATTTTGCCCTATTTTGGACAAAGTTTACGTGCAAATAGTTTGTTTGGGGCTGGAAGTCTGACTTAGTGGTGGAACACTTTCCTGTCATGTGCAAGGCCCTGGAGTTCCTCTGTTTTGGTTAGACTAGTTAGCCTGTTTTCCCCAAGGCATCCACACTGTCAGCCCCGCCTGTTTCAGCTCAAGAGCTGCCTTCGGATGCTCTGAGGCCAGTTGGAAGCAAGAGTGGCAGCTACCTGTCTCTTGAGCCCTAGACTTGTCCCTTACCCGTGCCATTGGCTAGCACACGCATGGTGACTTGTGAAGACATGGGGAAATCCATGATAACAGAACGGACATTTGAGGTTCAACTTCAAGTTATTTAACACAAATAGATCTCTGTTCGATTTTACTTAAGTAACTGTACTTTGGTCTTATTCACCCTGCCTCCACATCACTGGAATTAAAGGTGTATGCCAGTGTGCTGCCTTTTATGTGGGTTCTGTGGATCTACACTCAGGCCTTCTCTTATGTTTGCACTTTACTCACTGAGCCATCTCCCCAGCCCCTATTTAATTTTTGAGGCACAGTCTCACTAACTCAGGCTGGCCTGGTACTGAAGAGTGGTAGGAATACAGATGTGCCACCACACCCAGCTGTTTGTTTTTTCAAGAAGAAAATACCTGGGCATAGTGGTGCATGTCTTAATCCCAGGACTCAGGAGGAAGAGACAGATGGATCTCCTGAGCTTGAAGTAGCCAGGGCCTGCCTTTAAAAAAAGAAAGAAAAAAAAAAAGTGCTTTGGGGTCTGTTCTCTCTCCTAGTCACCCTCGTGTTCCAGTTACTAAATAGTGTTTTCTGTTCCTGTCATGCACAGCTACCATATTTGGCAGCTTACTGCTCCGAAACCCAGCTCATCACCAAAAACTTGACATGGTGGAGAAGAAGAAGGCCCAAGAGTTTATTCATCAGTTCCTCTGCGGTCCACTCTGAGCCTCAGTGCTCCTCTCCTGTTTTCCTCAAGGCATCCACAACTGTGAGCCCCACCTGTTTCAGCTCAAGAGCTGCCTTCAGATGCTCCGAGGCCAGCTGGAAGGAAGAATGGCAGCTACCTGTTTCTTGAGCCTAGACTTGTCCGTTACCCATGCCATTGGCTAACACATTCATGGTGACTTGTGTAGACATGGGGAAATCCATGATAATAGAATGGACATTCACCGTTCAACTTCAGTTATTTAACACAAATAGATCTCTATTCGATGTTGAAGTTTTTAAGTAACTGTACTTTGGCCTTATTCAACGTGCCTCCAGGACATACAGTCAGTGGGTTCCCTGCATCCTATACTGAGCAGCTCATGATTAGATATTTGGACTAACTGAAGTCCTGAAGGACAGTGAGTTGGATAACAGGGATTTGGTTAGATGTTCTGGATTAACAAGTTTTAGCCATCTCAGATGCCTCCACTGTCCAATCTGAGAACATATATATGCACAGGGCAACTGTCCCCTTTTTACTCAGCTCCAAGGCCATTAGTCCCTCCTAAGAGCACTGAAGAAAAGGGGTTCAGGTGAAATAAGTGGGATTTTGTAGGCCATCCAGCCCTCCCAACTGTATATAATGTATCCCCTCTCATATATGTAATATATTTTAATGATAAATGTATTTTTAACAGTGGTGACTATGTTTTTCTCTTTTTATGTGCATTTGTGTGTCTGTGGGGGGTGGTATATGCATGTGTGAATGTGCCAGGAGAGGCCTGAGGCTCAGATCCCTGTGAAGCTGAAATTACAGGCGGCTGTGAGCCCCCCAATGTGGGTTCTGGGATTTGAGCCCTCAGGTCTTAACTATTGAGTGTCCTCCCCCCCCCCCAATTCTCTCTCTCTCAAAAGATGGTAGTTCCTGGCAGCTAGGCCCTTGGAGCTTAAGCACAGAGCAGCTAGCTGGTCTGGGACATGTTGCTGTCTGGTGAGTGACTTACTGAAGCAGAGGGAATGGCACAGCAGTTTGGGCCTGAACACTGATCTAGCCTGTAAGGGCATCGCTCCAATCTAAACGTTCTAGAGACGTTCATAGGGAAAATAAGCAGTAGTTTATGCGTGGGTCTAAAAGTTACATTTATGGGAACACAGGATGCGCAAAAATCTCATTCTGGACTTTGAAATACTGCTACTAGCTTAGTGATTTGAAGGGTCGGTAAGATGAGTCCTGACAGCTGAAGAGGGGACTGGCCAGTAGGTGGCGCTGGCACCCCGGAGCGCAAACCCCTCCTTGGGCAGGAAAGTTAGGACCGCCAGCTCGGGCGGGCGGGTAAGAACGGGAAGCGTCTGGAGCACTCTCCTCGGCTTTCCGGTCCTGGGGCGTCAGCCACGTGAACTACGCTGCGTGACCAGGGCACTGTGGAGCGAGAAGAGGGATGCCGCGGGCTGGCTAGCGCGTCGGGAGACAGCAGCTGAGCGCGCGCTTCCCGCTGCAGCTGCGAGCGCAGCCGCGGCTGAGGACACCTCGGCTTCCTGGCTGTTTGTCGCGCGCTCGCTCGCTCGCGCCCGAGGCCGCCCGCTCCCTACGGCTCGCTTCCCCAAACCGCTCAGAAGCTCCAGGCTCCGCGCTCGCCCCGCCCACAGACTGCCGGTTGGAGGCGCGGCCTCAGCCGCCGGAGAGCAGGGAGCCAATCAAAAGCTGCAACGGGCGCAGGGAGCCGCCGTCCTCTCTTTCCTCCGGAAAGCGGAAGCGGAAGTGACGCTAGAGACAGGTGGGGGCAATCATGGTGCCGCTGGGGAGGGGAGAAGCTGCCGCTGCCGCCGTTGCCGGGAGCCGCCGAGGTAAAAGCGGACGCTGGACTCGGCTGGGGCTGGGACTACCCGGGGGACGCGGGACTTGGGCTCGCTGCCTAAGCCGTTCCCTGTAGAGGCTTGATTCCACTCGCCAGAGGGACCCCACCCCTCCTCCGTTTCCATGGGGATGGGTATCCTGCCCCCCTGCTCTGTTTCCATGGAGACCCGGACCCTGCCCCTCTTCGCCCGGCTCGTAGCCCCCAGCCGGCCTCGGGGTTTTTCTGTGTAGCCTTGGGCTGGGGTTGCTTTCCCGGTCAGGTTTCTCCTGCCAGTCTCTCAGGGGTGCTCGGTTCTCGCTCTTCGGCCACCCTCACACCTCCTGGTCTTGTTTGTTACGGAGTTGGTCTCCGCGTTGCCGCCGAAGGTGCAGGGGCAGCCCACCGGGGCTCTCGGAATTCTTATCTTTCCTCTCAGATACAGAGAAACGTGCATTTCTGGGGTTGCGTAAGCAAAGGTTCGGGCTGGTTCCTCTCAGATTAGATTCCTTGACCTGTGTCTGGTAACTACCTTGCCTTGTCGCTCCTTCACGTAAAGGCTCACTTGCTAACCCTGAGCACAAGTGCAGAACCAGGGCTGAAAACTAAGTGATGTGCTAATTATTTTAAATTCTCCTTTTGTGTCTGCCAAATCCACATTTTGTAGAATCTGTGTTTTCGGGTGAAGGAAGAATCACCATTCTAAACCATGAAAGCTTCAAATTTGGTAATTTCCTCAAGAGACTGTATCCTCAAAAAGAGACTCTATCTGCATGTCTGTCATTTATTTCCTGCTATTTCCTGACCTCCTTGTGTCAGTGTGCTGTTAGGGACAGTCCTTGAGGGCAGAAAACCTAGTCACGCTGTACAAGCAAACTCTCTGGTCCATATCATGTTTGGGGGATACAAATAATTAAAAGTGGTTGCATTAGCTATTCCTTATGAGGGATTAACCCCTCCACCCCTTGTGTTCGAGAAATGACCAAAGGAATCCATACTGACCAAAGGAATCCATACTTTTTCTATGTTTGACAGGATTGTATTTTACATGCAGTTTCCCTTTCACTCCTTACGAGACAGGGACTGTTAGTCCCACTGTAGAAATACAAGGCACAAGCAGGTTGCCCAGAGCAGTAAAGGGCAAAACCAGGATTTGTAGGTGATTGTGTTAGAAGGGTGATTTCTGCATAGTCAAATGCCTGAGGCTGTGTATGGCCTTACATAGTGATTGAGGGCGAGGGTGTTGGAATGGGAGTGCCTCACGGTTTATAGCAGCTCTTCCTTTAAGCGGCCACCTGTTTGCTCCTTTATCCTCCTTAGCTGCACAGGCCTATCTTTAAAGTATGTGACAGTAAGTCACAGTTAGAAGGTCTTGTGAACTGCTAACTTTAACTTTTTTGGGGTGGGGTGGGGAAGATGTATTGTTTTTCCTTAAAAGTGACTGTGTCAAATTTTAAAATGTTTCCAAGGAAGATGATGATTTTTTTTCCTTTGGTTTTTGGTTTGGTTGTTTTTTTGTTGTTGTTGTTGTTTTGTTTTGTTTTTTGTGGTTTTGGGTTGTTTATTTGATTGATTGATTCTCACTGAGTATCCTTGGTTCACCTGGAACTCAGAGATCCAACTTTCTATATCTCTCAAGTGCAGGAATTAAAGGCCTGAATTGCTGCCTTTTGTTTTGGGATAGGGTCTTACCCTGTAACTCTGGTTGGTTTAGAACTTGATAAAAGACAATGCTGACCTTGAACTCACTGCGGCGGTATGCTTGCCTCTGCCTCTGCCTTCCAAAGTCTGGGATTACAGCTTTGGTTTGCTTTTAAAATGAGGAAGTAGGTGGGTCTTGTGCTACGACTCTAACTCTGGTGTTGTCTGTTGCAGAAAGGCCCTTACCTTTTCATTTCTCACAATTGGGCTGAGCACAACTGAACCATGGGGGAACACAGTCCAGACGACAATATCATCTTCTTCAAGGGAGAAGAAGATGACCTAACTCCAGATGACAAGATGCTCAGGTTTGTGGATGACAACGGACTGGTGCCTTCCTCATCTGGAACTGTTTATGATAGGACCACTGTTCTTATAGAGCAGGATCCTGGCACTTTGGAGGATGAAGATGATGATGGACAGTGTGGAGAACACTTGCCTTTTCTAGTGGAAGGAGAAGAGGGCTTCCTAATAGACCAGGAAGCAATGTCCCAGGGTTACGTACAACACATTATCTCACCAGATCAGATTCATTTGACTATAAACCCCGGTTCCACACCCATGCCAAGAAACATTGAAGGTGCAACTCTTACTCTGCAGTCGGAATGTCCAGAAACAAAACGGAAAGAAGTAAGTAAAGCAGCAGATGAGGGCCCGGTGTGGCAGTGGGGCAGCTCCTTCCACAGCGTGCTGGCATTTTAACTGGGGTGAAAGGAGCTCCTGGGCTTAGAGCCTTCGGTAGTCTTGCCTGTCAACAACACATCGCTTCCTGTTTTGTTGTGACTGCTTTCTAGAACTTTTGGATTGTATGGCCACATTGTAATTGAGGAATACCACATTGTAATATCTCAGATTTTCCTCTCCAAATCATAAATAAAGTAGAAATTTCACCAAAGTGAATTCATGTTTATACTGCGAAAGTAACACTTCTCTGGTGGCTTCTCTGGTAGCAGAGTGACAGATCTGTGTGTAATGACTAGAACTGTGTCAATGATTTGTTTTGGAGATGCCTACAGAGATGTGCTTCATTAATTTAGTGAGTAGTTAATGGTTATTAAGGGAAGTTTTTATAATCCAGGCAGGAGATCACAATTGAGACCAAGTTTGCTAAAAGTTGTCACATTCATGTTCAGCAGTGTGGATAGAGTGATGCCTTTCGGAATATCTTGGAAACTGTAAAGCATTTTACAAATTGTAGTAGTGAATTTGAATGAAATAAATGATATGGCTTAAAGGTAGTGAGCAGCAAACATTGTACTGCAGGTTAATTTGAAAAAGCTGGTCACTTGCAGTTGCAGTGCTAAGGATTCAGTGTCAGGTACTACCAGGTAAAAATAGGCTTCATTTCTTGAGGAAATATTTTCCTTTTTTGATGCAATGAAGATTTGAAATTCCGTACAGCTTACGCAAATGCCTTATTCATGGCATTTGTTTTTTTCTTTTTAACTGTAGAATCTTCATTGGTAAGGCTTTAGTTAAGGATGGAATGCTGGCATAGCGTACATGAGGATTTGATCTCTGGTATCACAAATAAATGGATAAGTAAATAAATACCTCAGAGCTGTAAATACCTTAGAGAGACCACCATTTCCTACCTCCCAGTGGACCCGGAAATTTTTGCAGCATCTTTGACATTTGTTCTCTGGTGTGTGCTTGACCACTTCCAGAATGGTGAGAGCACAGGCTTTCAGAGCTCAGTCCAGTGCGTTTGTTGTCCTGCTCTGATTGCTAAGAAGGTTTTGCTTGTAAGGGCAGCCTCCAGTTCTGTCCTGAGAATTCTTCTTCCATGGGGCAGCCTGCACAACGTCAAAGGTCCTGTCATGTTCTTTAGGACAAGCTAGGCTAACACTGAAATGATGGCATTCCCCTGCCCCCAGTCTCATCAGCTGGGTTGCCTTTAATTGAAGGAATTTCAGTTTTCCAAAGTCCTTTTAAAATCCAGAGTTGAACATACTCTCGAAAGAGTGAGTCAGCCTGACAAGTTGTGCGGCTCTTATTTATCTCTACATCTGGACACTGAACTACAATGACTGTGTCATCTGTGTTTTATTGTCAACATCTCGCTGTTGGCTTGTACTTGGAAACCTCTAGAATAGTGGTTCTCTGCCAGGGGAGATTCTGCCTCCCAGGAGACATTTGGTTGTCACCCTGGGGAGGTGCTAACTGGAATCTGTAGATGGGGGTTAAAGATGCTGTTAGACATTTTATAAAGCACAGGACAGCCTCCAACAAATAATTGCCCCAGGTGATAGCAGAGCTCAGACGGAGACCCCTGGTCTGCATGGCTGCCGCTGTCAAGTTTTGTGCTGGTGAAGGTAGACTTGCTTGTAAACCTTTGGAGTGTCTCCACACTGAATTTCTCTTGTTGGTTTCAGCCCAGTACATGAGCTTGTGCTGGGGTCCATCTGCCTTCAGCAGACTCTTTGTCACTGCTGTTGTCCTTTTTGAGGTATATCATGCAACCCAAGCTGGCTTCCAGTTTGTTATGTAGTTAAGGTTGACCTTGAACTCCAGGTCTCCTGCCTTCCCCTTTCCAGTGCTAGGATTCAGGCATGCAGCTGGCTTCACAAGCATGTCAAACAAGGTGTAGTGATTGCAGGTGATGGCGATTTACAGTATAGAGATAGAGATACCTAATAGCGTCAACTTTAAGTGTGAAGCATTGTGTTTGGGAGCTTTGTGGTTAGGCAAGCTTTCAGGGTGGTCTTTAAAAAATGTGTTTAGTTTATGAGAAAAGCATGAGTATTTCTGAGAAATGGGGACAACGTGAACAGAGAAAGGGAAATAAAAAACAGAGGCCCCTTTCAGGGAGTAGCCAGCTACCCTCCTAAAACAGTTAGTGTGTGTGTGTGTGTGGGGGGGGTGTTTGTTTGTTTCTATTTTGAAAGAGTCTTGCTGTACAACCCTGCTTTTCTCAAAGTGTTGATCCTCCTGTTTCCCTACTACTGAAATTACAGGCATATACCACACATGGTCAGTACATTTTTCTGTAGATGGCTAAAGAGTAAATGTACTTGTCCTTAGAGACTATGTGGTCTCTGTTGCAACCAGTCTCTGTAACACAAAATCAGTTATAGATAATGCATAGGTAGGCCAGGGTTGGAGCTCAGTCTGGATATCATGCCACAAGGCCCTGGTTCTATTCCTGACACCACAGTAAAACAAAAAGATAATATATAAATTGGCGTGCTGGCCCGAATTAACTTACTGGCTGTAGTGTGTCAACCCTTGGACTAGAATCCAGAAAGTAGCAGGGAATATGGATGGAGATATAGCAAAGATCCAGATCTAGAAAGCAGTGATAGCTTGCTGAGGGGTTGTGCTGTTCCTGAAGCAAGGGAGTCTTAAGGATTTGGGAGCCAGGAGTAAGGTGATTAGAGCCAGGCATGGTGGTGCACACCTTTGATCTCAGCACTCTGAAGGTAGAGGCAGCTGGAGCTCTGTGAGTTTGAGGCCAGCCTGGTCTACATAAGTTCCAGGATAGCCAAAACTCTGTAGGAAGACCCTATCTCAAAAAACAAAACAAAAGTAGAGTAGCATTTTAGGAGGGGTGTGCTGGCAGCAGCTAGCCGGGAGGCAAAGGAAATCGAGGACTTAATGGCTAGAAAACACTTGAGTTTCATTTAACTGATGAAGGGAAGACTGAAGGAACTTGGTGTGCTGTTGGAATTTGCGTAATGAGCCCAGAGTTGAATGTAAACCAAAGGTCTTTAGTCGTGTTCATGGAAAAGATTCATCCGGGACTGGGCATGGTGGTGTACACCTTTCATCTCAGCACACAGGAGGCAGAGGCAGGTTGATCTCTGAGATCCTTTCTCAACACACAAAGATTTTTTTTTCAGTGTATTGATTTGCTGTTGGTTGATGAGTGGGTGAAGAGTCTGCCATAGTGGGTAAATTCAGTCATGGTCAGGCTGTATGCTGACAGTGGTGAGCTCCGCCTTCCACTCCCTACCTCCCCTGCCTAAATGGTGAGCCTCTCTCTTAACAAGAATTGGGACCGCACGAGGAAAGTTTGGTGGGGAAATGAGTGAGTTTGTTTGGCATGTGTTGAATGGAAACAAGAAGCGCAGGGTGGAACCCACTGGAAGTGTGGGCCTGAGGTCAAGGAAATGACATGGCTCCTAGATCCCTGTGGACCAGCAGTATGAACAAGGAAGAAGCTTTGGGCTGCAGAGAGAAAGAGGGGCCAGAGGAGATGACAGTAGGCAAGAGAGGGGGTGGAATGTGCTGTTCTGAACTCTAGGTCAGGAAGGCGGATTTCCTGTGTGATCTGAGCAAGGCTGAGGAGCCAGAGAAGACTCACATTTTGACATGGTCTTCAGCTGAGCCCAGGGTGCAGGGTGTCTGAATGAGGGAGAAGTGAGCTGGAATGAGATAACAGGAAGCAGGAAATATGTGAAGTTTTGTTTTGTTTTTGGTGTGTTTTTAGTTTGACATTTGGAGGGAGAAAAAAAAAGCGTTGAGACAGTAGTAAGGGGGGGGAGGTTCATTGAAACTTTTTTAAGTTTAGGAAGTGTGAGCTGGGCGTGGTATCTCATGCCTTCAGTCCCAGCACTGGGGAGGCAGAGGCAGGTGGAGTTCCAGGCCAGATGGTGCTATATATAGTAAGACCCTGTCTCTAATCTAATTAATTAATAAAAGCCTCAAAAGTTTGGTCATAGTTTTGGACCTAGCTTTAGGCCACCCTGGGTTAATGATTACTACCTGAGTGTTCATGAGCTTATGTCTGAGAACTGTTAAGTAGACCCATACTACTTCAGAACTTTGCTAATAACTAAAAAGGAAGAAAATATAGACTTAAAAAATGCTCTAAGCTTATGCTATAAACCCATCTTCCCAAAGCACATTTTGGGAAATGCTGACCTAAGCAGAAGAGAAGGTGGGAGGGAGTGGTTATGCAATCTGATGTTAGCTGTCACTTTCCTGCTTTGTGCTCCTCACCAATTAGTTGCTTCTGTTTGCAAGCCTGGCTTGCCCCATTGGTTTCTTCAGGCCATTTAATCATGGGCAGGGCAGGGTCAAGCTGTGAGCTCCTTGCCAGTGTACTATGGGTTTATCTTCTTATAGGTTCTTTCCTTCTTCGGTTTTACCATCCTATACGTAAGATCTATGTAGACATTTCTATAAGCTAGACTTTTTTCATTTGAGTTGGGTCGTACACAGTAATCCAAGGCTCCCTTCAGACTCGCAGCAACCCCTTGAGGACTGAGATTAGAGACAAGAGCCACTGCCCTGGTCTGTAAACTGGTATTCGGCTTAGTAGATTCAGGGCTGCTGTGGGGATCAGGAAAATGCAGCAGCCGTAGTCTTTGGAGGCCAAACATTCAGGAGGCTTGCCTTTCAGAAGCACACTCTTAACTCAGTCATTGATTGACAGTGATTTTATTTTGGCTTCCAAATCCACTTAGCCTGAGGAGGCCAGTGTTTACAGATGGTAACAGCTGCATGATCTTTAACCACTGTTGTCCCTGGAACCTGTTTTTAGTGAGGCTTTTTTGCTGCATGGCATTCATAGGTAGTGCTCTTGAGAAATGGAATCACTTGATAACTACTTAGTCTTGTTGGCTCCTAAGCAGCTTAGTTTCTGAGTCAGATGCTAGCCTGATTTTCCTGTTTATCTTCGATTGTTCCTTCGTCTCCTTCAGCGTTCAGTTGGCTTATTGATTATTATTTTTTTCACCATGCTTGACTTGCGCAAAAAGAAGCCAACCATATACTGTCCACATATACTGTCCCTTCCTCCCACAGGACTTCTGGACATCCTGATTCTTAATGCACAATCAGCTTCTCACTTTACCATTTAGTGCTTGCTCCCTTTTGATTGGTAGCTTTGAGAGGTTCTGACAAAACATTGTCTTTCTGCTCAAAAGCCATCCATATGCTTGAAGGCTTTCTTCTCCAGGTTGCTAAGTAGCTGTTCCACTGGTGGGTTCGTGTAGTCCATGGTTCCCCAAACTCTGTTGTGTCTCTGTTCTTCCAGAGAACCTGCCAGGGAGTGTCTACTTGCCTTCTTGTCCCTCTGTCAGCACCACAGTGGTGAGCATAATGCATCCTCCACTGTGACCAGCCTCCCTGCTTGGCACATATGAAGACACCCAGGGCTCATAGGCCAAGCCATTCTCCATGATGACCTAAATATTCTGGAGCGTTGATTGGGAAAGAATGTCCTTTCTTAAAAGAAACAGGTGCAGTGTTCTTTGAATTTTGTTCCTAGTATATTACACAGTAGTTGGCTTACTTTCATTAAGTGGCATTCCAAAAGGGTGGGGAGAGAGCTTTCTCTTTCCTCCTCATCCTTTTTTAATTTTTTTTATTTTTTTTAAAGACAGGATCCTTTTGTAGCCCTAGCTGTCCTGGAGCTTGTAGGTAGACCATATTTGGCTTCAAACTTACAATGACTCTCCTTGTGTCTCTCTCTGCCTCCCAAGTACTGGGATTAAAGGTGTGTGCCACCACACCTAGCTGAATTTACTTAGCCTGTCAGATTTTAAGTAAGATTACAGGGGTTAGAAGTAGCATGGCTTGTGCTTGTAATGGCAGCAGCTTGAGGCTAAAGCAGAAACTTGCTTTGCATCTGAGGCTGGCCTGGGCTATGTGGTACTTTCCAGGCCAGCCTGGGTTACAGCAGAGAACTGTCTCAAGAAAACAAGAGGAAGCAGAACATAAGTAAGGGAGATTTGACTCCAGTGTTCAGTTTATCCTTTATTTTAGGAAGACTGATTCCAGCCTTGTTCCTCAGTGGGAATCCTCTGGGAGCATAGCGATGCGCTCAGACACCAGGGCGGTTGGCAATGCCGGAGTGGAGCCACCCACCTTCCACTCTGCACACCGTGATTACATTTCTTCACAGATCCCTGTTCAACTCCCACAGGATTGCCATTCAGAACTAGGACAGATGAGCCTGTCACTGCTTGAAAGTGTAGTGCTAAGGATCCATTCATTCCCCTCCAAGGTTTGACTTAACCAACTTCAGATGTCAGTACTGAGAACCCTCCAGCACTTGGAGAGCAGTAGGCAAAAGCTGGTGGCCTTGGGCATCTCTGTTGGATTCCAGAGCAGTGTGTGCTTTCCATGCATCACCAGGTGAAGCCAGTTTAGTTAGCGTGTCTCTTCTCTTCCATGTCGGCATGTGAGTTGCTTGTCTCTCTGCCATCACCGAGGCCCTCTGGCCTGGCAGAAGAACATGGCTCGTTCGATGTCACTCTGGTTTTTAAAGTTGGCACTGTGAGGAGCCCTGAGGAGGTCTGAGGTTGCTATTTCACATGGGCAGTATTAGGTACTGCTGACATTTTGTTCTTGAAGAGCGGAAGAAAGTACTTGAATTTTAGTGCTCTCCATTTATTCATTTGCTTGTTTATTTAGGTTTTTTGAGGCAGGGTTTCTCTGTGTAGCCTTGGTTGTCCTGGAGCTCAACCTGTAGACCAGGCTGGCCTTCAACTCAGGTCCACCTGCCTCTGCCTCCGAGGAGCTGGAATTTAAGGTGTGCACCACCACCGCCTGGCTTCTCCCCCTTATTTAAATCAAGCTTATTCCAAAAATTGTTTCTTCTTCAAGGGCTTATTTCAGCCCTAGGCTCATCTTTGTGTTCTAGTGTGTACTAGCTATGCAGCCCTGGGCAAGCTGCTCTCTTTCTTCTTTTGTAAAATGGAAATTAAAATATCCCACTGCATCCTGTGAAAATTCAGCAAGATTTATGTAACACAAACTGTACATCAGTGTATGCCTCAGATGTCAGGCACCATGCCTGGTGTATATAGCAGTTGTTCAATTGCATGTCCTCTTGCTGCTTTGTGCTCACAGGCTCCCTTGTTCTCAAAGGTTCAGAGGTCATCTTCAGTTTCAGAAAGGTTGAACATGTTGAGGCGACTTCACTAGGAACTGGTTTGGGAAGCCAGTTCTCCTCTAGACAGGCTGTAAATTGTGGTTGGAGGTCAGGCGTGTGTGTACATGGCTTTAATCCCAGGACCGAGGAGCCAGAGGCAGGCGGATCTATCAAAGCCAGTCTGTCTGGTCTGCAGAGTTCAAGGCTAGCTTGAGACTGACTGCCTTAAGAGCATGTGGGTGTGATTGGGTTCCAGGAGAGCCCACAGAAATCTTGGTAGCTAGATCTAATAAGCTGAACTTTCATAGTAACGGCACTGTGACTGATGGGCATTTGTGTGTTTTTTTGTTTCTGATTTGGGGAGCTGGGAATCGAGCCCAGGGCCAGACAATGCTGGGCCAGTGTTCTACCACTAAGCTATTTCTCCCGTCATCTTTCTTTCTTTTTTAACTTAAGTTTATTAATATGTGTGAGTATTCTGCCTGTATTTCTGTGCCCCACATGTGTGCCTGGCACCTATGGAGGCAGAAGGCACGTGATTCCCTGCAACTAGAGTTAAAGCCTGTTGAAAGTCACTGTGGAAGTACCAGGAATTGAACCTGGCTCCTCTGGAAGAGCAGTCAGTTCTCATATACATATGTTCTCCCTAAGTTGTTCAGGCTGCCTTTGAGCCCACTCTGTAGTGTAGGGAGTGGTAGACTAGGATCCCTTCCTGTATCTTCCTGAGTAGCTGAGGTCATAGGTGTGAGCTTTTAAATGTGATATAAAACAAGGATGTTCGTCCCCAGGCACAGGTTGGTGAACACCAGTCCTCACCACAGGTAATCTTTTGCCCTCATTCTTGGCTTCTTAGAATTTCCTTGATACCAGGTCACTGAAAGTCACTCCCATGATGGACATATGGGGTACTACTAAAAGTAAAGATTTGGTTTTGTATTTCACCTTTTTAACAGTCATAAAATAGATACTGTCAGTCCCCATCTTCTAGAGGGGAAAAAAATGAAGCATAGACACGTGTAGCTGTTATAATCCCAGTGTGGGGAGGCAGAGAAGGAGGATCCTGAGGGTTCTCTGACTGGAGAATCTGAGAGTTGCAGATTCATTGAGACATCGTGTCTCAGAAAATAACGTGGAGGCCTTGGTGTAGTGGCACACACCTTTAATCTCAGGGTTTAGAGCTTAAGACCACTCTGGGATACATCGTGAGACCCTGTCTATAAATAAATAAAGTGGACCAAGATAGAAACCAATACCTGATGAGCACACACACCCGCAAATAGAAGGATCCACCTTTGAGGTGGTAAAATTGAGACTTGAACTTAGGACTGTCTGATGCCGAAGTCGATGGTTTTTATGGTAACACACCAGTTCACAAAGACAGTAATCAAGGCATAGGTGTGTTTGCTGATAACAGAGCTGATAAAAGAAAGAGCAAGTGAGTGTCTTTAGTTCCATATGGGCAGAAGGAAGAAGTGTGAACACAGCTCTGGAGAGTGATGGATATATGAATTCAGCTCTGGTGGACATTGAAGAAATGCAATCTGTTCAGAGCACTTAGACTTGTGATTTAAGAGTTTTAGCATTGTCCATTTAGATTGTGTATTTGGAATAGAAGAAATCAGTGCTAGTGTGGGGAGCAGTTTTGCCCTGGGGAGAAGGAACCAGAAGTCAGGAGTGCTGGGGAAAAAGGCAGAGTTTGGTTCCCCACCCCCTAGGGTTGTTTTGGATTTTTTTATTTTTGAGACAGAATCTTGCTATGTAGAGCCATTGCTAGCCCAGAACTTGCTATTAAGAACAGTCTAGCTTCAAAGCAGAGACAATCCTCTTGCTTCTGTCTCTGCTTGCACCAGCACATTCAGGAAAGTGAGTTCTGTAGCTGTAACCAGCCTATCACTTAGGAGTGTATGTCTGCTCTGGGCTCAGAACCAGAACTCCCTGTCTTTCTTTATTGCAGCATGTAGAATTGAGTTCTCGCCTTTATTTTTTTCCCCCAGCAGAGGCTCAGGCTTTTTTCCCCCTAGCTTGTAAGAGTTTTGCCTCCTGAAATTCCTCTGCTTCCTTTTCTGCTTATGCTCATCTCCTCCTGCATCTGTTGTCCTTTGCTTCTGTTGCTTGAGCCCTGTGATCGTCTTTGCTAAACGTTTCTGTTTTAGAACCGTTCAGAACACGCTGTAGATCTCTGAGCCCCCGTGCCTCCTGGACACTTACAGTGCTACACTCCATGCTTGGTGAAGTCGCCCAGCCTCTGTGTCCTTTAGCAGAGTTCCCTACAGGTGACTGAGGCCACATGGGGAAATTGATGTCAGGCTTAGATTTTTTTTTTTTTTTTTAATTTTTATTTTCTGAGACAGGGTTTCTCTGAATAACAGAGCCCTGCCTGACCTGTACTCGCTTTGTAGACCAGGCAGGCCTTGAACTCACAGAGATCTGCCTGCCTCTGCCTCCCGAGTACTGGGATTACAGGTGTGTGCCACCATGTCAGGCTCAGACTTAGAATTTTAAGGTTCTTTGAAAAGTAAGTTTCGCCCAGTAAGGTGGCACAGGCCTGTAATCCCAGCACTCAGAGAGCCAGAGGCAGGTGGATTCCTGTAAGTTTGAGGCCTGGTCTACAGACTTGAGTCCAGAACAGCCAAAGCTACACAAGAGAAAGCCTGTGTCAAAAAACAAGAAATAAAAATAAGTTTTCTTCGTGTCCAGTGGAGTCTCCAATGACATTAGGTTCCCATTACAGATGCCGCCATTCATTTTGACAGGCAGGCTAATTATGTGTGACCCTTGCCTGAAGTCTTTGGATTCAGTTGGGTATCTCCTCCGTAGAAAGCTTGTCCTAACCTTGTCCTGTTTTTGTATATTACCACTTAGACCATGGTCCTGCCTGTCCCAATTCTCCTTTTTGCTTTTCTTGTTGAGAGCAAGGGCCTTTGTTGTTGTTGGCCCCAAAATAGTATAATTCTGGAACACAGTTCCTCAAATCATAAATGCTAAATTTTAGTCTTAATTTAAAGGTATGTGATGTTGTAACATCTCTTTTTCTGTGGCCATGACACAGTGCAATTGTTTTCAACTTCCTGTTCTGATCTTGTTTGAGTAGGCTTTGTGGAATTTGTTGCTACTTTAAAATATCTCTGAAAGATACTCCATAGTGATGTCTATTTATTGTCTCCAGAAAAAAATGAGTTGATCGTTTATTCCATTTATTATTGGAAGAAAAGGCATCTAGTACTTAACACTGCATTTGTTTGTTTGTTTGCTTGCTTTTGACCTAGGATTTTTGCTCTGTGGCCCAGCCTAGCCTTGAACTCAGGTCAGTCCTTCTGCCTCAGTCATTCTGAATGCCGCCATCACTGTCCTACCTTTCAGTTTCCTTTCTGGTCTGGGTACTTTTCTGACTTTCTGTCTTTGGCCTGTCTCCCTTTCTAATCTGCCAAGTTTTCTTGAAAGCATAATTGGCTGACTGTTCACGATCTGGCTGCTGCCCCGCTGTTCAGTGCTCATGCTAGGACATTGAAGACTGAGGTCTTGCCAGTGAGTGGCCTTTTCCCACAGGATAAGTCTTGGGGCTTGTTATTGTTTGCCTGTGTATGTGGGGGGATATGCTGTACATGTATATTCACACATGTGTAAATGCACATGTGTATATATAGAAGCTCAAAGGTGATGTTCAGTGTCTTCCCCTGGCAATCCCGTCTCTGCTTCCAGAGTCCTGAGATTATGGTGGCCCCCATGGCCATGAGGCTTTTTTTGTGCTTCTAGAGTCTAAGCTCTGGTCTTCACACTTACGTAGCAAACATCTCATCCACTGAGACATGCCCCCAGCCCTCTACTGAAGAGTCCATCACTACTTTCTTAGCAGTAAGTCTTGCTGGGTGTGTTTCATTCATTCATTCAAAATATAAACCGAGTGAGTGCCATTTCTTCATAAGCCTAGTCTCTGAAGCTGTCAGTGAATAAGGTAGTTATAGTTCTTGCTGTTGTGGAGTTTAAGTTTAGATGAGAAGCAGACATTTGTTCATATTCAGTAACTATTTTCTTATTTATTTGTTTCTTTGGTTGGTTGGTTGGTTTTTCGAGACAGGGCTTCTCTGTGTAGCCCTGGCTCTCTTGTACTCCTTTGTAGACCAGGCTGGCCTCAGACTCACAGAGATTGCCTGACTCTGCCTCCCTGAGTGCTGGAATTAATGGGTGCTACCACACCTGGCTAATTATATACTTGTTTTAATTTTAATTGTATTTTTTCCTTTAAAGAATAAAGGTGGTTCTCTCCATTTCTAGAAACACTACTTTTTCTTAAGCGTCCATACTTCTTACATAAAGGGATTGCAATGCTTGCATGTAGTCTGTGTACACTGTCCTGTGTACTTTAAGGGTATAAGACATTTATTTGTATGTAAGTACGTGTGGAGGTCAGAGGTCAACTTTGTGCAGTTTGTTTTCTTCCACCTTTACATGTGTCCCAAGGATTGATCTTGACAGCAAGTGGCTGTTCATTGAGCCATCTTGCTACTGGCTATCTTCTGTATAATTTACTTTAGCTTAGCTTACTTATGAAACATTTAATACGATATAGACACTCCAGAAATTGTTGTTTAGGGAATAACAGGCGGTTCTGTACATATTTAACACAGGCTTTTTTTTTTTTTTTTTTTTGGTTTTTTTGAGATAGGGTTTCCCTATGTAACCTTGGCTGTCCTGGACTCACTTTGTAGACTAGCTGGCCTCGAACTCACAGCAATCCATCTGCTTCTGTCTCCCAGAGTGCTGGGATTACAGACATGTGCCACTACCACCCAGTTTGTTTGTTTGTTTGTTTGTTTTTGTTTATTTGGTTTTGGTTTTTTGTGAATATTTTCAGTCCTTAAGTGGCTAAATCCATGAATGCGGATCCCTTGGATTTGGAGGGTTACTGGCCCAGGAAGCTATGAGAGCCTAGAGTATCTGTCCCAGTGGAACCTGGGGCTAAGGACCAGTGAGGGAGAGGCCCTTGAGGAAGACATGCCTAATAGAAGATTGAGTTGGCCAAGTGTAAGAATTCAGGTGGGAGCGGACAGGGAGTGAGAAAGGGCATTCCATTGCCTACTACAGTCACTCACAACCCTGTCAGCTGCTGTAGCAACTCACGAATGAAATTATTTTCTCACCTCTGGGATGGACCTTGGGTTGGAGACAGGTCTTACCGTCAGTGATAGCTTTGAAATTTCCATTTGTAAAGTTAATACACATGCATGAGAGCATGGTTACAATGTAGGTGAAGTTACACAATGCTGGCATGTAGAGAAGGGCACTGCTATGTAGACATGGGGTGATTATGGAGGACCTGAGAGAGAGAGGCTCAGGAGAGCAGAGAAAGGAGCTAGACATTTCTAGTTAAGGGGGAAAGAGCACAGGAAAGGAGGCAGGAACTGAGTCATGAGCATGAGCTTGCCGCCGCGTGTAGCTCAGGCTGACCCTTCTGTGTGCCTGGTCCTGAGTCACAGAACTGAAAGTGTTGAAAGGCCCTGGGAATACTCTTGACTATCCTGCCCAGGCACTGCCCTGCAGAGCACTGTTTTAGAAATGTTCTGGCAATGACTTCAGGTCTAGGCACCAAGACATACTATATCTGAGTGATTCAGCTCAGGGAATATGGAGCAGGACCTGTGTGGCAGTGGGAGGCTCACCATGAGTAGGTGAGCAAGGACCTAGTGCAAGGTCCTTTTAGGAGTTGGAGAGGAGAGGGGAAGGGGTGGGGCAGGGGGAAGGAGGAGTCAATGCCCCTCCCTTCCCTAACTAGCAAACTAGCTGGCAGGCTTAATCCTGTTTAAACCCAGCTTGTTTTTGTATAGCACAAGAGGAGTGGTTCTCAACTTGTGGGCCTTGCGGGGTCAGCCCACCTTTTCACAGGGGTTGCCAAAGGCCATCAGAAAACAGATATTTGCATTATGATTCATAAAGTAGCAAAATCACAGTTTTGAAGTAGCAACAAAAATAATTTTATGGTAGGGGGTCACCACAACGTGAGGAGCCGGATTAAAGGGTCACAGCATTAGGAAGGCTGAGAACCACTGGTCTAGAACTAAGTAAGAATGTTATGGGGGAAGCTGTCATTTGATGTGTGGTGGTGGGTTCAAAACTGGGTTTCTCTGTGCAGCTCTGACTGTTCTCGAACTCTCTGTAGACCAGGCTGGCCTCAAACTCAGAGACCCACCTGCCCATGCCTCCTAAGTGCTAGGATTAAAAGTGTGCGCCACCACATTTGGCTGTTTTTAATTTTTTTATTTGTATGTGTATGGGCGTCTGCTGAGGACAGAGGCTCAGAGTCCATGAGTGCAGGGACCTGAGCTCAGATCCTCTACAAGAACGGTGTGTACTTTTAACCACGGAGAATCTTTTCAGCTCCTGACAATGTTTTTTTATTTGTTGTTTTTGTAAGGATTGAAGTCAGAACCTTAAGCATGCTAGACAAACACTGAGCCACAACTGTGGCCTCAGTTTTTACTTTTTTAAAGAAAGGCTCTTGGGTAGCTCAGACTGGCTTCAAATTTTGTGTGTAGCTGAGGATGACTGAATGATCTTGAATTTATTATTTTATTTTTGAGGCAGGATCTCACTGTATAGTCCTGACTGGCCTGGAACTTAATGTAAACCAGACTGATATCAAACTTACAGACACCCATTTGCCTCTGCCTTCCGAGCCCTGGAATCAAGGTGTGTATCACCACACCTAGCTGACCTTGAACAACTACTACTACTACTATTTCTTTTCCTCCTCCTCGTTTTTGTCTCTGTGTATGCCAGGCTGTCCTGGAATTCACTCTAGACCAGGGTGGCCTCAAACTCAAGAGATCTGCCCGCCAATGCCTCACAAGATCCTAAGTGCTAAGATTGCTGGCACACCTAGTTTATGTCCTACTGGGGACAGAGCCCAGGGTGTCCTGTATGCTGGGGAAGTGCTTTACCTACTGAGATGTACCCCGTCTCAGTTCTTACATTTTTATTGATTTTTTTTTTCCAAATCAAAATAATATAATGCATGAAAATTATATGAAATTCAAACTTCAGTATCTATAAATGTTTTTGGAACATGGCAGTGTTTGGTTATTTGTCTGTTGCCTCTTTAACATGCAGAGTAAGTGTTGTATAGTGACAGAACATAAAATCCAAAATATGTTCTTTGATAATTGACAGAAAACTGTTTGCCCTTGGCTTACACCCATCTTTCCATCAACCACCCTTTCTGAGACAGAATGGCTGTGTCCTCCCTGGGGCTTTGTCTACCCACCTAGGCTTATTTTATCGTCTCTATGCCAAGATCAAACCCAAGGTTCCCACCATGTTTTGTTTTCTTTTTTCCTTTCTCTCTCTTTCCTTCCTTTCTTCTTTCTTTCTCATTTTCTGTTTGTTTTGAGACAGGGTTTCTCTGTGTAGTCCTGGCTGTCCTGGAACTCGCTCTGTAGACCAGGCTGGCCTCAAACTCAGAGATCCACCTGCCTCTGCTTCCCAAGTGCGTGCGCCACCATGGACGCCTCTCACCCATCTTTAAGCAAAGCTATCACTAAGCTGCATCCCACCCCCCAGGGGCCTTCCAATACTGTCTTTTCTCTTTTGAGTTGTTCTTTTTTGTTGGGGGCTGGGTGCGTAATAGTGCAGACAGTAAGACAATCTTGTAATACAGCCTTGGCAGGCCTCAATCTCACAGAATTCCCCCTCTCTCAGGCTCCTGGGTTCTTTGATTGCAGGCATACATCACCACCCTAGCTCTTCTAGGACTTTTCCCCCTCTAGAAATAAGCCCTTGGCTCAGCCGGGAAGCACTGGTCCTGGCTCTGCACTCCCTCTTCATCTCACATGGTCCAGACTCAGTCCTAGCACTGCAGGCTGTTTTGCTGAATCAATAGGGAATCCGCGTTGGGGGACTGGAGATATCCGCTTGTTTTCCTGCTCCTTACCTTGTTTACTCTGACATTTGTTAGTTAGTGTGGTAGGTACTACTTGCTCTCCCTGGTCTATTCTTTGGTTTTTGACATAAGCTATTTTATTGGGTACTTTATGTGTCAGTTGCTGTATTAAAATACCTTACACAAATTATTCCTAATCCTTTTTTGTTTTGTTTGTTTTTCAAGTCACGGTTTCTCTATGTAGTTTTGGCTATTGTGGCACTCACTCTTGTAGACCAGGCTGGCCTTGGAACTCACAGTGCTCTGAGTGCTGGGATTAGAGGCATGTGCAACCACTGCCCGGCAAATTCCTAATTATTGTTCTTTCCTTTCTTTCTTTTATTTTTTTTTTGGGGGGGGGGGCTGTCCTCTCACTTCGTAGACCAGGCTGGCCTCAAACTCAACAGTGATCTGCCTGCCTCTGCCTCCCTGGGTGCTGGGATGACAGCTTTTATTTTGTTTATTTGTATTATTTTTAGTCACGTGTATGTTTATGACTGTGTGTGGATATATGCCAGCAAGTGTAGGTGCTCCGGGAGTCCATAGACTCCAGACCATACAGGTCCCCCTGCAACTGGAGTTAGAGGCAATTGTGAGCCACCTGATGTAGATTCAGAAGACAGAAGTCAAGTGCTCTGCTAAGCAGTAAATGCACTTAACTGCTGAGCCATCTCTCCAGCCTCCTACAACAGCTTTTTTAAGGATGGACTTAGGGTTTGGGTTGTTGATCAGTTGGTCAAGTGCTTGCCTAGTGTACATCAGCCTAGAGTTCACTCCTCTGCACCTCGTAGAAACCCGGGGGTGGTAATGCATGCATGTAACACTCAGAAGGTAGAGTGTGGCAGGGGCTCAGGAGTTAAGGGCTCCAAGTTTGCTGTCAGCTTATGCCTCGTGAGTCCCTGTCCCAGGGTGGGGAGGTAAGATCTGGGCAGCTGTTTCTCCCCACTGATGAGGTACCCCATGTCCTCTGTCAGGTGAAGCGGTACCAGTGCACCTTTGAGGGATGCCCTCGCACCTACAGCACAGCAGGCAACCTACGCACCCACCAGAAGACTCACCGAGGAGAGTACACCTTCGTCTGTAACCAGGAGGGCTGTGGCAAGGCCTTCCTCACCTCCTACAGCCTCAGGATCCATGTGCGAGTGCACACAAAGGAGAAGCCATTTGAGTGTGACGTGCAGGGCTGTGAGAAGGCATTCAACACACTGTACAGGTCAGCCCCTCCATGGCCCCGCCAGCCTCTTGACTCTGAGCTTGAGACGGCAGAACTCTTTCCTTGCACATGACAGCTTTGGGGGCTTTGAAGAGCATAACTGTACTCGCCTATTGAAAATGCATTATCAGAAACTACTACTTAAAGCTAGATATCCTATGGGCTGGGTGAAAATGTTGGCACACCTGTTTGTAGATTTCCATTTCAAAGAGTGACATTGTGGCCTTTAGAGTAGTTTTCCCATTGGCACAAGGCTAGGTTGGCACAAAGCCTTTGTGATAACTTTCCTCTACACAGAGAGGTAGTGAGTTGCCCACCTGACGTCTAATTCTTTTTCCACGTTTGTATCAGCAGACTTATACAAACCTTCAATATTAAACATAAAATAGCAGAATAACAGTAGCTAAGACCATACCAGTCTGAACGTGCCTGGTCTTGTTTGATCCTGGAAGCAGGGTTGGGCCTGGTTAGTACTTGGTGGGAGAAATACTAATGGGTAACACTGATATGTGCACCGTGCAAGGCACAATTCTAAGTGTTGATTCCCAGAAAGCTGCTAAGTAAACAGAAGTACAGAGAAGCTCTGTATGGTCTCTGGCTAGTTCAGGGACTGCTACTATGGGGCCTGCTTCAACTACTGTTCAGGGCCAGGGGCCTGTCTTTGGGTTAATGCTCATACCACTATGGTATTTTCATTTCTCTTTGGGTGAGTTTCAGATGCTAATATGCCCTGGTGTAGCATTCTGGTGCACTTGATCCTATGGTGTGTTTGGCTGGCGCTGGGAGGCTATGGTACATTCTGCATGGGCAGCTCTCTGGAACATTTTGCAGGTTGAAAGCACATCAGAGGCTTCACACAGGGAAAACGTTTAACTGTGAATCTCAAGGCTGCAGCAAATACTTCACCACACTCAGTGATCTGCGGAAGCACATTCGAACCCATACAGGAGAAAAGCCATTTCGGTAGGTCTTGCTGTTTTCTATTTGTCACTATTCTGTTTTTCTATTTGGGTATCTTGAGAGGCTCTAGGAAGTTTACAAAGTAGGAAGAAAACTCCTCCACCCTTTTCCTCCTGTGGTGCTGGCCTGCCACAGGGCAGTTGTTACCAAGTACTGCCAGTTGAGTGCCGGGGACTCAAGCATCTTTCCCTGGGTGGAGGCCGTTCTGCCTCTTCTTGTTCTGTATTCTTTAAAAGGTGTTTGTTGAACTTGACTTATGTGGTAGATGTTTTTCTTTGTCCTAGGGAAGTGCTGAGATCTAGTGAAGGGCTGGGGGTGTGGCCTGGGCTACAGAGTAAGACCCTTTATCAGTACCTATAGCGCTCTTTCTTAAAATTCTTTATTTGGGGTGTTTAGGCCTCTACCTCTCTTCCACCAACACCCCAGTCTTAAGTAGGAGAGAGTAAAGGTTAGTGGGGAGAGGGGGCCCAGACCCCTTTACTTCTCCCTACTAGTTAGGGTCAAGGGGTTCTTTTAGGGCTTTATACCAATCTCTGTCAACCACAGACACAGCTAGCAGTCTCTTCCATACCGCTGTGCCCAGAAGCATTTCTATCCATCTGTCTACTCCAAACCGCCACACCGTCTCTGGTCTCTCCAAACTGCTACACGCCACACGCCAACACCAAACATCACACCAAACTCCACACCATCTCTTTCTTGGCTCTCATATTTATACTCTCAAGAGTCCTAGACCACACCCCTCTCTGTGTCATACATGGAAGGTGATTATTTGCTGGCAAAAGCCACGCTCCCACAAAACAATTAATAGGTGTGGACAAACTATAGCCCAACTAAAATGCCACACCTGGGATTAAAACAAAAGCATATTTACATAACATATAAAGAAACCAAAACTTTCATTACAAGTACCCTTCCCCCAAACAAAACAAAGCATCCTGACTTGAGTGGGGAAGAGCCACAGAGTTGTTGACAGTGTCTGACGCTGTCCGCCAAAGTTCCAGGAGCGATGAGAAGGGAGACTACCTAAGACTGGGGAGGGAGGAAGGCAGAGCCGAGTGGTCTGCATGCTGCATGCTTAGCTTTCTCCTTTGCTGCTGCTTCTAGCATCTCATTTGTATACATGCAGGACCACATGCTTTTTGTATAGCTATGTCCAAATCCATATTTTTATTTTATTTCTATTTGTAAGTCTGTATCTGTGTGAGTACATGTCATACGTGTTTTTCATTCCTAAGTCTGTATCAATGTGAATGCATGTCATATGTGTGCTGATACTCAGGGGCCAGAAGAAAGTATCAGATCTCGTGGAGCTCGAACAAAAATTTGGTCCTCTGCGAGGGCGGTAAATGCTCTTGACTCCCCAACCCCAACATCCACAGTAGATAAATCTGCTTTCTATAAAGCTAAGCCCTGAGCATTATGACTAGTTCTACAGAAAGCATGAGGCGGCTTATAACATCTCCTTTTTTCTCTAATCACATATCACATGTGGCGTAGTTCCAGACACGCAGTGTAAGTGTTCAGAAGCAGCCTTGGATGAGTATGTGGCAATTTGATAGGGTAATCAGTCTGTAAGGCTCTCATAACTGTGTTTTAATATTGCTGCAATTCCCCATCAACAATGTCCTTGGATTCAGACAGGGGTACTGCTTAAAGTTACAGCATCAAATATGCCACCCTTCCGTTCTCAAGTCATTCACCCTCCTGAGCAGACTTAGAGGCAGCTAGAAAGTGTTCGGGAACAGCCAGTTCTTAGACACCAATTAAATGAAATTGAGGTTTTAAATTACAGATACGTTCCTGAGTCTCAGCCCCTTTAAGAGCAGGAAGTTAGAGTCTAGTTAGTTACTCTGCAGATGCTTAAACGCTCCCCCCGCCCCAGGTTGCTAGGAGGACTCTTATTTCTATATAGATACATGCATTTATTTTAGTGATGATTGAAACAGCTTTGTCTTGAATATTAGAGGGGTTATATGTGAGTAAAAATCAAAGGGCTTTAAAGACACTTTCTTTTTAAAAATGTAAGATATTTAGATATATAAGTAAATTTATTTGGTTGTATATATAAGTATTAAGTTCTTGCTTTGTAAGAACTAAAGTAATATGAAGAACTACATAGACTCAGTCCTTGAGAAAGTAGATAAATATAAATATGCATACATCTGGCATAATGGTACACACCTTTAATCTCAGCACTGAGATTGCAGAGACGGGCAGATTTGTGAGTTACAGACTAGCCTGGGCTACCTAGTGAGATCCTGTCTCAAACAAACATTCTCACCCCAAGTGCACATAGAGATGAAATAAGATTGAGATATCTTAAAGCATGTGATGAATGCATTAATAATACTGAGGATGTGAAGATTGTTCCTGGCTTTTGATTATCAAGAAAGTATTCCAGGGCTTGGGGTATAGCTCACCTAACATGACACCCTGGTCCTAAGCTTTAGCACTGCATAAGCGAAATATAGTCTTGCATGGCTATAATCGTAGTTGCACAGTGAGCTGGAAGCCAGCCGGAGGTGGATGAGACCTTGTCTGAGACGGGGAGGAGGTCCCCTAAGTACTGAGGATTCTGGCTGGCCCTCGGCTACAGCCACACCAGTGCTTTGCGTTTGATATTTGTTCTTATGCTACATTTCCAGCTCAGTGCATAGCAGTTGTTTTTTTTTTTGTTGTTGTTGTTGTTGTTGTGTTTTGTTCTGTTTTTTCCTGTTTTGAGACAAGGTGTAGCCCAGTCTATCTGTGAAATTGTGAGCCTCCTTCTGTCTTGGCCTCTTGGGATGCTGGGATTATAGATACAGGTCTATAGGTCTAAATCTCTTTACTCACCCTTGCTATGTATAATAATAATTCAGTGGCCATAGATTTTCCACATAACTCTCACTGTCAGCACAGTTCTGTTCAGTAATTAGATTTTTATCGTTGGGATGCTCTCAACACTTGCCTTACCTACAAGCTAGAGGTACCTGTTGTAGATTCTTAGCTCCTGCTGATTCCAGATATACCAGCTTTCCTTTCCCTTCTTGCCACATTTATTTGTTTGTTTATTGTGTGTGTGACAATACACCTATGGCAGTCAGATGACAATTTGCCACAGTTGTTTTTTCTCCTCTGTCATGTGGGTTCCAGAGATTAAACCTAGGACATCAGGCTTGGTGGTAAGCCCTCTACTTGGCCTAGCCATCTTGCCAACCCTGGATTTTGGTTTTTCCAAATTTTCTCATTCTCATCTTTACACCCCTATGACTCATCTGATCCTGATGTTCCAGACATTTGCTCTACTTTGTATGCATAGGATGTTCAGGATAAAGTTCTCTTATCTACTGACTCTTGTTTGTCTTTGTTTGAACAACTTATTTAGATGTGATCACGATGGCTGTGGAAAAGCATTTGCAGCAAGCCACCACCTTAAAACTCACGTCCGTACGCACACTGGTAAGTGTAAGCTGAGTTCTGTCTTTCTTTTTCTTTCTTTCTCTCTTTCTCTCTCTTTCTTTCTTTTGGTTTGCTTGTTTGTTTTCTGTTTTTCAAGACAGGTCTCTTTGTAGCTCTGTCTGTCATGGAACTACCTCAATTGACCAGGTTAGCCTACAGCTGGAGAGATCCACTTGCCTCTGCCTCCCCAGTGCTAGGATTAAAGGTCTACACCACCATGCCCAGGGCAATCCTCATTTTTTTTTCTTTAAACCTCAAGCAGACCTCTATCCAGGTCCCTCTTGAGACCTGTAAAACTAAGAAAGTAAGCACAGGCATCATGGCCTGTGTCTCTCATGACTGACCAAGTCAAGAATTCAGCCTTAAGCCATGAAACCAGACGTGCCCTTTAGAAAGAGCTGTAAGGAAGCAGCCTTTTCTTCAGGCCTCCAGGTACAGGCTGCTGCTTTCCTCTGCACTGCTGGGGGGTTTTTTGAAGATTTTATTTTATTTATTTTATACATGCGCTGTCTGCTAGTACACCTGCATGCCAGAAGAGGGCATCAGATTCTAGTATAGGTGGTTGTGATCCACCATGTGGTTGTTAGGAATCGAACTCAGGACCTCCAGAAAAGCAGACTGTGTTCTAACAGCTGAGCCATCTCTCCAGCCCAGCACTGGGTTTTGAGACCAAGAGTCAGCAGTAATTGGTTTAGTTTGGAGCAGCTCTTTCTCAGACCTTCCCTGTGGTAGAAGGAGAGAGCTTTGCTGGTGGTGAAACTAACATGGCTTCTTCGTTCTTGCAGGCGAAAGACCCTTCTTCTGCCCCAGTAACGGCTGTGAGAAGACATTTAGCACTCAATACAGTCTCAAAAGTCACATGAAAGGTCACGATAACAAAGGCACCGCATACAGTGCACTTCCACAACACAATGGATCAGAGGTGTGTTGTTCTCATCTCCTGTTCTCACCTGGGTACTGCAGGACAGTAGTTGTCTGTGGCTGTTGAGTCTTTGGTTAACTAGGGGGAAAAGAAACGGGATCAGGATCTCTGTGTTTACAATGGGATAGTGGAAGCCAAAAAATGCCACCAACCTCCCTGCTCAGCTCTGCTCAGCCCTGCTGCATTCCCATCCAGCAAGCATGGGGGAGCATTGGCCATTGACTGGGTTTCCAAGGCCCAGGTAGAGTCTGTCTCTTAATCCCTTGTGCGTTCATGTATGTAAGGGTACATTTAGGCAGTACATGCCCGTGTGTACCTGCTTGAGATCAGAGGATGTCCTTAAGTGTTGCTCCTCAGTGACTGTCTATTCCTCTCCTTTTTATTCTTTTGAGACAGGCTCTCACACTTGCATGGGACTCACCAAGTAGGTTGGGCTGACCATCCAGAGAGTCTCAGGGTCCTCATGTCTGTCTCCCCAGTGTACAGGTCACAAGCTTTCACCACACCCCCAGCCTTTTTTGTTTGTTTGCTTGCTTGTTTGTTTTTCAAGTCAGGATTTCTCTGTGTAGCCTTGGCTGTCCTGGACTCACTTTGTAGACCAGGCTGGCCCCAAACTCACAGAGATCGCCTGCCTCTGCTTCCCTGAGTGCTGGGACAAAAGGTGTGCACCACCACGCCCAGCCCCCGGCTTTTATTTTTAAACATAGGTTTTGGGTTTGAAATCTACTGACTGAGCTGTGGTTTTGTGTTTTGTATTGAGACAAAAATCTCACTCAACCCACAATAATTCTCCTGCCTCAGTCTTTCAGGTGCTGGGATTATGGCCATGAAGCTCCAGGCCTGGCTCAGAACTCTTAAGACAGTGTCGTTTTCCCATTCATGATTGTAGTAGGTGATAAGAATGTACTACATTTGGAATGGAAAAGTAGCTGTCAACATCAGAGCACCAAGCTTAGCCTAGAGGGTTCCCTTGCCCCTTGAGTTGCCTGCAAAGCAAAAAGTTTGAGAGCACCTGTGTAACACACTGAGCCACAGAGGAGGCCTCCGTACATTTTAGATGCTGTGGTTTGTTCTTTTTCTTTCTTTTTTTAAAAGACTTTCTTATTTGTATTTATGTGGATGGGTGTTTACCTTCATGAATGTATGTACATATACAGCCTGTGTGCCTGGTGCTCTTGAAAGCCAGAAAAGGGCATTGGGTCCCCTGGAACTAGAGTTGCAGCTGTTTGAGAGCGGCTGTGTGGGTTCTGGGACCTGAGCTTGGACCCTCTGCAAGCGCAACAGGTGCTCTCAACCATTGAGGTGTGTTTCTCTTAAACTCTGAGCTCCCTTCAAAGTCTCTATGCATCTTGGTCTCCTGCAGCTCCATTCTAGAAAGATCTTGGGATGTTTACTGTTGCTTGCTCTTTCTTTTTCACATTTTTGTCTATTGAGTGCACAGTCATGGAAGTTGGTTCTCTCCCTCCACCACGTGGGTCACAAGGCTTGAACTTTGGTCATCAGCCTTGGCAACAGGAGCATTTACCCACGGAGCCATCTTGCCAACCCTCTTTCTACTTCTAGTTTGGTACTAGTCACTGACCTATATGTGTTAATCCTGGAAAGTGAGTAATACCATTTTCTTACTTTTTTGTGAATACAGAAATGGAAGCTGGAAGAGGCAACTATCAGAACTGGAATTGATTTACTGTGTTTCAGGCCACTCCTGGTCTTTTGTCTAGATCTTTGTAATAAGTGGCTACATGGTTTTGTTTGGTTGGTTGGTTGATTTTGTTCTTTGTTTGGTTTTGTTTTCAAGTCAGGGTGTGTCTGTGTAGCCCTGGCTGTCCTGTCTCAATTCGAAGACCAGGCTGGCCTCGAGAGCGTGCTGGGATTAAAGGCATGCACCACAACACCTAGCTAGGCTTCAGTAGGGTTTTAGCACCTTTTCTCCTCCCTCCTCAGACTTCTCTGCCACCTCATCTGGTCTGGATTCCTCCCTGTTCACTCTCCACCAGAGTATCTTGTTCTGGCCTGAGGTTGCAGGGCCCTCTCTCCTGTCTTTAGTCTGGATTCCTCCCCAGCTCTAGGCTGATCCCCTTCGATGTAGTCCAGTGTGTTCAGTGTCAAGGGCACATCTCTGCATCCCTGTGTGCTGTTCAGCAGAGGGATGAGCCCCGGTCTGGGGCTGTAGGGTCCCGTCTGCAGTGCCCAGAGTCCAGCATTGATAGGGCCAGCCCCCGCCCCCCCCCCCGACATCTTCACCCAGATAAGGTAGAGCTTCTGCAGCGTGGCCTGTCCATACTGTTCCTCCTGCGGCATTCATGGCGTGGCACAGGAAGGCTTTCTCTAATGGTGCAGGGTCAAGGCCTGGTGGTTAAAACTGGGAAGCAGAATATGGATAAGGGAGGGTCCTCTGTGTGTGGTGTATATACATGGGTGGGAGTGTCTGACCCACTGGAGTGTAAGCAGAGTCTCACTAGAGAGAGGGCCAGAAATGTGACTCATGTTCAGGAATCCAGAGTTGAGAATTGCCTGAGCAGCAGGATTTGAATAGTCAGCTGTCAGTATGACTCTGGGATGAACCTAGGAGCCCATGTGGAGACACATGGGAGGAGAACTGACTTCTCAGGCAGAAGGTCTACCTGTGACTTCTCTTACTTAGCTGTAGATTGGGGCACATCACTCCCTTGTCATAGCATCGATCTTGTATTTTTGAGGAAGAGTATAAAATAATACTTGTCCAGGTTACATGAATAGCACGTGAAATCACTTTATACTGATGAGAGGCATTATATGAATACTAATAATTTCATGTTAGTCCAGCTTTTGCTTTTTGTTTTTGTTTCTGCAACTTGAGTCATAAGATAATTTAAAAATTATTAACCACTGACTGGAGATGGCTTAGAGGTTTAGAGCGCTGGTTGCTCTTGGGGAGGACCTGGGCTCAGATTCCTAGCACTCTCGTGGAGGCTTGCTACAGTCTGTAGCTCAAATTCCAAGGGATCCAAAGCTCTCTTCTGGACTCCTTGAACACCAAACACACATGTAGTACACACAGACATACATGCAGACAAAACACGGACATAAAATTAAACTTAAAACAACAACCACTGACTGCTTTGAGAGACAGTTGAGCAGGTCCTAGCGTTTCGATGGTGGAGGCGGGACCAGGACGGCCACAACCTCAGGTCGTCTTTGGCTGGATAGAGAATTTGGGGCTGTGCTGGGCTGTGACATCCTGCCCCAGAAGAAGCAGAGTTGGAGAGGAGATATTCTAATAAGAATATGAAGGGGTGGGGCAGTGCTGAAGAGATGGCTCAGAGGTTAAGAGCACTGACTACTCTTCCAGAAGTCATGAGTTCAATTCCCAGCAACCACTTGGTGGCTCACAGCCATCTATACTGAGATCTGGTGCCCTCTTCTGGCTGTGCAGGTGTACATGCAGGCAGAACATTCTATACATAATAAATAAATCTTTAAAAAAAGGAAAGAATATGAAGGGGTTTTCTTTTTAAGTTCATTTGGTTTTCTTTTTAATTTAATGAGACTGTGTACTTAACCCTTGCTTGGGATGTGTCCGATATTAGTGACACAGACGTTTGAACCCTAAGGACTTGGTAATAAAATATTTTATTATATATGATGTGCTGCTGTAATTTTCATTTATGGTTTTTGTTGCTCAATTAGGATTTTTTTCTTTTGCAGGATACAAATCACTCACTTTATCTCAGTGAGTTGGGCCTTCTGTCCACGGACTCTGAATTGCAAGAAAATTCCAGTACAGTAAGTTCCTAAGAGAGGGTGCTAGGATACTTCCTCTTTGAAACACAGTAGGCCAGTGTGAAGCTTCCTGGGTTTAGTTGTGTTCAGTCAGTGACAGGGAGGATACTTTTTCTGTACCCTTGGGCATGCCGTTGGCCTAGCCCATTCATTTGATGGCCGTCGGTCCCGGATTTGTATTTTACTAATTGGGGCAAATACAAATTGAGTGCTATCCCAGCAGCCCCGCACAGCCCACAGTGCAATCTGGAACATCTGGTTGATCTCAAGGATCTTGAGGTCTAGTTAGATTTCAGAGTTCCCAGGCTTTTCTCAACCTTGCCTGCCTCGCCTGCCTTAGGCTCTTTCCTTCTTCAAGCTCACCTGACTGGGTATTTGAAGGAGGCTTCCTGTGCAGGCCTCCACTAAGGGGTGAGCCCACTCCATCTTGGCACTGTGGCTCCATGACCTCCTTAAAGATCACTGCATGGAGTCTGAGCATCAGCAGTCCAGCCGTTCTCATGTTTTCTCAACACTAATTTTGAGGTTTGTGCTCAAGCTAGATGTTCTGTCATTCTTCATAATGAATAAATGTAATTGAATATGTTTAAACACTGAATAACTTACAAGTGCTGTGGGAAATGCTTCTTTTTTTTTTATTGTCTTGAAGATTGAAACAGTCTCACTTAGTGTAGCCCAGGTTGTCCTCAAAATCAGAACAATATTTCTGATTTAGCCTTCCAGATGCTGGGACTACAGATGTGAGCCACCATGCTGAACTGGAAAACTGTTTCTTAATATGTGGAGGTTATAGAGTCAGCAGCAGTGCTACGAGACTGCAGGTTCTTATCTGGGTGTGACCTCCCGTTGGACTGAGGCAGGAGGGTCAGTGGAGCCCAGCAGCCTAAGACCATTCTGACTTAGCTGAGACCTGCCTCTAAACAACAAGAAAATAAGTTAAAGTATATGCTCCTGTGCTTTCCTTACAACCACGGAATCAGCATTGCTGGGAGCCATATTAAAAAGTGTATTTGGTGGCTGGGAATTTAGGCAAGCACAACACCCTGAGTTCCACCCTCCTCTCCTGTGTGTGTGTGTGTGTGTGTGTGTGTGTGTGTGTGTGTGTGTGTACACCTATGTTTGTATGAGGCACATTTTAGAAGTCAGAGTACAACTTGTGGGAGCACTCGCCTGTTGTGGTACTGGAGACTTTAACCTAGGACGTGATACACGCCAGGCAAGTATTCTACCCCCGAGCTAAATCCTCAGCCCAGACAGAAATTTTTCATAGCTAACATTTGCTTGTGGACATAAATTAATGCGTTTATGCAGATAGGAAGTCTCGATGAGAAACAGAAACTATTAAAAATGAAACCAGGCAAACTGAGTGGTGGTGGCACATGCCTTCAGTCCCAGCACTGGGGCAGTCGAGGCAGGTGCATCTCCATGAGTTCAGGGCCAGGCTGGTGTACTAAGTGAGGTTCAGGACAGCCAGGGCTGAAAACATGAGGAAAACCCTGTCTCAAAAAAACAAAACATAACAGGAAACCGGGCATGGTGGTGTACGCTTTTAGTCCTAGTTACTTGGGAGGCGGAGGCAGGAGGATTGCTAGAAATTTGTGCTCAGCCTTGTGTGTGTGTGAGACCTTCTCGCAGTAAATGAATAAATAAAATAAGCCAGGCTTGGTACATGGGCATTAAAATATCTACCTGAAATCCTAACACGTGTGAGATTATAGATTGAAGGAGCTATGCTACAAAAAACAAACAAAATAAAAAGCGAACAGAGGCTGTCAAGACAGCTCAGTGGGTAAAGCGGTAAGTTAGGTGCAGTCTCTGGAGTGTCATGAAAGTAATAAGAGTTGGCTTCACAGAATTGTCCTCTGGTCTCCAGAACAGCCATATGTGGCTCCTGTCAAGTGCAATTTAAAAGAATGGGAAGAAACAGCACCTGAAAGAGCCTTAGGTTAGACTTAACAGTGAATAAACAGAAAAGAATTGATTGTTAAGTTGGAGGTGCCTTAATCTGGAGGACAAATGTGGAAACATTTTAAATATTCCAGATGATTGTCATTCATATTACAGAACCAACTCTCTAAAGTTTACACTCATGACAGTCTAGGATGCCTTCTGAGTTGCCTAAGTACAGTACTCCTTTTACTCCCAAGTGTGCACACAAACGTTGCACTTGTGTATAGAATGAATGCAACAGCACACGTGGAGGTCAGAGGGCAATTTTGGGCTCTTGAGGATTGAAGTAAGGCCATCAGACTCGCATGAGCAACCTCCTTTATCCACAGAGCCACCTCGAAGCCCAGCATTTAACTGTATTACATAGCAGAGAGGTCTCTGCTGGCCAGGAGTATGGCATAAGACTTAGAAGCTTTTGGGAGCTGGGAGGCCATCAGGAAAAAATAACATAAATGGGAACTGTAAGAAGTTTGTGAGAGCATGGTGGCGCGCTCTTGTTACCCCATCACTTGAGAAATAAAGGCAGGAGAGCTAGGAGTTCAAGAAGTTTATGAAAAGTGACACCATTGCCAACTGAGTGATCTTTGTAAAGAGAGGAATCCTACTCCCTTGTCTGTGTTGTGCTCCTGGCACCCAGTGTTTAGCCCAGATTTGGAGAGTTTTAGTCTTCGTTGTTGTTTCGAGACAGGGTTTCTCTGTGTAGCCTTGGCTGTCCTGGAACTATCTCTGTAGACGAGGCTGGCCTTGAACTCAGAGAGATCTGCCTGCCTCTGCCTCCTGAGTGCTGCAATTAAAGGTGTGTGCTACCACTGCCTGATGTGTTTTTAGTCTTTGAAACCAACATCACAGTTACTTAAAGCAATAGGACTAATGTGATGTTTTGTAATAATGGGGACTTGGTAGTATCAAGTGATAAATTTGTATGAGATTGTTGTCCTAAGGGTGCCTGTGTCTGTGTGCCCTATGAATGAACTTGGCCTGCTCCAACCTTTTGCGAAGGGGCTGGCTCTATCAGGCAGTAGCCGCTGAACGGTGGTTGGGCTGGACCTGGACAGCTCATGCTGTTTTTCTTGCTCTGAGCCAGAGCTCAGCTCACCCTCACTTTTTTTTTTTCTTCCTGAGATGGGGTTTCTCTGTGTAGGCTTGGCTATCCTGGACTTGCTTTGTAGATCAGGCTAGCCTGAAACTCACAGAGATGTGCCTGCCTCTGCCTCCCCACCCTGAGTGCTGGGATTACAGGCATTTGCCACCATGGCCAGCTCTCACCTCTGTTTTGAAGAATTAATTCCCACTAATTGTGTAGCCAAGGGCTTTGCTCTGAAGCCTGGCGGGGGCCTTAGCGCCCCTTTACTCCTTGCTCCTTCCTCCCTCTCGCCTTCTTCCTGCCACCCTCTTCTTTTGCTGTTTTGGAACCTTTATTGAGGTGCATTGCGCATGCACAGAGGGGTCGGAGCCATAAATGTGCTCCTGGTCAGTCATCACACCGTGGCACCAGCACAGAGAGTTTAGTTTCTCCTGGTTTGGCCTTTAAGCCTGGGATCACATGCTGGCTTCTATTTTTCTTTTCTCTTAAAACACTCGGTTTAAGAAATTAATTGTAGCCCTGCGTGGTATTGCACACCTGTAATCCCAGGTCTTGGGAGGCAGAGGCAGGAGGATTGCTGCAAATTTGAGGTTGTTTTACCTAGTGGCCAGCTGGAGCTACACAATAAAATCCTCTCTGGAAAAAAAAGAACAGAACAGAAAACTTGATTTATAATACAGTGCCTTTTGATACAGGATTAGGCTGTATAGTTAGTCCATGCTGACCTCAAACTCGCAGCCACCCTCCCATCAGAGTGCTAGAATTACAGGATCGAGCCACAAAACAACCCGTCTTAAACACCTCTCTCTCCTCCTCCCTCTCTCTTCCTCTTTCCCCTTTCTTCCCCTCCCCCCAACCTTTTCTCCCTATCTCTTCACCTGTGTTTCTGAGAGAGAATACACGGTGCCACTGTCAGGGTACAGTCTGAGGTATTGGTGCTCACCTTCAGTGTTGTTTTGAGGCAGAGTCTCTTAGTTGTTTTCCATCAGGCACCCTAGTGCCTGAGCCCCCCGCCCCCCTTGAAAACAAAACCAACATTTTTAACCCTGACTTCAGTTTTGGGAGTTGCTGGCTTACACTGTTCCAGGACGCATTTGACTGAAGCCTTTAGACAACTTGGGTGCATCTACCCCAGGGTATCGCTGCCCTGCTGTCAACCTGAATCCTCTTGCTTTCCTGGACTTTTGTGGACTGATGCCATATAGAAATCTGAGATGGAAGTGGACTGTGGAGAGAAGAACTGTAGCTTCCTCTCATTGTGTGTGTGAGTGTGTGTGTGATGTGAGGTTCTCATGAAGGCCAGAGGCATTGTATTCCTCTGGAGTTCCAGGTGGTTGTGACACATGGGTCTCGGGACTGAGCTCTGCAAGAGCAGTGTGTGGTCTTAACCACTGAGCCATCCCTCCAGCCCCACCTTTTAGTTTTTTAGATGCCTTTAGCCTGTGGCATATTGTTAAGTATAAGGCTTTCTGTAATTTTAGTCACTGAGGTTTTTAGGTTGTTTTGATTTCTTACTGTGGTGCATATTAGAATGTTATAGAAACTATGTAATGACCTTGGAAGATAATATGTCACTAGGATGTAAGAGGAGCAAGTTGTTGGGAATTCATTTTCTCAGTCTGTTTTTATGTACCGTTGAGATTCTTCAGTAATAATGACAATGCCCATGTTGTACTGCAGCTAGACCTCTGGGCACAGAAGCCAGCATCTGAATACACAGTGTACAAAACCTTGCCACAATACCTTTTTATTTATTTTTTATTTTTTTTATTTTTAAGACAAGCTTGCCTGGAACTTACTATCTAGACCAGTTTGCCCTGGAACTGACAATGATTTTACCCACTTCTGCTTCCCAAGTGCTTGGATTAAAGGCTTGTGCTGCTAGGCCTGGCTTCTTCCGTTTTTATGAAGCTAGTAGCATCCAGTGTTAAACCTCTGTATAATGGCCTTATCTGACCCTCACTGGCCTAAGCTTTATGGGGATTAAGCCCTAGCATGAGTGTCTTTCATTCTCTCTCTCTCATACTTGGTTTTTTGTTTGTTTGTTTGTTTGTTTGTGTTTTGAGGCAGGGTTTCTCTGTGTAGCCTTGACTGACCTGGACTCCTTTAGAGACCAGGCTGGACTCAGACTCACAAAGAGCCACCTGTTTCTACCTCCTGGAGTGCTGACATTAAGGCTTGTGCTATCACAAGCCTTTTAAAGAAGGAATCATTTTGGCTTAATTAACAGGAGTTTCCATACGGCAAAATACAGCAGTAATGTACAGACTATAATCTCATATGTATGTAGGACTTGGTCTTTTAAAACAGGGTTTAGGTGGCTGGAGAGATGGTTCAGTGATTAGCACTGGCTGTTCTTCCAGAGGACCCAAGCTCAATTCTAAGCACCTTACATGGCAGTTCACAACTGTCTGTAATTCCATTTCCAGAGAATCCTACACCCTTACACAGACATGTATAGAGGCAAAACACCAGTGCACACTAAACAAACAAACAGAACAGGTTTTATAAGATTATATTTATTTTTATGTACATGAGTGTTTTGCTTGCACACTGCATGGCCATTGCCCATAGAGGTCAAAAGAGGGTGTCGAATTCCCTAGAACTAGAGTTATAGATGTCTGTTAGCACCACATCGTGTGTCCCATCCCCAAGTCCCCTCTACCTAAATGCAATAGAGAAAACATTTCAGGCTTTGTGGAGCTCATAGTCTCTGTCACAACTACTAGTCTGTTGATGTATTGTGAAAATAGCACCCCTGAGTTGTGCGTTCCAGCAAAACTTAAAAAAAAAAAAACAACAACTATTGGTCAGAGCTGCAGGGAAACGCGTTCCTTTTCAGAAGGTGGAGGTGATGCTGGCCATGACGGCTCGCACCTTTGATCCCAGTACACAGAGACCGAGGCAGTTCAGGACCAGCCCAAGCAATTTAATGAGACCCTGTTTCAAAACAAAACTGAGTAGTGTGGATGTATCTTGGTATGGAATGCAGGGCCCTGGGTCAGTCTCTAGAACCTACAAAAAAAAAAAAGAGGATTGAAACAGGAATCCTATCAAAAGATCATTTTAGTTCCTCTGCTTTGTGTTTGTTCTTCAAGGGGAAGACTTTCTCAGGATAGCAAATCTCACCCCTTTCTCCCTGTCAGACACAGGACCAGGACCTCAGCACAATTTCACCAGCAATCATCTTTGAGTCAATGTTCCAGAACGCAGATGACCCTGCAATTCAGGATGATCCTTTGCAGACAGGTAAGTTTCACTTTTCAATCCACCCTTTTCCACCTTCCCTGTGATACTTGAGGAAGAAGGTCTCCTTTTCGGTCTCTGATTGGTTTTAACAACAGTGGGAGCTGTGGACATTTTTCCTTTCGTTCATGAGTGTGTGAGACCCACAAATGAGGCTTCTCACGTGTTGGTAACACTGGCGGAATGGAAGTGTCTAAGCAATGCAGCTTTCCGCTGCCAAATGTCTCATGACTTAATTATGCCAAAAGCTTGCCTCTTCTCTTTGTAGAAGAACCACAGGACACGTTTGTTCTAGTTAAATTGCTTAGTACCTGTGTCTATGAAGTATGCTTGAACGGAAAGCCCACTTGGACCTAAGGCAGAAAAGAAAGCAGGAGGCTAGGCCAGCTAGCCGTGATAGCTAGCAGATGATCGCGACTGTTTCTGTAGTGCGTCTGAGGCTTGGGATTGGGATCCATGTTTCTTCTTCTTTTCCTCGCCAGCTGCCTTGATTGAAAGTTTTAATGGTGATGCAGAGTCGGTCAGTGATGTCCCTCCACCTGCAGGAAATCCAGCGTCTTTATCTCTTCCACTCGTACTGCAGCCTGGCATCTCCGAGCCACCCCAGCCTCTGCTACCAGCCTCAAATCCGTCCGTCCCTCCACCTGCTCCCTCCCTAGGACCTGGTTCCCAGCCAGCTGCCTTTGGCAGCCCCCCTGCTCTCTTACAACCTCCAGAAGTGCCTGTTCCCCACAGCACACAGTTTGCTGCTAATCATCAAGAGTTTCTTCCGCACCCCCAGGCGCCACCCCAGACCATCGTACCAGGACTTTCCGTTGTCGCTGGGGCTCCATCTGCAGCAGCAGTGGCATCAGCTGTGGCAGCAACAGCCCCACCACAGAGTACTACTGAGCCCCTGCCTGCTGTGGTCCAGACTCTGCCCCTGGGTGCCAACTCTGTCCTAACTAACAATCCCACCATAACCATCACCCCAACTCCCAACGCCGCAATCCTGCAGTCCAGCCTAGTCATGGGAGAGCAGAACTTGCAGTGGATATTGAACGGCGCCACCAGTTCGCCACAAAACCAAGAACAAATTGTAAGTTTTACCCATCAGCACAGCCAGTGGAGTGACGTGCACATGAAGGGCATGCCCATTCCTTCCGTCCTTTCTTTTTTCTAGTAGAACTGGGGATTGAACTTAGGGCTTCACACAAGGAAGGTAGAACAGGCAAGTGTTCTACTATGAGTGTATCCCCAGCCTTCAGTGTTTTGTTTCAAGGGGGAAATGGCTAGCCTGTCTAGTGACATGTTTCCATGTTGCTGTTTCCCCCAGTAAAGTGCTGTAGATCCAGGGAGTGGATCCTATCTAAGATAAAGATGAAGGAAAACAACTTTAAAGTTTACCAAGTGAGGACACCTGAACCTTTAAAGTTTACCTGGTGAAGACAGCTGAACGAATAATCACATCATCTAGTGTCACATGAGCATGCCCAGCCTGTGGGCTGCAGGTGTCCCAGGATAGCAATGAATTTGGCTCAACATTAGCAGACCACAAAGTTCACCTTGTAACATCAAAAGGTTGGGTTCTCCAGTGACGGAAAAAATTCAGCAGAATCAAGAGGTCCGGGAATGTTTCCAAAGTATTGTGGCTAGGAGTTGGGTGGAAAGAGGGAAATTTGTGCATAGATATAAACAACCTGGAAAGGCAGTTTAGATATCTTGGCAGCCACCTGCAGAAGCAGCCAGTTTGCATGTTGGATGTTCAGGGTCATTGGAATGGCCTTTCCAGTATTCTGTCCCAGTCTGCCTGCTTAAAGTATTGCTTTTCTGGATCTGCCCTTGAAGAGCTGTTAAAACAAATGTCATTCTTTTTCCATGTGACTCATTTGCATATGTTTAAATATGGGCCTCACGCCTATAATCCCTTTGATCAGGAGGTATGGGCAGGAGAACTAAGTTTAAGGCCAGCCTGGGCTATAAAGCCAGATCCTGTGTGTCTCCCCTACCCCCACCCCCACACACGGAAAGAAAAAAGAGGTGGTGGGGAAGACCAGACCCCTGCTTTGGGGACTGAAGCTGAGCAAGTGCTCTGCCACTGTATTGCATTCCAAAGCTTCCGTCATTTCCTTTTATAGTTCTATCTATATCTTAGCCAGAAATCCAAAGTCTTCCTAGACTGACTGAAGCACATTTTGTTGTGTTAGAATAGGATAAAAAAAAAAAAAAAAAAAAAAAGCTCCAAGCCTGGCAGTGGTGGTGCACACCTTTAATCCCAGCACTTGGGAGGCAGAGAGCTCTGAGATGGACCTCTGAGGTGGAGGCCAGCCTGATCTACAGATCAGGAGAGCTAAAGCTACACGGAGAAACCCTGTCTCTAAAATAAATTTGGAAAGAAAGAAAGAAAGAGAGAGAGAGAGAAAGGACCCTTCTTTAAGACAAGACTTGAAGAATATAAAAACACTTAACATTTTAAATAGATATAGCTAATTTGCTTGCACATATGTCTGTGTACCACATGTATGCAGTGCCTGTGGAGGCCAGAGAGAGCATTGAGATTCCTCCAACTAGAGATAGAATCGGCCATGTAAGATGCTGGGAATTGAGTTCAGTCCTCTGGAAGAACAATTAATGTTCTTAACTGCTGAGCCATCTCTCCAGCCCCCAGAAACCCTAATATAATAGGAAGTAAAGTGGAATTCTAGTACAGGTGTTTGTTTGTTTGTTTGGAGACATGGGTATCTTGCATTAGGTCTGGTCCCATACTCACTATAGACAAGGCTGGCCTTGTGCTCCAGACCTTATAGCCTTAGCCTCCTGTGTGCTTTGTTCATGTGCACAATTATGGTCTTCATGGTAACAATGCAAAGGCTGATGTTTACTGGCTGCTCTGAGCCTCTATGCTGAGTGTTCTTATGTACCACCTCACTCATCTTCAGAGTTGTCACCCAACTCATATAGGAACAGAGGTTCTAATAAGTTAAGTCCCTTGGCTACAATCTCAGCTTGGGAGGTAGAAGCAGGTGTATCAGAAGTTCATGGCTACATTATGAGAACTTGACTTATCAGATAAAAACAAATGAAAAAGTCCAGTCACTTACTAGACAGGGTCTGGACATGAATCTGGTTTAACCAAGTCTAAGACCTACAGTAGGACTCCTGAGCCTGGAGTGCTGTATTCTCATGATAGAGAGCCTTAGGCTGCCCTGGGTGGTCAGTCTAGACCCTGAGGGGAGGGAAAAAGGAACTTTCCAGCTTTCACAAGAGAATAGGATGGACAGAGCTAGCCCAGGACTCCCTCTGAGAAGGCCACCACTTGAGAAAAGCAACCTTGGAGGAGTATCTGGACACATAGAATCCACTGGACTAGGCAACTGGGAGACAGCCAAGTAATGGTACAAAGCTAGCTATAATGTCAGCATGGAATGCCAAGCAGTGTGGTGACCTCACAGCAGTGCGCAAACAAAACACCCTTCAGTACAGGAATGCCTGAACACAGAGTTTTCTGTCTTCTTGGTGACCACTACAGTCGGGGAGGCTTTGGAGCCTAGGATGTCTGCCGTATTGGTGTGGCCATGAGTGTGATTTTAATGTGTTGTTTGTTTTCCTCAGCAGCCAGCATCGAAAGTCGAGCAGGTGTATTTTACCACTGCAGTACCAGTAGCCAGTAGCACAGGTATGTAGTTCTGTGTTAGCTTTAAAAGCAAGTTCTGTTAGCTCTTTGGCCTTGCCACAGGTTTTTAAATTTTTTAGGTTGACATTCCATTGTTTGCTGAGTAGCCCATGCTCTCATGGTGACCAGAAGCTAGGGTACTGCTGGTGAAAACTTGGACTTCATTCTTCACGTAGTCCAAGTGTTTTCCCCTTGATAGAGTTTGCATGTGGAACCAAGAGAAAGACTGTTAAATCACAGTTAATGCTAAAGAGAGCCGTCGTTAATTCACAGGGCTCTTTTTTAATTACAGTAAGAAGCAGCTGCATCTGGGTCAGAGACTCACACAGAGCTGAAAGGTCCTTTCATTTGAGTGCGTTTTCTTTTTTTCTTTTCTTGGTACTGAGGATGGAACCCAGAAGCTTGTGCATGCTATTCAAACTTTCTCCCGCTGAGCTATGTTCCCCAGCCAGAACTTTCTCTTGGAACTTTTTATGTGTTAAGCCTGGAGCCAGCTATGGTGGTGCATGGCTGTGAGGCCAGCAGGAGTCAGAAAATTCAGCCCTTGATTTCCAGGTTAGCCTGGACTGCATAGTGAATTCTAGGCCAGTCTGGTAAAACTCCTGCAGTGGCAGACAGACTAAGGGAAGCCGGGTCTGGTGGCACACGCCTTTGATCCCAGCACTCAGGAGGCAGAGGCAGGTGGATCTCTTGAGTTCAAAGTCAGCCTAGTCTACAGAGTAAGTTCCAGGACAGGCAGGGCTACACAGAGAAATCCTGTCTTGGTAGAAAAATGGGGGTCCAAAGATAATTCATTGACTCTCAGAGGTCATAAATGAACTTGTAGGGAGCTCTCTGGCCACCTCATTCTCACCCTCTTATTGGCTTTCAGCTCTGCTGTACACAGAACCTGGCTGAGTACAGAGCTTATGTGTGCATAATACACAGAAGTGTGATATGAGAATGGATTTGAACATGTTCATAATTAATGCACACGAGAGTGAAATGGGAATGGAAATGAATATGTGCATGTAACAGGCTGGCCGTGTGAGAGGAGATCAGTTCACATCCACCATGTGTCAAGTGTCAAGCATGGGCCACATAGAGAAGCTCAATGTTTTGAGGAGCCGGGGGTCTGAACAGGTCCTGTGCAGTGTGAAAAGGGGAGCAGAAGGCAAGCAGCAATGCTGTGTGCATGTTGTCCGGCCCTTGGTACTGGCTACCTATGCTTAGTCATTTGGTCAGCCCGCAGGGACCACCATCTGGGGCAGGAAGAGAGCAGGGAGTCAGCTGCACCTTGAAAGAAGAGAGTAATTCTTCCCAAGAACAGCACTGGCTGCCCACAAAAGGAAGAGCCGAGAGGAGAAGGAGGCATCTGCTATGGCCCGCACAGACAGGCAGCAGAGAGAGACAGGGTGCATCTGGATTGTGTGGGTAGCTCTTCTAAGAAGGAAGCATCATCTTAGAGGGATGAGAGAACCCTGGCAGGCCTTTTCCCTGAGAAAGAACCTGGTCCAATTTTTTTTTCTTTTTTTGGCTTTTGGTTTTTTGAGACAGGGTTTCTCTGTGTAGCCTTGGCTGTCCTGTCACTTTGTAGACCAGGCTGGCTTCGAACTCACAGAGATCTGCCTGCCTCAGTCTCCCAAGTGCTGGGACCTGGTCCAATTTAAAGCACAGCAAAACCCAAAGGCTTTCATGCCTATCATGCCTGTCTCCCTGGCATTCGGTTCTCCCCATTTCTACTCCCCTGCCCATCATGCCTCTGTTTTTGGCCACCTGAAGAGCAGTCTCTCTCGCCTCTCTCGCAGGGAGCTCTGTTCAGCAGATCGGCCTCAGTGTTCCTGTGATCATCATCAAGCAAGAGGAGGCCTGTCAGTGTCAGTGCGCGTGCCGGGACTCCGCAAAGGAGCGGGCGGCAGGCCGGAGAAAGGGGTGCTCTTCCCCACCCCCTCCAGAGCCGAACCCCCAGCCTCCTGATGGGCCCAGCCTGCAGCTGCCACCCTAGACTTCTCCCTCATCCCCGCTCCCCTTCATTCTCCACCGGACCCTCTTCCTGTAAGCAAAACAAACAGGCTGAGGCCCCTCAGACCCTCCGACATGTTAAGTGCCATGGATGCGTCAGAGTTCCTGTCCCTCCAGAGCCTGGACACCCGTCTAATCCAGTTCACCGTGAAGCACTACTGCAGGGTAGAGGAGCCAAGCCTGTTCAGCAGCTTCTCCAGGGGAAGGGCTTGTGTGCATGCCCCTCCAGAAACAGGGTGAGCAGGAAGTACCGGGTGTGATGCTGCCATCATGGGGTCAGAAATTGGAAGGATGAAGAAATCTGCCATCTGAAAGCCTCATCTTTCAGGCGTATTTTCTTTACTCATATCCCAGGAACATCCATTTTAAGGAACTGATCTTTGGAGGAAAAAAAAAAAAAAGGAGAAAAAAAAAAGCTAAGTTATAAGTGAACTGTCTGGCTGCACTGTATGTCACTTTGCTTATTGTTATGTGAACTTGGAAATTAAGGTTACTCGTATGCATAAAAGTTCTAAATGAAAGGGTGTGGTTTTCATCAATTTGGTACTGCCCATCATTTGCACTGGGGTCATTGTGGATTGGGCAGGAGAAATTCACTGTGCTGGATGTTGCTCCTCCCTCTGTGTCTTTTTAAATCTGAGGCAACGCCTGAAGGGCTAGACCACCACTCTGTAGAAGTGGGTGGTGGCAAGGGCAGGTGAGAAGTGTGAATTGGACAGGGTGAGATTGCTCTGTTGTTAGTGCTTGGTTTCTATGGAGCTTGGAGTAGTTGCAGAGGGGTCTGTCCTGTTTCCTGATCAATGCTAAGGGGCAGCTCCAGGCCTCCTGGCCATAGTGAAGATGTGGTTCTGCAGGACCCTGAGGCAGTTGTTACCAGCTCTGTTGATAATGTGCTAGGCTGGCTCTAGCGCAGTCACAGTCTTTGCCTTTTTGGCTCTTTCCATTTCTCGGTGCTTGTCAGGACCTGGAGCTTGGAGTTTGTCTCTCCTTAGGAATCACCCTGTTTTATCCTAAAGTGAACAGGAGGTTTATGGCCAGTGGTTGTCAGGGCATGTCTGCCTTCAACGGTGTTTGTTTCCTCAGAGCAGAAAGGCTGCTTTTCCAGAGAAGGTATGAATCTAAGGGAGTTGGATGATGTAGCAGGTGATTGGCAGGCTTTCTGGTACCCAGTTCCAGCCAGGCTTTTGGTTATCCCCTCCCATCTGCATCCCTCACATCTGTAGATTTTGCATACAGCCTCATATAGTGCAAACAAGAATGTGATGTCTAAACAAAAAGGAATAAAAACCTAAAACGATGATCTTCTACTCAGGGTAAAACAAAAAAATTCCCCTTCCACCAAAAAGCCTGACTTGCAGTCAGTTACCTCATTTGGAATGTTTCATTAAGTGTGTTATAGGACTTTTTTTTTTTTTTTTTTTAGTGTATAGAATTATATCCATCTGCCTGCCTTTGGCTCCAGGTTCCTGCCTCTTCAAACCTAAGTACAATCCATAGGAGAATGGGAGTTATTATCCTTGGGCTACTTACTGTGGCCATTGGTGTTTGGCGAGCCTAGAAGGTAGCTGCGTCCAGGGTCTGGAGGAGGGCTCCACCTCCTGCAAGGAGCAAGGTCTGGCCCCCAGAAAAGATAACCAGAAAGAGAGCTGTGTAGGTTGCCCTCCTGTTATCTGGGCCTTTGCTCAGAGCCAGCCAGGATGGTGTCCTTAGAGAAGGCCCTTGTCTTCAGGCAAGACATTTGGGGACGGTTGACCAAGAGTGTCATGGCGGTTGTAACAAGGAGAAATGGGCATAGGGACAAGCAGCTGATCTCCCATCCCAGGATTTGACACCCCTCCCCAAACGGCCGGTGGGTTTGGGTCACCATACGCTCGGCAGGTAGGGAAGAGCCTTTGGTGGCACAGTGGTCAGTCCTTCTGGGGAACCAGCTGCTTGGGTGCAGGTTGTGCTTGCCTGATTCTAAGACTTGCATCCACAGGAAGGTTTGTATTTGGGTCCTTGCTGAGGACAGCAGTGAATGTGACCCCACAGTGACCTTGTATCAAAGGCCAGTAATAGTCTTTCCACTTACTCTGCTTCTCATGACCTGGGATTCTCGTTCCCTGAAAGCTGACATAGGAAACAGGAGCCTAAGGAGGATGTATGGAAGGTTTTAATGGTTTAATGGCTTCTTGGTTGGCTAAGGCTGTGCTCTTAATGGTCCCTTCTTGGGTCATTGGCTTTTCATTCTTCACAGTTGGGTGGTGAAGAAACATTTGAGCAGTGTTGAGGCTGAAGTGTTTCTAGGTAAAGGAGTTAAGTATTTGCCTTTGTGGGTGATTTTAGAACACAAGAGACTCAGATGCAAATGGCTTCTGAAAAGTGAGGAATATGCCTGTAATCAGTGGTTCTCCATGGCTGGGTGCATTACACAGGGTAGGCAGGCTTTCCTGCCATGCTACGCCAGCACTCCTCTCCTCCCATCCTTCTCCCACAAACCCAGCCTCTAATGACAAGGACCTTGGAGAAGAGGGAGCCTCCTGGCCAACACAGAGCCAGAAAAACCCTTCATGGAGACAGTGGTTTCTCAAGGGAATGAACTTAGGGTAAGGTCAAGAAGATTGAATTCTGGCAGGTGGAGTTAAGCCTTTTCTTTCTCCCGTGGCAGCCTTCACCATTGTCACTATACTTGGGTAGAGCATACTTGAGTTACCACTAGCATCTCCAGTTTAGCCCCTTCTTAGAGACTAGTCCACACCAAGAGGAGAGAGGGGAGCTAGTAGACTGAAGGGGTGGTCAGGTAATCTTGGTCCCACCAAACTGCCTTACAAATATGGCCCTTCCCAGGCAGGAGGGTAAGGCTGAGGGAAGGAGGCTCAGTCTCCTTGACAGGGTCTAGCCAGCCTCATGGGGCAGCACTAGTTGGGTGACAGTAGTGTTATTTATTTTTACTCCAGTTTAGGTGGTCATGGTACCGTGGCAAGGAGAGACTTTGAGATAGGGAGACCTCCCTAGGTAGAAGGCAGCGGGGCTTCCCTTCTCTTCCAGACAGTCAGTAGATGGGAAGAGGTTGTTTCCCAGATCAAGGCAGTGGAGTGATGGGGTAATAGAGGTCCCTGAGGGCCCAATAAGCTTTTCCAGAGGCTTTGTATGTTGCTGAATGTGTCCAGAAGGACAAATTTGCAGAACCTCATATTGATATATTAAAGAAATAATAAAATAAAAAGCACTTTAGGTTACTTTATCTTTAACCCAATTGCTGCAATTCTGTTATGTATGTGTGTGTGTATGTATATATACACACATACATGTTTTATATATATGCACACACACACACATATATATATATATATATATACTTTCTGCAAAGTTTTATTTTTTGCTCAGAATAAAAAGTTGAGGTTTGAGAAGAGCACTTACTTCAGTGCAATATATGTGTAGCTTGGCAGTCCTTATCCCATGTGGCCCTGGCCTGGCCTGTTTTTCCGCTCCATCAGCCCTGTGCTGAAGCTATCCATAGGGAAACACTATTGTGCGTCTCTGCAGCTGCTCAATCTATGCAAGCCTTCCCTGTGCATCCCGGGCGCCCCCTCAGGCCCTCTGAGGAACTGCTACCGCTGTTTTCTTCTGACTGTTGAGGTCCCTTTTCACCACTGTTCTTGGTCCCCCTGCTATCTCTCTTTCACCTCTTCACCATGACAAAATGATTCCTGAAGGGAAGGGACAGGTTGTTCCTAGGTGGAAACCTGGTACCTTCTAGACTTTCATCTTTGTAATCACATCCATGGGACTATGAGGCTATGGATTTGTGGAACTGCACCACTATTGCTCACTTACAGCTTTTTCACACCCCAATCAGAAATATGTTGGAAGAAAGGCAATACAAGCCATTTCTGTACTGCTCTCTGCACCTGCATTGGTTCAAAACAGAAAGACTTCTATGCTTCTTCAAATCCAGTAACAAAGCCGCTAATAATCTCCCTCACTGGTTATCACTTAATCGCAAACTCCTAGCTATACAGGCAGTTTAAATACACTTCAGCCAAAGAAAGATTTTCACAGATGCAGTTTGCAGGTGGTTCTGTAACAGATGGGAATTGTCCATCTCTTATTTGAGGTTGAAGGGGATCTGCCACAAGGCTGGATGACACATATTTCTGATTGGTCAATCTGTTTGGCCTGTTTCTTGCATATTCTTGGGGCAAAGGTAGTAGGGTTTTTGTTTTTTGTTGCCCCTGCTCTTGGAGAGGTAGCCTGGGCATTTCTCACTGTTACACCTGGTGGCATGAGGGCTCCTGAATCAGCACTGAAAATGCAAGTTAAATTGGGTTTGTCAAGGCATATAGTACAAGCTTTTTCTAAAACGGGCTCAAAACCATTCACAGCTCCTTTGGTTGTGGCCTATTGGGCCAAAAGTAGGTGATAATGTCTTGTCACTTTCTCAATTCAAGACAGTTTCTACTTTTTTTTTTTTTTTTAAGGAAATTTTTTGTAGAACTTTTCTTCACCAAAACCTGGGGTGTTTTTGCAATATCCTCAGTGCCCTTGTGGTGCCCAGTCAGAGGCCTGTCTGCCCTTGCCTCCTGTGTTCTCAGGCCTCCCAAGGGCTGCTTGAGTCAACAGTCTGCATCTTTTGTTGTGCTTTGGAGAAAATGTCACTGAGGTTGGACTTCCAAGCAGCTTTTCCCGTTCCTGTGTGCTCCCCTTTGCTACAGTTTGGGGAAGGTGGCCGAAAAACAGGCTTTTTTTTTCCTGGTTATCTGGCTCAGATTTAGCCAGAAAAGGCCACAAACTCTTCTAACACACACTGACCATTGGCTGGTGGTCTCAGTGACAAGTTTTTAAGTCCCAAATACTTGTATTTGGATTATGTATCAAATTTATTTTAAATGTAAAACATGGGAACAATGGACTTCCACTGAGCGATATGAAAACGTTACAGGTTCAGTACTTCCAAAGGAAGAAACCTCCAACCCCCACCCCAAAAAAAACAAAGAATTAATATGAATTTGTATTTTTGAAGAATGTGAAATAATGGTGTTTGCTTAATTGCTCATTTTGTATAAACTTAATATTGTACTTTAAAATATCTGCTATGAAGTGAAATTTTAACTTTTTGGAATTGAGAAAGCAATATTAAATACTAATGAAATCTTAATTAAATGCTTATTTAAATCTGGTAGTACCTGTGGCATTACTTCCCATCCCTGCCCCTGGTTGACACTATCTCCCACTGCCCAGCTATCAAGTCTTGGGGTTGAGGGAACAGAAAGTCAAGTCAGTAAACAGGGGTCTGCAGGTTTCCTTTTAATCAAGACTGCTGAAGTGTTTTGTGAGGCTTGAAAGCCCCCAAAGCATGAAATGAACATGTAATACCACCTGGAACCCCCAAAGCAGGCCAGACCACTCTGGCCAGCACTGCTGGCCTTCCCGAATCCGAGTATTCAGAACTGGATATTCGTTGGCTACATTTTAAAGCACAGTACTGCCTTCAGCCAAGACGATGTGGGAGTGAACCCAGCTGCTAGTGGAGTTGCCATCCCAGGCTGAGGGCCAAGTACCAGCAAATGCCAATGAAGACTGGCCCCTTTAGTGAAGGGAGTTGGTCAGTCTAGCCACCGGCCCTGGAAAGGGACAGAAGTCAGGGTGCCCGGCTAGGGAATTGTCAAGGCTCCGCGGCTCCATCGCCAGAATCCTTTGGAAGGCCACCTCTGGCGGATACAGCTGGCTGGGGCGGCGCTCCGGACTTGGCTGAACCGTTCTAATTGGAACAGAAAGGGGGGAAAAAATGAGCCGGGAGGAAAAGCCTTAGGTTAGGCCCCGCGAGGATAAGGCCACTTGGCATCTCGACAGTGACATACTTTTTTAAAAACCTCGCCCATAGCAAAGGTTTAAGTGTAAAGCGGTGGGCATGTTCTTCCACCCGCCTCCTTTGGGGCGGGGGCAAGTTTGGCCAGTGCAGTCAGTGGGCAGACCCCACCTCCCCAGGCCCAGCCCGGAGTGGGCACTGACCCCGCCACCAGCCGGCTCCGGGCGCCGGCGGCCCAGCTGCCGCAGCATCTCCTCGCAGGCGGCGATGGTGTCCAGGAGCTGCCGCTGCCGCTGCTCCACGGCGTCCAGCAGCTGCTGGGCGCGTTCATCCCGGGGCGGCAGCGGGGGTGGCCTCCCGCCGAGCCCCAGCCCCGCCTTCCCACGGTCCACGCCGGCAGCCTCCCTGCCCGGGAGAGAGACGGCGTCAGGGCCGGCGCTGGGTGGCGCGAGGTCGTGGCCCCTGCCCCCCGCCCCGCGGGCCCGCTCTCACCCCCGTGACCAGCCTGCGCCCAGGCCCCACTCCATCGCCGCCCGCGCCGCCCGCCCACCACCCTCTTGCTGTCCGCCCCCGCCCCGGCGCCGCGCGAGGGCTCCGCTAAGCTGCGCCCCGCCCCGTCCCCACCGGTCTCCTTCAAGTCGCCTGGGGGTCGCTGTCCCTTTAAGCTGCCCGGCACGGAGGCGGGGCCGAGCCTCGCGGGCCGGATGCTGGGAGCGTGCGTCACTTCCTCCCGGAAGTGGGTCTGGATGGATGTCTACTGCGCGTTCGTGTGCGGGGCTCAGGGCCGCGGTGGCGACCGGCATGGGGCTGAGCGACGGGCCAGCCGGGTCTGGCCGTAGCTGCCGCCTTCTACGCCCTCCCGTGCCCGCTCCGGTGGTGCCAGGGGCTCGGCTGCTGCGGCTTCCGGAGAGCGGGGCCGTGCAGGCCGCAAGCCCCGAGCGCTCCGGTTGGACCGAGGCGCTGCGGGCCGCCGTGGCCGAGCTGCGTGCCGGCGCCGTGGTGGCGGTCCCAACTGACACGCTATATGGCCTGGCCTGCTCGGCGAGTTGCTCGGCGGCCCTGGGCCGCGTGTATCGCCTCAAGGGCCGCAGTGAGGTTAAGCCGCTGGCCGTGTGCCTGGGCCGCGTGGCCGACGTCTACAGGTGAGGCCTCCCCGACCCGGCCCCGCTGGGGGCGGCACCGCGGGAGGGGTTTCCGGTGACAGGCTTGGGAGACTGCGGTGGCGAGTGCGGGAGGGGCTTGTCCTGGCTCACCGAGGAATCCGGAACTGGAAATACATTGGGAGCGCTTAAGGCGTGCCAGCTCCGCTTTAGGCAAGCATGGCACTGTTTCTCTCGGTGTTCTTGTGATGTGCGGAGGAGAAGCCCTCGGGAAAAAGGAGTGTCTTAAGAATAATAAAACAGTTTGAGGTTGTATTCACGTGTCACGGCGCAGTGGTTTTGTTCCCAAGACAGGCCTGTAGATTTCAAGCCCGGGCTTCTCTGGAGTCTGCCTTCTGTCAGAGCTCCGAGGAAGTAGAAAGGCAGGCAGATCTCCCTGTACACGCAAAGGACCCCTTTCCTCCATCTGCCTTCAGTCCAGGAAAGGTCCATCAGGGTGATTTAGAGTGGATTTATCCTCCTTTGCCTCCAGGTACTGTCAGGTGAGAGTACCCAAGGAGCTGCTGGAAGACCTGTTACCGGGACCGGTGACCCTGGTGATGGAACGATCAAAGGAGCTCAACAAAGACCTGAACCCCTTTACTCCCGTGAGTCATACTTTGGCCTTTTCTGTGATCTAAATCACAGTCCTTCAAGCCCTTGCCGCCTTTCTCACATTCCCTATTCCTCTTGCTTCACAGCTTGTTGGCATCCGGATTCCTGACCATGCCTTCATGCAGGACTTGGCCCAAATGTTTGGGGGACCACTTGCACTCACAAGTGCCAACCTCAGCTCCCAGGCCAGTTCTTTGACTGTTGAGGTGAGAGTTGGCCCCAGCAGCCTTAACTACTGTTTCCTCAAAACCAACAAGGCTGACACTGTATTGGGTTTGCCTGGCAAAAATTTGGGCCTTTGGAGTCATCAGTGTGAAGCTTGCTCATTTGGTATCGTTTAGAGGAGAGGGCATCCAAATGAAAGTCTTGGAAGGGGTCAGACGGCATACTTATAATGACAGCACTAAGGGCAAGAAAACCTCAAGGTCAGCCTAAGTTACTTAGGGAAACCTTTTTATGGTTCTTTTTGAATTTTTATGTGCATTGGTGTTTTATCTACATGTATGTCCGGGTGAGGGTGTCAGATCTCCTGGAAATGGAGTTACAGACAGGAGCTGCTGTACTCGGACTTGAACCTTGGGCCTCTGGAAGAGCAGCCAGTGCTCTTAAGCACTGAGCCATCTCTCCAGCCCGCAGAAACTTTTTTTTTAATGTGTTGGAATGGTTTTGTCTTGAGAAAAGATGCTTCGTGGTGAACACCTTTAATTGAAGCACTTGGGAGGCAGAAGTAGGCTGATCTCTGTGAGTTTCAGGCCAGACTGGTCTATCGAGTGGGTTTCAGGACTTCATAGAGAGGCCTTGTCTCAAAGAATAAAAAGAAAAGATTATAGGAAGTAAAGACAGCTTCGTGAGGGGAGTAGTAGTTAGAGACTTGACAACAGTGCTGAAAAGAATTTGGGGCTCTGAAACATTAGTTCACTTCTCTGTCACATAGCCATTAAACAGTCCCAACTTTTTGCCAGTTCTCTCTTTTTGGAGGGGACATTTTTTGTTTTTGTTTTTTGAGACAGGGTATCACTATGTCGCCCATCCTGGCCTGGGACTCATTTAGAACAAGCTGACCTTGAACTGACAGAGATCTGTTTTCCTCTGCTTCTTGAGTACTGGTGGGATTAAAGGCTTAGGGCAGGGTCTTTCAACTGTAGCTCAAGCTCACCTTGAATTCAGGATTCCCAGGCCTCCAAAAGCACACTGGCCTCACCTAATTTTTTACTTTTTTATATTTGCTTGCCTGAAGCAAGATCATTGTAATCCTGTCTTTTGGCTATGTAGTTTAGACAAATGAACACACAAAGAAAACTTTGCTCTGTTCTTACAACACTTAAATTAGGTGCAGTGTAGTGATGGCATTTTCTATGCCAGAGCAGGGGTTCTTGGAAATGCAGTATGTGCTTTATTTGCTCTTGGTAGCTATACAGTATGGAGCTACGTGGGGATGTTTCCTGAGAGGGTTAAGTTCTTAACCTTGTCAACAACCCTGGGCCATCACAGTCATTGTTTTACTTGTAACTGGTATTTATGATTTCCCTATCACCAAAACCCTGACCTGCCTGCATTGGAGACTTCACTGGGGGCAGAAGGAATCTAGTGCAGTTAACAGTACAGCTGCAGTTCTCTCCCCACAGCCCAGGGACTGAGTGCTGGTGGCATGTTTGCACAGCCCACCCTGTTTTCTTCTCTGTGCTCTGATCTTTACTTCCACTGAGGTCTAGGGTCAGGCTGCTAGAACTTCATTTTAGAAGCCTAAATGAAGTAGTCTGTGTGCATCACACAGATGTGATGGAAGGTTTGGTATTTATGAGCCACATCTCTGGGCTCATACCCAGCATGCCACTTATTGGACCTAAGCCTTCCCAACCCCTGCAGTATTTAGAAGTTCCTTTTGGTACATTAAGGTTTTCTTCATGAAAGGTATGGAGTGGATACCTAAGGAGCTTCAGACTTGGTGCATATCATATACTGTGTGTTAATTGTGCCCTTGACATTGCTAGCCATAACTAAGAGGTTTCTCCTCTGCCTGGAGGAAGGTGCTTCAGTTTTAATGTGAGCCATGTATGCAGGTGACATGCCCTTTCTTTTCCTCTTTTCAGGAGTTCCAAGACCTCTGGCCTCATTTGTCCCTGATCATTGATGGGGGACCAATTGGGGATAGTAAAAGCCCTGAGTGTCGCCTTGGCTCTACTGTGGTTGATTTATCTGTGCCTGGAAAGTTTTGCGTTATTCGCCCAGGCTGGTAAGTCTCTTATCTGTGCAGTTGCAATATGTGAGGGAAGTTGGAGAAAGGAGAAGCTTTAGAGTATAGATTTTCACCGGTGGTGGTGCGCACCTTTAATCCCAGCACTTGAGAGGCAGAGGCAGGCGGATCTCTAAGTTCAAGCCAGCCTGGTCTATAAAGCAGGTTTCAGGACAGCCAAGGCTACGCAGAGAAGCTTTGTCTCCAAAGAAATAAAAATAGCTGCCACTTCTGCCGCTGTCAAAAAAGTGCTACCACAGAGAGGATTAAATTTGCTGATATGGCTGGCTTTTTACGATTCATCAAGTTTGGTGAACAGAGTGTGGGATAGTCATCTTAAGCTGTTTAGACTTTGGTGAGCTCTGCACAGAGAAGTCAGACTGTAATTGCTTTGTGTGTCTTCCTCAGTGCCCTGGAAAATACCACAGCCATTCTCCAGCAGAAGTATGGGCTGTTCCCTTCTCAGGGCTCCTGTTCATGAGACTTGGGAGGACCCAAGGACTGTGCTGGATACCATGTGTCTACTACTGGTTGGCAAGGCCTCATTGGCAGAGGCTCCTGAAGCTACAACTGTAGTCTGGCTTTTTATGCAGCATCCCTGTCTCTGAACACTAAAGGCCAGAAGCTACAGGTTGAGCCTTGGACCTGGGGGATGGTTATATTTACTCTGTAGATTGAAATATCAACCAAAAGTTGAACAGAGGTAAGAATGGTCTTAGAGAGGCCTTATTATTTTAAGAGCCCACCCCCTTAAACTAAGTACCTTGAGTACAGAATTAGAAGGCATTAAGAGCTGCTTTCTGCTGGACAGTGGTACTTGATGTCAAACCAGATGGAAGCACTAGTGTAGTGTGGAAGTCTCAGGACCAGTGCAGGAAAATCTAGGACTCAGGCCAAAGCTTTCTGGGTAACAGAGTGGTCATTTTAGGGAAATTATTCTAGAGGGTCCCAAGTGAAATAATACTGGAAAATAAAATCTTGACTTTTTCAGCCAGTGACTTTCTTATTTATTGGCATAATTTATGTGTAATTTATTTAGCTTCATTGTTTACTCAGAAGCCTTTTATCTCTCTCTGTTCATACATGTACCAAGTATCCAAATAATTATTTTTGCTATTTGAGCTGTGACCTTCTTTGTTATTAAAAATTGCTGTTCAGACAGTTGTAAATGGTTTATTTTTCTTTTGAACTATTTCCTTAGGATTTTTCTGTCAAAGTGTATATGTGCATTATGGCTGTTGATGTAGATTAGCCTTCAGAGGATCTGAGTCAGGTTTCATTGATGATGTCTGCCCCTTCCTGCTGCCTTGCTATATTCAAATTGTATATGCACAAAATAAAAATACCACTGGTTAAATCCAGCGCTTTCAACTAACCTACAGGCTTGGGTGGTCAGCCCTGCATATTTGTCAAGTGGGGTTTAGTGTCAGTGACTGGGCTGGTTATCCTTGGAATGACCTGTATTCCACCTCATCCTCCCCCACTTGCATCTGTTTCTCAGTTATGCCTCAGCCTGTAAACTAGTCCAGTGAACATTTTCTTTTCAAGTGTATTTTGAGAATCTTACTGAAAATATTCATTGTGTCTTACTTTAACAAGGATCTTCACAGTATTAGTTTACTTGTAAATAATCACTGGCTTGCTAACTTCCTTCTAGAAATTTTATGTAAACTAGTCTTAAGCAAACCCATCTCCATTGTGCTAAAACTAGGCAGCCCAGCCATACACTAATTTGTCACAGACTGACCTACAAGTCAGCATTTGTGAGAGCCGTAAGAGGACTGTGTACTGGCAAACACCATTTCATATTTAATACAAATCACAGTAGCACTGCAAGTTACCCTAGTGAGTGGCCTCCCCAGCCTAAATGGCTGAAGGAAATGGGTGACCTAGTCCTGATCTCCCTGCCTTCTGCGGCTTAATGTTCATCTGGAAAAGGCTCTGGAGCACAGAGGTATTTTTTTGGAAGAGAAAAAATAGCTGAGCTCCCAGACCTGGTTGTAGCTGCAATGAGCAAAACAGCCAGGGTATTAGCTACACCAAAAGCGGGATCCTGTAAGCTTTGGGAAGGGAACTTGCTCGAATTCCCAGCACCTGACAGGCAGGTGCTTAGTGATGAGTGTGGGTGCTCAGTGTCTCCTGGTAATGGGGCACAGGAATCTACTAGAAGGACCTTAAAGTCCCCTTCTTAGAATTGTCAAATATGGTTCCTTGTGTTCAGCAAGACGTGGGAGGTGGCCTGAGGAGATGTAGGCTGTCTAGAGGAGATAAGGTGCGTGCCAGCTCAGAGCCCTGAAACCCTTCTAAGCACAGTGGCTTGCAGAACTCCACTAACAACTACCTGCCACAGCTGAAGGCTCAGAGAGATGTGGAGCTGCCTTGAGTCATGTGCAGCCACTTGCCAGCCTCCCCCTTCATCATGCCTTGCTTCCCAGCACCATAAGTCTGGGGGCCAAGCTCTGTTCTCCATGAGCTGGCTGGCCCACCCACAAGCACCCAGTTGCTACTTGGGACTAGTGAGTGCCTATGTCCTCAGCTGAACCAGTGTGGCGACATGTTGAGGTTTGGGTGGTAGCCCCTCACATTAGCCATTGTTCCTTTTCCTTGATGAAGTGTTCTGCCCAGCGGCGGGTCAGCTCTAAATACAAGCTGGGCTTGTGAGGCAGGTAGTCCAAATATAGGCGAGTTGGCGTCTTTTTGGGAACAGCCTTCTCGATCTGTGTGCCCTCATGCCACTCATTGAAAGAGGTGATGGAGACGATCTCAGGCCTCACGGTCAGGGCCGCCTGTAGGGCTGTCTCGTAGTACTTGCCATTGACTCTGTTCCGAGTATTATGGTTGTTCCAGGGCCGGATGCTGGTGTCGATGTACCCAGGCCCCACGCTAGGAATGAACATCAGGTTGTTGGTATCACAGAAAGTCTTCACAGCTTTCCAGTTCTGATGGGAGGAACCGAAGGAAAAGCCATTGGAGGCAAAGTAGGTGTACATTCCATCAAATCCTGCGGCAAGGATGTCATGAGTGTGGCCCTCTTCCACCAACAGAGCTATGAAGACCCCGTCATAACGAGTGTTGCGGATCGAGTGAGGCCCGTTTTGCGTCAGGAGATGGGCCCAGGCCTCAGGGGATGTCAGATATGAGTCGTAGATATAAAAGAGTGGGAGACTCTTGCCCATGCTGTTCTTATAACGGTAGAACGCGCTATGGGAGCCGTACCTGAGGAGCAGGAGCAAGAGGCTGGAGTTGGTGGTGAGAAGCCAGTACAGCAGTAAGATAAGTCACAGAGGAGATCTTTTTTCTGAGCTCAGAGCACTCTGGGATCCAGCAGGTCACATATTGAGCCCAGGCTTCTAAGTATTAACCTGCCTCCCTTCCCAGCCCTGCCTGACCTGTCGTTCCTGTTTCCTCTCCCCAGCCATCTTCATCTTAGTTTCAGCAGCAGTCTCCTAATTGGTGTGTAGATTTCCATTCCTGCCGTCCTATAGGATCTGATCTGATTTCCCCATTAAGGACACCCCTTTTGGTCTAACCTTACTGTCATTCCTGCTGCTACCCACCAGATTCCACTTCCTAACTGGCCTTTCTATTATGCTTCCTGTGTGAGCTTGTCCCATCTTAGCACATTCCATCTGCTGGTTCTCTCTGCCTGGAATTTTGTCCTTTCTCCAGATCTTTACAGATCTAACTTAACTATTATTTTATTATTTGACAAAGGGTCTCACTATGTGGCCTGGTGCTATAAGTAAACCACGCTAGCTCTGAGCTTAGAAATTTACCTGCCTCTACCTCCCAATTGCTGGGATTAAAGGTAGGTGCCATCATGCCTAGCCAGAGCTGACATTTTAAATTGTGGGGGTGGGGAGGGTAAATGATTTTTTTAAATTACCATGAATATATTTTTTAAAAGAACTATTATACTGGAAAAATAGCCCAGAACTTAAAAGCTATTACTACAATTCCAGAAGATCTGAGTTCTGTTTCCAGCATCTACATTGAGCAACTTGTAATGTGCCTGTAACTCCAGCTTCCTCTTCTAGCCTCTGTGGGCACACACACATACATAGAAAATCTTTTAAACAAATATGTGGACATTGAATCCAGGGCCTCAGGCATGACGGCACTTGTGCAGTCCTAGCACTTGAGAAGATTAAGGACAGTGAACATGTGTTCAGGGTCATGCTCAGCTATAGAAAGAGTCCAGGCCTGCCTGAACTAGGCCCACTCATTCCTTTTAGCTTAACAACCATATTTATATCTCAGTGTTAGGAACTGGTGAGACCAGGATCAAAGTGCCGAACAAGTTTGGTCCTTGGTGAGTGTGCTCTCTCTTTCTCTCTCTGTATCTTTCAGTAATTCCTTGAGGTCTGGGACATAAGGCATGCTTTTGCCTAACATACAGAGGACCCTGGGTGTGGTCTCCAGGACCATAAATGGAGGGGAAAAGAGAAAAAAAACCTTCTTGGGCACATTCTTAACGCAAAACTTCATTTTGCTTTTTTTTTTTTTTTTTTTTAAGATTTATTTATTATGTGTACAATGTTATGTTTGCATGTACGCCTGCACGCCAGAAGAGGGCATCAGATTCCAGTATAGATGGTTGTAAGCTGGGAATTGAACTCAGGACCTCTGGAAGAACGGGCAATGCTCTTAACCTCTGAAGATCTCTCTAGCCTTTCGCTTTGCTTTTTATTGTTTTTTTTGTTTGTACTACAGATTACAGTGGTTTCTCACTTCTTGATTGGGCAGCTCTACTGCAACCCCAACCACTAGACTATGATGTCAAAAACTTTGCAAAAGACAGCAGCTGTATGTCTGAGCACTGGACAGTTTCTCAGTGACTGTACAAACATGTATTAGTCATTAAAACAAGACTTAGTTAGGGCCCCAGAACCAGACCTGAAACTCAGCTGCTTGACTCAGCCCAGCACACTCAACTGTGAACAACTGCTCGTGACACATGTATTCCACCCTCACGCTGCCTGAGCTGACCCTCCAACCCTTCTATCCCTGTTTCCATCTAGATTCCCATCTTACGTGTCAATGATGTACTTGATGTTGTCATGGACAGTGACGTCATCCCGGCCCTTGTAAGGTTGGATATGAAAGGCCACCTGCCACAGATAAAGGAATTGCAGGTCAGGTAAACATTCAGGAGCTTAAGGCCCCGTCTCGACTTGGAGGAAGGGCTGAGTTCGGGAAAGCCTGGCAAGGATGAGCACAGTAAAGTTTGCTGCTGCCCTTCAGATCACAAGTAAAGGGGGAGAGTTTGTCCATGCCCCACAGCGGGGCATCCAGGAATCATGCTGGGTCACAACAGGATGGCATTCAGGTTTCCACCTATATCAGCTCCAACCATGACCACAATAAGACAATGGGAAATGTCTCTGCCAATGGGAAATGTGCCAACATCTGTCAAACCTGCCAGTGGTGACCTCAGGAAGGAGAGGGGCTTTTTGGTCATTTTTCTTCCTTCACTACAGAAGTAGGACTAACCTCCTCTGTTGATGTGGATGAGGAAATGGCCACACACTTACCTTCCACTCAAAGGTAAACCTACTTACGGAGGCCCAGCACTGTCCTCTGCTATGTCTGCAGATCTACTTGGCTCTTGCCTGCCCAGTATGCAAGATCCAGGCTCTATAACCTAACTTGTATTAATAAAAGTGAAGGGGTAGGAGAGATGGCTCAGCAGTTAGAGCACTGGTTGCTCTTCCAAAGAACCCAGGTTCCCAGCACACATATCAGGTGGCTCACAACTAGCTTCCTGGGGATTTGCCTCTGCAGGCACCTGCACATACCCACACAAAATAAAAAAATAAAAGTAAATATTAAAAAATAATACTTATATAATCTTTAATTTGTAACGACACGGGCTTGAGACCCTCTTCCAATACCACACTTGCCGTGTGTCTGCCATCTCCAGCACTATGCATTCTCAGCGTTGTGATGTTGGCACATACCTTCAATTCCAGCAGTTGGGAGGCAGAGGCAGGAAGATCTCTAACTCTGAGGCCAGCCTGGTCTACAGAGTGAGTTCCAGGACAGGAAAAGAAGAAGCATTCTCCAGAAACGAGTGTGTGCAATCTCTTGAACTCACCTGGATGTTGTGCTGATGTGCAGTATCCAGAATGGCAGGTACCAGATCATCTGAGGGCTCTCCATTATCATCAGCCATGCCAGGCGGGTACCAGGAGAGAACCAAAACTCCTAAACAATACAGAAGGTCCTTCAGTGGCACACGTGTCCCCCCACATACACACAAGAGATTTTTCTTAATCAGAAATCATCTCCCACTGTGTGGTTCCTGAAAACCTTGAGCCAGGATCCTGCCAGGTTCCTGGGGACAGAGCTGAGAGGCCCAGAGCTTAGCTGGTCTCGGGAGCTGTCCATGCTGGCAGTGCTGAAGTACTGGAGCCAAGGTAAGCCAGGCTTAGGAGTGCAGCATCATGAAGCAGAAAGAGTGCCTATGCCACGCTGACCTGGAAGCCACAGCCCCACCTCTGAGGTCCTACCTGAAGAAAAGTCCTATCCCCGTGTGCCCTATGGGAGAGAACATTTGCCTTGACTGCCTGTCCAGAAAACAAGCCAGGACAGAATCACTCACATCCCCATTATCTTTGTATATATGTCATACCCCGCCTTTTTTATTCGTTTATTTTGGAGATACTGTCCCACTACATAGCCTAGCTACAAACTGGGACTCCTGCCTCCTCCCAAGTGCCACGATTCTGGCATGCACCACTAAACCTGAATCCTGACCTTGCAGTTCTCTCCCCTCATCATCAGCCATCTCAAGGTATAACTAGGTGTATTTTGAAAAGCTAGCAGAATTCAGGGACAAGACCTAAGTTAAGTGAGCCTCCCCACGCCAGCTTGTAAGGCAGCAGGTTCTCCAGCCTCCGGCTGGCGCTTGATGAGAAGCTCCTGTGTTGTACCCACCCTCCGCCCTGCTACAACAGCCCCTGCACTTGCTGGGAAAGCAGAAGCCTCCCTAGGCTCTCCTTTCAACTCTAGACTTGAAGGGCCAGGATCTCCAGGCCTCCCTCTCCTGAAACCTGGAGAACCAACAAACTTAAAGCTGCTCTTTTTATGTCCTTGCTCCAGGTAGCTCTGCTGCACCCTACCCCCACCTCCAAAAACAAACAAACAAACAAACAAAAAACAACCCTATGGAATAGGGCCCTGGGGTTGTTCACGGTCAGAAAGGCCCAGAAGGTACAGTGGGGAATTAAAAGGTGGTGTGCAGTGGGCCCAGAGTAAGCATGGGAGGGAAGGGCTACAAGGTCAGGCTGGCGGGAGAGTGGGACCAAGGGCCCTGAGGCGGGCATCAAGAGCTGAGGTGCAGGAAGGAAGGGCCGAGGCTGGGGGGACAGACTGGCCAGGGGGACGCGGGATCTCACCGATGGCAGCTTCTTTGAGCTGGGTCATGTGCTCTCGCAGCACGTCGGGGTCCCGCGAGCTGTAAGGCCCCAGCTCCGGGTAGAAGCTGGAGCCCAAGTCATCTGGAGGGCTGTGGCGGCCACGCGGGTAGCTGGCCGAGATCTTGGGGTCCCAGTGCGGCACCATGACATGGTCCCAGTGGATGTAGTGGCCCTCGCGCCGGGGACTCCCGTACCACGAGTAGTAAAAGGCGTGCAGGTCGGAGTAGACGCGCAGGCTCTGCCGGGGAGCGGGATCGACCTCGGCCGGGCCCACCGAGGCGCGGGGGGCGACAGTGCGCGGCGGCGGGGGCGGCGGCGCGGCGGGGGCAGCCGGGGCGCGCGCGGGCGCAGGGTTCCCCTCCGGACGCCGCTCAAAGGGTGCTAGCTCCGGGCCCGGGCCCAGCGCCGGCAGCCCGTCCGGGGCCTTGAGCGTGCGCAACCCCATGAGCGTGCCGAAGGCGAAGAGCAGCACCAGGAAGAGGGCGATGCAGGCGCGGCGGCGCCGGCGGGCCATGGCTTTCCCGCGGTGGCCGGCGCCGCGCTACCGGCCCCGAGGCCGCGCCATTCCGCCAGCCCGCCCGCCCGCCCGCGCGTCCCAGGCCACGGCCCGCGAGCGCCGCGCGCCCAGGACGGCTCCGCGCCTGTCCCCGCAGTGCGGGCGGGCCCGACACACACAGGATGCAGTGGCGCCGACCAAGTGAGCATGAACGAGGGGGGTGGGAGTGGGGAGGAGGCGGAGGGGCGCGGACCCCGCCCAGCGTCCGCGAGTCCCGGGGTGAGTGTACCCTGGGGGGCGGGTGGGGAGTAGGACTGGATCTACCTGGTAGAAGGTCGGGGTGGAGGGTGGGAACCGGGAGTCTCTCGGCCTCCGTAACTGGGCTGTTACCATAACCCCAGTTCGCCCCAGATCCCAGTACTGAGAAGAGGGCCTTTGGGGCACCCTGCAAACTCTAGCTGCGGCCAGTATCCTAGCGGAGGACCCCAGCTTGCTTTGGGACCTAACTCCAGTGGCTGGCCTGGCTCTCCTGGGCTTTGTAAGCAGTAGTAATGCCTAGTCTTGTTCATCTATGCACAGTTCCCCATTTTTCCTCAAATCTGCCTTCCAGTGGACAAGCAGCAACTCCTCCCTCCAGCACTAAGATTGAAGCCAGGGCCTTGAACTCATGCTTAGCAGGGAGTGAGTTTCAATCCTCTTTGCTATTCTGTATTTCGAGACTAAGTGTCCCACGCTGACCTTGAACTCAATCTATAGCCCAAGCTGACCTTGAACTTGAGTACCAATCCTTCTACCTCGCCCCCCCCCCCAGTGTGAGCCACTACTCCTGTATTGTTTATTGTTCGAAGTCTCACTGTGTAGCTGAGGTCACCCTGAAATGTTCTGTATGGCCCTGGCTAGTCTTGAACCCAGTATATTTTTGCCTCTGACTCCATACTGCTGGTGTAGCAGGCATGGATTGCCATGTCTGGCTTCTTACAACCATAAAATGAACATCCAAAAGCTCTCAGCGACTTCCTGTCACTTCTAATTAACATAAGTTGTATCATGCTCATGTTGGAGCCAATCCATTGCCAAGGCCATTCAGGAATGGGAACAAACTCTAAAGGACTCAAGAAAATGACCTTGAGCACCCGAGTCTAGAGTGTCTCTCACCTTTGCATTTCAGAGGGTAAGAGCCCCACCAGAGCAGGTCGACGTGCTGAGGGGAAGGTAGGGATAAGGCAGCCTTCGGAGGAGCCAGGAGCACAAGTCAACAGCAGAGGCAGAGGTGACCTACCTACTGTGCTGGCATACTGTGAGTGTTCGTAAATAATCAGCCAGAAGTCTGTGTGTCTGGGAAAGCGGGTGGTCGGAAGTTCACCTTCCAGGCAGTAAAAACTCCTACGGAGAAAAGAAAAGGCCTAGACGTTCTGATATCACACTGAGGTCCTTGGAAGAAGCCCACGCCTGCTCACGCCTCCTCACGCCACAGCGAAACAGGAATTATGGTAGTCTCTTGCTTTCAGATATTAAGTGGCGATATTAAAGAAGAGCGGGCAGTCGAGATGGTTCAGTGGGCAGTGGTGCTTGCTGTCAAGCCTGATTGAATCTGTTTGAAGGAGAGACCTGAGTCCCACAAGTGACTCTCTGACCTCCCCATTCATGCCATCGGACATTCACACCCCACCCCCATGGCACACACAAATAAGTAAATTATGTGAATTCTTTAAAGCCAGCAAACAAGAGAGTAGATCAAAGGACACAGGAAAGGAATGATGCAGCTTACAGATAAAATACTTTTTGGATATGGTAGCACACCGCTGTGATCACAGCACGCAGGAAGCTGAGGCAAGGACGTTTGAGTTTGAGGCCAGCCAGAGATGCCTGGTTAGAGCTAGTCTCAAAGACCAAACCAAACCAAACATTAAAATAGTACTGTCTACAGCAGCAGTTCTCAACCTGTGGGTCGCAACCCCTTTGGAGGGTTGCATATCAGATATTTACATTATAATTCATAACAGAAGCAAAATTACAAGTATGAAGTAGCAACAAAATAATTTTATGGGACTGATCCTGACATGAACTCAGTGGCTGGCTCTTTGACCTCCCCACCCCCGAGGGAGGAACAGCCTTGGTAGGCCACAGAGGAGGACATTGTAACCAGTCCTGAAGAAACTTGATAAGCTAGGGTCAGATGGAAGGGAGGAGGACCTCCCCTGTCAGTGGACTTAGAGAGGGGCAGGGAGGAGATGAGGGAGGGAGGATGGAATTGGGAAGGCATGAGGGAAGGGCCTACAGCTGGGATACAAAGTAAATAAACTGTAATTAATATAAAAAATTAATTAAAAAATAATTTTACGGTTGGGGTCACCACATAGGAAAAGCTGTGTTAAAGGGTTGCAGCATTAGGGAGGGTGAGAACCACTGAAGATTACAGGCTGGAGAGATGGTCAGTTAGGGGCACTGAATTGCTCTTCCAGAGGACCTGAGTTTATGTGACAGCTCACAACTGTCTGTATTTCCAGTTCTAAAGAATCCAATTTCCTGTTGGTTTCCCCAGACATCAAGCAGATATGGAGTGCCCAGACACACATGCAGGCAAACACCTATATGCATAATGTTTTAAAATGTGTGTAATATTCCAAAGATTTTATATTTTAAAAACAAGAACAGGTTACTATATAAATGAGGGAAAATGTTTATAAGACTATAAAAAGTACCTCTTGGAAATTAAAAACAGTCGAATGCAATTTTTAAAACAATTTATTTATTTTCGTTTTATATGTGTCTTGCCTACATGTTAGGTGTGTGCAGTGCCCAGTGAGGCCAGAAGGGGGCACTGGATCCTCTGAAACTGGAATTGGACTTTTTTTTTTTTTTTTTTTTTTTCTATATTGTTACAGTATCAATTACATAATGTTAAAATTTGCAGCTCAGGGCTTCCAAGATAGCAAAGGTTCTTTCTGCCAACCATAAAGACCTGAATTCAATCCCTACAACTTACTGTGGAAAGAGAAACAATTCCTAAAAGCTCTTACCTCACATGCGTGCTGACAACCTGCACACAACACATTCAACTTATAAATAAAAGTTTTTAAAAAAAATTTACAGAGCCAGATGGTGGTTTGATCCCAGTACTCTGGGAGGCAGAGGCAAATGGATCTCTGTGAGTTTGAGGCCAGCCTGTTCTACAAAGAGAATCCATGATAGCCAGGGCTATACAGAGAGACCTTGTCTTGAAAAACCAATCAACCAATCGAACAAACAAACAGAAAGAAGTTGCAGATCACTTGCACAGCACCTGGGTTGTGTTCCCAGGATTCCCATCGCTAGCTCCAGTTCCGTGAATCTGACACCCTTTTCTGAACTCCACGAGCAACAAGGAACAAGCATAGTGCACTTACAAGCATGCAGACAAAACACTCACAGACACAGATAAATCTAAAAGAAATTAAGTTTTCAGTTATAGATCACCAGGGCTACAAGGCCGTAGAGACCAGCTACAGCCTTGCGCTGTTCTTACTGGGGCCATATACTGTTATTTCCCTGAGGCTTCTCGCTAGGTTTACAGACAAAGCCTGTCACAACAGGGGCGGGCTCATCCCATCCTCCAATCCCAGTCTTTCCCTGCAACTCACAAGCTCTGACCCACAGCTTCTGTCCTCCCCAGTTAAGATTTCTTCAGCTGCTGACCCAACAGGAGTTCCTCCACCGAAAACCAACCTAGATGGGAGATGTAGCTCTGTGGTTTGAGTGTTCCCCCGTCCAACACGCAAAAGCCCCGGGCTCAATTCCCAGCACTGAAAACTCCAGACAAGGTTAGAACTTTGATACAATCTCACTATTACCCCAGGACTCCAGAGCTAGAGCTTGGAGAAGCAGAAGTTCTAGGTCATCCTCTCATGGACACAAAGACCTTCTCTCAGAAAAAGAGAGAGAAGAAAGGAAGAGAAGAGGGAGGCTGAAGAGATGGCTCGGTGGCTAAGAGAGTTTCATTCCCAATACCCACAACACTGGTAACAGCAGTTCTAGGGGGCCCACAGCCATCTTGTGGACTATGCGGGTGCCTCTGCTCACACATACAAGTCCATACATAGACATGTATGTGCACATAATAAAAAATAAAATATATCTTTAAAAAAATTTTTTTAAGGTAGGGTCTCACTTTGTAGCCCTAGCTGACATGGAACTCACTATGGAGGTCAGGCTAGCACTGAATATTGAACTCGCAGAGATCCACCTGCCTCGATGCTGGAACTAAAGGTGTGTGCTACCATGTTGTCCCCAGAGTAAATCTTGTTTGTTTGTTTGTTTGTTTGTAAGGTGTGTACTTTTACTCAGCTGGTCTCAAGTCAGTATACAGGTAAGCTCTGGCTGCCTCAGCCCCTCAGCCTACTCCCAGGGAGACCGCAGCCTTCAAACAGCAAGCAGGGGAGACAAACAGAAGGAGGGTCACGATGACTGACCATTCAGAAATAAAAAACAAAAAGAAGAAAGTACTGAGAAAGTTTTGTTTTTCAACACAGAGTTTCTTCATATAGCCTCGGCTGTCCTGGAACTCTCTCTGTAGACCAGGCCGGCCTCAAACTCACAGGCACCTGCCTGCCTCTGCCTCCCAAGTGCTGGGATTAGAGGCATGTGCCACCACTGCCCAGCTTAAGGCAGAATTTTTTTTTTGATGCAGCACATAATTCACATAGAATTATGTCACACACACACACACACCCCGGTGTGGACTCCAGGCCTAGGCTCCACCATTCTCTTCTCGGAAATGGGGGTAGCTTTTTGGAGGATGAGGAACTTCCTGTAACCTTGTAGCTCATGAATGCTTGGAATGAAAAAAAAAAAAAAAAAGCTGCGCATGGTGGCTCACGCCTTTAATCCCAGCACTTGGGAGACAGAGGCAGATGGACCTCCGTGAGTTCGAGGCCAGCCTGGTCTACAGAGTGAGTTCCAGGATGGCCAAAGCTACACAGAAAAATCCTGTCTTGAAAAACCAAAAAGAAAAAATAAAAAACAAAACAAAAGCCAGAAGCTGAGGTGTTGGCACAGGTCTGTAAGCCCTGAACCCAGTAGTCAGGAGGGTGAGGAGTTAAGACAGCCAAGGCTATACGAGACCCTTTCAGAAACACAGTAATGCATTAAACAAAAGAGACATGCAAGGTGCATTTGCCTCCTCTCACTGCTTCTTAAACAGTCTGCCCTGAAACCCATGCTTCAGGTCACATTCCACCCATGCTTCAAGCCCTCTTTCCAACCCTCCCCCCATGGTCTCTGCATCTGAATCTCACCTCCAAGGATGCTTGCTTGTTGGCATCTTCTCCCCTCCTTCACACCCACCTGGTGTCATTTTATAGAGGACAAAACAGAGACTTGGACCCTCAAGAAGAGGCTTGGCTGACCCGAAGCATCAACCTCCCCAGTTCCTCACACTAGTATCTCCTGCCCCTGGACACAGTCCACGGTCACACTAACAGAGCTGTTCCCGAGTAGCTTCAGATGTCGGTGAGCTGGTCCCTTCCTACCATGAGGTCTACAGGACAGTGCTGGGCAGAAAGGGCTCCATTTAGGAAGGGTTAGTTCTGACCAGGTTCAGCACCATGCTCACAGAGTGTGGATAGACATGGAAGAGGCAAGCCCAGGGCGGCTGGCCCTAGGGAATGAAACTAGGGATGGAGGAGGATGAAGGCAGATTACATCTTTATTACAGGACTTGCAGTGCTGTTTGACTTTCAATGCAGCATGTGATATTTGATGAAAAATGAGAGTGAATTTAAACAAATTGAACAGTGAATCTTCTAAGATTGTGGGATGTAGCAGGAAGGAGTATGGGGAAATGGTTGTCTCACAGGTTTGTGGTAAGGATTACACAGAATCAGGCTGTTCATACATGTTTGCATTGGGTCAGACTCAAGAATTATTTTTACGTGTGTGTGTGTGTGTGTGTGTGTGGTGTGTGTATATGTATGTGTGTACCTATACCATGGAGTACATATAGAAGTTATAGGAATCCAGGTGGTGGTGGCACACACCTATAATCCCAGCACTTGGAGGCAGAAGCAGGCAGAACTCTCTGTGAGTTCGAGACCAGCCTGGTTACAGAGTGCCAGGGCAACCATGACTAGACAGAGAAACCGTATCTCAAACAAACAAACAAACAAACAAAAAGTTATAGGACAACCTGTGAGAGTCATTTCTCACCTTCCATCATGTGGAACATGGGGATTGAACTCAGGTTGTCAGGCCTGGCCGCAAACACCTTTACCAGCTGAGCCTTCTCCAAAGCCCCTAATTTTGGCTTTCGGGAACAAGGTCTCACTATGTAGACCAAGCTGGCCTTGGACTCCCAGTCCTCCTACCTCGGCCCCCTAGATTCCTATGCTAGGCACATATCACCAAGCACAGCTGGGGGTTGGACGGATTATTAAAGTTACACTCGTGAAGTCACTGAACAGGCGTGAGTTTACTTATTTACACTGCAGGGATTTGAGCCTCACACATGCTGGCAAGCGCCTGTCTCTGAGCCACACCTTCATCCCACATGTGTCCTGAGCACTGTGCGTTGGAGCTGGTTCCAGCTGCTGTCGATTCAGTGGTGGAGCACATTAGCACATAGAATGTCACAGGGTAGTGCAGCTACTTGGGCCGACAGAGGTCTGAACAGGGACAAACACCCCCTTTGCAGCTACCCCATAGGGTACACTGGGATGAAGGAGGAAGTGGAATTTGGAATAGCTGATTAATGCCCACGCTTGTACCAAATGCCCTGTCTCCATTGCTATTCCCAGATCGCTGGCCTAAAAATCAGAGACTGGAGATGCAGACTATGCTTAGCATTCTTGAGGCTCTAGGTTTCATCCTAGGGTACACACACATACACACACACACAGATAGACAGAGACAGACAGAGACTGAGATCTCATCATGGTCAGCAAATTCCAGACCATCTCTGCCTACCAGGCTGTCCAGTTCTTTCTTTTAAAGTATTTTACTTTTATCACAGTTTGTGGTGGCACCCGCCCTTAATTCCAGCATACAGGAGGAAGAGCAGGCAGATCTCTGGAAGTTTGAGACCAGCCTGGTCTACACAGTGAGTTACAGGACATTCAGGACTATGTAGAAAAACCCTGTCTCAAAAAAAAAAAAAAAACACATAAATTTACTTTCAATAGTGTGTATATGTGTATATACTACACACATATTATATATTATAAGAGTATATATAATTTACATTATCTATTATACATATACATATCTACATATATGCAGTACCAGCAGAGGCCAGAAAAGGGTGTCAGGTCCCCGGGAGCCAGCATCACAGCCAGTTGTATGCAGAGCATTGGTACTGAAAACCAAATTTGGGTCCTCTGTAAGAGCAGTACGTGTTCTTAACTGCTGAGCCATGTCTCCAGCCCTCCTTCGCGTCAGTTCCTTCTTAGAAGTTGTACCCATGCATTCTCGCCATACACGCTCCCTTTGCTAGCATTGGTTCAGCTATTTCTATCTGGGGTAGACAGCCCTGAGTAAGCCCCTGGTTTCCGTTCCCTGATATTTCTAACGGTCCACATTCCCCTACTGTAAGCATGGGCAGGACCCGTGACAAGCTTCTAGCCAATAGTGTTTGGCTGTGATGAGGGACGTTAGAGACATAATTAGGTTCTTAAATCAGGTCAGTCCAAGTTAATTAAGATAGAGATGATCCTGACTTATAATAACAATAATACACTCTGAAAAGAGACTAGGAAAGAAAATCTCTGGTAGGCTTAATGACATAAGTTAGGCATGGTGGCAACTTCCCTGCAAGACGAGCACTCAGGATGTGGAGGATCAGAAGTTCAAGGTCATCCTTAGCTACGGAACATGACTCAGTTTAAGAAAAAGAAAGAGAAAAGAAGGCAGGTAGGCAGGAAAGAAGGAAGGAAGGAAGGACGGAAGGAAGGAAGGAAGGGGTAGCTTTGTTGGTAGGCTCACTGGCAGTGACTTGCAGGTGTCTGAAAAATCTTGGAAGCAAGTTAAGTTCCAAAGGTGACTTTCCATTCAAGAATGCAATCTAGATGGGTCAGGATAGACTACAGTGGTAAAACACTTGCTCAGCATCTATAGGGCCTTGCTAAGCTGAAAAAGAAGCCCTTGGTTTAATCTCCACACCGCATAAACTGGCCTTAGTGTACAGGCCTGTAAGCCCAGCACTTGAAAGACAGGAGGCAGGATGATCAGAAGTGTAAGATCAGGTAAGGTGACAGGGCCCATGCCTTCGATCCCAGAACTCAGGAGACAGAAGCAGGAGAGTTTCTGTGAGTTTGGGGCCAGCCTGGCCTACATGGCAAGTCCCAGGCCAGGTAGGGCTATAGTATCAGATCCTACAAAACATGCGTTAGAGACAGTTGTGAGCTGTCATGTGGGTGCTGGGAATTGAACCTAGGTCCTCTGGAAGAGCGGCTTAGTGCTCTTAACCACTGAACTATCTCTGCAGCCTGAAGCTCTGTCTTTAAAAAAGAAAAGAAACAGACAAACACCAGGCGTTTAATGCTGTTCTTGACCACATAGTAGGCTGAATGCCACTGTGGGGACTGACTTGAAGGAAGAAAGGGAAGGAAGGAGGGAGGAAAGATGGGAGGAAGAAAGGAGGCAGAAGAGAAGGAAACCTGCAGACTACTGAGTACCCTGACTGCAGGTTTGTGAACGCCTCAGCAGGGGTCCAGCTCAGCGTGCCTGACGTGTGAGGCTATACTATAGTAAGTGCACAGCATTTCAAGCCACTGAGCCCGTGGTCCTGTGTCACACAGTACTAGACAAGTAGTTGTTTTTGGTACCATCACCACTCCACTGAACACACAGGTCTGAGGACTTTAGTTGGGAATCCTAGGGTCTTAGCTTGCCCGTGGTTTTCTTGGACTTTGCTATCATCCTACATCCTGTTTTGTCTCATGTAGCCCAGGCTGGCCTCAAACTTTCTACGTAGCAGAGGATGATGTTGACCTTCCTTGATCTTCCTGCCTTTACCTCTGGGTGTGCTGAGGTTACAAGAATGCCCCAACTACCCCCAGCTTCCCAACTTTCTTTTTCTTTAACTTTCTTTCATTTTATGTGTAGGAGTGTTTTGCCTGCATGCATGTATGTACCCATGGAAGCCAGAAGAGGGTGCCTCAGGCCTAGAGCCACTATATGTATGCTGGGAATGAAAACCCAGGAATCTTTGCAAGAGCAGCAAGTGTTCTTAACCACTGAGTCATCTTCTCACCCCTTGTCCCGCCCTGTTATTTTTTAAAGATGTATTACTTTGGGGCTGGAGAGATGGCTCAGTGGTTAAGAACACCATCTGCTCTTCCAAATGGACCCGGGTTCAATTCCCAGCACCCACATGGCAGCTCACAACTGTCTGCTCATTCCAAGGGATCTGACACCTTCACACTAATGCACATAAAATAAAGTTAAATAAATTATATGTATATATATATATATATATATATATATATATATATATATATAAGATGTATTACTTTTTGAGTGTGTTTCTGTGAATATGAATATGCGCCACGGGTGCAGTGCCTACAGAGGCCAGAAGAGGGCATCAGATCCCCTGGAGCAGTAACTCCCCTGAGTTATTGGTGTTGTGAGAAGCCCTGCTGTGGGTGCTGGAACTGGTCTAAGGTTCTGTGGAAGAGAAACATGCAGCACTAACCTCTGGACCATCTCTCTAGCCCCAGTCGAGGGGTTTTATACAGAAACTCTTCCAACACAGTCACTGTCAAATCAGCTGTAAATTATTTGCTGTTGTTAGATTCAGTTCTTACACTGAACTTTGATTTTCCAGTTGAAGTATTTATTTTTTTTAAAATTTATTTATTTTTATCTCAATCACAGGTTAGGTACTTTGAATCCCAGGCGTGGCCCCCTCCCTCAATCCCTCCTACCCTCCCACTCCCTCCCTCATCTCCCTCCTCCCCGCCCTCTCCAAGTCCACCAATAGGGGAAGACCTCCTTCCCTTCCATCCAACCCCAGCTTATCCTGTCTCCTCAGGGCTGGCTGCAATGTCCTCCCCTGGGATCTAGCCAGTCTGTCACTCCCCGGCTTGTATGGGGGAGGGTCAAAGAGTCAGCCATCAAGATCATGACTGAAACAGTCCCTGTTTCCCTGAATAGGGTCTTCAGTCCTACACCGAGCTATCATGGG